>OV839567.1:1274444-1911666 GCA_929447395.1 Epistrophe grossulariae | reverse complement strand
CTCTTTTGGTAGACAGATCATTTTCATCGTCCTGCAGATACTGTAATTTGACTTTGATATGATTTGAGAACCTGTAGGAAGGTCGTTTTTAAATGTGAAAAAGTTCGGTGGGACCATAGTTTCTTCAAAACTAATCTCCAACATAATTTCTACTTTTGGGACATTCATAGGTCATAGGGACATCAATCTGTGAAATAAATTTTTGTAGCAATCATTTCGATACATATGTAAGTTTTGTTAAATATGACTCTTTCTGAAATAAAAAATATTGGGACATTCACTTCTAAGAAATACGTTTTTGGGACAATTTTTTTTTGTTTTATACTCCGGCGACAAAAGTCAAGGACAAAATTAACAGCTCTAGCGTATAATTATGCGCAGCAAAACTTTATCACACAATACACATACATTTCTGGGACATACGAATTTGGGACAAATGTTCCAAGGACATAAGGTTATCTACAGAAGAAGACTATGGGATAAAGATTACTGGAACGTATGTAAGTCTCTAGGACATAATGTTGTGTGAAGTCTGAGCACAAAATTTTAGTCTGGGATGTATCGTGGGTCTGGCAAAAAAAAAATGTTACAACAAATAAAATGTTTCAGTTACAAAAAATAACAAGTGTCCCAAAAATTAAACTATTCGCTGGAAAAATTCAAAACTCTAGTTTAATATTTGGAACATACTTAGTTCTTTTGGGACAAAAAATATGTAAAAAAAACAATCTCCGGGATTTATGTCAAAACTTTGGGATGAAGGACATAAGTATAAGTATGAGGTACAAAATTTCTAAGGTTACAAATCTCTACAAAACTTTCTGTAAAAGCAGTCTCTGCACAAAGATCCTCTATAGATACTAAGTCTTCGAACAGAAGTTTCTGTGACATAAATATCTGTGACATCTGTATCTAGTCTTTGGGACATTAATCTCTGAGACTAAAATCATACGTTTCGTGGACATAAGGCATACAAACATTCCTGGGACATCTTAATATTTGTATAATGGACAAAAATTTCCGGAGATATAAGTCTCTAGGATATAAATCTTTGGGACATAAGTCACTGTCACATAAGTCTCTAGTTATAATCTGGGAAATCAATATCTTTGATATATATATAAAACTTTAGGACAAGGGTTTTAAGGTGGAAAGTCTCTTGAATATAAGTCTCTGGACCATAATGCCTGTGACATAGCTCATTGAGAAAAAAATAACTCAAATTGAATGAGTTGACATGAAATACAATTAAATTAAATTTTACAAATAACTACCGGAAAAATTATATCTCAATTCGAACTTACACCCCATTATGCCACATTGTCCATATTCCTGTGTCCCAATAAGAAAACTCTTCAATATCGCACGAACAAAACTAAATTCCCAACAATTAAGCTTTAATCCTTGAATGGCTTATAAAATTATCCAATTACACAGTGTCCCCAAAATTTAATCACCGCTAATTATCACCCTAATTAGATTCTGAATCACTACCATAATCACTTCCGTGAAATATAGTTACAGCCCCATTGCTCTATGCTACTCTATACCGTTTATCTCTCCCACACGAATATTCATTCATACCAAAAAAAAAAAAAAAGGACGAGGAGAAAAATAGAAATTCCAAAGGATACCATCAATTTTCAACCTCCCCATCAGCAAATCGATGGGAAACAATTAGCACACGAAAGAGGAAGGTGCGAGCAGTACGTAGTTGAAGCAGCAACAACAACACACAAAAATAAAGAATGAGTACCAATTTCAATTCACAATTTATGTTTTTTTTTTGGAAAAAAAAAAATAAACAAAAAATTGTATAAGGATGTAGAGTTGAATTTTTTAATCAAATCAACCCGGAAGTCCACAGGAACTGCACCGGAATTAGAGAAAAAACTATTCTTTCCGACAATAAATGTCTATACACAATGATGATGGGACATCACGACCTACTAGACCAATGCAGTCATCAATTTATCCGGCTCGAAGGACAAAATTATGGTTATGTACGAGAAAGGATATATATAGAGAGGTTCATAACCTTTGCTAAATTTCCAATGAGAAGCACTTGCGATTTGGGTTTTAATTTTCATCAAGTGAAAGAGAGGGCTCTCCGCTCTATGTAGTATATCGACTTGTATCTCATTTCTTGCAGAAAAGTAAAAATTACTCTCATTAGTTGGCCAAATGAATTCCGTTCGTGCAATTAGCCATCAACACAAAACACAGCTAAATGTGCACTGCACATAAACTTAAATTATAGACTGCTGCTGCACATAGCCAAGGGCATTTTTATAGATGTTGAATCCTTGGGATAAGATATACCAACCGAAATACAGTCCTCCTATCGTCATCATCGTCCATCGTTTTCACTCTGTTTCTCTATTTCGTCTTCGACAACAAGGAGTGAGGATATGGTTGAGTAAAATGAGTTTTATGGCAGACCGCAGACCCCTTGGCTTGAAAATTCGATTCTTTCTTCTTTAGTTGGGTTGGAATAACCAATCCTATCCCCCTTCTCCTGTTCCAACTACCCTTCTGTGTATCCTTTTTGGTTTTTTGTGTGAAGTTGGTGAGTGGCTTTTCCGAACCGAATTTTATCTAAATTGCTCACGTCCGCTTATATTGCTAATCCCTGACTATTTCGTGTATTTGCTGTGTGGTACTGCTTTTGCTGCATCCTTGTGCACATCACATATAGCTTCCGCTATTCCATAATGCCAATCGTACCCCCCCCCTTTAATACTGCTTTGTTTCCCTTATTTTTGTCTGCATCAGACAATAATCCCCAAAAAACCACAGACCCCATTCTATAACCTATGTTATTATATGATAGTGCAGAGTTGTAGAGAGGGGGGAGGGGGAGGGAGAGGGGAGGTTGTTTTATTTTCTAGTAGAATGAAGAAACAGAGAGATGAAGCTTGTCCACAAATTGACACACACACAGGGAATGAGAGCGATAGAAACATGTGTTAAAAAATTTAAACACTATCCTTTTGCGGCGGACCATCATATACCCGGCCCCAGGATCCTATAATGGTATCTAACAGCAACAGCAGCAACATCAGCAACAACAGCAGAAAAGCATTCAGCTTTTGAAGTGGTACGAGCAGCAGTATACAGTAGCATCAAAACTGCAGCAAGCATCATATAATGATACTCGAGGCTTTAGATATATATTAAAAAAAAAAGAAGGGTTGATGCTGGATGATCCCTTTTTTCCGACCAAAAAGGACGATTGAGTTGAACAAAATATAGAAAAATTGGTATTGTACCGATAATCTATATAAATGGATATGCTATATGTACACATCGTACAAACATTTTCTAATGAACTTGATTGTTTCCTCTTCTCAGTCCTCTTTCTCTCTCTCTATACATTAATTCAGTAAGTAATTTGTGTGTGTGGAGTGGGGTGATTGTGTGGTGTTGTTTGATGTTTTGTAATGATGATTATGATGTGTTTTTGTGGTCATGTGAAGCTTTGCGGGTATATCAAGGATGTCTACTAAGTGCAGGATATTTGAGGTTATTTATTAATTTTTTTTGTTGTTGTTGCATTTTTATTGTGCAATTTAATTGGAAATTAATTTTTATGAAAATTAAAACTAATTGAAGAAAGATTTTTTTGTGGTGATATTTTAATTGGTGTGGTAACACTTTTTGTGACCATTTAAATCAATTTTGGTATATTCATCAATATCTTGACAGAGCCTGTTTATATGATAAGTTGTCTCCTTTTATTTGCATATACAGGGTGTCTTGCATAAAATGCGACAAAAGGCTAGAGCGTTCAGGTTAAGTTAACCTTCGGATGACAACAGGGATGCTCCACCACCCCAGGCTATTTTATTTTAACTGTAATTTTGGTTATCAATCGCCTTTAAACAATTGTATTTCCTTACATAATTTATTTTTTTTATGAATTTTCTGTTTTCTGTTTTTATTAAAGTCTATGAAGTGTTACGTTTCACTAAATCTTTTTTGTTATCCTTGAAAGTATTTTTTTTTGATTAAATCCTTGCTGGGGTGTTATATCACCCCTGTTGTGGTCTATGTAATTTGAAATATGTTGTGATCGGAAGGTTAAGACAAGAAAAAAACCGTATAGGAAGGGGAGTCTATTTCCTCCTGTTAAGGTGGGAGGTCAATTAAAAAAAAAAAAAACAACTTGAAATAGAAAAAATATCATATAAAATTAAAGGAAACACTTGCAATGTCATGTTTTACCTTTTATTTTTAAGTCAGAAATCCATTTTTTAATTTTGTTTTTCAATAAAGTTTGTTTAGCGAATAGTTTTAGAAAAAAATTATTTTCGGACTCAAAACTTTGAAAAAAAAAATATTTACAAATTCTTTACCTAAAAGATAAAATGGCTTAAAATAACTTAAGCTAAAAACGTTTTTCCTTATTATCAATGGCTCTTAACTTACTTTTAAAATTAATTTTTTTTCCGAAAATAGTGGTGTTCTTTAGAAATTGTAAGAAAAGAATGGTGTTCTTAAGAAATTGTAAAAAGTCTCCATCGATATGAGCAGGGACGTCCCTTACTCTTGCAAAATGGGTAGACAGTTACTCATTTGACAAATGGCGAATCGATGCTCAACAAAAAGCATGGGTAGCAAAATACTTTGTTGACTTTTGAAATTTCCGTAAAGGCTTACCATCTTTTTCAGATAGATTAAGAATTGGTTTTTGTACTTGTTTTTGTTAATACCTAATTAATTTATCTTCAATAGAAAGCATCGCAAATGTTTTCTCTTTATTATTAATGAAATATTCAAAAATGTCAACATCTCCTGAAAAATCCATTTTGCAATAATAAATTTATTTTCCCGTAATATTTAGCTTTTCTAACCAAAAACTGAAACTTAGCAAAACCACATCACATTCCATCAGATCTGAAAACTAAAAATTCCAAAGAAAAACAATATCCAATAACTACCAAACCAACTATGCTGGCACTGGACAGTAAAAAAATAACAAATTACAATATTTCTTGATTTTGTTTTAATTGTTTTCATCGTCACAACAGGCACAGTCGTAGCCTCAGCTATCCGAAAAAATTTAACTCAAAGTAAACGAACGATTAGACATTTTCAGTTTTGTCTATTTCCTAAATATAAAATACGAAATGAGAATGGTATACCATCAATTTACATACATCCGTTTTTTTACCATTAGTTTGGTTAAAAGCAAAGACACTGTTTTCGGCTTTACCGACGATCGATCGGCCTATGTGCCGATCTTTATTGCTCATACATCGTGTTAAATGTAAGTTTAGAAAGAATGAAAAGGTTTGAGTGTGTGAGTTTATATTTATGTTTACATAAAAAATATGGCGATTTTTGTTATTTAAGGTTTAAGGACATTGTCTAAAATGTCTAACTGACTCTTCGTCACTGGATATGAGTGTGACTTACAATTGAATGTGGGGTTAAAGGCCCCCAAATTAGTTTCTCTGGAATATCTCCCTAATGGTCAGTCGTACAAAAAAAAATTGGAGACAAATTTGTAGCTTAGAAAATTTCCTACAAAAAATATGTTCATACTTTTCTTCATAAAAATTACCGTTTTCGAAATAAACCAATCGGCAGTGCGGCTTAGTTCAAAATTGTGAATTTCGTAATAAAATCATCGAATTTTTTTTTATTGGTGTTACATTATATGAACATAATTATATGATATTGAGCCACTTTATATGCTTGTCCCTTAGAAAAAAATCAAAGTAGAAAATGAATATTAAAAATAACGGTAACACTTACAATATTATGTAATAGGTTCTTTTTAAACAGGAACACATTGTTTAATTATGTTTTCAAATTAGGTAAATTATTTTAGTGCTTAGTTATTGAATAGATTATTTTCAATATCAAAATTTTGAAAATAAAATTCGAAATTTTTTTCAAAATTTTAAGTTATTAAGTATCTACTAATTTTGGTTATAATTTTTGATGCTCTTATTAACTTTTAATTGAATTCTAATCAGATGGCTATTAGTCTTATAGTTTTTAATAAAATTAAAAATTACAATAACATCTTTTTTCTCACAAAAACTACTTTTTTCTCACAAAAACAAAATTTTACAACCACATCCCCTGCGCCACTATAGTTATTTAATGATATGAAAATGGTTTGAATAAAAAAAAAAATCTGCTCCCAATATTTAAAAAATAAAAAAATTAAGAAAATGTTGTTTGAACACGAATTGTGACTCACCCACTTGACTATGACCTAAACTATTAATTATAGTAATTTCAATAAAAATATTTTTCAAAAGATTTAATTGATAAATTTTTAAATCACATTACATTAATTTTTATTAAATTCAAAACAATTTAATAAATTCTCAAACCTTTATCGATTCATCTCATAACAGCTCCTCCCTTAGCTCATAACTATAGACCCGCATGTAGAATAGCTGATGTACCAGACATATAAACAACGCACATAATATTAATCTTATTCTGTCTTAAGATGCATCATGTATATTTCAAAACAGTTTTCATTGAGATGATAAGCACATTACCGCATTGTATCCCTTATAACTTGTATACGGATATTATATTGCATTGTGACCCACTGACACAGAGATTAATAAATCACAATAATATCTGGACAGCTTTACTCTCTGTGTTCCATACATACATACATGCGTAACTTAGATATATCTACGTTTAAACCAAGATTTAAATACAACGGGGCTGCATAACTTCCTTCCATATATACCTAATAGATTTGTACGTGTACGTACATATTGTGTGTGTATAATGTCATATTATCCCTTTTTTGTTTATAGAGTTGTGTTATTGTGATGCAATTAGCCATGTCTTGAAGATAAAGTTATGCCACACATTTGTCAATTTCTTTTGTTGCTTCATAAAGATTATCTTCTATGATAGATACAAACCATACCACCAACCACCATCAGATTTTATAACGGGATGCCACATCTAGTATCAATATCTTGAGCATCAAAATGGCATTCAAAATGATTGTAATTTAGAAAACATCATCCAGCTTCTGTGTTGCTCAATATTCTTCGACTTTAGTGATAAAGCCTTTCTAGCTTCAACAATTGGCCTTGATTAAATATCAACACCTCCCATCAAAACAATAGATAGCACACTCCTTCAATTATAGGATATTGTGATGTGATGTGTGTTTTGTTGTCCATCCTCAAAATCCTTTTGTTGCTGAAAGTATCTTCTTTAGATCGATGAGAAACAAAAGACTAGCCAAAAACAGCTTTATCCATTTCTGGTGAAATGGCATGAAGAGCGAGTAGTTTTGAAACAGGGCTGTCACTGTAGTTAGTTCTAACATTTTGTAGGAACTTGATTTGTTTTTTTTATGGGAAAATAGCTTAAAACCCTTCGAAAATCAGTTAATGATACGAAAACATAACGTATAACGTAAAGAACGTATTTAGTTTGTATCAAACGAAGGGCTGTCCCTGTTGGTCATACATTTTTGTAGGAACTTCTGTTGTTTTTTTTAAGTGAAAACAGCTTTAAAGGTTTCGATGAATAGAAAAAAAACTTTTCGAAAGTCAAAATGGGTTACGAATAATTTATGTGAACGTATTTATTTTTTTGTATTAAGTGAAAGGTAAGAAGAGAGTATATATAGGTTGGAATAGAACTGTCGCGTCGCTGCAGTTAGTCTTTGGATTTTGTGGACCTTCGGTTGTTTCAATTTAAAAGATTTTTGTTGATCAAAAACGCTTCGAAAATGGTGTGAAAAATAATGTGGAATGTATTTATTTTTTATTAAATGAATGGGTTGTCCCTATTGGTCATAAAATTTTGAAGGAGCTTCCGTCGGTTTTACGCGAAAATAACTTCAAATATTTGGATAAATAAAAAATCTGCGAAAATCAATATAAATGGAACGCAAAGAAATGTGGAATGTATTTATATTATATTAAATGAAAGGTAAAAAGAGTTCCAAAATTTTGAAGGTCCTTCAATTGTTTTTTTTATACGAAAACAGCTTAACAAAATTCCATGAATACAAAATCGTTTTGAAACCCAAAATAAGGTTCAAAGAAATAATGTGGAACTTATTTTATCATTTATCATTTCATGAAAGGTAAATATGTATATCTATAAGACTTGAAAAAGAAGCTGTGAAGCTGGTTTAAACTTATGTATTTCCATCGGTTTTCTTAGCCTCAAATTTAAATTAAAAATGAATACATTCCACAATATTTAAATGGGTCAATTTTTGACTGCGAGATAGAAAGGGAAAAAGTTGTCATGACGGACGCCAAAAATTAAAATTTTTGATAATCAAATAGCTTTATTTAAAGATGGAAGCTGTGGCATATAAAATTGCATATATTTGTACCCCTAGATCAACAAGGGAAACGTTTAAAAAGCCTGGGAATGTTTTAAGAATTTACATTTGTCACTTAATTTATATTTCTGCAAAATAGAAGATGCAAAGTATCAAATTTTAAACTTCACAGCAATTTTCCAAGTAGGTGGTATTCAAAATTCACACGTTCCACAATCATTGGCGCTGTATGTTTGCAATTTAATTAAGTTCATCGACAGGTAAAAAATTCGAATAATCATAGAAAAGATAAAAAATCGAAAATTAATTAGTTTTTTTTTGCGAAATATAAGCTGTGGAAGATGAAGAAAATTAAAAAAAATTACTGGAACTTTTTAATTGTGGAATTTAAAGTTTTTTTCACGCTCGTAGTATTTTATATGAAAATACCTTTTTTTCATCGACGCGACGTTCGAATTAATCTTAATACTCATCCTTCGAAAAATAAAAAAATAAACGCGTTCCACAAGCTTTAATAGATCAATATTTTTTGAAAGTGCGATAAAAAGTGAAAAAGTTAGTCCGATGTCGAAAGAAAAATAAATTTTTGACAATCAATTAGCTCTGTTTTAAGGTGGACGTTTTAGCATGTAAATTTTGTATACTTTTGGGGTCCTAAGATCCACAGGGGAAAAGCTGAGATAGATGGGAAAAAATTAAAAATCGCTTAATTTATTATTCTTCAAAATAATGTCAATTTTTAAGTTTTACAACAATTTTTCAAGTAAATGGAACGTAAATTTTATAAATTCAAGTTGATATTTTATACGGAAATAAATGTTTCCATTGACTTAAGTTTTAAACCCAAATCTCACCTCTTGAATAGTGAAAAATTAACGCCTTCTACAAGCTCTTGAGGACAATACTTTCAAGTTTGAGACAACAAGCGAAAAAGTTGTCAAGATATCGAAAAAATCTAAATTTTTGGCAATTAATTAGATTGAATTTAACATAAAAGCTGTGGAATGTAAATTTTAAAATTTTCACGCCAACGATTTTGTCTTAAAAATATATATTTTCACTCAAAATAGTAGGCTTAGCATAGACATAAAAAAAAAAAAAATTGAAAAATGCCACTATAATATAACCCTTTCGACAGCTCTGTCTTAGTACTTTTGCCGGACATAAGGTCTTGTTGTTTTATTTGTTTTTGTTTTCTTGTTAAGCTATCCTCCTTTTGTTTGATTGTGTGTTTTATGGTTTATAGTGTGTTCTAGTAGGTCTATATACATATGTCCAAACATATGCTCACTCGATTTGTTATTCAATTCGTAAAACCTATGTTCCACATCTGCAAGATATACTTCGTCTATAGAGGAGTTCCGTTCTCGGTAGCGCTTGATTTTGTCTATATGTTCCTTTCACAGAAGTACTTCTGTTTAAGCTTGAAGAGATACATAAATTAGATAAAACTGTAACATTCGTCTAACTTGACCAAAAAAAAAAAAAACACACACCCTCCGGGGATATCTTATATTGGGAATGTGTTGGAATTCAGAGTGTGTGTGTTTTTTTTCTGTATGTATGTATGTATTCCTGTTGCCAATTTTGCCTTAAGAAGGATATGATGATGGGTAAAGGGATAGATGGGTGATATTTGTGGAAGTGCACACGCCTTTTGAATTACAGCATGTTGTTAGATTTAGGTATATAAGAACTCTCTGACTGACACACGTCTTGCAAGGAAGTTAGAATTTCCTTTTTTTTCTTCTTAGTCCTTGCAAAGGACTCTACGTCTATGACGACAAGAACTATATTATGAGCGTAGAGTAAAAAAAGAACCTTTCGTACATATACTCGTATGCTCTTTGAGATTTAGCTGAGAGATTGTTATTAGAGTTGCTAATGCATTCCGTCCAATTGAATTATTGCAAGTATAGCAAACGACATCACAAGGATGATAACGATCGTATGTTGTCCTTTTCTTTTTTGCTGTAGAATATTTAATGTTGTTTGCAGCTCTGGTGTGTTTCATTTTTTTTTTTTTTTTTTAAGATTCGAATGTTACATGAGGATATATTTGTCGTTAAAATCGAATGTGAGCTTTTGTCTAAGGATTCATGTTAAACAAAAAAAAAAAAAATTGAAAAAAAAACTTGACAAGGACTTTATATGGAGCGGAAACAAATCTAAATAAAGGATACACATATCCATCGAATCGATTTGGTATTATGTCTTAAATAATCTCTCTCCGAACATCAGTTAAACTTCTTAGCTTGGTTTTGTTTTGTTTTGTTATTTATTTTTTTTTTTCGTGTATTGTGTTTTTGTGTATTTTTGGATTGAAACAATCCTTCAACAAATCGTTTTTGAATTTTTTTTCCAATGGAAAAGGAATAAAAAAAAAAAATATACAGAATAATATTGAAACCGCACAAACAAGAATTTTAAAGGGTTTTATTTCGATGGAAAGACAAAAGAAGAAATCGATATTTATAAATGCTTAAGATGGAGGATGACACTGTTCAAAACAGAGGAGTGGTTATATTTTTTTTTGTTCAAGATTTCCAATTTCTTTTGAAATAATTGAAACAAAGCCGAGAGGTCCTGACTTTACCCTTAGAATGTTATGACCCACCCCTACCACACCCATAAAACCCTACCCATTCCATGCCACTCTTAAAGCTCCACACCTTTCCTGGCTTCAAAAATCACTTTCCAATCCAAAAATCCAGGTTGAGCCCCCATAAATTTGGCAATTTTGATCTGTATTCAATTTTGGCTTGAGTTCTTATAAAGAAATTAAAATATTTCTCACCTCAAAATATGAAAATTTTCGTCCACTAATTTGTTTGTATGTCATTGAATTTGCCAAAATGTCATCCCTCTTCAAGAAGATGTGATAATCAAATCTATCGCAAGCAATAACTCAAAAGGAAGAAGAACAGTAGGTATAGTCCTTTTTGTGTTCATTTTCATGTTATGTGCATGAAAATAAGGACACATGCTTCTGAACAAACAAAGAGAGTGGATATGGATGCCTAATACAATTATGTCAAAGTGTATATAGAATTCCTTCCGTTTTAAGTTTTTTATCTGTTTTGCTTTTTTGTCATATTATTTTTTGTTAGCTGGAAAAGATGAAAATTTTCATTTTTTTTTTTTTTTGTAAAAAAGGATATATGAGAAGTATAGAAGGACAAACAATATTTAAACCTTATAGGAAATCCTGTCAATCATCGTGTCGTCTTGTGAGAGGCTTTTTTATTGTTTTAGTTTTTTTTTCTCGTTTTGTCAACGATGACGACGATCAGATCATAAATGAAAAGTGAAATATTTCACAAGATATTTTTCGATAACAATTTTAAGTTCGTTCTGTTTCATTCCTGTTTTGGGGATAATTTTTTATTTTTTTTTTACTGTCACTTCTTTTCGGCTTGGCAAGGATTAAGAATTGAATTTCACTCAGCGCAGTGGTGGCATTCAGTTTCAATTATTCAAGTTTTTCTCCTACAAGGATACTGTATACTCCTTTTTCTGTGGAATGTTATCTTTTTCTTTTTTTTTTTGTATTTCTTTCTCAATTTTCACATAAGTGAAAAAGGAATTTTCAATTCACACCTTCAACTTGGTGGATGGTGTGGATGAATTCGTAGATAGACGCAGTTTTTCTTTCTTCTCCCATGTCAAGGTGCTAGATGTAGGTAGCTATTTTTTTTTTTGTGGTTTCTGGTGCTACCTTACCTACTTTCATTTGTGGTTTTTTTTATTCACATTCTCTATATAAAATGTTTCCATACTCAAAGATCAAGTATCAGAGGCTTGCAGAAGAGGGAGGAATTGGCAATGTAGGTTTGTTTTTTTTTGGTAGAAAAATAAAAGCCAGAAAGACAGGTGAAACAATGAAAGGTACAAACGGACATTCAGACGATGGATATATATCGGGGGAGGATTTTAAATTAAAAAATTGCTGAAAATGTAATTTATTTTAGCAATTTCCCGACACTTTGGTGGTCTCTGTGTCTGTCTCTTTTTTTTTTCATTTATTTTTCATTGAGTTTGCATTTTTTATTTTTACTTAGGGGGTTAAAAAGTGAACAATGAGCTAAGATTGTATAGTTATTTTAAGAAGTGATTCAAGGTGATAATCTTGAGTATGAATTCAGATGTCTAGCAACTGTTTATTAAAATTCCTTACTAAAAGGCTTACTTCACACCTTCGTGAATCGTGAGAAATTGATATATTCTTGAAAAAAAAAATTAGCAGTTTCCAATTCTGACATTGTAAAAGGGATTTTGTAACATTATTTTTAAACAGAAGCAGAAGTTTTGACCAAAATATTTAGCCATTTACAACAATAAACATTATTTATTTGATAAATGGCGCCCAATACAAGACCAAATTACATTTCCTTTAATATCACTCAACTGTCGAAATTATTTTATGGAACAAGGAAGTGCCAAAAATTATATTTTACCATTTTGGCTAAAATATTTTACCATTTACAACAATAAGCAACATTTATTTGGTAAATGGCGCCCAACGTAAGACTAAATTACATTTCCTTTAATTGTTTAAATAATTTTAGGGAATAAGGAAGTGCAGAAAAATGATACACCCTGAAGATTACGATGTTTTATTATACAGGAGTTCATAAAGTTAATTCCGTGAGTATTTCCATTATCGATCTTCTAGTAAACGATTTTCACTTTACAGACTGTTAAAAGGATATTGTATCATTATTTTCAAATGGAAGGTACATCGAGGTTTCCGTTAAACTTGAGATTAAACCGAGTTTTTTCCAAATTATTTAACCGTTTACAACAATATACAACATTTATTAGATAAATGGCGCCCAACGTAAGACCCAATTAAATTTTCTTTAATATGACGCCTTACGATGTATTATTATTCAAGAGTTTCATAAAGCTATTTCTCATTATTGTTCTCCCAGTAAACGGATTCCACTTCTGACACTGTAAAAAAGATTTTATAACATAATTTTCAAATAGAAGGTACATCGAGGATTGCGTTATACATGAAATTAAAGAAAGTTTTGGCCAAAATATTTAACCATTTACAACAATAAACAACATTTGTTTGATAAAATGGCGCCCAACGCAAAACCAAATTACATTTCCCTGTGTGTGACTCAATTTTTGCTATGATCTTCTTGAACGAGGAATTTTTAAAAAATTATACCCCCTGAAGACTTCGACGTTTTATTATTGCTAAAAAGCATTACACCAGGAGAACTAATGTCAATCCTTCAAACGGCATCAAAAAACTTACCACCAACCGTAAAAATACTTCCTAAGCCCCACAATAGAATGCTTACGAAGAGAAACGAGACGCACATCATTGCCCAATGGTTCTTACCACTGATCACAAGTGCAACGTTCAACATAGTCAAGATAACACCTATACCACATAAAATTTACAACAATTCGTACATTATTCCAGTTATTACGAATTCAATCATAGCTACCGATTATAACAGCCAAACATATTTTGAGCTTTCGGAAAGAGAGTTCCTCCAATGTACGAATCAGGAAACTCACTTTAACCATTACAGCAGTTGGTATATATGCAATCCTCAAATGTCGACCAAGAAAGATGCACAACATCACCAAACCAAGAAGTCAAGAAGCCCAACCAAAAATACCGCTGAAGGCTGCCCTACCCGAGGTTGCACCAAGAAGGTTCGAGCTTAGTAAACTATCATCGCCATCCGAGGGCCCGCAAAATGTTTGCACAACATAATTACATAATTGTATTTATTAAGTTATAGCACACGAATATAGTGGGTCAATTTCTTTCTTGCCTACGCAACATATTTACTAACGTAACGGGGTTACAATATTGCAACCTAGAAGTTGACCAACTATGTCGTGGTCTAGTTTTAATCATTATTGTTACACTTTATTTGAGTATAAATAGTCGAGTGCATTTCAATAAAGATCATTGTTTTATCAAACCTTGTCTCTTAACTGAACTATCATTGGTCCTTCGAGCCGTTCGAGTTTAATTAACCAGCAAATTTGAAAACAATCACACATTCTGATTATACCTTCAGAACCTACTTAAAACTTAGTACCAAAGCCACTTCGTCGGACGAGACGAAGTATTCCATAGTTCCAGAAACTACCTACCCTCCAGATATACTACCAAAGCCACTTCGTCGGACGAGACGAAGTATACCATAGTTCCAGATACTACCTACCCTACAGATATACTGAAGCCACTTCGTCGGACGAGACGAATTATACCATAGTTCCATATACCACACTATAGTTCCAGATACGAAGCCAGATTCGTCGGACGAGACGAAACCACACCAGAAGTACATAAAAATTAAAACCTATTACACGATCAAAACTATCAGAACAACGTCATCAGACGAGACGACACCAAATTACTAAAATATACACCAGAAAAAATAAAGACTAGAATTCCACATGGATACATTAACTGCACAACAAGAACAAATCGGCAACAGCATTGTAAAGCTGTTCGAAGCAGTTAAAAAAGAACCAACATCAAGAAGAACTGCAGAAAACTTAAAAAAGAGAGAAACCGAAGTCAACCGACTCTGGGGACAATTCATTACAAACCATAATGCTATACTAGCTCTGGGGGAACCAGAACACGAGTATTTCAAGAAGCATTATTATGCCCAGGTGGAGCAGACCAAAGAAGCAATCAACGAAAAATTAATTTCGTATGCGATTGCGTTGGGTAAATTAAACAGCGAGCCAACAAAAGCTGACGATGCATTACAAAAAGACGGTGATCGAGGTCACAATAAACCTAGCGAGAATGACGAATTGCATGGCAAGCTCAATAAAGAAAATATGAACCTCAACCTAAACCCAAATTTAATAAAAAGAGCACAAATAAGAATTATGTCATTCGAAAAGCAACTTGACACCATAGTCATCAATAAGGAAATGAGTAATGCAGCAATTGAATTCCAAGCAAATAACCTGGTTGATGAATGGAAAAAAAATTGACGTGATACGTGAGGAAGTCTTACTATTCGATAACTTTGATGACAAAAATACAAAAGAAATGTTTATAGGTCATGTTGATAAACTTCAGAAGAAATACTCTGAAACCGTTATTTCGCTAAAAGAAATGAAACACCATGAATCCATCTCAGCATCAGAACATGATGTAAAGCTGCCAAGAATGCAAATACCGGTGTTTGAAGGTAGATTCAACACATGGATAGAGTTCCATGACATATTCGACCAAGTCATCCATAGAAACAAACGCCTATCCAATGTCGAAAAAATGCAATACCTAAAAAACAGTCTTAGAGGTGAAGCAGCCAAACTCTTGAGCCACTTAGAGGTCAGTAACGACAACTATAAGATATCGTGGGACCTCATAAAAGAACGATATAATAATAAAAGAAAGTTATTGTCTGCCTATCTCAACACACTATCTAACCAACCAAAACTTGAGTTTGAATCATCAACCTGCCTGAAAAGATTCCACGACACAACCAAAGAATGTTTGCATGGAATAGAATGCATTGGGATAAGCACAGTATCATGGGATCCGATCATTCTACATCAACTTATTCAAAAACTAGACAATGAGTCTAGAAAGTTATACGAACAGTCAGTACCAAACTCAAAAGAAATACCAACAGTTGAGCATTTTTACTCATTTCTTAAAACTAGATTTGAGTCATTGGAAGCTTTTGGAGAAAATAACAGACAAAAGAAGAAATCACCAGTGCAAAGCTCAATTCGAAACTACATGTCAACAACTGAGCCAAAGTGTGGATACTGTCAGAAAATGCATTCCATTTACAACTGCAATGCATTCCTTGCATTAAGTATCCAAAACCGTCAAGATGCTATAAGACGCCTGAAGTTATGTCGCAATTGTCTCAACCACCCATTAAACGAAAATTGTCATAGCCGTCGGACCTGTAGTAAATGCCAAAGACAACACCATACCTTAATACACCTAGAATCGGCAAGGCCGATTCGAGTGCAAAACACCGTAGCAGACCAGAGCACAGATGTATTATTAGCCACCGCAGTAGTCAAGGTTACATCAGTTAATGGAAAGCAAGAACTGTTGCGCGCATTAATCGATACTGGTTCTCAAGGTTCATTCATAACTGAGAACGCTGCACAATTACTATCCCTCCCAAGAACAAGAACATATGCCAAAGTATCAGGATTAGGCGCAACAAATGCTGCAACATCCTTAGGAAAGATGCATCTTGAAATTCAACCTCAGTTTCCATCAACATTCAAAGTGAATATTGAAGCATTCATCCTTACAAAACTAACCAAACAACTTCCAAATACCCATTTTAATCAATCCATTCCATGGAAAGACTGCGTATTAGCCGATCAAACCTTCAATAAACCAGGACCCATAGATCTAATTATTGGCGCTGACGTATATACAAGTATAATTCGAAAAGGTTTGCGGAAAACTACCGATGGTATGCTGGCACAAGATACCGAGTTAGGGTGGATCATTTCTGGAAAGTTATCGTTACCCCAGAACCAAATTAAAATAGTCTCAATGATTTCAAAGTTGGACTTAAACCGCTTAGACAAACAATTGCGTCAATTTTGGGAGATTGAAGAGCCACAAAGAGAAACGGTGATTAAATGTTCGGACAACATATGCGAACAACATTATAAAGAAAACCATAAGCGAAACAAAGATGGCACATACACAGTGAGAATACCATTTAAAGCCAACAAGAAGACATTAGGTGATTCAAAAAAACGAGCTACAGCTAGATTGCTGCAACTAGAGAAAAGACTTAAAGCAGACACTAACCTAGCAAAAGAATATAGAAGATTCATGTCAGAATACTTGGCGTTAGGTCACATGAAATTGATAAAACCGCGTTCTACAAAAGAAGAAATTTACTATATGCCACACCAAGCCGTGATAAAAGAAGACAGTTCAACAACAAAACTAAGGGTAGTTTTTGATGCTTCATCGAAAACAAACAATGGCATAAGCTTAAACGATAATATGCATGTCGGACCGAGACTTCAAGAAGATCTGTCCACAATAATACTTCGGTGGCGAAAATACAGGTATGTCTTCACAGCAGACATCGAGAAAATGTATAGGCAAATTAAAGTTGACGATCGTGACCAAAATTATCAACGTATACTGTGGAGATTCTCTCCCAAAGAACCCATCCAAGAATATGCCTTATCCACAGTAACGTATGGTACAGCATCCGCACCATTCCTGGCAATAAGAACGCTAAAACAATTGGCACAAGACGAATCGACCAAGTATTCGAAGGCATCCAAGGTACTTGCAAGAGATTTTTACGTAGATGACATGATGACAGGAGCTGACACGCTTGATCAAGCAAAGATTATGCAACGTGAGCTATGTCATATAACAAATGCAGGGGGATTCACCTTAAGAAAGTGGACGAGCAACAATCAATGCTTGTTGAAGACAATCCCAGAAGACAGACGAGAGAAAGGTATTCTTGAAATTTCCGACAATGAATCAATTAAAGCCCTTGGAATCCATTGGTCTCCAAGAAAAGATGAATTCCAAATAAAGGTGAGAACAACACCGTTGGATACAAAACTGACAAAGAGAATGCTATTATCAGATATCGCCAGGATTTTCGATCCACTTGGATGGGCAACACCTGTCATAATAACTGCAAAACTAATGATGCAAGAATTATGGAAGCAAGAACTCTCATGGGACGATCCACTTCCCGACAAACTAACACAAATATGGAAAAAGTTTATTGACTCACTTCCATCTCTTCAACAAATAACCATACCAAGATGGATACAAACTAGTCCTGATTGCCTGAAAATGGAATTATATGGGTTCTGTGACGCAAGCGAAAAAGCATTTGCAGCAGTCATTTACAGCAAAGTTGTATCAAAAGAAGGAAATGTGTTCATACGACTTTTAACGGCCAAATCAAAGGTAGCACCAATAAAACCAGAGAAAACTATTCCAAAATTAGAACTATGTGCAGCCGTCTTACTAGCCAAGTTAATGACAAAGACCATCAATGCTCTTGATACGACAATTTCCTCAGTAAAACTATGGTCGGACAGTCAAATAGTACTAGCATGGATAAAAGGTGATCCAAACAAAAAAGAAATATTTGTTGCAAACAGAGTAGCAGAAATTCATGAGATGACTAGACCTAAGGAATGGAATTACGTTAAAACCACCGAAAATCCAGCCGATTGTGCTTCGCGAGGAATTCAGCCTCACGAACTAAAAGATCTCTCAATTTGGTGGAATGGTCCAGCATGGCTGAGTCAAACTGAATCAGACGAATACACCTTAGTAACAACTACAGTAACAAAAGAGAGGTGCATACAAATTGAACCACAAGATACATACGTAATAGAACGTTTTTCTTCATTCAGAAGACTTCTTCGAGTAATTGCGTACTGCAATCGATTCACAAATAAATGCAGACGAGCAACCAAAAGCTATGAATCAATATCTCTAAGCACCGATGAAATTAATTTCGCTCATATCCAAGTCGTGCGTCTAGCCCAAAAGGTAGAGTTTGATGACGAAATAGCAAAACTAGAACAGTTCAAACCACTTGCATCAAGAAGCAAAATACTGCAATTGATGCCTTATCTTGATAAGAATAAAATATTACGAGTAGGAGGAAGGTTAGAAGAATCAATCCTTCCTTATGATGAGAAACATCCGATTATTTTGCCAAGAAAAAGTTATCTAACTACACTAATAATCCGAGATGCTCACGAAAGAACATTACATGGTGGAAACCGACTAACAATGGCGTTCGTACGAAGACAATATTGGATCATAGATGGACGTAATACTATACGTCATCAAATCCATAAATGCGTAAGGTGTACTAGAAACAGAGCAAAAATAGCAGAACAACAAATGGGACGCTTACCAGCTTTCAGAATAGTTCCCTCAAGACCATTCACTCACACCGGAGTCGATTATGCAGGTCCCATCAAAATTCGATCATCAAGAACTAGAGGTCTATCATCATTCAAAGGATATATAGCTGTATTCGTGTGTATGACGACAAAGGCAGTTCACATTGAAGCAGTTAGCGACCTTACAACCGAAGCGTTCTTAGCCGCATTCAAGAGATTCACCGCCAGACGAGGCTTGTGCGCTCATATTTACAGCGATTGTGGAACAAATTTTGTGGGAGCGCAAAAATCACTAGACGCAGATGTTAAAAAGGCAGTTTTAAGCAGTGAACAACATGTAGCGAACCTTATCGCTTCAGATGGTACACAATGGCACTTTAATCCACCTGGAGCCCCTCATTTTGGGGGAATGTGGGAAGCCGCAGTGAAATCAATAAAACATCATATGAAAAGAGTAATCGGAGAGGTAACCCTAACCTTCGAAGAACTAACAACAGTGCTGTATCAAATTGAAGCTTGTTTAAATTCTCGACCACTCTGCCAATTAACAAATGATTCTGAAGACTATTGCGTACTTACACCGGGTCATTTTCTCATAGGGACAGCATTAAACAGCGTGCCGGGGCCCGAAGAACAAACCAAAAGCATTAATCTTTTAAAACGTTGGAGGCTAACGGACAAACTTACAAGAGACGTATGGAAAGTATGGTCGTCTGAATACCTTCATCAATTACAACAACGTACAAAATGGAAGATACCGTTCGTTAACATAAAAACTGGCGAATTAGTACTCATAAAAGATGAAAATCTTCCGCCAACGAAATGGCTGTTAGGAAGAATAACAAAAACGCATTCAGGTCCAGACAACAAAGTTCGAGTTGTTGATGTAAGATGCAAAGGTAATACGATACTTACCAGACCAATTACTAAAATATGCAAGCTACCAATGGAAGAAAGTGAGCCAACTGAAGTGCACAACACTATAGCACACATAAACGCTCATTTAAGTTACCGAGAAACAAACAAAGTGCTTAATATCAACCAAAAACAACCATCTAGAAAACGAAAAATTAACCCAGTCACAGGTTACAGCAACTTAGTAAAAACGAGAAAACAACCAAAACTCACAGAAAGTTGCAGCACAAGTGAGACGCATTCAATAACAACTAAACGGTTGACATTATCAGAATACCATAAAAGAAGATATGAACAAGGGAAAACATTACTCTTCATGCTTCTCCTTCTTTTATGCTGTAAATTGGGGAAGACTGAATATAACATCTCACATCCACCAGCCGGACTCTACATCGAACATATGGGAGAAGCTAAGGTTCAGCAAGGAACTCTTAGAGTTGAAGTCAGCTATGCGATCAACATAACAAGAGACAGAAACAACATCGATGGAATAGTTTCAAAAATGGTTGAAACATGCAATAAGGCAAAACGTTATGAAGAAGAAATACATTGTTCAATGTTAATAAGCCATCTTCATGAGAAGCAAATTATCTTACGCCGAAATTTAGAAACGCTTCAAGAGCCTCAAATAGTACGAAAGAAGAGGGGATTGTTCGGCAACATATTACAAGACATCTTTGGTGTGAACAATGAGGTATATGCAGACTTGAACGCACTACAACAAAATCAACATAGCCTTTTACAAGCCAACCAGCACCAGACAACTTTAATGCTTACAACAACAGCTCAAATAAGAGATGTTGAATCTACAACGAATCTTAAACTACAAAAAATTAATGAAAAACTTAATCAAGTAACAACAGAATTAAATAAAGCAGAAGGATGGTTTCAAGAAATCAACATTAATCGAGTTGATGTACAAATACTCACAGCTTACAATATAGCTCTCGGACTGTTAGAAGAACTCGAATCTAAGTATGACACCTTAATAATGACAACTTTGCAGAGGGCAGAAATGCTAAAAAGCATTACACCAGGAGAACTAATGTCAATCCTTCAAACGGCATCAAAAAACTTACCACCAACCGTAAAAATACTTCCTAAGCCCCACAATAGAATGCTTACGAAGAGAAACGAGACGCACATCATTGCCCAATGGTTCTTACCACTGATCACAAGTGCAACGTTCAACATAGTCAAGATAACACCTATACCACATAAAATTTACAACAATTCGTACATTATTCCAGTTATTACGAATTCAATCATAGCTACCGATTATAACAGCCAAACATATTTTGAGCTTTCGGAAAGAGAGTTCCTCCAATGTACGAATCAGGAAACTCACTTTAACCATTACAGCAGTTGGTATATATGCAATCCTCAAATGTCGACCAAGAAAGATGCACAACATCACCAAACCAAGAAGTCAAGAAGCCCAACCAAAAATACCGCTGAAGGCTGCCCTACCCGAGGTTGCACCAAGAAGGTTCGAGCTTAGTAAACTATCATCGCCATCCGAGGGCCCGCAAAATGTTTGCACAACATAATTACATAATTGTATTTATTAAGTTATAGCACACGAATATAGTGGGTCAATTTCTTTTTTTTGCTAATTTGCTGGTTAATTAAACTCGAACGGCTCGAAGGACCAATGATAGTTCAGTTAAGAGACAAGGTTTGATAAAACAATGATCTTTATTGAAATGCACTCGACTATTTATACTCAAATAAAGTGTAACAATAATGATTAAAACTAGACCACGACATAGTTGGTCAACTTCTAGGTTGCAATATTGTAACCCCGTTACGTTAGTAAATATGTTGCGTAGGCAAGAAAGAAATTGACCCACTATATTCGTGTGCTATAACTTAATAAATACAATTATGTAATTATGTTGTGCAAACAATTATTCAGGAGTTTCATAAAGCTATATTCGTGAGCATTCCCATTTTTATTCTTCCAGTAAACGCTTATTTGAGTTATTATTTTTTTTTTTGGATCATTATTTTTACAACATCCAAAAATTTGAAGTATTTTATTTTATTCTTCATGATTAAATATATAAACTTTTTATCTATCCTAAACTTTATGTATTACGAATATAAAAAAAAAACAAATATAAAATTTTCAAACAAATTTTTCACTTTACAAATTACTTTAGAAAACTCAATCACATCTCAACCATAGAGGAGTCAGTTTGACCTATACAACCGGGGTATGTGGTTCAGCTTCAAGGATCACCTAAATCACAGTTCCAAATAAATGGTCGTCCAAAAACTCCTTATCTATCTGCTCATCAATTTAGCTTATCATTCGTTGTCGTTTCTAGAAATTCAACCTCTTCTCGACCCTCCTTTACTTTAGCATTTTTTTTTTGTCTACCTTAACCTTAGAGAGATACAAATGGTCAAATTTTCGACTTTTCAACTAATGAGGGTTATTTTATTATTTTTGTTTTTTTCTTGTTCTTTAGTATATCGTTTTGGGTTTGACTTGAATAATAGTAAAACTTTTCATCCTTCGTAGCTTCCATCAATATTCAAAAATCCTCCGGCTAAAATAAAATTCAAAATTCAAATTGCGCTTACTCTGAAACCCCAGCACCTCTCGTCCATGATTCGTCCTAAGCAGCATACCTTTTCGCATATAGTATAGAATGTATATAAGAAAACTGCTTTGGCGAAAAATATCATCTAATCTTAATTACTTTTGTTTAATTACTTTCGCGATGACTTTCTCCTCCTCCATAGACACACGCCTCACCACCACTCGCTCTCCAAATCGCTAGGACAAAATAACGACGATGACGACGATGAGCTTCGACATTCGCAAGCATGTTGGAAATATAGAACAAATGAAAACGGAAGAGTTTCACCAAACAGCCGATGGCGTTTAGTTTAGTTTTTCTCTTGAATTTGGCTTTATTCTTCTTCTATATAGACGAAGGTTTACCTATATCGAAAATCGTATTTATTTTTTGAAATACCTGCTGGTGTTATTCTTTCTCACCGTCATTTAAAAATAAAAAAAAAACACGTAATTTTGTTGGTCTGTGGGTCGACTCTTATATAAACCCACTTTCCGAATGGCGCCCAACGTGAAGCCAAAACATGTTTCCATTAACAAATATTCCCCGATGGTGATGCTATTCTGGAACAAGCTATAATTGACTTTGTTTGCAATGATAACGACCTGAAGATTACAATCTTTTATTATACAGAGAACACCAATCTTGGAAAAAACACAGTAACGTCTGCTTTTGTCTTGGTACACTGTTTTTTTTTTTTTTTTGCAAAAATCAAAGGGAAGCAAGGTGAAGAGGGTGACGAAGGCTTCAAAAAATCTGTTTTTTACACATTATTTTTTTGTTTGGTTTGTTGTTTTTGTTTTTTTTTTTTTATAAATACATGGCAGTGGTGTTTTGTAAGAAATAAGATGAAGTGAGGGTATTAGCTTGCTGTTTAAAAATGTGCGTGTGTAATGTGAGGCTTGTAACCAAGTTACAAGAAAATTTGCTTCGAGGAGCTCTTTTGAGTGAGTGTTTTGTTTGTAGCTTAGGGGCTTTCGGTGAAGGTGTGTGTCCTTCTGACAAATTTACATAATAATAATAATTTTTATGATGTAAACTTTTGTCGTTTGAATATGGCCTTTCATTTTTTTTGTTTTTGTTTTTGTGTTCTTTCTATGTTCTTTTTCTCATACTCTCTTGCCGAAAAGGGTATAAAAGGTGAAAATCAGTAAAATTTGCCGTTAGGCTATTAAACAGACTTTGGTTGATTGGTGGTGTATTTACGTGTAGGTATATCATCTATATTATATTTTCTGTGTAGGACAATAAGGAGAGCTTTTTCAAAACAGAAAAGGGTTGTACAATATTATTTGAATGCCTTTAGGGCTGGGTGTAAAACAGAGACTTAAATATACGTCATAAATTCAAATAGCTATCTAGGGAATTATACAATAATAATAATAATAATAATAATAATATCAATTTATTATTATTAATTATTCCAATGAATAAAGTTTTCAAGATAGAAGCAGAAGTCTTAATGACCTTAAGGGTCAGAAAGGTGAATATCTTAATTTATTTATAGACTAATAACCGGTAGTTAGGACTATTTTTAAGTTTTTGAAAGTTATTTTGAATTTTATTAAGAAGCCAGAAGGCCAATAAAATTATGGGATAATATATAAATGTTCCTGGAATTTAACTGAGGTACCTATACATATTTTTTACTCCGGGCATTATTTGAGTTTCTCTTAATCAGCATGCTTCACAAATTACTGAATTTACTTTTAGAAAATATTTTTTTAATTTTTTTGATGAAAATAAAAATATTTTGAAGAAATTATGGAAAATCGGGAAAAATTTTAATACTCGCACAAAACAAAGTCAAAAGGTTCTTAAGTATCTGAATTAATTTTTTGGGGGAAAGCATCTTCTAAAGCTTTTTAAAGCTTCTCTCACAGAACCTTTTGCGGAGTTCGAGCACCTGAGTTGCGAAGAACCTTCAATTAATCTGATTAAGTTGGCTGAATAATCATGCTCCAGACAGAGGTTATTTCAAAGAAGATATAATGGTGTATGGTTTTTTAGATTGTCTGGAGGGTCGTGACTTAAAATTCTGGCTACATAAATGAAAATTAACTTTAATAAGAACGTAGGCATTGGAGACGGTTCATTTTTATTTAATTGCCATAAATGGCGCGTCACATTTTTTTTTTTAGCCAATAAAGACACAAACCTTGAATTTTTATAAGTTCATAATGAAATCCATAAAAAGTGATTTATTGTCCAAGTGGTCTTTAAAATTATTATAAATAAATTTAAACTAAAAGTTTTTGGCGATACAAAATTTGTTTCGTATGTAAGGAAAACATGAAGCAAAACAAACGTTTAACTGTCAATCTCAATTTCGTCTTGTGGCCAGCCCAACAACCAAACCTACAATAGCGAAGCTTTTAAGAAAGTCTGAAACTTTGGCTTAAGTAAAATTTTTGTTTAAACAAAACAAAGGAATTAATACGAAAAGTTTTCTGAGATTTCCAGAACTAAGATTCTTAAAAATAAACCCAAACTGAGATGACGGAAGCTGAGAGCTCTATAAAGGTTCCATTTGGAATTTAAAAAAATGGTTTTTTTTGTAAATAAGTTGATTAAATGTCAATTCCTATAAAAGACAAATTTTCTCAGAGTTCTAGACCTAAGATTCTTTAAAAAAAATCACCCAAACTGAGATTACGGAAGGTATGAGCTCTATAAAGTTTTAATTTTAAATATTAAAGAAACTCGATTTTTTTTTAATGTAATTAAAGCTGATTAAATGCCAATTCCTATAAAAGAGCTCTAGACCTAGCATTCTTAAAAAAAAAAAAACAAACTGAGATTCAAGAAGCTATGACCTCTAGAAAGGTTTTATTTAGAAATTAAAAAAAACCTGGATTTTTTAATATAAGCTAATTATATTTCAATTCATATAAAAGAAAAAATTTCTCAGATTTCCAGACCTAAAATTGAATTAAAAAAAACTGAACTTAAATTAAGGAATCTATGAGCTCTATAAAGGTTCCATGTGGAGTATTAAAGAAACTGGATTTTTTAATATTAGCTAGTTGAATGTCAATTCCTATCAATTATAAATTTTCTCGGAGCTCTAGACTTAAGATTCTTTAAAGAAAACCCAAACTGAGATTAAGGAAGCTATGAGCTCTATAAAGCTTCCATTTGGAATATCACCAAAATTTAAGTTTTTATATTAATTTATTTTTAAACAAAATTTTAAGTTATTTAAACTATACCAGGATAAGTTCAAGTGACCCCTAGAGGTGTACTTAATTTGTATATTTTTGTCCATTTCTTTCAAGAAATCATTTTTAACTTGAAGGACATTCAAAAATAAAAATTACATTAGTTTGAATTGAATATGTAAATTATATCTCAATTGTTGGGATTTAAATTCACTTGTCACCCTAAGGACTTCATTTTTTGATTTCCTTGATTCATATCCAGATCTGTTTTTTTTTTTTTTTTTTTTTTTAGATATAACTTAACAGTCACAGTTAATAAAATGATAGCAAATAGAAAAACATTTATGTCCTGATTCACCTACATGACAATTTTATTGCCCGTAGTCATCAAATTGGCGTCATCCTACGTTATTCCTTTCTGAGAAAGATTCATATATAGATACAAGAAGGAGCTGCCTTTAGAAAATTTAAGTAAAGTAGGTAGGTAAAGGTAAGGTATATGTATCCTTACATCACATCACAGCCAATGAATCCTTCTTGTTGACTTCTGTAACAAAGTTATCCCAAACTCAAACTCTCATGCAGTTCATTACTGTATAGGAGCTCTACCCTATATATAAGGTATGATGACAAAAAAAGAAAGGATGTCCTTACTTTCTTTCTCGGCATCGTCTTATGCTGCAGCATGTAGGTACATCATTCTTGAGACTTTTTTGAATAACTTCTGGAATTTTCTTCTTTTACTTCATTTTCTTCTTCATCATCAAAAAAAAAAGTCTCTTTCCCTTTGTGATTTTTTTTTTTTTTTTTGAAGGACCCTTGTCCCATAAACAGCTTTAAGCATTTCAATTCCCATTTAATTGCCATGGCACCTGTGCCACCATACCTCATTCTCATTCCCATCAAACTCATGGTTCACCTCATTATTTGGATGGAAAACGACGACTCGACTTCTTGGGAGATGTTTACGCTTCGACGATCAGCATCATCATCATCATCATCACACAAATTGGGAAAGGAATAAAAAAACAAACAAAAAATAATAAATAAATATTTTTCTTATTCAATTGATGCCTGCAGCCGTAAAAATTGTATCAACACGCTTTTCATTATACACCCAGCTCGTATACGTATAAAGTCTTTGACCTACCTACATTATAAGATGAAGATGAACAAAACAAAAAAAAAGTATGATGGTGTTTTTTTTTGATACACGAAACAAAAGTCGCAAAGAAGGATTTTAGGAGGGGCGACGAAATGCTGATGGTTGTATGAGGAAGCCTTCTGTGCTTCGCAATCGAATTAAAAGTAAATTGCTTTATTTTTGCGGTTACTTATTTTGGGCCCCAAAATTGTGTTTTTTTTTTTTTTTTTTTTTTTTTTGCTCAGTGTGTGTTACCTTATATTTCTTTATTTTGACTTACTGACGATGGCAAAGGACGAAGTTGATTTATTCATCCACTTTAAGTCCTTTAAGATACATCAAGTTCTTGATAATAAACATTGTTGAAAGAACACAAGCCACATGCAGCCAAATAATGAAGGATACTTGCTTCCTCTTTCGACATTGAAATAAGGAGAGGAGTAAACAAAAAACACACAAAAAAAAACAATTGTATGTTTCAACGGAGACAATAACTATATTAAGTACAGGGGCAGATTGAGAGATGAGCATAGTAAGTAAGTGGTTGGGGCTCTTATCTACGGGGGCCTTTGTTCACATATGAATATTTTTTTTGTATCTAAGTCTTAATGGAGGCATTAAATTTGAAATACGGTAATCCTACTACTGGAGCTTCCTTGATAATGAGAACTTTGAATAAATCAGTGAAAGTGCTGCAATATTTAGTTAAAGGTCCACGTAAGATAATTTATTATTTCATCTCCAGAAATAGCCCAAGAAAATCAGGCTTCCATTTTGAAAAAAAAATTCTAAGAAAAACTGAATTTTGGTTGAGAGGTTTTATTTGTACATGTTAAGTAGGTACTCCCAAAGTTCGTGAAGCTTGATCTTTGTGTTTGTACTTAATTTGAGAAATCAAATTTTTATTTTTGTATTTTTTAGTAATTTAATATTTACATTTTAATTAACAAAAAAAAGCCTTAAGTTCTTCATGAAACTTAATCCACGACTGCTTCTTTTAACTGTTTTCTTGTGTTTTAGTGCAGTATCTTGACTGAAGAGATCAGAAGAGGAGAACAGAGAAGAACGTACGAAAAAACTTTGCCGTCGTCGTCTTTCAAAATTGTGTTGTAAATGTGCACTAGGTATACCCTTTATTTTTTTTGTCCATATATTAACCGATGAATGAATTTTATGGAAAGTTTTTCGAATTTTCGAGTCATATTGCATTGATGGGTAAAAAATAATTTATAAAAAAAAAAAAAAATTTAACTTTCATTCGGGCTTATAAGAAATATGAATAAAACAAAAAAGGTGGTGTTAAGGTTTGATTCAAGGACTTTATGTATGAAAAGGATAAAATTATAGAAAAATGGAAATGATTTGGTGGGAAAATATTCCAAGAAAAAAATATATAAATAAATAAATTGAAAATAGAAAGAGATTCATTTCAAGTAGAATATGTCGAAGTCTGCGTCTAGATTTTTTTTTTTAATAATTTTCTACGTCCCTTACTTTGGCGGAATCAAAAAATGTTGATGTCTGAATTTGTAGCTAATTAAATGCTACTTTGTTGCACAAACCAATAATTTGTTGTTCGCTTAGTTTCGTAGTTATTCAAGTTTCAGCTAAAATAAGTCTGAAGTTAGCGGACAAATTCTTAAATAATTAAAAAAAATTAAGTTTGATTGACACCCAAATCTGTTGGTTTTTAAATGCTCTTGAATTGCGAAAATTTTGATTTTGTAGCCCAAGTAGTTTATTTTATGTTCAAGATTCCGCTAAAAGAGTCTGAAGTTAGCGGACGAAAATAGGAAAACAATAATTCTTTTGGTGTCAGAAATTGTAGCTTTTTAAATGCTAATTTGTTGCGCAAGAAATAATTTTATATCATTTTTTATTTGTATTTTAAGTTTAAAAAGACGTGCATTTCCGGTAATTTGAAATAAAACGGAAGTTGTCGCACAAAATATAAAAAAATTTGATTTTCAAAAAAAAAATTTTACCAGAAATTGTAAATTTTTAAAAGATATTTTTTTCCACCAAGTAGAAATTTGTAACTCTAACGGTTTTTTTATTCAAGTTTCAAGTTGCCTCATAATGGAACTTCAAAAATCTAAAAAAAAATGAGAAAATCCAATTTTTTTTGCAAGAATTTGAAGTTTCCTTAAAATTAATTAAACACGCAAACCCCGATTTTGTAGCTCGAATAGTTTTTTCGTCATAAAAGATTCCGCTAAAATAAGACGTCATTCTCAAAACGGTCAAAATTAAAAAAAAAATTGAAATTTAGAACTAGAAGGTTTTTTTAATAATACAAATTCTATATACCATAATACTGAAATACATCAGCCAAGTAGAAGACTTAGCACTATTTTAATGGACTTTGTTGAATTGTTTTTTCTCAGAAATTGTAGCTTTGGAAATGATAATTTGTTGAGCAAGACCGTTTTTTATTTGCATTTTAAGTTTAAAAAACGCATTTTGGTAAAATGTTAAAAATGTTGATATTAATTGGATTGAAATGTGTGTGGAACCTATTCACTTTATATTTAATTTTGAAAAAAATTGTGGAACTTATTTACTTTTTATTTTTAAAAAAATGTGGAATTCATTCTATTTTTTTCGTGAGTGATAAATAACCGAAATTTTAAATAAAAATTGTTTTGAAAAGGATGTGGAACCTATTTATTTTTTTTATTTCTTTTTGCAAAATTGTAGAACACATTTTTTTTTATGAAATGCTAAAAAAATAATACAATTATGTAATTTGACAGCATTGTGGAACGTATTCTGTTCGTTCAAATGCCAAAGACTTGAATACAATGAATTTGATAAAAAAAAATTGTGGAACTTAGTAAATTTATTTTTGAGTTTGCAAAAATTGAAAAACATTATTCTGTTTTTTCCTGAGTGAGAAATCACTAAAAAATTTAAATTACAAACAGGTTTGAAAATAATGTGGAACCTATTTTAATCAAACTTTTAAAATTTTGTGGAACATATTAACTTTGCTCTAACGCTACAAATTTAGATAAAACGAAAAAAAAAACATTTATTTTTTCATTTCACAAAAGATTTTTTGTGCCTTCTTATACGCCAATATTATTAAATAAGTAATCTCGAGTAGCCAACCATTCGTAAAGTTAAAATTGAAAGAATTCCACAATTTTTCTAATAGTTATGTGGAATGAATGACCTGTAAATTTTTTTAATTCAATTTGAAAACTTTGAAACTTACTTACTTCTTTTGATCAAATTCTAAAAAATTTAATACAATGAATTTGAAAAAAAATTGTGGAACGAATTCACTTGACATTAGAATTTTTTTTTTGATTGTGGAACGTATTTATTTTTTTATTCCATGGAAAGTAATTGATGTCTTATATTATTTAAATGACTAAAGTTTCTTTTTCACCTCTTGAATGAAAATGGAATGCATTCCACAATCTTCAAATAGTCATAATTAAAACGAATGTGGAACCTATTTTTTTTCACTTTCAAAAATGGTGAACATATATTTTTCTGTTCAAACCATTCAAATTTGAATAGATATCCAACTTTGTGGAACGTATTCATTTAACATTTGAATTTTTAAAAACTGTGGAACTTATTTATTTTTTTTTCACGAAAGGTTACTTGTGCCTTCTAATGCGTCTTCTGCATTGACACGTGTACCTACTATTCTTCCCTCCGAATCGATAAATTTTACTTCTCTGTCTAAAAAGATTGACCATCAAGGTCAACACAAAAAACATTTAGCTTTTTTTTGTTTAACCCTTGTTATCTATTTCTGACCATAGGCTAAGCAGGCATCTATACCTTTACCTACAATATAAAAGGATTATTTAATCAAACAAATTTGCAAACAATTTCACCACAAAGACTTCCAAAATAAACATAAATAAAACTTTCAGAAAGCCTAACGGCTAAAAAGTTCCTATATATACGTACCTAAAAATACCTACATATACACTACCTTTACATTATTTCCCAAAAAAATTCCTTTCAATTTCCAAAAAAGTAATTTTATAGTTTTCCACTCTGATGACATATTTTTGTGTCCAAGTGACCCAACAATTCTCTATTCTATATCCATCAGTCCCTTTTTTTTGGGGGGGTTTTCAAGGACGAGTGTGCATGGACCAAATAGGTATAGTAGGCAGGTTCAACACAATATATTTAGGTATATATAACAATCGGTTATTTCAATAAAACTGGTAAATTCCCTTAAGTCAAATATACAATAAGACTTTACACAACAAGATGAGAGGAATCTAAATCATTTATTATTAAAGGCATCCAGCAGAGTGATACAACTACCACTTTTGGTTTGGCTTTTTCCTTTATTCTTTTGTTTGGGTTATTGCGAGGGCTGGGGAGGGTATATAAAATGTACCCCCAGGATGTTCTGTTCCTATACTCATACATACTTATATGAGGTTTCATCATCGGTAAGGATGTCGTCGACGACGATGACGACTACGACGTCTGCTTCAATATTTACTTTTGACAATCATGAGATCGAGTAGCAGATTTGAAGCCGTGTCTGGCAGGGAGAATTTCTTCAACCACAACTCAGACAATTGCCAACTCTTTCCGAGATGGGGGGCGAGGGTACCTTCAATTTGTCAACAAATGTTTAAGGTAATCCTGTTCATGATCCTTGATTTTTATGAAGTAGTGGGGGGGGAGGGTTACATGTTCTTGAAGGGTTGAGGGGGAAATTTATTAAACTGTTTTTGCTTCATACGCGGAAGAGAATCACCCGCACCATCAAAACTAAGTACGGCAAAATGCAATTACTAATGAAAAGGATTCACACTTAGCCACAGCTAGCACGAGGACTCTCGCATCATCAGGGTCCCCTTCAAAGTGCGAATGTGGTTATGGAACTCAATATGCGTTTAAAGTAATTAACAAACACATTATCAGCATTGTCATCATCTCTGAAAAGTGGAGGCAGAACAAAAGTTCAACCTAAAGTGTCCTCCTTTGTCTAATTAGAACACATTTTATATACAGAAAAGCTCTTGAAACCATTATATCCTTTGACAGTGTGGGAAGCAGAAGATTATATAGCAACAAGTTGTTTGTATATGTCTGACAGAGATAGGGAGACAATGTGAGTGTGTGGGGGAGAGGGGTGTTGGGGAAGTACCCAAGTGTGTTACTTTTCATTGTTTTGTTTTTTTCTTGTTTGCTTGTTTGGTGCCAATTTATACTTAGCTCTGCCTCTCTTCAAAGCCTGTTGATGATGTCCTTATATCCACACTCACACGTATTTATAAAACACAACCAACTGTACATACATTAAAAATATAAAAAAAAAAAAAAAACGATACACTCTCTGCTGCTCCTTTGGTTTGTTGCCCATTTTTCATTAGATCCTGCCTGACAACAATGGAATGTGTGGTTAAGGATGAGTGCTGTGTTGCTTTGTTGAGTGAAAAACGTCAGGGCGGATTAAAGGAATTTCCGTAACATGAACACAACACTAACATCACATACACAACGACACGATGTCTATGACGACGAGAACGATGTACTTATGTGGGAAGTGTGGCTTATTTTTATAGTGAAGAATTTTTGCTGCTGATGCATCAGCACGTGCCAGTGCAACAAAAAGGGATTTTTTTTTTGTTTAAACTAAATAAAAAGTCTAGTTCGGTTAAGTGTTTGAAATTCCAGAAGTGGGAATTTAAACATCAACAGGTCTACTTAAGTACTTCTTAGTCTATCGCCACGGACAATGTATATTCTTCCGCTTGCTTTAATGAACAAGAACTTAAGCATCTGACGGGGATGTTCCAAAAACCCACACCACATCCGCAAAAAAGGAATTTTAGTATTTACCTTCATCCGTCTTTAGCTACCTATAGGGAAGGGAACTTTACAGTGAGGCTTGAGAAAAACTAAACAGGCACTTCCCATAATGAAGATAAATAATTTTCGAACTATTTATTTTTAATTTTATGGAAATTAACAGCTCGACACAATGGGCCAATTCCCTGGTCTAAGTTTCTGCCGACAACCACATATACCTAACCTAACAGCTCGACAGCATATTTGCACGGTAGATCTCAAATTACAAATTGGAACGTGGTAACATTGGTAATTTCAGCTTACATGGTTTAAGATAAAATGGCGCCCAACAGAGTCCATAAATTACCTTGTCGAAGTTTTCGTGCAATATTTTAGGTATTGTGAAAGGAATTTGGGCGATTTCGGTCAGAATGTTATCTTTTATGCCTTCAAGGGTCTTGCGAGTATTATTATTAAAAACAATGTACCTGAATTTAAAATATAAGCAAAGAAAGCATGGGATGAAAAAAAGACTATACAGTTTCGAATTAACGCAATAAAGCAATGCGTTTTCAATATCGAGTGAGTTGTCGGATGGCTTCATAATCACTAGGGAGATGCTCTTGGAATATATTCATTTTATAGGGATACATATAAGAATTTTTTGCACGTACAATCCGATGAAAACGTCTCGAAAATTGCAGAATACTTGCTTGTTGTTTCCAAACTGACAGCTTACAGTCAAAAGGCTGCAGTCAGAAAACTAACTGACTTCCAAAAGTTTCTGAGATTACTTTCTGCAGTAAGTTGATCTCCTGAGTTTACCGCTAAATCAGTTTCTTAAAAATGACTGCTGACTGCAGTTTTTAGCTTGAAGTACTGAGTCCAAAGTTTTAATTTTATTCGATTTTTTTAAGCTAATTGACTATGACTTTACCGCAGTCAGAATATTGAATGACTGCTGACTAAATTTTGTAATAAATTTTGTTTTATTTAATTGAATGTGACTTTACTGCAGTCAATTTTCTACCTCAGTTTACTTCTGAGTGAGAATATTGAAAATGACTGTTGACTGCAGTTTTTAAGTTCAAACGCTGAGTCAAACTGTTAACTTTTATTTCAAGTATTGACTGTGATTTTACAGCAGACAGAAAGTACTACAGCTATAAATTGTTTGCTTTAGTTAAATATTAAGTCAGAAAATAGAAAATGACTGCTGACACCAGTTTTTATCTTAAAATACTGAATACATTTTTTTTAAGTTTAATTCAGTTTATTTTCTTCAATTCAGTCAAAAAGAACTGCAGTTAATTTTCTGCTTTAGTTAAGTGCAAAGTAGTCAGAGTATTGAAAATGACTGCTGACTGCAATTTTAAGCTTGAAGTACTGAGTCAAATATTTAATTTTATTCGATTTTCTTAGCCAATTGACTATGAATTTACTGCAGTCAAAAATTGAAAATGACTGCTGACTGCATTTCGTAATCGATTTCTTTTTTATTTAATTGAATGTGACTTTACTGCAGTCATTTGTCTACGTTAGTTTACTTCCAAGTGAGAATATTGAAAATGACTGTTGACTGCAGTTTTTAAGTTCAAATACTGAGTCAAACAAACTTTTAACTTTTATTTCAAGTATTGATTGTGATTTTACGGCAGACAGAAGTCCTGCAGTTATAAATTGTCTGATTAAGTTAAATATAAAGTCAGAATATTGAAAATGACTGCTGACTCCAGTTTTTATGTTAAAATACTGAATAAATTTTTTTAAGTTAAATTCAGTTTCTTTTCTTTAATTCAGTCAAAAAGAACTGCAGTTCATTTTCTGCTTTAGTTAATATTGAATATTGAAAATGACTGCTGCATGCAGTTTGTTGAAATACTGAGTAAAATTTTTCACTTTTATTTAAAGGTTTAAAATTGGTTAGTGACTTTACTGCAGATGGTCTGCTTAAGTTAACTGCAAATCAGAATATTGAAAATGACCGCTGACTGCAAGAAACTTTCACTAAAACTAAATCTATAAAAATCAAATATGATAAAATTATTTTACCTTTCCATATTTTTTTTTTTCTCAAGAGTCAAAACATTTTATAGCTACTGTCTCACATGCATCTATAACTATTTGACTATACAAAAATTTCACATGAAGCATGCCGGTTGCTTCTGTGAAATTTTTGTTAGCTTATTAGCCTTCGAGCTGACTATACTCTTTCTGGTTGAGTGTGCGGCCAAAAGCAAAGACTAATTCACTTGTACTCATCCCAGCTCTGCCTTTTCCCCCTAAAAACCGAAATGCATAGCGCGAACAAACAATGAAAATGGTCTCCTGTTGAATTAACCATTAATGCTCACTTGGTTTTTGAGGGTTTTGGGGGGAAGAAAACACAACAAGACCCAAAATTTACTTGGCTATATAGGAGAGTAGTAGCCATGTGTGTAACCAACCAATCTCATTCCACACCTTCAGCTCATTTTCCCAAAGTTCCACCAGATAGTTCTTCATATACATAGTTAGCAACTATATTGCGGACAGACGGACGACCAACCAACTAACCAACCGACCGACCGACCGACCCACAACGACGACAGAGGTTCTTGTAAAATTATGTGTGCATGAATGCTTGTTTGTGTTTGCTTTAGTCCGTTAGTTAGTTGTTATACTTGTGTTTATAAAATATCCTTTGTCTATATAGTTTTACTAGAAATAAATGGGGTACAGGGTAGGGCAAGAGGGGGGAGGTGGAGCTGTGGCATTAAAAAATATGCTGAGTATAGAAAAAAATTCAACACTCTCTCTGCGGAGCTATATAGTTTGGTATACTTTTAGTAAAAAGTGATTTTATGCGTCCTTGGCAAAAGTTTGTTTACTTTATAGTTTTTTTTTTATTTTATTTTATTTATTTAAGTGTACGAGAATATCCTTGTTGTCCTTTTTTCTTGGTCCATACAACGAGAATATCATGAGGATGGAATGGATATTGTTTATGTAGCAACTGACCAGAAGAAGTAATCTTTGAACAATAACGTCGAAACAACGTCGTCGTCGTCGTCGTCGTCTTTGTTCTCTCGAAAATATGAGGATATTTAATGAAAATTAAGCTATTTTGTTTTATCATGTGTCTGTGTGTGTATTTCTGTTTAAAAGGATGTAGAAAGGATAATGAAATAAAAGTCATTGGCCTAGACATAAATGAAACAATAAACTATCATATAATAATATGTGGAATGTATTTTATACTGCTCAATTTCTCAACCACATTCAATTCATACATATTGATGTTTATTCAACTCTATAAAATGTAAAATCTCAAAAACACAAAAATATAAAAATATAGTATGAAAAAAAAAATTGTTTCCGACAATAAAAACAAACAATAACCATATAACTTGACACTATGTGATAATCGTAAACATAAAAAATCTTTCGTTCGTTCAAAAAAGGATTCACATCACACAGCTATAGCTACGAGCTTATAGCTCTGATGATGGTCTGGACCATTTTCAATGCCCGAAATGAGGCAATTGTAAATAAAAAAAAAAAAAAAACACTAAAGTTACAAGAAAACAGATTGTCGAATGCGAGTGAGGGAATTGAGGAGAATAGTACTTTCCGACTTTTCAAATGACTCATATCAAACACTTAAAAAGCCACAAAAATGACATAAAAACTTCCGGCATTTTCTATGTCCTTCTTTTCAACCCCAACCTCTCCCTTTGGTTAGACCCATCATACCCGACCAAAACATATTTTGATTACACAAAAATAGGAATGAAACTACCAAGCCCAAGAAGAAGAGTCCTTTTCTACTACACGATGATGGGGCCATATCCGACGAGAATAAAACCAAAGTGAATTTATGAGACAAAGTTATGGGTTATATAGCAGCTTCAGACAAATCCACCCTCGGATGATGGTGATGGTATGGTGCGAGGCAGTTGAAAATAGAAACATTGCTGCATTGAATGTTATTGAAGAGATTTTCTTGTTTTATTTTTTTTTTTTCGTCCATGGATAAGTCGCAGGGTTTGGAATATAGAATTGGACTTATTTTTGATTTGTATCATTTTTGACATATACAAAAAAAAAATCAAAAAGTGTGTCGATATAGAAATCAGTTCGGAGGCATGGTTATTTTATCGAATTAGCAATAACATAACATAACGCCCAAACGATTTAAGGAAACTGATGTTGATTTTTTTTGCTTTTTTGGTATAGGAAAGAAATTGTTGTTGCAGAAAATGTGGATATATTTAATCGAGAAATTAATAAAGCTGGAAATTACATTCATATAAAGATGATGGAGTGATTAAGTGAAGGGTGAAATACATACATAATTTGCAGTAAATTTATGATTATTGGAAGTTATGAATGTTTTATGTCAATTTTTGTTGTTTGTGTTATTTTAGTTTGTGTGAATATCTACAAACAGTTGACTGCAAAGTACTCATACTATTGAAAATGACTGCTGACTGCAGTTTTTAGCTTGAAATATTGAGTCAAAGTTTTAATTTTACTCCAGTTTTTATCCAATTGACTGTGACTTTACTGTAGTCAGAATATTGAAAATTACTGCTGACTGCATTTTGTATTTGATTTTTTTTATTTAATTGAATATGACTTTACTGCTAACAAAATATTGAAAATAAATTATGACTGCAGTTTTTAAGTTAAAATGCTGAGTAAAATTTTTAGCTTTTATTTCAAAGTTTTAGTCGATTCATTGTTATTTTACTACAGTCAAAAAAGAACTACAGTTATAAATTGTCTGCTTTAGTTAACTGCCAATCAGAATATTAAAAATGACTGTTGAAACTGTTGACTGTAAAATGAAATGCTGAGAAAATAGAAAATATTGTTTTAGTGGACTCTATTCAATGAAATTCAATTGAAAGTATTTTTTCGCTCTAAATGTCCAGTTTACATGTGTTTTAAGTCAAATTTTTATCAACTTTTATTCGAGTTCAAGTGAAAAAAATATTCATAAAAAATCGTCAAGTGAAATTTTTAATTTTGCATTCTACAACTTCTATTTGAAATCAAAGCTAATTGATTTCTAAAGGGACAAAATTGTCATCAGCTTTTTCCCTTGTTATTTTATCTCCAAACACTTAAAATATGGTCGTTAGAAGATTATGGAACGCGTTAATTTTTTTTTTCACTTCACAAGAGTTTATTTCTCAGTAGACTTAGTTTAAGAAGCTTGGCATAAACTCACCGCCTTAAAATTAAAAAATCAAAAAGAATTTATTTATTATATATTTTCATAATTTTCTAAGTCTTTTCCTTTTTTTCCCTTTTAGTCACAAAATATGGTGAAAAATAAAAAAGAAAAATTCTGTGGAATGCATTCGTTTTTCATTCCACAAGGATTAAGTATAAGGTTTTTAACTTGAAATCAAATATTTTTACACAAGAAATAAATATCAGTAAATTTCCTACAAAAAAGTGCTTAATGATTTTTTTCGTACAATGAACCGTTTTCGAGATATTAGGCATGTTCAGGAAAATGAGATCTTGGAGATTTCAGCAATCTCAGTTACATGATCAGGATTCATCAGCTAAATTTCTCAGCTTTGCTTTTAAAAATTCTGAGGAAAAAAATCTCGGATTCGCATGCTTACTTTTAGAGTGATCTTACTTTTATGAACATGCCTAATATCTCGAAAACTGTTCATTGTAAGAAAAAAATTTATTAGAATTTTTTTGTAGGGAATTTAATGATTTTTTCAAAATGTTCTCGTCCTGCAATGAAAAATGTTGTTTTTTTTAGATATTATCGGAGAAGACCTTTGTTTAATTTTTTTTAAAGTAAATAATAATAAAATAAAAATTATGATTCGTTAAAAAAAATAAAAAAAAATTATTATTCATATTAATCATCTCATAAATGCATATCTGGCAGGGGTATGACACTTTAAAAATACATAGCATCACTTGGATTTTGTGTTCATTATTTTACAAATTTTTGATTATTTACAAAATTAATTAGAATAGAAAATAAAAATATACCGAAAACATCACCATCTTTTGGTTCTTCAAATATTGTCAAATACTTAAATATACCTTCAAGAGAAAAATTTTTAAATGTTTTAAAAGTAAAAACTATACATTTTTTTGATAAATTGGTACTATAAGATAGTCAGGCTATATTTCTGAAACATCAATTTAAAGCTCAGCCAGGCCAAGCTTTTATAATATAGTTTCCATATTCATAAAATGATATGTCAACTTTTACTTGAATAATATTTCATTTAATTGATTGCATTATATATGAACATATGAACAAGCAAACATTTTGAAGGCCAAGTCTTTTCACTGCCAACTGCCATATAGAAATCCATTGACCCCAAAAATAACAACTCATTCATCAGAAAAATCCAATAATATTTTTTCTTTTGAAAAGATGCACATGAAGACGTTTTCTGTCTGCATATGGAAATGATATATTCCATCACATATATATAAAATGAAAAAAGAAGGATCACAAAAAAAATCCCTACAAAAATTTTATAACTTTCACTGGGATTTGAATTTGTGAATTTTTACCCCTTTGCTTACTCACCTTTGAAATTTGAGATTTTCAAATTGTTCACTTGAAACGCTCAACTTACCAAAAGGATGCACTCCAAGAAACTCTGCATATCCTTAAATCATTTTCAAGACGAGAAATAAAAAAACAAAAAAAAAAATACCAACTCCAACTAAACTTCGTTTCAGGATTCGAAGGGAGACACAATATTTTTCATATTTTTTTTTAATATAAAAAAAAAATGAGAATATTTTTCGGGAAGAAAGAAGAAAATCCTTCGTGTTTATAGAGGTGGAAAATTATACTCTTATACGGTTATTATCCTCTGCGAATTAAAACCGGTGCATCAGCATGATGATGTCCTTTTGGGAGGAGAACAAAAAAAATAAAAACAACAAAAATATAAAACCGCAAACGATGACATCCTTAAACATTTTTCCCTAAAAAAAACGACACGCTCCTTTGTTCAAATTTAAAATAAGGGGAGTGGAGGCAGCAGGGGAGGAAAGAAGGAATCACACCGTAATAAACCGATGGAAGCAAAACCAAAGGAACTAAGTTAAAAAAAAAGGCTAAAACCGTTGAGATGGTCCATTAACACAGGAGACTCATCAAATTTTTTGACGTGGTTTGGACAAATCCTTCGCTGATGGAAATGATGTGATTGCTATTTTCTTCGATCTACATTGTGAAAATTTCCCCTGTCCCTTAAAAAAAATGAAAAAAAAAAAAAAATCTAAGCTAAGAAGCGACCGTCTTCAAAAACGGGACAACCAGCGAATCAGACAAAATGAAGGAAAATATAGGACCACACAAGAACGAAGAGTGGTGTAAAGAATTAAAAAAAAAAAAAATCAAAAAAGATGACAAAGATGATGATAACAAATTTTCCACGTTAACCTCCGACTTTTGGAGCTTTCACGGTAAAATGACTTGCCGAAGTGACTTGAGTTTGGCAAGAGGGACGACACAGAGTGAGTATCTGTTATCCTATCGCTTTTTTATACCCAAAAGACTACCCCTATAATTTCTATCCGCCTTCCGGAAAGAAGACGACAATTTCCATTCTCTTCCTTTTTTTTTATTATTTTTTTTTTTTTATGAATTTTCATGACTTCCTCTGTGTGAGATTTTTATGGCTAATGTCGGCGGTGTTATAATTTTTCTTTTCAGTGTGATTTATTAAAGTGCAATTTGTCAGCGTGATGCTAAGTCACCGCGTAAGGACACACGAAAGAAGCATTTTATTCCATTCTTCTCATACACTAGCACCACCCTAACCTCCGTCCGCCCTCCTCCCTACCAACTTACTTGGCAGTCAAACACTCAAAATTCGATTTTTATTTTTCGTCCTTGACGAGAGTTAGTGTTAAGGATGTTGAAAGAGTGAAAACGAAGTTGAGTCGATGTTTTTGGGGGAGGATGAGTGAGGGGGAGGGGGAGAAGGAATAGGAGTAGGACAAAAAAAAGAAACATGCGTTATCCAATTTGCCAAATCATACATAACAAGATGAACAATCAGGAGATAAAATCAAAATCCTTTTTTGCTTATATGTGTATGTTTTTTTTTCACACTCTATATAGCTCCCTCTTTGCTTACAATTTGGGTGTCCTTTCTGGACAAATTTCAACTCATTTATCATTGCAAACATCAGAGAACAGAAAGTAGAACTATAACTAACCCTATATATTCTTGTACAAGTTTTATAACCTATATGCTGCTATACATCTTAAAACGCATTTATATCCTTTTATTCCTTTAACTTTGGATCTTCTGGTGTAAAAGCTGACTGTATATGTAGTGTATTGTGGGAGTGAATGGATTTCTGTTTTTTTTTTTTCTTATACTTTTGACTTAGTTTTTGTTCGTCCGAGAAATGTGAATTTATATATTGTGTGTGTGTGTACTTATATAATCCTGAAAATGAAAGTTTTTTTTTTTTTATTCAGAATATCTATGGGAAAAGTTAGCTTAAGAAAGTTTCGATATTCGTTAAGCCGCATTTAATGAAAACAAAGGAATATTATACACATATATATAGGGTATCTAAGGGAAAATAAGGGAAGATCTAGCTTCTCCTTCGAACAGCAAAGAAACTACATATATAGGTGGTATAGTTGAAGATGGCATTGGAAAGGTATTTATGGAGTGGTAAAGAGCTAAAGAGCCTGGTTAGTACTTGGTTGGATAGTTGTTGGTTATTATACCTACATATATAGTCTTTTATTTATTTTAACATTAAGGATTTTTAGTTGATCCTTTTTCATGCGCTAAATGGAAGATGATATTATAAGAGTATATATGTAAATAATTCGATTTAATTTAATTTAAGAAAATTACCTAACTTAAATTCTTTGTTAAGTGCAGAGACTCTGATGCAACTATTTTTACCAATAAAAAAAAAAAACATATTTGTTAGTATATTTCTACTGAAATCAGTGACGAATCTTACATATTTGGCGATTTTTCCTGGTTTCCCGGTTATAAAAAGATAAAGTATAAGCACTAGGAAAATGTTGAAGAATTTGAAAAGACACAACGCGATGCATATTGCATTTGAAGTTTTAAATTTCTCATAATGAGAGATAGTAGAAAAATTCCATATTCTTGTAGTGCAACTAAAAGAAGAATTTCGGCATTTAATGAAACTACGTACCTATCAACAAGGATCAACTAAAAATTCTTTCTCTGTAACCAAATTTTCTGCAATAAAAGTTATAAAGTTGACTGAAATTTATTTTATTTAATATTTTTTTTACGGGCATCTGACAAAAAATGTTCGTCCAAAAAATTTCTTCCAATTACCCGGAGTTTAAAGTCACTAGATTCTGGTTCACCGCGTGAGCTATTGAACTACTAATTTATTTATTTTTATTAAAAGAAAAGAGTGGTCATTGTTATAGTTTCTCCACATCTTAAATGACTCATCTGAAAACCATTTGGTTCTTTGGAAAATTTTGAATACATTTTTATTTTTTTTTATTCGGATATTCAATTTATACCTATAACGACTGTCAAATAGGTATCAATTGGTAGTTGTTAAATATTGAAATTCGGTGCATTAAAACTTAATTTATAAAAAAAACTAATCAACTATTTCGTGATTGTTAACCATTCTTAATAATCAAAACTTTTATCAATGTCGTTGTTAAATATCAATTTCGGGTATTTATCAAATATCAATTGATAATTGACAATCGCTAAATTATTTGAGTAATTGCTTAACCAACTACATATTGTGCAAAATATGAATACCAGGCAATGTATGTAAATCAACCAAATTAGCTGCCAGACGTTTTTGAAAATATGTATGTTTTCATATTTTTACTTAACTTTTCTGAATTAATAAAATTAATAATTAATAAAAAAATTCAATTATACATATATAGTTTATATTTAAAATTGTTATGAGGAAGAAATAAAGAGGCGTTATTAAAGGTTGACAAATGTTGGCTGTCCAAATGGCTGCCAGATCAATTTACAATTATTAATAGTTTTGCGATATTTGAATATGTATTTGATTTTTAAACGAATTATTGAATATCTACACAAAAAAACAAAAATTCGTCAGCGTTTTTCTTAACGCCTGAATTCAAATGCCAGATGGTAGATGCCAGATTCCAGATACCAGATACCGGATATCAGATACCAGATTCCAGATACCAGATACCAGATACCAGATACCAGATACCAGATACCAGATACCAGATACCAGATACCAGATACCAGATTCCAACGAAAACGATCAAACGATATCGTTTTGGCTGATAGATAGAATGTTTTAAACCAACCTTAATATGTAAGTTTTTAATTCAAAACATCTTTCCCGTCACTTGGTGTTACAAAAAGGAGTCTGGCGATATGGTTTGCCTCTATGCAAAACGTTGTAACCTCAGCCTTAACTTGGCGACACATATTCTAAGATAGTTTTTACTTGTTTTTAATTTTTTTTTAACTGCATTATTTTTTTGAAAATAATTGGCGTTACGTTAGCAAAATGTATAAAACGTGCTTTAATAGTCTGATAGATATCAGACTGCATATGACAGGTCGATTCGAAAGAAAAATTTCAATACTCAACAAACATGTTTAAAAACTTGCCAAATCACTGCCATATTATGCATTTATCGAAAAATTAAACTCAAAATAAAAGTAGCTGCAATTAATTTGAAATATTAGAATAGGCTCTTGACATTTTGCAAGACATTCAATGGATTTTAATTCTAACAAATTATTTGAATTGAAAAAAAATTTAAAATGTTTTTAATTTTCGATAATTTGTTTATATGTATTTTTTTTTTTGCTGAAGTACCCAAAATATTTCTATGCAGCAGAGGTGGGCAGGGAATTTATCTAGAGATTCGTTAATGGCGAATAGGACCGGATTAAGTAAATCGAATGATTTTCTTTATCAATATATAATTATAGAAACTTAAAAATCACAACATAAATTGGTAGGTACTGAAAACTTAAAGAAATTAAATTTTATTTCAATTCCATTCTGTGATAAATTAATCTTTGCAAAATTTTAGCCCTTAAGGCATCCTCTGAGTATAATACCCTTTTTAACACAAAATGGGTTTTATAAGTACGATCCCATTTTTCAACTTCACCCATTTTATCTTATAAATATATAAATTTTTAAACCATCCTCTAGATAAAACCTTTCAAACATAAAAATAATTTTTAAATTGGACCAGTGGCTTCTGAGTTTATCCCGTACAAAACTATACAAAATGTTCAGCTTTTTTTTTTTTTTTTTTAAACAACACAAACATATATATGCCAGTAAGACCTAGGGTCTTATAAATTAGGCAAATGTTAGAAGGAATAGAGGGATAGGATAGATTTTTTGCTTTCATTGAAACTCATCATTGAAAATTTTAATTTTCAGTTTTGAGGCCCTAAAAAAGCGATATTAGTGATTATTTTGATGCCAATAAAAAGCTGATGACTCGATTATTATTTCTAGTCAAAAAAATATTTCATTTTGGCTTTACCTTTCACATAAATCGATTTCTAAGATTTCAATGATTAATGATAAGATAGTTAAATCATTGAAATAAAGAAATTCATTTCCTGCGATAGGATGGGCCAAAATGAAATATTTTTTTACCAGAAATAATAATTGAGTTATCAGCTTTTTATTTGCATTAAAATAATCACTGATTTCACTTTTTAAGTGCCTTAAAATTAACAATAAAAATTGTCAATGATGAGTTTCAAAGAAAGCTATAACTAGATGAATGCTTATTTTGTCGAGGATTTGTGCAGTTAGAAATCAAATATGGAAGCCGATATATTGCCGCTAATAAACTCCAACTCTCACCACCATCTCCTATGGAACACCTAAACCTACGATGCGTCAAAAAGAGACCACAACAACTCGTTGACTGTAAAAAAATCCAAACTGGGGCCTATTTCACGGAACATACATCACATACATTGTATGAATGTATGCACCTTAAAGTAGTGGCCAAAGATGGCTCAGTGTAAATTTTGAATTTTTAGAAAAACTGTGCGTCAACTTAGAAAACGCATAATTAAAAAAAAAAAAAAAAATTTACGCCCACTCATATGGGGCCTATTTTACGTCACATACATTTCTGTAATGTATGTGATGTATGTTCTGTGAAATAGGCCCCTGATCTACAAGTGCACATAAATTATCGCCATGTAACAGATCATCTGTCCCTGAAATTTTTGAACTTATAGATACACTAAAAAAAACTTACTTTTGCATCCAAAAGTTCTGCCAATTCTCGGCTACTGATTTCAACGATCACCTCCAACCGAAAATCGCTAATAACAACATGGCAAATTCTCGAAAATGTCATAATGGCAAAATGTCCCTACAACAAGCATTACAGACCACCACAACCACCGTCATCTTCCTCAAGAGTTTTTTTTTAAATATTTCAGATTAAAATAATTATCAACTATCAAGAAGGTGAAATTCTGTGAAAAATGGTCACTGTGGCGTATACGTACTTTTTTTTAGTTTTGGCGTTTTATTTGTGAACTTTTGCTTTTGCCAAAAATATAATTTTATTATTTTACAGAAGCTGATGATTTGAAAATGGAGGTGGTATTCTATTTCTTCTATGAATTGGGTTACAACATATTAAATAGCTATTTTTGTATAATTAGTTTTTCAGTTTAAATTGTTTTACTTTTTTTTAGAAAATAGCATCTTCATCTCTAAGATATTTAGTTTGTCATGTTTACAGCCCATCTTATGTATGTATATACACCAGGCTCCCTTTCTCTATCTACTATATCCTTCTTCAAGTATAATCTTACACCTTAACCCTAAAAATGTTAATACCTATATTTTCAATGTTTATTCTCTATACTCACGACCAAATAAGGCTTAGCACGTGTACCTGTACCTATACGTGTAACAAAAATTGAACCCATAAAATACCAAAACCACTAACTACTCTAAGACGAAAAAAAAACAAAACAAAAATGCCTCACCAAGATTTTATTTTTCCAAAGGCCAACCCCAAAAACAAAAAAAAAATGCATTTTTAATGAAGAAAATCACCTTCAAGGACACCACACACATTTTTATATATCAAATACAAGAAACAAAAAAATAAAAAACTTTTAGTAATGAAATGATTGGCTGCAAAAACAGCCCACAATGCGCATAGGTGTTCATCATCATCATTATCATCATCATCACCATCACCATATCACCATCAAGTCAAAGCTTCTCCACCAACACCAAAGTTTTGCCACCATAATAACAACAAAAACCTCCTCTGTAGGTTAGAATAAGAAACATAACACAGAAAAAAAAAAAAAAAACAAACATCATCCCCCCTAAAAGATGAAACGAAGCTCCACCAATGCACGATTTATATGCCTATGTGTGCCTTGTTTAAGGAATCCTCTACACGACGACACTGGGCTCTCCTATGGGAAAATATTGGTTGACTCATAGGTATAGAATTAGAAAATAAAAAAAATAAAAACACCAGAGAGATCTCTGTCCAACCAGACTGGTCGGTGTGTAAGGTTAAAAATGTATTTTCACACTGAATGTGAAAGCCACGACGAGCAACAAGAACCCTCAATCCACAAAATATTTATTTCAATCTTGTTAAAAAGCTTTGGCCTATACAACCATCAAACCTCATCAAACCTAATCAAACCTTATCAAACTTCACCAAACCTAGAAGTCAATGATAAGGACCTCATTACGACAAAAGCTTTAACTCGCCTGTGGCGCCCCCTTCCAATACAATCTTTGTTGGTCTACTATAACGGTGGTCATGTTAAGCATCCCTCTCCTTCCCTCACTCTTAACAGAAAAAAAACAGGTCATTTTTGTGGGATGTTGTGTTGTACGGTTGTTCCGTTGTCTTCGTCGTAGTACTCGATACCCGACAGCCTCAAACCAGTGATTGCGGTGTGTACTGGGTTATCGTGTGACTGACGCTGGCTGTGACTCCAGTGAGTTCCAGAACGAAACTTTTCCTCTATGAATGAAAATTCTTGCCTGTTATCACTTTCGTCTACCACCACCAAGTGTATATGTGCATGCTGTGCTGTGAGCTGTGCACCGCCGTTAGTCCTGTATCTGTTCTGTCACATTTGTTGGCTTCAGCAGGCAAAAAAGGTTTATTAGAAAATTCTACGCTGACAAAGCTCCAGTTACTGTAAGGATTCTGCAGGATACGGTCGCATCTGTTTCTCGCTCTCTCTTTCTCGCTGTTATTTTGTGCTTGCGAATTTATGCAAACAAAATTCGAGAGAATTTAACGGTGTTATATACGGAGACGGTGGTCCTTCTGTTTGACATTTCGCCGGTTTTTGATTCAATTAATTTTCATTTTTTTTTTTAATTTTTGTTTTGTGTCAAAAAAAAAGTATGTCCTTCATCCTTAAATGATTTTTTGTGAGAGAGTCTTCTTTTGTCCTGCTGTCGGTTGAATTTTGTCATCGCGTTTTGTTTACGTTCGTCGTCATCACAGCTTACATCGGCACTCGTGCTAGCTGGATCCTGTGACAAGGATGAATCGCGTCTAAATTGACTAATCAGTAGCAAAAGTGTCCTGTTTTTTTGTTATTGTTGTTGTTGCACTGTGTACGATACTTCTGTGTCGGGGCGTAAGTGATCCAATTTATATCCCCACACTAGGGGATGTGCAAGGATGATAATTGGTTTTATTTTTTTTTTTTTTGTTCACCCAGTGGGTGGAGGAGAGTCTGTGAGTGTGTGTCAGAGTTTCTTTTTGTATTCTCAAATCAGCTAAAGGATAACAAATGGGCAAAGCTGTCTGAAAGTGTTATAAAATGTTTACCACCATCCAATTCCTTTTCCCCCTTTCAAAAAAAAATCTTGATTTGAATTGTTTTAGAGTCGAACTTTTGCATTGGAATTTTTCATTTCTTCTTTTTTTCTAGCTTCTTATAGTCGTAAGTCGTGTCCTTAAAGCAGTCATTCCATTTTTTGTCTGCCTCTAGGGACATTTGTTAAGCACGAAATTTACATTTCGAATTTTCTTGCAAAAACCACAAATGAATGTTAAGAAAAAAAAAAAATAAAGATAGCAAAGTTAACTCACCTACTTGATATTCCTTGATTTTAGCTTTGAATATCAAGGATGATGTTCGCTCACCATTATTATCCTGAAATATAAGAAAGAAAAAAAAAATTGTAAAAAAAAATCTACATTGTATAACCTTTGTGTGTGTCGAGAGCTCGAGAGCTCGAGACTCTGTGAGATAGAAAATTTCGCCATTACATGGTACATCGTTTTATGTCTGTCTGTCTGGTTTTGGTTGATGACGGCTTGAGGAAGGTTTCTATATATCCTATCTATCTACTGATGACGAGGAGTCGAGTGGTGGGGGTGAATGAGAAACGCAAATGCAATTTTCCACAGAGAGTTTTCAATTTAATTTAAGAAATGCCATAATTTTACTCAAAACTTTGTGGTCAATTTACAAAAAGGAAAAAAAATTGAAAAATTGAAAAAAAGTCTCGATTGAACACAACGGTGTCTGTGTCTGTCGAGTTTGACTTTGAGAACGTAATTTAGTTTTTTTTTTTCTTTTTTCTATCTAATCTGAGTTAAGCTATAGTAAGAGCTCTTTCCCATGTCCAGCGAAAGAAGGACGGAAGGAAACTAAACAATGTACATGGGACTTTGATTTGTTTCCTTGGTTAGTTTTTTTAATTTTTGGAATTTTATTTATTTAAGTTTTTGTTTCATTCAAACAAAGAACTGAGTTTAAATTCATTGCTTCTGGCAAAATTCAGGAATTCAAATCTTCTTGAATTTTGTTTGTACAAAGATTTCTAATTTATACCTTGTACCTTAACTTATAATCTCTTAACGTGGAACAAAAAAGTACCATACGTTCCACAATTATTTCACGATTTGTTTTTTTTTTTTTCCACTTTCACTCACTTCTCATGAAATGAACATAAATTATTTTTTTTTAAGAATTGGATAGCAAGGGAAAAATTTAATGCAAAATTTTTCATTTGGAAAGCAATACGCTTGGGTTCGAGAAAGAAGTTGTGGAATGTAAATTTAAAAATTTTACACAGACGATTTTGTATATGAATTTTTCATTTTCACTTGAACTATGTACCTACAATTCATAAGACAACTAAGAGGAGATCCATTAAAATTTTGGAAAGCTTAAAGTTTATAAATGAATTTCGAAATAGACGATGTGGAATGTAAAGTGCAATTCATGCTGAAATTTTTTTTGTTTGTAAAAATTTCAATTATTTATCTCAGGGTTTTAAAATTATATACCCCATGAAAAAAAATATACAATCAATTAAATCTAATTTGAAGCAAGTTTACAATATTTAAAAATAAAATGGAACTTTTAAGTCTAGGTGTGATATCATATGGGCTATGTGACAAATTCAGAGGCCCATAGCGTGAAATTAATTTAAGGTAATGGTTTCAGTAGCAAGTAGCACTGCTTTGTTGTAACTAAATGTCTGAAGTAAATTGTTCGTTATAAATGCACGATAATGGGAGTTCCGTTCTGGCCAGCTTCATTTTTGAAGAAATATGGGTCGATGATTCCACCAGTCCGTACACCATATACTAAACCATTATTTCTCTAGATGTAATGGCAGCCTCGTGAACCTCTTTTGTTAGCTCTTAAGCCTAAATTTGGCAATTTTTTCTTATTGACGACGCCATTGAGCTCATCGCTGAACAAAATTTTAGACGAAATCAGTTGAAATCTTCTTCAAGCTTTTCAAGAGCCATAAGACAGTGACTCTTGAAAAGTTTGGTTGACATTATTTTTTCATGCGTTAAATTTTGTTTGATGTGAAATTAAGATTCCTACGCAAAATACGCCAAGTTTTAAATTTGCCGATGGTATAGCGAATTGTGCGTTCGTAAGGCTGATTATATGTTGAAGATAAGTTGCTCTAAGCACACGAAACACATTCATAGGAGAACGCTAATTTTCTTAATTTAGTTGAACAATTTTAATATGGCGAGTCTTCTCATAGTGAAATATTAAACAATACTAAACACAAAAGTTTGACACCACTTAAGAGTTAGTTAAAAATATTTAAGGAATATCCCATTATATCAACCGAGCATATAGCCAAGCCACTATAGATTAATGATATAAATTGTATCTCTTTTCTAACTCTATTTTATTTTACAAATTCGGCCTTATTTAAGGTCCCGACCTAAAAGATTCTTAGTACGAATTAAAAAAAAAAAAGTATCATAACACCGTCGTCGTAAAAAAAAATATGGACATGAAACTGTGGGCTATCGATATCACTTTTCACAAATTCGGAATTCGTTTGGTAATAATTCTGTTAGGCAGCTATATTAGTTTTTTTTTCGTTATTCGTAGTACGAATCTATTACGACGAGGCCTGTGAAATTAATGTCTGCCTCATTTTCACCTCATTTGTACCAAATTTGTAACTCAATTTCACCTAAAAAACCAGCCCACCCAGTATTTTAGTTGAGTTCAAATTATCGGATAACATATTTTACTATCGATTCCAAATACAGGTTTGTAGGACTTTTAAGGTTGACTTTTATTAGGGCTGTTTTTTTTTCACTAATTTATACATTTTTGTACTAAAAATTTAATAATCATTGATAGGTGTTTTCCAAAAAATTTCGTGTAAGTCGACCTAAGTCAGGCAAAAACTTAGCTTAATTATCTCTTGATTTGCTTTGATTCTTTGAAAAATATTTTTATTTCATTCAAATTAAGATCAAAATTCAATTTGAGAAATTTTAGAACAAACAAATTTGGAAGTTACTAAAAAAATTAAAAAAAAAATTCGTTTGGTAAAGAATTTCAAAATGCAGCTTGAAATGAAAAATGGAACCAATTGTTCTAATAAAAAAAACTTCCCCATCTAAAAATGGCACAAGTTAATAATGCTAGATTTACAAAATTGACAAATTTTTACCACAAAACTTGAATAATAATTAATAAAATCAATTCTGTTGTCGTATACATAAATATTTACATGAAACAATAAAAATAGTGAGTTTCTAAAAAAACACAGACAAATTATACCAGAAAAGAATTAGCAAGTTCATACTTTTTTGTATTTTTATCATAATTTCCAAAATGTTGTCAGTACAAAATTTAGACGATGCTACAGTATAATGGTTTTACCATTTACCTTTTAATCGTCAATAATTTCACTTATTAATTTTTTTTAAAACAAAAATACTTGCAGATTTAAGACCATTTCTACGAAAAAAAAATAAAATTGGTCAGAAATTGACAAAAATATTGGAATTGGAATTTCTTCGTACTTCGTACTTAGTTTTTAATTCCAAAGTTTTCATTTAATCGAAATTTTTTGTTGGTGTCTTCTTTAAATGGACCAGATATTTATTTATTCAAATGTTTCTTTTAAGATAATTTGGCTACTTTATTGAATAGTGTAAGGGCTATACAAGAGCAGACAATTCTAATTCACTTCCAAATTTTTCTAACACGGAATTCTTTATTTCGTTTAAACCAGCTTGATACTTTCCAACATCTTAATAGTCGATATACACAAAAAAAAAAGAAGAGCTGTTCGGAAAAAATATATTTGTAGACTTTTCTTTGACTATGTATTCATTAGATAGGAGAAAATCGGGCTGGAACTTAAGCCACCATTTTGGATTTTCTAAAAAAAAAAAATTACCTAAAGACAACGGCAACACTAACAAAGTCAAATTATCTTTTTTTAAAGCCAGAAATCCATTCTTCAATTTTGTTTTTCAATCAAATTATGTAGGTAAACACATAAAATTTTGAAAAAAATAAAAATGTTGAAAATTTTTTTTTCAAAATTTTACATTACATTTAACATCCGAGTTTCCTATTGGATTACGTACTTGGCTTGGCTTATTTTTGTCAAAGTCCAAAAGCCTGCAGGAAATATTTAGCATGAATGATAGCAAAATTTACTGGTATTTTTATAAAGATCTAAACTTTTCATATGCAAATAAGAAAATCTTGCCTTCCGTGGTTGGGGTCCTTTGTCGGTAATGGTGCATTGAAAATGGGTTGTTTTTTTTTTTTGAAGCCCAGATAAAAAGTATAATAAAAGATCTGATCACCCCAGACATGTAAATGGGAGTCCAAGATCTCAGCTTTGTCTTGAAAGATCTGAAATATATTTACAATGATTCAACATTTTTTAGAAAACGATACATTAACCTATTTTTTTATGACCATTTTTGGTATTATCTTTCTTTAAGCCACCACTGAAAATAATTTGTTCAAGGTTCAATTTTTAAGGGGTTAATTATTCACAAAAAGCTGAACAATAAGAGGCTTAATCTTGGGTGTATCGAAAAACTGCGACATTACAACTTAAAACTTAGAATTAAAATTTTTAAATACCGATAGATTTTAAATACCTTCAGAATTTGTACATCGATAGTTGTTTCAAGCGAATAAACTACAATATGAGTATATGTAAGAAATAATAAGAATTCTTCCAAATGGGTAGAATTCTATGTCAAACTGTGATTTTTTAAATCAACATTTTTGCAAAAACCAAAATTCATTTAAATTATTTTTGTTTGATATTTTTTAGGTGACAATTAAATCAAATCTGCAAGAGCAGTTTACTATAAGTTTAGAAGAAGACAAAATGTAAATCAGGATATTTACAAAAATTCTTTTTTTTTTAACCCCCATTACCGCTGGCGAGTCGAACGAATAAACGTGTGAGTGTAAGAAATCAGTATTTAAATTGCCGAACTGAGAACCTTTGATTCGCCTTAAATGTCAAAAAAAAATTTTAAGTTTGATCTGACTCTATTGTGGACTGTGGTTATCGAAAGTTCATTGATTTGGACGCCATTCGTTAGTTCGCTAATGCAAACATTTCACATCTCGATTCTTTGTGATAAAATTTTTGTTGATCTTCTGGTATTTTCCTTCTAACTAAATGTTTTAAAATCTCTGTTTCTCTTTATTTCTTCAAAATTATATTTTTTTTAGTTTTTAAAGTCTGCTTTTTGGTGTCGTTATTTATATTTTTGTTCTGAATTTGTACTCAGCTAATGTGGTACAGACATTTTTTAGTTGTTCCGAAGTATTAATACCATGTACTAAATAAAGAGGTTATTGAATTTTACTTCAATAAGAATTTAAATACCAAAATACTGATTTATACAAAAATACAATCCCACTTCTGAATGTTGTAATGAGAAAATAATTTCCGAAAATTTTTTAACTTATACTGTGTAAAGGAATAAAATTTAAAAAATTAACCAAACAAATATTTTAACACGAATGAATGACACTTCCTCGGGTACGGACATGAGTAAAGTTTGAGCATTCTTTTAGAAAGTGCACTCAAACTTTTTTAAAAGCCAAATTTTTAGTCACTCATTTTTTTAGAAAATGTAAAAAATAAGAGGGAAATAAAATCGTACTGACATTTTGAGGACACTTTTCCAAGCCATGTGGAATAGAAAACTCTTACAATGAGCACTATCTCAAACAAAATTTCTTCCTAGAAATGTTTCCCTTCTTCGAAAAATTGTGAACGTGAAAAATATTTAAAAATTTCCCTCAAAATTTAATAGTATTGGGAATAAATTTTCTGGGGTATTTTTGATGTCACTAAATTGGATTTTTGTTCCAGGGAAATATATTCCCAAAAAAAATTAAAAATATCAAACAAATTTTTGAGGGAATAAAATATTCCGAGGGAAAAAATAATTCCCTGGAGATTTTCAATAGGACTCTTTAACTCTAATTGAGATTCAATTAGTCAAAAACTAAATAATCTTATTGGAACAAGAAATTCTTGAGAAATTTAAAATTAAATTAAAAAAGAAATCAATGAACACAAAGAATCACAAAGAATCACAAAGAATCACAAAATCGACGGTTAAATGTTAAAGTGCAGGACGTCGAAAGTCGAAAAATTCAATAAAAATATTAGTAATGCAAACAAAATTAGAAAAATATCAATTTTCAAAATAGTAAAATAGTAGTTCAGTTTTTTTTTTGTCTAAGTTCAATTCACATAAAATGCAGCTTAAGCTTGAAATTACTTGATTTTGTTTGTAAATAACTTAATGACTAGTTAGCTTTTGCTTTTTCCAAAATCTAACTTTACCTGTTTCCATATTCAAAAGCCCTAATGAATAAATTATTTGTATACTCCTTTCAGTAAATCATCTTAAATCTTTCACTAATCGATGATTCCAGTCATGATAATCCAATTATACTGATACTTCGAAATATCGAAAGACTAAAATTGTCTTCAATTTTTCATTCTAACTTCATCAAGAAACATTAACTCAACTTGAAACAAATTTTCAACAATTTTCACATTGAAATATCTTCATTTTGAGGGGGGGGGGGTAATCAACTCTTTCGTTAGTATAAGATATCTTTATACTCGTTCTTAATTATAAAACAACTTCTCTCTGTCTTTCTTAGTCTTTTGTGTGCACAAAAAAAATTTCTACTGTCGAATCTAATTTAAATCTCACTTACCCTCATAATTAATGCATTTCTTAATCCAATTCTTCCTAATACCCACCCCCCTTGAACTCCTTTCAAATATATACAAAATGACAACTTTAACTCGCGAAATAAAAAAAAAGATCCACAAAAAACTTTTGCCTCTTAAAAAATTCAAATACTCAAACGAAAAAAAAAAAAGAAGAAAAGTCCACAATTGTTGTAAAACCTAAAAGACAACATCAAAAAGAGAGGCATTTGTTTTCGCACACAAATAGAAAAGGCTGAGCAACACAAAAAAAAAATAATGAAATTAAGGACATCAGCATAAAATAAATAAAAAAAAAAAACAAAAAAAAACATCAAGCCCTCAAAAGAAATAATCACATTACTCAACCAAGACCGACCAGCCAACCAACCAACCAAAGCAACCTCGAATCAACCTAACCTCGAAACAAGCTTGTTTATCCTTACGGAATTCCGCATATAACTTTATGTACACAAACAAAATAATAATAATACCAAGGACCAACAACTCCAACTCCAACTCTCCATCAACTCAACTCTTGTCCTATATATTTAATTTTGCCTCAGCATAAATCCTTTTAATTAGGAATTGAGGCAATCCAAGGTGTGTACGTTCCAAGAATACTTAATTTCACAATTGCAGTCTCGACTCTCAACTCAATACGACTCGACACGATATATACTTATACATATAGAATAAAGGAATAGAACGACAAGAACTTAAGGACGAAGAAATCAGCTCTTGTATTCAAAACATGTTCCCGCTTTGCTTTTCTCCTAACCAGAATAGAGCTTCTGGAATCTGTTGGTATGTATGAGGATAAGAAGGAGTAGAATTGCAAATGAAATAAAAAAAATTAAACAAAAAAAAAAAAAACATTTATATATACCCCGAACCAGGACGAGAACACTTGTCGCATATCCTTATCCCCTTACAACAATGAAACTTTGTCAATGTTTTTTGGTCTTAATTGGCTGGACCATCTTTAAATTGAGACAATTTCTAACTGGAGGTATCTACATACCTAAGGATTTCCCACTTCCCGCAGAATTTATCTCTAGATGGTTAGAAAAGGATCTTTAATGAGTGAATGCACATACAATTTTAAGAACCAATAGTCCAAAAACAGAGGATAAAGGAAATGAAATCTGAACTGAACTGAATCAAAGCCCATACTCAAAAATCTGGAAATTAAAATCCTGAATTCAGAAGAATATGTGGGATTTTGGTGTTTTGACGGGGATTGTCAGACATCTTCTTAAAGATCTGAATTCTGAAAGGTTTAAAATTACGAACATCAAAAAAAAAAACACTATTTGTAAATATCAAACATAATGAAAACTCAACTCGAAAATCCCAAAGAAATTACAATTAATGAAAAATTTTATTGGGATATTTGATTAATTCTACCTGGGCTCGAGTAGGCTATTCCATATGTTGAATAAAAGAAACAAATAAATAGAAAAAATTGGTGTGATTAGAGTTGATTTACATAGGTTCCAGAAATATGAAGAATCCCAAAAACCCAAGATCCGAAGCCAAATAATTTAAAAATCCCAAAATAACACTGCCGAAATTCCAAACACTAAAAAGTTCAAAATTTCTGAAAAACTTAAAAATTATAAAAAATAAAATTTGTTTGCAGGAATTCGCTTTTTGGAATCTTGAAAATATAAATCTGGCAATTGGAAAAGTCCAAAAAATTAAAAACCAAATGTCCCAAAAAATCCAGAAATTTAAAAACTTATATACATATATGAAAGGAAATATTTTTGGAATCTCGAAAATGTAAATCTAAAAATTTCAAAAATTCAAAAAATCGAAAATCCTAAAAACTCAAAAACTCAAAAACCCAGAAGCCTTAAGACTTGTATGAAACGGAAAATTTATGCGGAATTTAAACTTTGGAAATCTCGAAAACAAAAATCCATAAATTTCAAAAGCCCAAAATCTAAAAATCCAAAATCCCACAAATCTAAAATCCCAAAAAAAAACAAAAAATTTACATAACATTTTGAATTTCAATATTCTTTCCTACTCCCTCTCTACACAATATAGAAACTCTTAGTTCCAACATTAAGTCAAATTAATCTTTATATCCAAAAAAAAAAAAACCAAACTCGCATAAGAAGGATTGAAAGCCTTTTTTTCTGGGAGTGGGGGTTCGATATTAACTTTAAGACTTCCTCTACCACTCAGCTATGAAGAATGAAACCCATCAGAGAAGAAGTTAAGCAACTTTCATAATTCAATCGGGCAAAAGAACTTTTCGAAAACGAAAAGTCTTAAGAGAGCGTTAATAAAATTTACCCCCGAAAATAGACAAAACTTTATTCTTCTTCGGCCAGCCGATACATTTTATGTCTGGAGCATGTGTGATAATGGTGATATATCTACATATAGCCAAGATTCATTCATATAACCAAACCCTTAACGCAACTTACTATTGAAATTCTGACACACGTTCCTGCTCGCACTTGAGGTTTGCTGCTTCTTGCAAACTTTTAATAAAATATAATCGAAAATCTCGACACTATATACTCGTTCAGGAGCAGAATCTAGCAGAGCAAAGCAACCACAAGCCATTACCCAAAGAAGAACCACAACGGCGACGGCAACGACAACGACGACTACAACGTTGTTGACGTCGAGATTCAAGAAAATTCACCCATCATCATTATTATCATCATCGTCGTCGTTAACACCCTCTTAAAAGTTCAAAAAGTGAAGAATTCGTTCGGGGGCTTTCAACACATCAGGACAAACGGAAAACGGCAAAGCAACAACAGCAGCACCAGCATCGGCGGCATTCTCTCCTAAACAATCCCTTCCTTTGCTTTTCTGCTCTGTGTTTTCCATAAGAAACAATGAAGTGTAGTAAAGTGTTAAGCTGATGGGCCCCTGGTGTTTAATTGGGGCCCTCCTACTGCTGTCGGCAACAGCGGGGGACTCCACAAATAAAATCTCCTCCGGATCGTCGTCATCATCGTATGGTGGCAGCGGCGGCATCATACCGTTTTCTTCATTATCATCATTGTCGTTAACTTCGTCCTCGTCGTCATCATCATTATCATCATCGGCGTCCTTGTCGACAGGTGGCGGCGGAGCAACAGCATCAGGTGGCGGTAGTGGTGCAGTTGGTGGAGGAATTCTTATTAATGGAATGGGCGGAGGGCTACCATCATCCTCGTCAAATGGTAAGAATTTAAGTGTTCTTCTCTATATAAAATAATAATAACAAACAAAAAAAACAGATTTCTTTTTTTTGTTTTTCATTTTGAGTGAGAACAAAATTTATCGAGATACTTATGATTTATAGACGTAGTGCTTTGAGTTTGCATTTAATTTGCATGTGATTTTGTTTTATTTTTTTTTTATTAAGACGCAACAGTTTATGATGGCGGCTGGCTCGATATGGCAATGTTTTTCATCAGACTTAATGAAAATACCATTCAATTTAGAAGATAAAAAAAACAATTTTGAAATGAATGTAAAATGTCCTTAAAAAAGTGTGAGGAAGTCATACAAACAATAAAGAAGGATTTTAGGAAAATTTGAGGTCTAAATTTAAGGTAGGAGAGGAATTCTGATAAATGGTATTTTTTTTTTAAATAAGAAAGCGGTATAGTTAAAGACAAAGCTTAATTTTGTCTCGTCTAGAACCCCAAATTTTAGAAAATCCAAAAAAATTTAAATCCCAAAAATCCAACAAAAAGAAAAGTAGCCTGAAAATGAAATGAAACGAAAAATGTATGCAGAGCTTAATGGAATCTTAAAAATGTAAATATCGAAATTTTGACAATTTAAAAAAAACCTAAAATCGAAAATCCCAAATACCCAAAGTTATGAAAAACTTATATGATATGAAAAATGTATGCGGAATTTCGCTTTTTCGTATCCCCAAAATGTTAATCTCGATTAACATTTTCGGGATTCCAAAAAGCGAAATTCCGCATAAATTGTTCATTGTTCACTAAAAATTTGGCAATCCCAAAAACCCAAATTCCTGAAAACTAATAGGAAACAAAATATTTACGTAGAATTTGTCTTTTTTGAATCAATAAAATTTAAATTTCGAAATTTCAAAATTCCAAAAAAACTAAAAATCGAAAATTCCAATAATCCATAATTCTGGAACCTTATCTAAATGAAACAAAAAATTTACACAGGATTTTTTCTTTAAAATCTTTGAAATTTCAAGAGTTCAAAAAATTTAAAAATGTTAACCTGTTAAACTTAAAAATTCCAAAAAACTAAAAATCAAAAATCCCAAAAACCCACAATCCTGAAAACTTATAGGAAACGAAAAATTTAAGCAAGATCTTTTTGAATCTCGAAAATGGTAATCTCCAGATTTTTAAAAAAGTCCAGAAAACTAAAAACCGAAAATCCCAAAAAAAACCGAAAATCCCAAAAAACCCGAAAATCCCAAAAAACTCAAAAACCGATAATCCTGGAAACTTATATCAAACAAAAAATTTATGCGGATTTTCAGTTTTTAGAATCTCGAGAATGTAAATCTCGAAATTTCAAAAGTCCAAAAGACTAAACACCGAAAATCTCAAGTCTTAAAAACTTTGGAAAATTTGTAAATTTTAATTTCGAAATTTCAGAATTCTAAAAAATTTAAAGTCGAAAATCCCAACATACCAAAAACCCAGAATCCTGAAAACTTAAATAACCTTCAAAATTCATGGGGAATATGGGTTTTTGGAATATCCAAAATGTTAATCTCAAAATTTCAAAAGTGTAAAACAAAATAAAAAATCCAAAATCCCACAAGCTTAGGCCATATTACTTTGAAAAATATTTAAAAACTTTATTTCTTAAATAGAATCTAAATTGCGAAAAAATCTAAATAGAGAAAATCACGACAGTAACGTTTTTGTTTGAAAGCTGTAGCGTAGTATCTTTCTAGATTCTAAATTAAAAAAATTATTTTGGTAGCTCGAGCTAGAAATTATTCTACTGGAATATCGAAATGTTTATAGCATTTCAAATTTTTAGTAAATTTTAATTTGTTTTAAGTCGATTTGAATCTAGAGCAAAGGTTTTATGGTGTTTGACTTTAGGGACACAAAAAAAGGACATCAGAAGACTTAAAAAAAAAAATATCATGTACAAGTCAAAGAGATTTTCTTTAACAGAACTGATAGTTTTCCATTCATATTCAGGTTCTGTAAAATGAATTATTAATAAAAATACATAAAGTCAAAAGTTAAGCCTTAAATTCATTATTATAAAACATATTTTTCCCGACGGCTAAACAGCGAAAATTTTTCATCAAAAATAAAATAATTTTTTTTTTTTTTCTGAAACAAATCTGGGAATCTTATATTATTATGTTGATGATCCTTTGACCATATTCAACAGAAACTCTTTTGTTTGAAAACAAAAAAAAATATAAATTCAGCGAACAAAAAAAAAATATGTAGTAGCTCCACAACAGTAATTTCGTAATTGAGGCATGAAAAATGTTTTCTCCTTATACGAAAAATAATGGTCGTGCCAACGATTTAATTGTAATTTAATATTTTCATTTGTAATGCATCCTGATGCTACTTCAGCTTCACACACAAGTGTATCAACAAAGTAGCATCTCTTTTTCATTTTGGGGTATATCCTTTTTTTTGCAACGAGAAACGAAGGAAGACGAAGGATGGAGGAGAAGCAGAAAGAGGTTTCGGCATTGAAATTAAAATGCAATTTTATGAATATTTTTTATTTTTTGATTCGAAAACATTTTTGTTGCACTTATTGCACCGTTTAAGGTTTTTTTTTTTTTTTATTTTTTTGTTAATGTATATGGATTCATCGTTTCATTTTGCAAACCTATACTCCTGCCGGCGCGACTGTCCTGGCCTGGTCGTTGTATTAAAAGAATGCAAAAAAGGCAGCCGCAAAACAGATGCTTCATTTTTTTCGCGTATCCTCTCGAAGCGTTGCAGGACTTTAAAACAAAAAACTGAGCATTGTTTGGCAACGCCACGCCAACAACTTCAAGCCGCCACCGACCGTGCGTCACAGCCATTGCCACTGTGCTCTGATTGCTCAGTGCACTGTAAGGGCGAAATTGTTTTTCTACAAACTTTTTTTTTCACTTTTTGTCGGTGGCACAGGCATTTATTGAAATTCGAAAGGATAGCAGGTTGAACTCTCTCGCCACACTCCAAACGAGAAAAAAAAGTGGACGAAATTATTTTCTACAGGCGAAGAAGGCCCGTCATCGCTCGAATGTTTTTGTATTCTCCATTAACATAGGTTTTAGGTAGTTTCAAAGCAGCTTTGGAGGCTTATTCAATATTTCTGTTGTTTGTTTTGACGCTCTATGTAAGCTTAAGGTTTTAAAACAAAAAAACCGCGCAAAGATTAATAGGTTTTACTTATTTGAGTTTTAAAAAATCCAAAACAGTGCAGGAGGTTTATTAAGCTAGATTTGCATGATTAATAAATTTTTACATTTTCCGCCATTTTGTAGAAATTTGAAGTCATAAAACATAATTATGGTATAAAATGACTGAAATGTTCCAGCCATGAAAGATTTTTGTCAGTCGTTTAAGTCCACAATAAGACTCTTTAATCAGAAATAAAAAATTGGACATAAATTATATGTGGACAAAAAATTCCAAAACTTTGTCCGGTATAATCTCCATAGAACCTCAACCGATTTTAACGAAACAAAATGTTTCCCATTGTTTTCTTTTAGCAGAGTGTTTTTATAGTAAATCCATCAACAAAAAAATTTATTTTGTAAAAAACTTGTTTGCAAATGGAAATGCTGGTTATTTTCTGGCAAAGTTAACTTTAATTAACCGCAAATTCAAAAACTACAATTAATTTCTTATTTATCAAGGGTTTCATCATGGTCTATTCCGGCCCTTGACATAAACCCACCTATACCTACATTGAACAATTTATGGACGTTTTGTCAGTTGGTGGGTGTTGTTGTGTTTTCCCGACGAAGCGCACGTTGTTGTTGTTTTTGTATTTTTCCTTTTTTTTGTGTGTGTGTTTTGCTATTTCGAATAATTTTTCTCGTTTGCTAATTTATGCGAGCTTCTAAAAATAACTGTTTTGAAAAATTGCATTTAGAAAGATGATGAAAAGCTAGATCTGGAGTTGGAGTTAGGCCGGTCGATTTGTAGGGGGTTTTTGTTTCATTCTGTATGTTTATGTACCTACATCAATTTTTTTGTGTTCTTGTTTTCTATTTAAAGTTTTGATTGCCCTATCGTGTTTTGGATCTTTTATTTTGAATTCAACAAAGTTGGAGACCTGCAAAAAAAAATAAACTTAATTAAAAATAAAAAAAACTTAACGGGTGCTTATTGAATAATTTTTTAAGCTTTAATATATAAAAAAAAAGTTGTTGCGTTCAATGGAGATAAAAAAGAAATGCCTTAACCTTAAATTTATAGGCTAATACATTTAATAAAAATTTGAAAAATTATAAAGCTTGATTTGCGAAATATTACCATCCAAACTACTTATTTACTGACTTTTCTTCCAACCATGAAAATAATTAGCATTTTGAATTCTGGCTCATATCACTTATTTTCAATTAAAAATAAAAAAAAAATTTTTTGGAACTACTCCTTTTTAGTACCACAATTGTACTAAAATGAATATTTGAATATTCTGCAAAACTTGGTTGCCGTTATTTTTAAAATTTGACTCATAGCACTATAATATTAATTTTAACAAAATTAATTTTTTGTACATTTAGTATCTACTACAACTATTTAGTACCTACCAACCATCACAATTGTATGAAAATGAGTATTTGGATGCAGAGATTGTGCGAAACTTGACTGCCGAGACGCTGAAATTTGGCTCATAGCACTGATTTTCAATTTAAAACAAAATAAATTTTCTGTACTTTTAGTACATACTACAACTTTTTAGTACCAACCATCATAAATGTATGAAAATTAGTATTTGGATGCAAATATTCTGTGAAACTTTATTGCCGATCATTTTGAAATTTGGCTCATAGGATAAATTTTCAATTAAAAACAAATTAATTTTAGGTGCATTTAGTACCACAACTTTTTAGTACCAACCATCACAATTGTATGAAAATGATGCAAATATTCTGCGAAACTTGTTTGGTAAGACTTGGACTGATTTTCAATTTAAAACAAAAAAAATGTCCATAGCTACAACTTTAGTACAACTAGTATTTTTTAGTACTGAAGTACTAAGTTACAAAATTATAGATAGATTTTCGTGATACGATTTTTAAATTTGATTTTGAAAAAAAACAGCGATATTGGCTGGAATTACGAGTTAGAAAAATTTTGGAGTTTTTTTGATCTCCCAATGATTTTGATCTCAAAATAGTTGTTTTACAACTCTTGTCAAAATTCTTAAACTGACATAAGACTTAAGTTATAGTTACCAGAAAAAATTATATAATTTATTTTTCAGTCTAGATAGACTTCAATTCAGACATAGCCAAAAAAAAATAACAAAAACGTAGAAATTTAGAAAAGTTAAATTTTTTTTATTTCGAAGTGTAAGCTTAAGTAAAAACAATTAAAAAATAAATTTAATTACATATTTTTCAAAAACCAATTAAAAGAAAAAAAAAACATTATTTTTTTAATAGAAATTTTGATAATTTAAGTTTTGCCCCTAAGGGGAAAATAACTCTTGAAACTCTCGCGTAAAAACAATAGCTATAGTTATATTTCAAAATCCCCCCCCCCCACACACACTTAGCACAACACTTTCCTCATTATAAATCAATCGAACAAAGTTTACATTTAACTGGCTGTGTTTTTGTTGCTTCGACCTCTGTCGCCGCCGCTCACTGAGGCGATTATATCTTCCACATAATCGCGGGCTATGTTCGTATTCGTATTATTCAAATTCCATATATGATTGTGACCATATTTTAACAAGCCAATATCCTCTTACAAAAGGACCTACTTTTTCACAACACTGACGATGAATGGTGAAGTTGTATTGCACCCTCTTCCTGTAAACACAGAACGATTCAATATGGTCGTGTGAAGATGGGTGAGGCGGCGGCCGGCGGTAGTGAGGAAGGGAATAAGTATAAGTGAGAGAGATGCGGAGTTGGGGTCGGGGAGGCAGTAAAGGAGGCTTTTCCCTTTGTTTGTTTGTTCAAGGAATTTTCTCATGTGACTAGAATTTCCAATTAAAATTTTCGATATTCACATCCATGACAAAATACGAGAGAGAGAACTGTTATACCCGCTGCTATATATTGTGCCTACGGCTAAAATTATGCAATAGATTCCGACGACATCTAGGGGATTTTGTGGGTGAAGGTGGTCATGGCCACGTTTATCCTACAGGTATACCCTTAAACTGGAGCAATAACATATCAATCTGTGAGGCATGCATATTGGAAAATACAGCCGGAGAAAATCCCACGAGGGGATAACGGTTTGGAATAATAATGATAAAATAAGGATACCTCGTGCTATATATACTTAAGCACTAAACAGTAACCGCACAACACAACGCAACACAAAACAAAACACATGTCAACTGAGGATAATTTTAGTGTCCGAATAATGAGAAGGACATTTTGATGGTCTCTCTTGTTGATGAGCTGCTGTATACAACAGAAGCTCTGAAGCTCTGCAACAGACTTATCGCGTTTAACGTTTTATTCATTCATTCATTTTCATTCTAAAACTAAACTTATGTATGCTCTGTAATATGCAACCAAGCAGTGGTTAATTTTGTTCCCTCGTGAGTCGAGTACATACCTACCTAACTTATATGATTGTCTCCGGCTCGAATTAGGATAATTACATTTGCCGTTGGTAATTTTGTTAGCATTTAATGCTTAAGCGATTGTAAGGCGAAATGCAATAATTCGCTCGATGCAGCAAGTAGAACGATTATCAAAGGAATATAGTTGTAGATACATTTATATGCATATATGACATTTTCGTCAGGCAACCGCATTAATTTCCTCTCATCATCATCATCGCCCACTCTTAACCATGTAATCAGTAGTTTGCTGCGCCATGGGCACTTTGCATTGCATACTCGTAGGCTGATGGAATTTGTATTTGCCAAAGGACAACGAACAAACGAAAGAGGTCTGGTGTGCGGTACGGTACGGTACAGCACAGAAGGCAGAGACAGGACATTCCATCATCAGGAACACAGCGAGCGACGCGATGCTGCAAATTGACCAGTTCGTCTAATTGAATAATGTTTGTATTAATGTGGCAGATGGTCGCTATGTGTATTGTTGAAGACCTCTACGTTATAGACAGGCAGAGACATACATATATGTATATTGGACAAATGAGTTTTCGTTTAGTCATCATCATCGGCATCAATTGACCCCGAGAGACTTGTTAATGTGGGTTAAATTATGCAAAGGTACCTCAATCTATCTTTCTCTCTCTCTCTTAAAAATGTATCAGTACCATAATGTTTTGAGATTTTTCTGGGGCAGGGAAAATTTGAAGTCATTTTTGTTGAAATTAAAGAACTTGAGGAAATTTTGTTTGAAGCTACTTTGTAAGCCTAAAAATATGCAAGAGCTTATTTTGCAATGTCTAGAAATTTGTTATTATTTAAACTTTTAAGAAAAGATTTTCTGGCTATAGAAATAAGACAGAATAAAAATTTAGAGAAATTTTTTCATGATCAACAAATCATCTCACAAAAAGTTTTAATTCAAGAGTAACATTGTGATTTGAAATGCAATCTGGATTTTACAGCATCATAAGGAAAAGACAAAAAATTGTAGGCACAGTGGATTGGGAATATGTTGTTTTGGCATATAATTAAATACAGAAACATAGAAACTTTTAATAATTTTCAAAAAAAAAAACCCTGAATTTGTCATTTAATTTAAATTGCATTAAGGGTTTACATTGGGCGCCACTTAATCGTATAAACTAATGTATACTGAATTTAAATACCTAATAATCATAATTATAGTGTGAGTTAATTAAATCAAGAGGAAAAACCTGACTGAATCAATTCCATAATGAAATTATTTAATTAAAATGAAATTACTAGTTTCCATTGGGCGCCATTTATCCACAAAAACAATTTCTTCCTGAATTTGTAATATTTCTCTTGTTGGAATTTTACAAACACGAGTTTATGTTTTAAATAGAAAAACTTTCAATAATATACATGAATTGATTGATGATCCTGGCAGTCATGAAATAGCTCACTAAAGTATTGATTTTCATTTTTTCAATATGACAAGCGAAAGCTTGTCAACCTAACTGCAAGTGTTATACCACACAAAAAAACCCTTATACATAAATTGAATTTTTTTTAATCTCACACTCGCATTGGGCGCCATTCGTCTATGTGCATGAATTTTTGCTTTAAACTTACTCTAACAAAGCAAAACCTTTCAAAACTCTATCTTTTCCCAAAAACGAAAGAAATCTGTAATAACATTTCTTTTTATCAATCGAGTCCCCAACAAACTCCAACACAAAACCTTTAAAATATCATAAAGTCAATATTCTTGAAAAAAATTTTACTGCTTTGCTTTAAAAAAAAAAACTCCCCGAAGGAAATGATAATTTATTTGCATTTGTATCATTCAACATGATGTGATCTCCTTTGAATTTAAATCAAAGACAAAAATTTATTTAAAAAAAACTCTAAAGGAAGAATATATATGATGATTTTGAAGAAAGAAAAAAAAAAAAGATAAGAAAAATCGCCTTCAATAAATTGATGGCCGTCATAAAATTCGAATTTAAAAGCAAATTGTTCTTCGTCCTTTTGTCCGTCGTTGAGGGTTCCCATAGGAAGAAGAAGGACTCATTCACAAATACTGGACGAAGACGATGTAAAACGATAAAACTCCAAACGATGATGATATCATCAGCTATCAGAGTGATTACCGTATTAATCCTAAAGACAAGAATGAAACAGAAAAAAACGAGGACACTTTCCGACAGAGTTCACTTTTTTTGAAGAATGTTTCTTACATATTTTTTTTTTTGTTGTGTTTGTTTATATGTATTTTGTCTCGATACACCTCGTCGCCTGATGCGGTCTGGTTATATCAAACGAAAAGCAATAAAAGGACGCAACAATATATATTAAAAAAAAAAAAAAAACAAAAAAAAAAAAAACAGACTCGACCCTATATTCTCAATCAACTGACCCTGATGGTATCCAAAGCTAAACGAACTTCCAGCCTTAGACTTTCGTTGTTTTTTTTCCTATTCATTTTTTCTTTTGCCTTTTATTGTAGGTCCTATGTGTGTGTACTACTAATTCGGTACAAACCTAATTCCCAGGAGTACCATTTCGGAAGGAGCAAAATCAAATTTTATCCCTGCCATATAGAAGGTACACACCTTTGGTTTAGTTCAGAGGGATACACTAGCCTTACACTGCTTTTGTGTGGGGATGTATGTTTTTTTTTTTTCTTTTGGGGGAGAAGATTCAATCCAAAATTTTATGCCTGGAATGAAAATGGAATCGCAATAGCATTAACAAAGTGGATGTCGTCCTATAGTCGTCTTCGTTGTCGTTGTCTAACTAGGATATGGCATCATCCAACAGAATCCATATTACTTCCTGGGAGTAATAGTTTTACACAGAGAGAGGATGGCCCATTTCAAATTAAATTACCCGTTCAAAATACACATATGCTTGTGGTTCGTCCTTAAAGAAGATGAAACACACCCTGCTTTGGCTGCCCTACATATACTCGTACATACATATACTAGCATTCATCCTCTTTTTAGTTATGAATTGTCTTTGGAGCCCCTGCAGTCTTGCCACAAATTTTGGTTAGAGGTTGGTCTCTTTAGGACTCGATTCTCCAAATATATGCAATTGCATTTGCAAACGTGATTTGATTATTCATTAGTAATTCTAACACACAATGTATCTATAACGACCTCACTATTCCTTTGTTTCTTTTGTTGATCTCATTGCAGTTGTAACAGAGGAACCCGAATTTACAGAATACATCGAAAATGTTACAGTACCTGCTGGACGAAATGTCAAACTTGGATGTTCCGTGAAGAACCTGGGATCGTATAAAGTAAGTTCTCAAATATATTTTAACATTTAACACACACAGAGACAAAAACATTATCATTCCTCTATATTTGGTTATATCCATTTAAATAAAATATCCTCCCTCGTTTTCAAACCACAAGTAATTTAGCCACTAATTGTCAGGAACAGAAACAGAGTCTCGAGATTTTCAATCACCCTCAGCAATGAAGTATATTTCAATTAATTCCGTTGGGGTTTTTATTTGTGAGTGTTCGGGGCCGCAATTGGCATTGGGCGCCATTTAGATCAGAAAAGTATTTCTGAATTAATGTTTGTTATTTTTTGTATACCAAAAAGAAAGATAAAGGTGAGGAAAATAATCTTAGAGTGTACACAAAAATGCCCTTATATTGTTAATAATATGGTGAAGATTACATAACATTGGGCGCCATTTTAGCTGAATAATGATTGCTTTCTGATTGATTTTTAAAAAGTTCAAACCATATATTTATTTCACAAAAACAACAATAGACTAATAAATTAAATGTATTTAGTTTATTTTACTTAAATTGAAAATTCGCATTGGGCGCCATTTAACTAGAGAAAAAAACTCTTCATTTATAATAATGCTTTTATAATCATTCAAGACCAAGAACTTAGAAGTGTTTAAGGAAGACCACATTTTTAAATTTAAATCACAGCAAAAGTTCACATTGGGCGCCATTTAAGTAAATAAAAAACGAACGCAAGTGAGTTTATTCAAAATTATTTTAAAATGAAACATGTAAAATAATTTAATTTAAATAAGGTATCGCATTAGGCGCCATTTATACAGGATATAAAAATAAAATATAAATTCACACTAAATATTATTTAATTGACAGTATTAAGGACGAATTTTTAAACGTATGAAAGTAATGAACATCAAATTTTTAATATAAATCACATAAATATTCCGCATTGGGCGCCATTTAAGCAGATACAAAGAGTTAATTGTGAATTATTTAGAAAACTGAAAAATAAGATAAAAGAACTAAAGACTATAAAATTATTACAATTATTTTATGAATTAACGAATTCGCAATTGGGCACCATTAAGCAGGAAATTTAAACTCAGGGATCATGGGAAACAGACTTTTAAATGAAATACTGACATATTATGTTAGGATATTGGGATCTACTTTTTCTTCGAAAAACAAAACATTCAAAAATAAATTTATTAAATAAACCTACAGTTTTGGAGTTTGTGTTAAACCTTTGCTTCTCTTATTTACCATGCTTCTACGAATAAGTCAGTTTCTTTCAAATCCGTTCCTGGTTGTCTCGTCAATTACTTTCTTTTTTTTTTTGCTGAATCCCAGCTGCTGGCTCGATTTCTCATTCAAGCACCACAACTAACTACCGAGACATTTACAGACAAATAAAGAAAATCATATTCCAGATTCCGTTTTATTGTTGTCCTTCCACAATTTTATTGTAATCTACCAATATAACTTCCAACAAGCGAATCTACCACAACATAATAATCCGCTGATACTGCCATTATCCCTTCAAGGATTGCTTAGGGGCAGATGGGGTTGGATTTTTGTATGAAATCCCTGAGGAAAAATCATCATCAAAGTCTACCGACCATCTTTATCTTCATCATCATCATCATAATCATCATAATCATCATCATCATCATCGGTTGTTGGGGCAAATTACTCGGCGCTCACAATTCATCTTCGCCCAACGTCCATAAATTTTCTACAACCACAAAATCCAACGAATCGTCATCGAGGACAAGAGAAAACGAAAACAACCGCACAAAAAAAAAACGCTATCCTTTGCAAAATCTTCTCATGTAGCTTGTTGGTAATATCGCTGCCGGCAGTTAGAGCGGTGCGGCGCGGCACTGTGCGGCTCGGTACAGGTCGGTGGGCTTAGTGTCTCGTCTTCCTTTTTCCATCCTTTTTGACAGTCGGAAAATTTCAATCATCCATGAAAAACAAAAAAAAAAACAAAAAAAAATCTCAAGCGGCTCTGATCTCATCAAGCAGTCATTTGTGGAATTGAAAAGGGTAAAAGGATAAAGGCAACTAGTCGCAGTCGACTGCCAAGCCATAAGCAAGCCATTGGCAGCTAGTTGTCAATGACGGTTATGGAGAAAGCTCCGACGACGCCGCGCCGTTGCTGGTTACGGGAAGGAATTCAGGAAACACTTTGAGGAAAAAAAAAAAAAAAAAAACTACCCAGCATCAACATCAACAACAACAAGAACTGAGATAATGGTAATAAAAAAGTGCTTGCGATAAGCATGTAATTAGCTCCCTGAAGTGGGGATTTTGTGATTAATTGTTGTAGTACATCACCGAAGGGATTTTCATAATTTTGCTCCTTTTTCAAAAAAAAAAAAAAAAAATTAATAATAAAAAAAAATAAACAAGGAGAGTGATTGAAGCTGTTCCAGGTAGGTGCCATCATCATCATCATCATCATCATCATCGTCGTCGTTGTAAACGTCCTTGTAGGAAAAGTGGCAGGCATCGATTAATGCGAGAAATGGAAGTATGTACATACCCAGCTACCTTCATTGAAAGGTTTTTTTTTATTCAAAGATTGAACAGAGCTATGGTTGACTGAATTCATAATTATTATCGTTAGAAATCTAAGAATAGGGTTTTTTATTTCATTGAAGAAATATTATGTTTCGGATAATTGAAGATGAATTCATATTGAAGATTGGCATAGTCGAGTTGACCTCGAAAGCAAAGCTTAATAACCCGAAATAACAAATTACTAAAGATGATGATAATGATGATGATGATGATCGACATTATGATTATAGACCATGACTCCTTGGGGCACGCTGGGTTTTTTTTCTTTTTTTTAAATTACTGCTTTCAAAGGAGATAGGATCTGTTTTAAAGTTTATTCTTCTGACTGACTTTTTAGCATGGGACTCTTGAGGTTATGATTTATTGTGTTTTCTTGAAGTAAAGGTATTTGATATTAACTGAGGTATTCATGGAATTTTTAAGCAATTTAAAACAAATCATTTTTTTTAATTAATTGTCATTTAACTAAGGAGCGGAAAAATTTTCATAATTGCTAAAGAACCTTTTGTTAGGGTTTCAAAAAATATTTTCTTAAGCTTTCGATACTATTCTTCTTTAAGAGTAAATTGAAAATCCTAATTGGAACAAATTTGAAGACTTCACTTACCGCCCCAATATCGTAGTGTTGTGGTTAAGCCAGCATTCATTTTGTAGAAAAAAAACCTGTTTAACCTTCCGATCACAACATATTTAAAATTACATAGACCACAACAGGGGTGATATAACACCCCAGCAAGGATTTAACCAAAATTACAGTTAAAATAAAATAGCCTGGGGTGGTGGAGTACCCCTGTTGTCATCCGAAGGTTAAATGATTATTTCAAAGTGTAGAATAACAACTAACTTAAAAATTTAAATCGCACTAAAACTTCGCATTGGGCGCCATTTAAGCAGAGCTCAAAAACGATTTATCCTTACAAAAATCATTAGGACCTTTCCGATAGATTGATTAGTTATCTTTATTATTAATATTTGTTGTGCTTTCAGATTTAAAGCACCGAAAAATATGTTTTTTTTTAGTGTTTCCCACATAATTGTTAAATAAAAAAAAATTCTATCTATAAAGTTGTAAAGCATAAAATTGTCGATAAGAAAAAAATATAATCTTAATTTTTGTTCATATAAACAACCATTAGGGATTTATTAGGCAAACAATGCAAAAAACATAATTTTAGGGGCAGTAACTCTGTTATTGTAAACCCTTTAAAAAATTATAATATGAAAAACCTTTTATCCAAAAAAATGTAAAGCATAAAATTCTCTATAAGAAAAAAATATAAACTAAATTTTTTGCATCTAACTAACTGTGTGGGGTTAGGAGGAAAACAATGGAAAAAACATACTTTTAGGCGCATTAACTCTGAAATTACATAAACCTTTAAAAAATTATTGTGAATGAATAAAAAGGAATGAGAACTAAATTTACTATAAGAAAGTTTCGAACAAATTTTTTGTACGATTAATCGTTCTCTGTTTTTTGCTTAAAACACAATTTCCAAAATGGCGGCTGAAGCAGTCTAAAAACTTCTTCTCTTATTTGCAAAACAACCATCCTCAAGGCTCTTTGTAGACTTCTTAAAATTTTAGTTTTTAATTTCAATCGAATTTCCCATCGCACCTTTATATATCCTCTTCGGTCAAGGTCATCACTAACACCCCTGAAATTCTACCCATTCAAAACCACATATATAATAATGACTTGTGATTTTTTTTGTGTACCATTAAACCCTTACAAAATGGTTATATCATCACACATGAAATTGCAATAATTTTTATTTTTTTTTGTCATCATATAAAGCATCCTTAAATTGATGTCATACACAACATATGATTGCGCGCGTATTTATAATATATCCTTACAAAAGCCCTTAAGTGCTTCCGTGTTGTCGTTAAAAATATTACCATCAAATTTGACTCGTCACAAATTAATTGCAATTGTGTGACGAAATTTTATTACCTCGAATAAAAATTCAACTTCGTCATTCAACAAATCCCATACAAGAATAACAACAAGAGCTATACCTATAATACAACATCAAGGAATCACTTTCAATTCCCCACAGGGTTCTCGAGTTGAAATCCTTTTTTTTTTCATTCCTAATTTTTTTTTTCACTCTCTCTTTATCTCTCCCTCTCTCTCATATGTGAATCACAAAATAAGCCAAATATAATTTTGAACAAATCGTCATATGTTTGCGCCTTTCTTATATGATTCCATTTTTTATATATATTTTCGGGAGGATTACTTAAATGATGTCTATGCGGCAATCACTTTAAACGGCGTCGACAGATTCAATATACAGAAAAGGCTCAGGACATAATATTTGCCTAGGGTCCTGTTCACATCATACAACACAACACATACCCCATATACATAGACTATACATATAGTGATATGAAAGATGAGAGTCTGTTAGGATCTTGTGTTTGGTAATGTATCAGAGCGATATTCATATGCGGAGACACCTCCTGCGCGTATACGGTATAGAAGTATGAATATGAAGGAACTCAAGAGTTATTATATGTCGTCTTGGCATACCCGAGTCATCCATATAGAGTCTCGAGATAAAAAAAAAAAAAAAAAAAAAAAAAAAAAAATGAACAAGTCCCAGCAACCAATATTATCCTGTCATATATTCGTTATGAATATAAATTTCCCTCGGCGAGAATTTCAAGCGCCACACTACACCAAGCCACACCACTGTCTCTGCCACTGCCGTTGCAGCAGCCACTACCACCACATACCTAATAATAATAATATATTCCGACATCCTGCTTCCTTCCTTGATGTTGCTTGCTGCTATAGAAGCAGTCGTGGGAGCTCTCTCGACAACCGCAACACCCACTTTCTTGGGGGCACATATTGTGTAGCGGTTTATGATTGCTCGACAATGTGACAAAATTGCCAATCGAGGTAAAACTATACATCAATAATTAAGATTTGATAAAAAAAAACAAGGGCTTGAATTTAAGATGCATATATTTCAAGCCCCGTTGTGCTGGCTGAAGCTTCTAGTTTCTAACTAATAAGTTCAAAAATCCATGTGGGAAAACAAGCTGATACCAATAACGTAATTAAGGTAAAATATGATTATAATAAATTCTAGTTCCCTCTGAAACTATTCTGTATTATGAAAAAAAAGAAGCGGTGATAAAATTCAACCCTGTGGAACTCCATTTTGGAATCAAAAGCTATACTGATAGCTTTCTCTTCTGCTTTGCACTTTTATACTCTATGATATTTTCATGAAAAACTTTTCTGTTGTAATCTTTCTGTATGAAGAATTTGCACTGATGACTTTAGCTATCAAAAGTCGTAAGTGATGAGTATGATCAGAGCTCTTTCGATTTAATTATGAAATATGAAATTATCAAAAACTTGCAAATTTGATAAAGTTGGCACCACTCATCTATTTAATTCATTTAGTAATTTTATTTTGAGCTTATAGAGCACTTTCCGAGCTGGCTCTGATTAAAAGAAAGATACACAAGTTCAGCCCTCTGACCTGATCAGATGATCAGATCTCTTCGATTTAATTACGAAATATGAAATAGTCAAATTACATGAACATTTTTCAATGTTGGCAGCACTTAACTTTTTATTTGTTAATTTTACTCTGAGCTCATAAAAAAAGATACACAAGTTAAGCCCTCTGACCTGATCAGACGATCAGACCTTTTCGATTTAATTATGAAACATGAAACTGTCAAATTACATGAAAATTTTATAAAGTTGGCAGCACTCAACTTTTTAATTCATTTGGTAATTTTGATATGAGCTCAAGAGCACCCTCCGAGATAGATCGGATTAAAAAAAGGTGCACAAGTTCAGCCCTCTGATTTGTCTAAGTTAGAAAAATAAACACACTTTATTATTTTTGACAGCTCACAGTGCTTTGTTCATGAAAACTGTTTTTTTTTGTGAGAAAATAATTTAACATAAAACCAAAAATTAAGAATTTATATTGCTTCCTTCAATTTGTGTATATCCATAATTTTTAAAAATTAAAATCAAGGTCTTGAAAAATTTGGAAAATTTCAAAAAAAACCCACAGCAGTTGGCAACAATGTTTAACTAAAATGCTTCTGGTGTAATTTAAGGCATATTTTGATTTTAACATGCTCTTGCACGCACACCCGCTACGCTAGAATGACGATGACAAAGTGGCAAAGCAACACATGAGCGCTTCGTCGTCGTCATCGTTGTTGTTGTCGTTGTCCTAGTTACACTCTCTCATCCTCTCTCTCTCTCTCTATAAATGTGGTGAATCACCCAAGGATCATTCCTTCATCTTCATTTCAGTTCAGTATATAATATAGCATATGTTTCATATTACGCGTTTTCTATATTTTTATTTTAGTATTTATTTCATGGGTGAAACTGCATATTGGCTAAGTCTCTGCTTTGTCTATACTTTGTTGAGGTAACAACCTGCATCTGGCTCCTTTTTATATTTTTAGATTTAATCAAAAACTCTATTTTGTCAAAATTAAACTTCAAAGTATCAATAGCAGTGTACATATATCTACACTAAAGCTTAATATATGAAAGTTAAATTGATGTTCCTGTCATTACACATCAAAATATAGCGCATCTGGGCTTTATATATCGGCTTAAATATGGATTATGGTTTATAGGTATGTCTGTATATATTCTTAAGGAATATTGCACGACTGAAGTCATTGTTCAAATGCAAAGACAGGATAAAATATTAGAATACAACCAAGACACTCTATATGCAAAGTAGGAGGGTGGCGCGTGGAAGAACGAGCCCGATTCCATATACCTACACTGTTGTTGTTTTCTCTTCTATATATTATTAGCTTTGGCAAAATATGACAACGACAGCGACAAGGACAATAACGAAGGATAAGACAGTAAAAATCTGTCGATTTTAAAAGAAAAATAAAAACAGCAACAACAAAAAAAAAGGTTCTTCCAGTGAAGTGCACGCACTCAATAGCTTGTAATCATCGTTATTATAATCACCAAGTCATCATCATTAGTCGACATCGTTTTAATCATAAATGGCTTGTGGTTGTTTTTTTTTTTTGATTATTTATTTATTTCAAAGGATAACAATAGACGAGATAACAAAAAAGAAGGAAAAAAAACAAGCGACGAAAATATATCGAAAAAAGGGGATTCCACTGGATTTATGTATGCGCCAGGACCTAAAAAAGGATAAAACACAAAACAAAAAATAACGATAATGGATGCGATTGATTGCTAAGCATTAAGTTGTCGATAACATATTTTGTATATGGTTTTTAGTTCAATCATTTTAGGTGAAGGGGTGGAAAGGGAGGGGGGGGGGGGTAGTTTATTTAGAATATTTGGTTGGATGTTTTAGTGAAAAGTGATATTATCATTTCAACAACTTGCAGGCACACAGGGTAGAATTTAACCTGTTTTTAGGATGTTTTTGGAAATAAAATTTTGAATCATAATTTTTTGAGAATGTTTTTTTTAACTTTTAAAGCCTAACGTATTAAATTTGTTGTGTGAATGAAATATGAATATTTTAATAATTCAAAAATATCGATAATTTAGAACTTATAGAGCAGACGTCATATGTAATGACCTTTTTTTAATGATATTTGGTTTCACTCATGGCCTGGTGATAGGAAACAACAGTTTCAAGTGCACCAACTGTGGTGTATTATATGGCTGGGTCTGGGTGTTCAAACAAAAGGCACTAAGTCATTTTTTTGATAATTATTACATTTTGGCAGAAAGTGACCCAGGAAAAGCTTTTAGATAAAGCCGGAAAGAGACAATTTAATTGAATTTAAACTGAAAATTTAAAAAAATGTGCACGACTGGATCTTACGAGCTTGCTCTTATAGTGGTTCAAAACTATTATGTGTCTAGAGATTGAAAATTATTGGGTAAAGTTCAAAAACGTTAGGGAGAAATTGTGAAAAAGTATAAAAAAAAAATTTAAATAAATAAATAAAAAATGGCGCATATTCATAGTCGTTTTTAGACCCCAGTTTATCTTAGCCTGGGGTTTATCTGATGTAAATTAGATAGGATAAACCCAGTATTTTTTTAAAAACAACTTAAACAGTGACTATGAATATGCCCCAATGTTTTTAAAATGATTACTTTATTGATATGTTTTTGTTTCAAAAAACGAATTATTTTACAAAATTTTTAAATGCAATATTTTTTGAACTATTTAGACACACTGGATTGCAAAATTATAACAAAATCAGTCCAGTAATTACAAAAATAGACGGGAATAAGCCAAAAATAAGGTGAATTTCTCAAAAAAAATTAAAAAACCCTCTATTCCCGCATTCACAAAAACCTGAAACGGAGTTTTTTACTTTACTTTTAATATCCAATGTTTGAATTTTGACAAATTTTGACAAAAAATTTTTTTATAGATTTTCGAAAAAATCATGGACAGTAAAAAATTTATTTTTTCAATGTGTCCGATGAGACTTAATTTCAGGAGGCCCAACCTAGGCCCAAAAAAGGGGGTGATCAAAAAGATGCGCATGATCAAGAACGTCGAAGCCATGGCCACAAAATTGACATAGTATATAAGGCGTGTGCGTTTAAATGTGATCAAAAGGGGCGTGGTCAAAGATAATTGTGATCCAAAATTCACTGCATAACCGAAAAGGAGCCGTGGCCTCAAAAGTGCATATCGTCGGCTAAAGATGCAAACCTCGTAAATCCACTTTTTGTAAAAAATGAGATTTTTGAAAAAATATCATGCAATCAATATGGGCCGCCGGACAAACGAAGGCTTTTTGTTTCGACGTTCTAAGTTGAAAATTGTGGGTGGTAGGCAAGTTTTTAGTTTTGGGGGTGTTGCTATAAAATAGAAAAGTTGAATAACTTTTGAAGAGGGGGTCGAAAACTTTTTGTTTTTTTTCTAGCCTGGACAAACGATTGCAAAAGTTTTGATTCGGCTAAGTGAAATTTTTAATTTTGGGGTTGGGTGCTTTTCTTTTTTGAATAATTTTTGACCTAAGAGTGAACAAACGAAAATTTTTGGTGGACAATAGAAAAGTTGAATAATTTTTGACCTAAGAGTGAACAAACGAAAATTTTTGGTGGACAATCAGTATGGGCCGCTGGAAAACGAAGGCTTTTTGTTTTGACGTTCTAAGTTGAAAATCGTGGGTGGTAGACGATTTTTAATGTTTTTAGGGTTGTGATAGTTGCTATAAAAAAGAAATGTTAAATAACTTCTGAACTAAGGGTGCACAAACGAAAATTTTTGGTGGACAATCATAATCAGCCGGTGGACAAACGAATGCAATTGGTCCCATACTCCTAAGTTATTAATTGTGGGTGGTAGACGACTTTTTAATTTGTGGGGGTGTTCCTATAAAAAAGAAATGTTGAATAACTTTTGAATTAAGGGTGGGAAAGCAAAAAAATTTGGTGGACAATCAGTATCGGCTGCTGGACAAACGAATGCACAATGTCCCATCCATATAAGTTATCATTTGCGGGCGTGAGGCGAATTTTTAATTTGTGGGGGTGTTCCTATAAAAAAGAAAAGCTTAATAACTTTTTTCCTGGGGGTGGACAAACGAAAATTGTGCCTGGACAAACGTGAACAAACGATGGACAAACGATTCTGATATATTTGGACCCAAAATTTTGAGCTCGGGGTTCTGGCTTCACACAACTATTTATGTCTTGATTCAAAAACAAAAATCATAAACGTGTTATTAAAAGACAAAAAATGCAACAACAAAAAAACTTCTTATATCCAAATAGCATACATTTCGTAAGTCATTGTCCTACACATTTTACGAAAATGGACTCCTGAGATCTGCATCTTTAGCCGACTTTAGCCTAATGGGAGTGATCAAAAAGTGGGCCAAACAAAAATTAGGATGTGTAACCCATGGCCAAAAATGCGTACTCAAAAAGGTGTGTGATCAAAAAAGGTGGCCCAAAAAATTGCATTGCCAAAAAATTGGCACGGTACAAAAGGGACGTGCGTCGTATAAAAAACGTGATAAAAAAGGGTGTGGTTAAAGATAATTGTGACCAAAAGTGGAATGTAGCCAAAAAGGAGCCGTGGCCTAAGTACTATATGGTCTAGATGGGAGTGATCATAAAGTGGATTTGGCTCAAAAAGAAGGTGGTGTCAAAGGGGCGTGGCTTAACTGTAAGGGACAAAAAAGAGGAGTGGTCCAAAAAGAGGAGTGACCAAAAATGAGTCGTGGTAAAAGTGTGTATGGCCAAAAATTATGACCGTCAAGTTAATATAAAAAAAAAACAAGCACGACAATTTTTTTTTACTAGGGGTTAATTAAAAAAAAAAAAAAACAAGCATGACAATTTTTTTTCTTTTAGGACAAATTTACTACAAATTCACGACATTTAATGACATACTCCTTTTTTAAAATTTTTTTTTATTGGTGGTAAAGTTAAATTGACCGTCAAGTTAGCATTACCAGGGGTTATTTGAAAAAACAAGAGCAAACATTTTTTTTTCTTTAACGACAATTAACGACGAATTGACGACATACTAATTTTTTTTGAATTTTTTTTGAGGGGTGATAATACTAACTCCCCCGTCAAGGTAGCATTACAAGAATAATTTAATTAAAAAACCATGACAAATTTACAACAAATTCACGAAAATTAATCCAATTATTAGGATCTTAAAATTTTGAAATGGAAATGCTCACTTGACGGACATCCAAAACTGGGGTGGTAAAAAGGAGGCGTGGTCTTTAAAAAGCCGTGTACTAAAAGAGGGCGTAACCTGACCTCTTTATATTTGTCTGAGAATTGGGACTTATCATTCATACCAATTTATCATTGTCGCATACATTTACAACAAAAAATTGGGGCATATGCAATAGATAATAAAAAGATAATAAAGCTTTGGCCTCACAACCCAAGTCAAAAGAATACTTGTAAGAACCTCGATTTAATGTTTTACATTTTGTGATGGTATATCTTAACGAATATGATAGCCTTAAAATTTAAGAATATAGTTTCTGTGACAAAAAAAGAAGATTTTTCAAATAAATCCTTCTCCCAATTTACCCTGCTTTGGTATATATCATTTCATACAGAAGTTCACAACTTGGTCCAACGAATCCACCTCAGTTTCCAATCCTGTTACAATATATCATCAGAAAAAATATACAAAATTCGAAAAGAAAACGAAATTTACTTTTTGAAAAACGCAAATATTCATTCGTCGATATCATACACCAACCCAAGGGAAATAATATGCAGTCGCAGGAATCCTTTTTTTTTTATTTTTTTAAATCAATCCCCAGGACTATAAAAAAAATAGAAATATAGACAAACATTTTTATAAGGGAATCGTATAGATGACTTACACGAAATATCTACTATGTGTACCAGTCAGTGTATATGGTTACAGTGAATCTTTCCGAAAAAATTCACGGACCAACAGACACAATATGGGAATTGGGGGAAGATCCTTTGCTAGTTTATGATGCACACCGACATTAAATACTAGGTATACACAAATATATACAACAGGCAAGTTATACATAGTAACTATGAGGATTTTTTTTGTGACCTTCCCACAGGAGAGAAATGAATTTTCGGGGAGAGAAAAAAACCGATGCAATTCCTTTTTGGTTGTTGTGTTCAACTTTTTATACTTCCCCCCCCCCCCCCCTTCATCCTCCATTTCGTGCTAGAGTTATGATAAGATATGACAAGGTTTTGAGAAGGTAAGCGAGTTTTTGAAGGAAAACAAAAAAATACATAAAGATCCTTTGAAGCTCTGTGGGTTTTATTCTTATTTTTTTTTATTCATTTTTCTGTCGAAAGATATACCTATGTACCTACCTAGAATGAAAAACTGGAAAAAAGGAAATTTTGTTAAAAAAATATGAACTTATCACTTTTGGTCTTGCTTTTGGTTTTAGTCCTGTTCTGTGTATGTGTGTTTTTCGCACTGAAGAAGGAAATTGCATTATTCCATCACACACATTGCCATCCATCTTGTGGATGTTTTTTGGTTGGCAGGTTTTTGACTTTTCAGTTGAGTTATTTCCTTTCGAATGACTCCCACGAAAAAAAAAAAAGAAAAAAAAAAAGAAAAGGTGTGTATGTGTGTGACTGAGTGTCTGACGAAGATGAAAATGGATTCAATGGTTTGGTATTGTAGTTGAAAGATTTTAGATCCCATGTTGCTTCCAGAAAATTGACTTTTTCTTCTCCAAAAAAAAAAATCCACATATACAGTAGAAAAATTGAAGGCTATATTAAACCGAATCTAGACGACCTGCCCAACAAGCCGCTATATCGATACCGATGAAAATTTGTTTTCTTATTATTTTTTTTTTCATCTCCTGATGCAGAACCACAGATATTATATATTTATTCCCTTTTTGCAAGTAAATTCAAAAAGTAAGCCTGATATGCATATTAAAGAATTTATCCCAAAGGGAAAACTTTTGTGGTTGCGCAGTTGTGAATGCACTTAATGCGGTTCTTCTTTGAAACACACACAAATAATATCAAAAAAATGAAAAAAAAATTAACTTAGCTAGAGGTTTTTTGGGGAATTATATATAAGAAAGGATCTTCATCCTCCAGGCACATCTTTTACTATTTACCCAAATATCCTTATAGAGTTTCGCTGAAAGAGCTAAACAAAAAAAAAAAACAAGAACTAACATCAAGTATGCCCAAGGATTAAATAATAAAAAAAAAAACAAATTAAATATTCTTAGCATGACTTTGCAGCCTTTCTGCATGGATCCACCATCGTTTCTTTCATCTTACCGCGCCGCAACGGCCGAGACAATGACTGTGACTCCCTCTGGTGGTATTGCTTTCCAATTTTTTTTTTTTTGGTTAACACACAAAAGAAACATGAGTTACATACACAAAGTAAAAAAAAAAAAAAAATACATAAACTAAAAAAGGGAAGGTGTTGGTTTAGTTGTGTGGGAAAAATATTTTTTAGGGATGTGATCGTATCATCTCCCTTTTTCTTTCCACTGCCGGATGTTTTGAAATACGATTAGCTTTGTATGATAGTCGTTGCATTGTTTTGGAAAAGATTGCATTATGTGAATTACGCGGAAAATGGAATTTAATAATTTTTTTTGTTTACTTTTACTTTTGGTTTTTGTTTTTAGTTTGTTGAATGGCTTTTGAGGTAAGTTGTAAGGGGGGTGGGGAGAGCAGAGTTAGTTTCTGTATGAGACAATAAACTTTATTGGATAATAGAGGGTTTTTACGTAGTTTTTTTTTTGTTTGTGACTTCACTAACAAAATTATAAAAGATAAAATTTGTGGTCGTAAAGTAGGTTTTTTTTGTTTTGTTTTAAGGGAAATCATGTTGTTTGAGTTCTTTTTTTTAGGATTTTCTTTATTAAAGTTTTCTATTTATTTTTATTCTGGATTTGATATAATTCTCTATTTAAAATCCAAATTTGATAAAATATTTGTTTCATACCCATCTGAAAAAATAATCTAGTTTTAATTGAGGTTCTAGAATTATATATATAGATTCCTTCTAACAAGGGGTTAAAAAAGGTTACTATCGAAATTAGCTAGGCCCCCGCCACTTATATTCCATTTTGTCTCGAGGGACAGAAAAAATTACAAAAAAAATTAATTTATTTGAAGGCATTTCTGATGGGATAGCAAAATTTGACCAACAAGTTTTTTTTTAACAAGGGCCTTACGAGTATTTTACAAGTTTTATTAATTTTCTTATACTGAAAACTGTCCAGGGCTTTGATAGAACTTAGTAAAAACTGACTACGGGTGACCCTAGGAATCAAATACTAAAAGTCTGCAGCTAAGGGCCGTGTGCATGGGCCTAATAAGGTGCTAGAAAGGGTAACTATTGAAATTAGCTAGGCCCCCGCAAGTTATGTTCCATTTTGTCTCGAGGGACGGAAAAAAATTGATTTATTCGAAGGCATTTCTGATGGGATAGCAAAATTTGAACAAGTTTTATACTGAAAACTGTCCAGGGCCTTGAGAGAACTTAGAAAAAACTTATTGCTTAATGTGACTACGGGTAACGCTAGGAATAACATACTAAAAATCTCCAGGCCAGGACTGTGAACGTTTGGCTATAGCAAGAGATTCAATTCTTTTCTTTTTCCCTTACGAGTTTTTGACAAGTTTTCCTTGTCTAACTTTTTCTTATAATGAAAACTCCCCAGGGCCTTGATAGAACTTGGATTACTTAAGTGGTATGGGTGAACGCCAGGTATAAAATACTATATGACCCAGTCCAGGGCCGTGAGTATTGATCTGTAGGAAGTGGGGGAAAGGTCTAATTCTTTTCTTTTTCAAATATTTTGAAATTTAAGTTTGTTAGAGGTAACAACGACATGTGTACGTACTTTTTTTTTAATCCACCTACTACCACGCCCACTTTTTTATATCTGAAATTCATTTTTACTTTAAATTCCTAGAAAGATGAAATTTTGAAATTGAAATATCTTGAACCTAGAGCATGACAGGTACTTTTTTTTTAAAGACCACCTACTTCCACAATCCACACCCACTTATTATACATATACCTATTGGAGATTTTTCATATATAAAGGGATAAAGTTTCCTTCAAAAATTGAAATTCTGAAACCTGAGAAATTTTCAACAGGTTGGGCTCTCAAGCATGGCAGAATTCAGCTAGTCTTCTGTGTATAATATACAAAATGAATGTTTTTCTGTATGAGGCTTATAAACTCAAGAACTACTGAACCAATTATGCTGAAATTTTTGAAAGTTTGTTCCTATTAGCAGCGAAATAGTTTTGAAAGTTTTTTGAGTAAAATCCACTCACAACCACGCCCACTTTTAACATATTTTATTTGTATCTCTACTAAATTTCTTTATTTAAACGATTAAACCACAGACGTGTGTTATTTGCTCCGCCCACTTTTCATATATTGTAATTTTATCCATACTTAGAAGGCCAAACATTTTTTATAATTTAATTAAGCCAAAAAAATTACATGTGAAGATTTTTTTGAAAATCCGCCTACTACTAGTTTTTATCCTTTGAAATTGAATTTTTGTATTTAAAAGCTTTTGAACGTATAAAGCCTGACATGTCCGCCTACTGCCACACCCACTTTTCTGTTCGTCGCCAAAAACACTGCAAAGTGTTTTAATTAATTGAAATGTCATTAATTCTTACAAAAATGTATGTCAAACAATTGACACACACTTCCTTAAACTTTCTTTAAAAACAAAATCGTCCTTGACAGGATAACAAATTTATAAGTTCAAATCATAATGAACACACCACGAGATGAGATGCAATTTTTCCATTCCAATTAGCTCACACACACTAATTGGGAAAACATTTTGATGGAAAAGCTTTAATTGAAGAATCTTTTCTAGAGAAAATCCATCAAAAATCTTCAAGGTAAAGTTTTAAGTTTTCCTTAATGAATATAAAAATAAAACCAAATTAAAATAATAAACTATCTTTTTTTTTGTTTAAAGTGCGACGAGATATAGCCACATCTCACACACACAGGCACACACACAAATACAAAGTCAAAGACAAGGTTGAAGTTTCAAGATGAGATGTTCTATAAACTTGATAGACTTTTGGCAAATATAGTTCTACTATACGAAGAAGGTCTATGGATAGAGTTTGTTTTTTTTTTTTGTTAAGATTTCGCGTAATTTTTTGGATGAGATGTTGCACATCGCTCATCATTCTATTTGGAGGCATAGCAAAAATGGTTGATTCGAAAATTCTTTTTTATCCTTTTTTTTATTTTGGCACAGAAAACAACACCCCGGTGAAAAAACAGGGAGTGTAGACTAAGTTTTCCAACAAAATGGAACGATAACGACGACGAGGAGCGACGGTGGAGAAAAACTTTTCACACGTTCGTTCGTTCGTTCGCATTGGAAATTCCTATATTCTGTTTGCTCTTGTTTTGCTGATGCGGATGATGAAGCCTCTTGCGGATTTTTGACGCAGAATTATATAAAGGATTTTTCTCGATGTTCATCTGTTTTTATCATACAACAAACAAAAAACATAGAAAACCAAAAAAAGTTTTCATCTTCATTTTCATTCGGCGCGAAGCAAAAGTTAAGAAGTCAAAGTCGTGCCGATAAATTCAACTAAAATTGAAAAGTTCGATTGGAATTTTAATTTTGCCAATGGCACAGGCAAAGCAACGAATTATTCCTTCTTTTTTTTGTTTTGTTTTTCAATTTCTCGTTTTGCTTTCAAAATGGAATGCAATATACAATTTATTAAGATGAGGAATGCTTTTTTTGTTTTGGGAAAACTTTCTGAATATTAATTTGTAATATTTCACCTATTGAGTAATTTTTACTTTTGTGAATTGAAAATTCTGGATACGTTCCACAATTTTTTTTTACGCAAGTTTTTTTTTTGGTATGAGAAGAAGAAGAAAGTCTCAAAATTTGTCGATTTATTTGGGTTTGGAACTTGAATTATATGGAATCTTCGATATTTCAACAAGAATCAAAACTTAAATACTAAATCCAAAATTACAAGTCAAAATCAATAAATTTTTAATTCAAAAAAATAATACAATTTAATCAAAGCATGAAAATCCTAAAATGGACTAAAATCCCAGACATTAAATCCCAAAAAAAAAGTACTTGAAAATGTTCAATATTTTTATATGGGGATTACATTTTGCAATTTTGACATAGTAAAAATGATAAAGATAAAAAAAACTAAAATTTGGATAAATCAAAATTTCTGTAGTGGGACGTTGAACTTAAATGCTTATAAATCCCCGATATTAAAACCAAAAAAAAAAAATAACTAAAAATTTTCGAGATTTGTATAATGGATCCATTTTTCCAATCTTGGAATGGTAAAAATGATAATGACAAAAAAAAATAAAATTGGGATATTTCCATTTTTTTTATAGTTGGGATGTTGAACTTTACTTTTCATTAATTTGAGTTAACGTTATAAATTTAGTTAGGAACAGAATTTATAAAACTTTCATCGAAATAAAATTTTTAAAATCGAAATTTAAAAAACCGAAGTTACAAAAATTAAATTGAAAGTCAATGTTCTGAAAATTGAAAATTGAAAATCCCAACAATTTATGATGCAAAACCAAAATTCAGAAAATATTTAGTTTTTAATTTTAAAATAAAAGCTGAGTTGAAAAAACAAAAAAAATCAAAATCCTGAAACATCAATGTCCCACATTTTTCAAAATCCCACGAAAAAAAACAAAATTACTCTCATAAACAAGATTCTCAAAATTTCAACAGAATTTTATTTTTGTTTTTTTTATTTTATAAATTTTAGTTTTGTTGATTATTATGATCAGGTTAATAACCAAAAATAAAATTTGTAATAACTAAAAAAAAAACTAAGTCTTATTGCAATTTCGAGAATCGAGTTTCTTAGAGTGTTTTTTTTGTTTGGGATTTTGGAAAATTTGGGACATTGATATTTCGCAATTTTGATTTGTTTGCCTATTTTTTCCAATTAAGCTGAGTTATCTTCGATTTTTCAATTTAAAAATATTGATTTCACGGAATTAATGAATCATTGCCTTCAAAACTAAAATAAAAAAGGAAAAAAATTGGTGTTTAATTGAAAATCCCAAATCCTTACAAAATTAAAGCTATCAATAAAATACTTAAAAAATTTAAGACAAGCAAATTACCAAAAAATTAAATTTCCCTTAAAAACCAGCCCTAAATTATCAAAATCCAGATGATATTCAATATCACATAAAATGATTTACCACTGGAAAATAATAATCCCAAACAATAAGAATAGTACTAAAAAACGAAAATCCCGAAAATCACCAAAAAAATCGAAAATCCTCAAATATTTATGGAGGAATCGATATCCTAAGTTATTTCGGATTTTTGGTTTTAGTGACATTGATTTAACGGAATTAATGAATCAAAGCCTTCAACAATAAAATAAAAAAAGCAAATGAAATTTGTGCTTAAATTGAAAATCCCAAAAAATTAGGCTACAGTAAAATTTTAAATTTGAGTATTTTTAAAACAAACACTACAACTTGTAATTCCAAAAAATGTACATCTCAAAAAAATAAAATCAAAATTCTATCGAACGAATTTCCCGAAAATGAATGTCCCAAAAAATTATAATCCTTAAAAATTTAAGGAAAATTCGATGTGCCAAGTTGCTAAGGGTTTTTGGTTTTAATAGACATTGGTTTCACTAAATTATTAAATCAAACCCTCAAAAAAAAAGAAAAGAAATGTATGTTTAAATTAAAAATCCCCAATAATCAGGCTACAAAATTTTAATTTTGAATATTTTTTAAAACAACCTTAATTATAGTCCCAAAAAAAATGCAAAACTCAAAAATATACCATATTAGCCCAACTAAACGAATAGCCCCAAAATCAATGTCCCAAAAAAAAGTATAATCCCAAAAAGTCAAAAACATAACAAATTAAAAAAAATGAAATCGGTTTTATTTTCAACTTCGAATTTAATCTAAGTCTCTTGAAAATAAAAACATAAATAAAAATGAGATGTACCCTTTTGGGATTTGAGTTTTTAAAAGAGAATTTTTAATCAACATGACCTGTTTCTCGAAATGTCCGGTTACGGAACAATCTTCGTTTCAACTTCTTGAAAAAAAAAATACTTGGTCTTGACCCCATTTAATCAAAATCTCTGGCACATCTATATCTAGTAACAGCGGCACTTTATAGTTCCTACTATATTTGCCAACACAAAGTTATAATGTAATTTTATCGTTTCTACAACATGTTTCTCAAAGAATTTCAACTTAAAACTTCTATTCAATTCGTGATGTAGTATAAACTGAAATAGTCTTGGCGTTGAATATATCTAACCCTTTAAACGTCTTTTCGTCCTTGGTATAACTATATTCAACATTATAAAAGTAAATAGCTATCTACATAGTCGTATATGAAAACGAATGATACCTGTTCGTTTTAATCTTATGCAAAAGTTCACCTACAGCTAGCCTCTGTTCTCTTCAACTTACTTCATAATCCTGTAAAACAAATGCATTTTTCGAATAAAACTTCACCTTGGTAGAATACCATAGCTATATACATAGTCGAAACATGCGAAAGCCCTAAAGGTGCTAACAAAACGCGCCCATACTTCGTTTTTCTCACAAAATACTTTTACTTACATGAAATGAACATCCCACTTCTGAAATGTATGTAGAATGAACAATTCCAAGAAAAAATTCAGAATGCAAAAAAAAAACTTTTTTACAATTCAAAAGTAAAGAAAGACAAAAAAAAACACAACACCTGCCTCTTCAACTTTCTATATGAAAAGAATATAACGAGGGAAAAAGAGTTTGGTGGGGTAGGTTTACACTCGTATTATTGATCAACCCTGCATTGGATATTTCTTAAATTTTTTTTTTCTCTGTTGATGTTGTGTCTCTTTTTTTTTTTTCTTCTCAAGAATGCTGAAGCAATTTGTAACAACGTTTCATAACCTGAACTTTGTGAATTGCTTAATCAATGTCCAAGCATTAAGTAACATCCCTTGGTTTTATCTTAAGGGAGTCTTCTTCTTAACCGACCTCAAAATCTTTTGCAAACCTCCTCCATACCTCCTTCTAATATACTCTTCATCATTCGTCGGATTCCACCCGAACAATCAGACACTGCTGGAAAAGCAATAGTAAAAATAATAAAAACCAAAGTCACGTCGTCGTGATGGTTTCAGATGCGGAAGCTCTGAAACGGCTAACCCCATATAACATTCTTTTTGTTTTTTTTTTTTTTTTTTCTCATTGCCTGAATCAACTGTCTTCACCGATCAACGATGCTAACGAAAACCCAACACTTTTCTTGTAAAACATGCCATTCCAACGAGTAGTCCACCTTTATTGAGGATAGGTGAGGTGGGTGGTGTTGATATGAAGAAAAGAACAAGGACGACTGACGACTGACAACCGACGACCATGGTTGCCAATCTAGGAGGAAATCTTTATCAACTAAAAAAATCGAAGAGAGTCTTTTAATCCAATTTTAAAACTTTCTTGGTTTGGCAGCATTTGCAGGTCATTTCTCTTACTTAATTCATTCATCAACGACAAGAAATCCCTTTTATAATTTTTTAAAAAGAAAATTCATAAATTGTCATACAATTTTGTGATTGTATTTTCTCAAAAACGATTTCACGCAGGAAGAAAAGTGTTTCCATAAGTTTTTGATTGAAATTTGCAAAGCTACTAAATAGGACTTGGATATTTTTTTTCTGTAAAAAGAAACAATTAACGGGATATTTAACTAAAACCAAGTTTAGGGGACTCAAACCCCAAAAAGGACATTTTCTTATGTCAAATTGAGTGTCGAAATAGAGTTAATTTTATTCACAAATTTAAGAAAATGTATATTTTTCATAATTAAGCTACAAGATCTATAACAAAATTTTGATGGAAAAAAGAAAATTATTAAATAAAAACTTCAGATGGCAACCATGTCAACCACGTACCTTACATTTATGGTGAAAAGTGAATAAGATGATGTGATGAGGAGGAGAAAATGTTCGTTTCGTTAACTTTTAGTGAGGAATCTTTCTTTCTATGACTTTTCTCTGGCTGAGGAGGGGGAGAGGGGGGATGTGTGTCTGTTGAGGAACCGAAAGATGAAGAAGAAGAAAAAGACGAAGAAAGGTGTCAAAGGTTCACATTAAAATAATACCTCGTATCAGAAAACATCTCTCTTCTATTATATTTATAGAAAAAAATGTATATAAAACAAAATAAGGGAGGGGAAGAATAGAGGGGGAAGGAAGAGGGGAGGGGGATAAAGTATAGGGTAACCTGCCAAAGGTAAAGTCAAACTAGAAAAAAAAAAAAAAAAACTTTTCTTGCATTCGGTGCACGTCCTGAGCTCTTTTCTTTTCATGAGTTACAAAATGAAAACATTTACACCTCAGTTCCTTTATATTATTTGCTGCCTTATATATAAAAGCGGCATCTACTAGATACATATACCTTGTTTCCAATTTTTTTTTTTTTTTTTTTTTTTCTTCTCGTCCTTTAATATTATTTTTTTGATATTTCTCTATTTCAACTGCGTCTTTGCACCATCGAGGATATGGGGTGATGCGGAGATGATGGTGGCCCCTCCATGCTCCATCTATCTGTCAAGAAAGGCAATTTCTATCTCTAACTATGTACAGATATGTATGTATGTACGAAGGGTGAAGGTTTTGTAGTAATAATTCTGGTGTGTCGTATTGGCTTAAATTCCATTCCAATTCTTAACCCCCCCCCACCTCTTTCCCCCTTCTTCTATTCCTTGACACGTAACGTGTAACCATTGAACTGACTGAGTGGAAAGAATATGAACTACACAAAGATTACATTGGCAATGTTACAATGCTATATACCTATACAACAGCAGAAACAGCACCAGGCATCAGCAGAATCAGGATCAGCTGGTTGTGGCACATTTTTAAAATCGCAGAGGTGCCATTAAAATGGCACCTATATGAGTGTATGACTGTTAGAATTTTGCAGCTTCACTCTTACTGCTTCTGCTTCTGCAGTAAGGTATATGAATTGGTTGCAACCGCACTATGTAGATACCACCACTTCGTTCTCTCTTGATGGAAGTTAAAATTGTAGGAAAAAAAAAAAAAAAAAAAAAAAAAAACTACAAACTTTCCTAGAAACTGCAATCATTTGTTTTTTTTTTCTAAGAGTTCTGTAAAGCTGACATGGGAATGAATGTTGCACCTCTGTGAGTGCGGAATCCCATCTCAGCAGCGACAATGAAGTCTGAGAGATGAAAAACGCAAAAAAAAAAAAACAAAAAAAAACAAAAAAAAGTAACTAAAGCAGAAAAATGTATATTTCACAAAAAAAAAAAAAAAAAAAAAAAAAAAAAAAAAACTTCATAAAAATCCATTAGTGGAGCATGGGAATATAATTGTAGCTTAGGGCGCCAAGAGCATTCAAAACCATGGCAACGAGGGGCTTCTGTGAAATACAAACACCTTTATACAGAACTTTAGAATAACCCGATATATAAAAACTACTCTATTCAATAGAGAAACAAAACTCTTACAAAATCGACTTTGATTACCTAAAAGTTGTAATTGCTATGATTTTTTAATCTTAATTAATTGATTTTTATTTGTATTTTCTTTTTTCTTAGAAAAAAAAAAGCTCTTGAAAGATTGAAAGTTAGTTAATCCATTTGATTCAATGACTTAATGGAAATATTTTAAAAAGGTTTTTTTTTCATAGTTGAGTGTTTACCTTATAAATTGATTTAAAAGCTATTTTAGAATTTTAGCATTTTATTTTCATGAACTTATATGGTCACCTAACAAAGGTTAGGAGACCACTAGAAGAGGGTTAATAGTAAGGAGCTATCAAGGCTTTCAGATAGAACAAGCAATACTCCAGTTTTTTTGTTAGGTAATACCACACTAAACATATATAGAAGATCTGAGGAACAATTTTTTGGGAGTACCCTTTTTAACAGGTAATTCTAAGTAGCCCTTTTTACCAGGCTTCTGAAAACTTTGCGTCTACCAGGAGTCTCCGTTGGTACCTGCTGATCTACCAGAGCATTAAGCCAGCAGTTTTGAGTGCCATCAAAGGCTCAATACCTGTTGCGGATACCCTTTCGTGTCAATTACCAATATGGCCCAAGTGTATGATGTGTCAGACCTTAAGACCCGCTGTTTTGAGTGCATCAATACTCGCTGGTTTACCAGACTAACTATTCTGCTGTACCAGGTCCTAGAACCTGTTGACTTTCCAGAGTATCAGACCTGCTGTTATGAGTGTCTCCAAGGGCTTAATATATGCTAGTCTACCAGAGTGAATATCTTGCTGTATCGAGTTCTACCATTGGAGGCCTAGAACCTCTTGATGTTCCAGAACATAATATCTGCTGTTTTGAGTGCCTTCAAGAGCTTAATACCTGCTAGTCTACCAAAGTAAATATATTGCTGTATATCTACTTTACAGGGCCTAGAACTAGTTGATATACCAGAGCATTAGGGCTGCTGTTTTGAGTGCCTCCAAGTGCTTAATATCTGTTGGTCTACCAGTATGAGTATCCTGGTATACCGAGTTCTACCACCAGGGGCTTAGAACTTGTTGATTTTCTAGAATATAAAGCCAGCTGTTTTAAGTGACTCCAAAGGCTTAATACCTGCTGATCTACCGAAGTGCATTTCTTGCTGTATCGAATTCCAAAATCAGGGTCGTAGAACCTATTGATGTACCAGAGTTTTGAGTGCGTCCAAGGGCTTAATAACTGCTGGTTTTATACCTAGGTATATCGAGTTCTACCGCCAGGGGGCCTAGAACCTGTTGATATTCCAGAACATAAGGTCTGCTGTTTTGAGTGTCTTCAAAAGCTTAATACCTGCTGATCTAATAGAATGAATTTCTTGCTGTATCGAGTTCTACCACCAGGGGCCTAGACTGTTGATATTCCAGAACATAAGGTCTGCTGTTTTGAGTGTCTTCATGAGTTTAATACTTGCTGATCTAATAGAATGAATTTCTTGCTGTATCGAGTTCTACCACCAGGGGCCTAGAACTTGTTGATGTTCCAGTATATAAAGCTAGCTGTTTTGAGTGCCTCCAGGGGCCTAATACCTGCTGATCTACCAGAATAAAGTTCTTGCTGTATCGATTTCCAAAATCAGGGTCCTATTGATGTACCAGAATCTTTATTTTCTTTTATTAAGTGTGAGGAGGTTTTTTTAACTTCCTGATCTATCAGAGAAGACTCCTGTATCGAATTCAACCAACAGGGGTTTAGTATCTGCTTATTCCATTCCATGTTTCAGCCTTAGTAACAAGAAACCAGATTACCTAATACCAGGACTAGAATCTTCGGGAATGTAAAAGTATCAGATAAACCAGAAAAACATTACACCAGAACGAGTGGCTTCACTGACCTACCGAAACTCCAATTCTCCTGAAATTACCAAATTTAACAGAATTTGTTTGAAGTGAAACAGTTAACAACGAAATTTTTGAAATAAGATGACTTGGACCAATTACGATAAAGCAGCTAGGGACCGTCGAAAGAGCTCATCATATTTTTAAATAATTTTAAAATGAAACCCTAAACTTCATTTGGCAAAATATTTATTGCTTTGTTTGTTTTCTTTTTTTTCGACCCAATTCCAATATTCCTAGAAAAAACGGTATGATAGAGAATCTATTTCTATAAAGTAAATTTTAATAAAAAATTCACTTGTAGCCTTCACGAAAAATCTTTGGTATAATCGCGTTTGCAAGATTCCAAGTAGGTACCTATTTTATTATATAAATCCTTTGTTTTACAATTTCGCTTAAATGGAATAAATATTCAATTTAATTTAAAAAATACAAAAAAAAAATCAACCAAATAGTAAAGCTCATTCCTGGTGGTGAGCAAAACAAGTGCTTTTTTTGTAATTTTGTGTGCAAAAGCAAGAATCAAATTACTTAAATAGCATGCAAAAGGACGAGATTTGCTTGAGGACAAAAGTATAGAGAAATGAAACGATAAGGATTATATTTATTTTTAACCATAATTTTTCTTCTCTTCAAAGAGTCAAGGTTTTGAAAGAAGGGAAGGATAGGGAGGAATAAATTCCTGGAATTCCGGGAATTTTCTGGAACATTTTTTTTTTTTTGTCTTTAGTTATGAAAATTTTATACTTAATGTAAATTTATGCAAAATCAGCCGTGTTGGTGGTTATGGGTGGTTATTTTATATATACTTAATTTTTTCCTTCTTCTACTGCGTAGGATGAATCAGGATTCAGGATAGGTATATATGTATATAGGCACAGCGAAAATATAACCCTTTAGGGAATAAGCACACTTGTTGGCCTTAAAGATTTTTGCTAGTTTAGCATCAATGGAATGGTATTTGCTTTGCGGTGGGAATGTTCTCTGTAAAACCAACGAAACTCACTTCACATCACTATGATGAGGAGACCTTTTTGAAAGATATTCTTCCAAAAAGGATTTTTTACACAAAATGGGGGACTCTTTTCGAATGACTTTACACTCAACAAACACTAGAGCGTGCCTGAATTTATTTTGTATATCGAATGGAATTTTTTGTTGGCTTTTTTGAGGAGGAAAAGAATTCCAAGATAAAGGGAAGGGTTATAGGGTGTATTTTTTGTATACGTGTCAATTGATTTTGAAAATATTAAACAGATGAGATGGGTAAATTCATTTTTCAAGTCGATATAGGGTGTATCTGTACGTCAGGTATTGTATACGAATTCCAATCCATGTTTGGGATAGAGCTTTAATATGTTCTGAATCTTTAAACAGAAAATGTTAAATGTGAAAATGTTGTTTTCATAAATTATTGAAAAGTCATTGAAATTTGATGAAAATTAAATGCATGACTGGATCACATGTACTTCCTCATATCATAGGTATGTGGTTCAAGGCTTTTATGTGGCTCAAAATCGAAGATAATGATATATTAATACACGATGACATGATTAAGAATGAAGCACTAAAATTGATTTCCTTCAAAATAGAGTTTTGAACTCAAGTAAGAAGATACCAATTTTTGAAAATTTAAATTTTAGAATTTTTTTGCAAATTCCTGAACTCTTACCTTAATTGAGGTATCCCACTTCTGATTTTTCATAGAGTTTTCAACAGTAAAATAGTTAAAAAAAAATTAATTAGTCTGAATGTCACCTCGGATATTTAAAATATTTGGGAATATATTTTCGAATTCAAAATGCATCTATAACAATTTTAGAGAATTTTCCGATCACATTATCCCACTTCTGATTATTGTAAAGAGTTTTATATTTTTGTTTTTTTATCCTATTTCTCTGAATCTGAAAATGTAGATACCTAGGTCTGCTGAAAAAATTGTAAGCTCCTTTTTAGAATTCTTAAAAACAAGATTCCAGAGAGTTAGTGTCCTACCTTTTTGAGTGACTTATCCCACTTCTGATTTGTAAAGAGCTTTTAGAGTTTGTATATTTTCGAATAAAAATTATTGTTAATCTAAAAATGTACGTCTGCTGGAGAAAAATGTGTACAATTTTTAAAAACTAGATTTCACAGAATTATTGCCTCACAATAATTTAGTAGTTGTGCAGAAATAAAGTGCAGGAAAGGTGGTAGGTGATTTGTAATGTTAGTTTTGATTGTATGACGCAAAACCAATACTTGCCCTAAAGTCCAAGTAAAAAATACTTTAAAACCTTCTCCAAAAATTTTAATTTTCATTGAATTTTTTTATTTAAATTATCCCACTTCTGATATTTGTAAAAATAATTTATTTAAATAAAATATACCACTTTGACATTCGATTAAAAATTTATTTCAAAAATATACAATATGGTCCCAGTTAGAACTTAAACATTTCAGTTCTATCTGAAGCCGTGGAGATTTTCGTCTTTTCCAAGCCCCAGCCTTGGAGATTTTAAACTTTAAAATCTTTCTTCTTTTGGCGTTTCAATTTTTATTGAAATTTTTTTCATTAAAACTATCTCACTTCTGATATTTGTAAAACAAAAAATTTTGCAAAAAGAAAAATATCTCTTTGAAATTGAATTTTGACACTCAGTTCTGATAAAAAAAAATCGACAAATGGTCCGATGGATCGTAATGTAAATTTTCATTTTTTGGCACAAAACCAATTCTTGCCCTGAAGAAAATAAAAAATACCAATATGCTCCACAGCCCTGGAGATTTTCGTTTAAGACTCTAAAGGTCCTTCCTCCTCTTGACATTTCAATTTTTATTGAATATTTTCTTTTCAAATATCCCACATCTGATATTTGGATATTTGTAAAAAAAAAAAAAATATTACAAAAAGAAAAACACCACTTTGACATTCAATTAAAATTATTCCAAAAATATCCAATTATGGTTCCAGTTAAAACTTCAGTTTTAAAACGAAAAATCTTCAGAGCCGTAGAGATTTTAGTTTTCTCCCAGCAACAGCATTGGAGATTTTCGTTTCAGAACCTAAAAATCTATCTTCTTACATTTTCATTGAATTCTTTTCTTTCAAATCACCCCACTTCTGATATTTGTAAATATTCATTGAATTTTTTTCTTTCAAATTATCCCACTTCTGATATTTGTAAATATTTTTTTTTTAAAAAAGAAAAACAACCACTTCAACATGCAATTAAAAATATTTCAGAAAAAATTCTTGAAATTTCAGATATTTATAAAGAATTCTTTACTAATTAAATCTCTATTCTAAGAATGCATTTCAATTAGCTCGTGTTAATTAAAAGAAATTGACGTTATATACTGCATCTTTCCATCTTCAATAAAAAAAAAAAACACAAACATATTGTTTCTGACTTCATATAATATTCTGTTGAAAATATTTTTCTTATATTTATTTTTTTTTTTTTTTTTTTGAAAAATGTCCTTCGTGATGTCATTTATCAATATATCTCATGCGACAAGCCAAAGAGTAGAGACATTTTATTGGGTTTAAAATGAAAAAAAAATGGAAAAAAAAATTCAGTAAGTAAGATTAATGTTCCTACTGGAGGGAGATCGTCGTTTCTATATACATATACGGATGCCATTTTTGCTCCAAGCTCTAGGTACATAGTATAATATAGCTCTACCTCATTGTTTGCCACTTTATTGTTATCCTTTTCACCGGTTCTTGGGTGGTTTTGTGGTGTTGGCAGGAACCAAACATTTATCGAGCAATTAAAGTCCATCAGACTGATAATGGTGCCGAGCTGCCTGCCAGGCAAAAGAGAACACCTCTCGCCCCCTTCTTGGTGTATATTGTACTTGGTGATATGCCATTTACGTAATTTGTTCTGTGTACCTATACACCGCACCATCCTCATCAGAAGCACTCAGGTAATATGTATGTGTGTGTGTATGTATATAAATTTGTTTACCTCATCATAAAGCCCACTAATTTGTCCTGCTTAAAGGCACCATCAAAACATTCACTCGTCCCGTTATAGGTAGATATATGCACAATGTCCGTCTCGTCCTCAACACGGAACAAGAGTAATATACATGAGAATGAGCCTTAATTTTGTGGTCATAAATAACAAAGTGACAGGTAGGGACTATGTCAGGAATCGGGGTAAAGGACATGGCAGGAAGATTCTTCATCCTATAAAGTCCACCTTTCCATAACCTAACAAAACACCACACCACACCATGAGAGCTTCACAGTTTCAGAGCCTCAAGAACATCAGTATTCTGATAGCACAAAAAGTCAACATGCTCTATGTCATTGGTAACTTAATATTCAAATTATGTCCGTTTTTTTTTTTCTTTTTTTTGAATTCTATTTCGTCCTTTTTTTTGTACGAGTCGAGTCGTATAAGCGGATATGTTTAGAACTGAATAAATCAACCACTATCCGTTTCGCTAAATATTCGTCTTCTCTACCAATTTTTTTTTTTGTTTGTGATCGGTGAGTCCTGTGTGTGTCCTTTTTTTCCATTCTGTTGTTTACTTGAGAGCGGAAACAAATTTAGAATGACACTTGACACATGCTTAGTTAAGGGTCCTTGTGTATATCAAGTTGATGATGAAAAAAAAAATAAATAAAATAAAACTTAAAATATTCCAAATGATTTGCAATTTGTAATGGAATCACTGAAATATATAGAGGGGGCGTGCGGTGTGCTTTTTTAAAAAGAAAAAAATAGTATTTCTATACATTTTGTATCTTTTTTTTTCTCTATGTTCCTTTTGCTTTTTCTACATATTTTCCACGCGGGTGAATTTTGTGTTTGCATTTTTGCTGAAGCTTATGAATCCATTCTATAAAAGTTTTTGCATCCTGCAGGACTAAAAGTAAATCACACGCTTGAATGACTTTTACAGAGATTCAAACCAACCAAACAGTTGTAGGTGGTTGGTTGTGAATGATGGGATATTTTTTCAAAAGAAAAAAAAAAACTGAGTCGCGATGATGTGTTGTCGTCATTTGGATGTATACTTCCATGTAATACAAACACACATGTCAACTCCCATGTCGTTCTAGTCTCTCCCTCTCTCTCAAAAAAAAAAAAAATTAAAATTAATCTCAAATGATGGTGCAGCTTTGTGTCCTGTTGATCCTGCGACTTTCTTCTTTTTTTTTGTTGCTTTGGTAAAATTTAGTTCTGGATAAAAAAAAAACAGAATTACTATACTTTTTTATAAAAGGGAACTATGTACTAGATTTTCAATTCAACGGGATTTGTAGGTATGTCTTTTTTTATTTTTGTTGAGATGAAATTCTGGTTTTCCTGATTTAAGAGAGAGAGGGAGATAGATAGAGTTAAAATAGAAAAAACCACTAATTGATTGTTGGGAAAGAGATGAATTTGTTTTTATTATTATTTGCCTCTGTTGTGGTTAAATCACTTAAATATACCGCTATGTACCAGAAATGGCAAATGCGGAAAGGATATATTTTAAACGATATTTTGGATTAAATATTAGAATTTTGTTATATGTTTCAGATTTTTTTTTTATTATTAAAACAAAAATTGGATTCTTAAGTTTCAAATTGAATATTTTAAAAAAGGAGAAATGAGAGACTTTTCAAATCAAAGCTTTTTTTATTCAAAAACCGAATCACAATTTTAAAGCTACTGGGACCTAATAGCAGAGGAAAATTAGTCTTTAACGTCAAATAAAATGTCGTCATAGCTGAATTTTGAAAATACATAGTTTTATGTATGTGCTTTTCTGGTCAATTTATTTAGTATGAGAATTAAAAAGCTAAAATTTGTTGGAGAGCTTTTTTTGATTTTTTAACAACTTCATAAAAATAAAACCTAATTTAAATCATTTTTTAAATTTTGATTTTGTGAGAAAATTATATTTGTTTTCAAATAAAAATTCGACAAAGCTGAATTTTCAAAAATATTTTATTTATGGCCTTTTCTGATCAAATGATTTGGTAGGAGAAAAGATAAATTTTGTTGCAGAGCTTTATTTTTATTTGTTAACAATTCATAAAAAAAAATACTCCAAATTTGGATAATTTTCTTATTTTGATTTTGTGGGAAAAATTAAATTTTTGACTTCGAAAAAATTCCGACAGAGCTGAATTTTTCAAAATGGTTTATTTATGAGCTTTTCTGATCAATTTATTTAGTATGAGAATTGAAAAGCTAAATTTTGTTAGAGAGCTTTTTTTTATTTTTTTAACAATTCATAAAAAACACCCCAAATTTGGATCATTTTTTTATTTTGATTTTGAAGGGAAAATTAGATTTTTGACTCCAAAAAAATTCCGACAAAATTGAATCTTCAAAAATGTTTAATTTATGGGATTTTCTGATCAAATCATTTAGTATGAGAATTAAAAAGCTTAATTTTATTGAAGAGCTTTTTTTCGATTTTTTAACAATTTCAAAAAAAAAACCCAATTTAAATCATTTTTTTTTTAAATTTTGATTTTGTGGGGAAAATTAGATTTGTGAATTTTGAAAAAAATGTGAAAAAGCTGAATTTTCAAAAATGATTTGAACTGAGCATTTTTGATCAATTTATTTAGTATGCAAAATAAAGCCTTATAAAAATCCAGAGACAAAAATTTGCAATACTTTTTTCACAAGAGCAATAAAATTTTGAAATTCTTTCACCCAACAAAATCAAAAACAGTATATAAATACTAAGGACACTTTTAAGGGAGTGCTTAAGGCAAAAAATCAAAGCCTTCCACTAAAATTTTTCTGCTTCTAAATTTTGTGTCTAATTTTAATTTGTTTAAATTTTCTGCCAGCTTAAATCCCGTTTAAATTTATGTAATTTTTATTTCTACTTAAATTTATTCATTTAAATTCCATCTACAAAAAAAAAAAAAAACTAAAAAAATTGCTACAAAATTGATCATTTTAAATAATTGTATAATATTTGTATTAAATCCACAAATAATTGAGTACCGCTCTCATTAATTCAATAAATCAAAATTCAATCTCTCTGTTTCTATTTTATTTTAATGGCAAATAATTTGAAAAATATGTACATTTTGAATATTAATTCATGAACTCTGAAAAAAAAATCAAATCAAATAGCAAAATCATGTATAGGATTAAGTTCTTCAGTTGGTATGTACCTAACCTATACAATATACATAACTATCTAATCTATGAATTGAAAACCCAATTATCCCCAGTTCTATGTGAGATAGAAATTAAAAAAAAAAAATTATAACTAAAACACACCTAAAACTATATTTTCATTATCTAATTAAATTTCAAAATTTTGTGAATATTCTATATCGTGTGTAGATACACCTCTTACCTCATCTCATCGCACCATCCTTTATGTATTATAAAATTTCTAATCACTTAAACGGTTTGTTTACAATAGCTAAGCCGTCCTTATTTTTGGCTGATATGTATGTATATAGAGTATGAATAAACCCTCCAAGTGACCCTCATTTTGAGTCCTTTCCGCCATTGTGTTTCACTAAACCAACCACTCGCTAGTGGCACGACTAGCGGCGGTGAATGGCTATGGTATGGGGTAGAATTTTCCACTCTCAAATATAAATATAACTGAAATTTTCAAATATTTGCCTTATATGTACTCTTTTTTGTCAACTTAATGAAAATGCCCTGATGTGCTTCCCTTAAAATGTTCATATTATACATACATGCAATTTAACCTACATATTGTGATGGAGATGTTATGGATTTATAAAAAAAGATGAGTGCTGGTATAAATTTTGTGTGTCGACAGTTTAAAAGTATGTATGACAATGTGGCAGTTTGACAGTGGGATAGTGTGAAAGTGGAATATTGTGTTGATGCGACAGTGGGGAATTGGGATAGTGAAACAGGGGATATTGGTACAGTGGGACATTGGGACAGCAAGACCGTGGGACAGTGAGATGGTGGGGCATTGCGGCAGTTAAACAGCATAAAACAGGGGGGTAGTGTAAAAGTGTGTGACAATCAATAAAATAATGTTGGGTTACTCAACTCTGAGTTAATTCAGAGCTATCAAAGTATCTTCGAGAAATACTCACGTTGACAAAATTAGTTCGGTATAGCTAGAAGTATGACAGTGGAATTATTGTGTTAATGGGACAGTGTGACAGTACGACAGAGTGACAGTGGGACATTGGGACAATAGAACAGAGGGATATTGGGACATTGATAGAGTAAGATTATGAGACATTAGGACATGGGGACAGAAGGGCAGTGGGATAGTGAGATAGTATAAAACAAGCGGACAGAAAGACAGTATGAAAGTGTGAGACATTGACAGTATGGCAATCAAAAAATAATAACCAGTTTGCATGTTGGGTTATCCAACCCTGGGTTACTTCGGAGCTATCAGAGTACATTCTAGAAAAACTCACGCTGAAAAACTTCGTTCGGTGTCGCTAGAAGTATGACAGTAGAATATTGTTTTAATGGGACAGTGTAACAATACTACAGAGTGACATTGAGATAGTAAAACAGTGAGATATTGGGACATTGGGAGAGTAGTACAGTGAGACATTAGGACATTAAAACAGTAGGACAGTGGGATTGTTGGACAGTGAGAAAGTATAAAACAGGCAGACAAGAAGACAGTGTAAAAGTGTGAGACTTTCACATTGATGGCAATCAAAAACTAATAACCAATTTTTATGTTGGTTTAACCAACTCTAATTTTAACTTAGTGCTATCAAAGTACCTTCTGGAAAAACTGGTACTGATAAAATTAATTCAGTATCACTAGAAGCCTTTGAAAAAAAATTTCTGTACAAACCCAAATGTCCAAATAAAACTTCTAAATTCAAAAAAGATCCACAAATAAATACAAAAACATTTTTTCAGTCCTTTTGAGCTTCAAAAGATAAATCCTTTAAGCAGCTTTGTATACATAAAAGCATCTACATATAAGACCATCTACATTCAACCTACTCATGTCATTTATAAATTTTTCATTTTTTTTTCTATATTAACTTCCAAATTTATGTTCATCAAACACAAAATCCTCGCCTGTTCTCATTTATGTTCATATATCCTTATTTTTGTATATATATTTTTTTTTATCTATTTTCCAGGTTGCCTGGATGCACTTTGAGCAATCAGCAATTTTGACAGTACACAATCACGTCATAACGAGAAATCCCAGAATTAGTGTTACCCACGACAAACATGACCGCCACAGGACATGGTATCTTCATATAAACAATGTTCATGAAGAGGATAAAGGACGATATATGTGTCAGATAAATACGGTCATTGCAAAGACCCAATTTGGCTATTTGAATGTTGTTGGTAAGTACAATCATATATATACACAGATATACTAAGTCAAAAATATTTTTATAAAAAGTAGAACGAGTAAAGAATTATTATTATTAAAATTCCCATTTTGAATGCAATAAAATACTATATTTCACAAGGACCCCTTTACCTATCTACACAAAAATTTATTAGAGTTTACAAAATTATTATTATCACGCTTGTAGAATTATCTATAAAAAAATGTTTAAAACAAAACACAAAATTCTATAAGTAGGTATAGTAGAAAACATTTCAAAATTAAAAAAAAAAAATTATTGGGACGTAAAGGAGTATACCTACCCAGGTAGGTGGTGATGGTAGTAGAAGAAGTAGAATCATAAAATCAAAAGGATATGCCATCACCATCGAAATTATTATTACTCAGAAGCTACTATTCATTATTTTGTGTCATAACACCACCATAGCCACCACCGGAGAGGTTGAAAAGCGAATTTTTGTTTTTTGTTTTTGTTTTTTTTTGGAGAGTCCTTGTTGATCCTGCTCCTGAATGGACTGGGGCGAAATTGAATTCTGAATTTGTTATAAATTCCAGTGGATAGGTCCTTTTAGTCATTATCTGCGACCAGTCATGGTTGAAAATTTGGTAATTATTTCTTCATTATAAAATTGTGAGAGGGTGTTGTTGGTGTTGTTGTTATTTGTGTTTGGGTGGTGAACATTTTTTTTTGTACTTCTATATTATTATAAGCAAGTCAACAACCATGACGACCGCAAAAGTTATATAACCCACGATCTGATGCTGTAGTATAGTTTTTGTATATATTTATTCCTGGTAATGTCCTTTGATCCGAGCAAAAATTTATTCAAAATTGTATTTATTCAATTTAAAAGTGTCGCTGGGGCAAACTTGCAAAACTGAAAAGCTCCTTAATCCATCTTGTCTTTTATTTCTCTTTCTCTATCTCTCTCTCTCTTTCTCTATCTATCTATCTTTCTCTTTATACCTACAAAATAGGTATAACTTTTGGAGAAGATGATGATGGAAGAAGAACTCATTTAGCCTTTGCCAAACAAAAACCTGAGAAGAAATTCTATATCTCGAGTCTTTTCATTTACTTGTTACGTTATGATGTTGCCATCATCATCATCATCATCATTGGTTGGTTCTTCCCTAAGGATTCATCTCCATATAAACAAGTCCTCCATCCTGATGATGGTTGCTACTGGTGGTTCAGGAGCTATTTGAGGTGAATTTGCAGAGGATAACTATACTTATAGTGTTCCTTCGTATATACAAGTGGATTATCTCGGCTATGGAGCAGAAATTTTTGCAATCCATAGATGAAGTTGCTTAACTCCCATACTCCTTCGAAACCCCTCCCTTAACGATGCTTTACCTCTTAAAACTTAGAGAGCAAGGAGAGGAGGATTAAATAAAAAAAAAAAAAAAAAAAAAAAATAAGATTTTTTTTCTTTCTTCAAACTTATCATCGAAACATGAATTCATCGTTTCATTTTCATCTGATGATGATGATGATGATGATGATGATGATGATGATGAAAATGAAGATGATAATGATGATGGTTAGTCGATCTTGTTAGTATATTCTTATACATATATGCTTTTATGCTCTAAAGATTGGAAGGATGCTCTCAAATTATTATCTTCATAGATTTTTTAGCTTCTAACTGTGTTCCTTGTTAAGTTCCAAGTTAACTGTACCTGTGTATAGGTACATATATTTATATAATGATGAATGCACATCATACCATATGTTGTGTCTAGAGATAAAAGTAAAATTTTTGCTTTTATTTATTCTGGATTGAGATTAGCAAACATCAAATCTATATAGGTACATAGGTATAGAGAATGTGTACCTATATAATATTTAGCTCTAAAAGATAGATAGATAGATAGATTGAATCCCTCAGATGAATATTTAAAAAATTGATGATTTATTCTCTAAGCAAATATTGATTGAAAATTTTCAAAATGTTTGCAAATATTATTTATATGGCTGATGTTAAGCTAAGTTGTTAGACGGAAGAAATAAGCTTGCGGTGCTAAAGTTTAACATATGACGGAAGATACATATACATGTAGTTGAAAATTCGGAATATCATGAATCAATTTCTTACGTAAAAGAATTTAAACTGAATTAAAAATACATGTTATCTATTTTGTACAGGTAAGAGTCTTTTTGTAAGTTAAACAATTTCGTATAGCATTTTCCGACTAAAATTTTTAGGCTCCCATATGTCGAACAGGTACATAGTTGTAGGTAATGGTACTGGATTCAGTGATGGCAACTCATAAATGGTATCAAATTTCATTAATTTTTGTCAAGAATTGTCGTGGGATATAGACCTTGCAGATGTCCCAAGTTTTGATGGGTTAATTCGTAGAACTGTTACGGCAAAGAGCTTGGGTTCGTTTCCCAACCTAAAAATTTTTTTACGGGTTACTACATCTTGAGAGGAATTTGAAAAAAAAACTCCAAGAGTAGATATCTTTTGTCATTAAAAAGTGCATCTCACATTAGCCGTTCGGATTCGGCAGATAATTGTAAGTCCCCTCCATTTCTGCCAATATCCCACACATAGGAATTATTGAGAGTTGTAGGAAACTAGGTCCTGGTTCTATACAAAGCTGTTGCACCACCCAATTAATTTTTTTTTATTAAGTATAACGACATTTAAAACTTTCTCCGACAACTGGCCCAGTAAATGAATTGTCCCAATTTTGTTCTGGTTTTCGCTTTTTTTATCCGACTTCATTCGATAATTTGATAAATTAATATTATCATATATGTATGATCTAAACCTAAAAATTGCAATTGTTGCTCTGAATGCATTAATTTTTTCATTGAATTCCACCTTGACAACGTTTTTCTTATGTCCCGATCTGTCCCAAATTTTCAAGTTCTGCTGTCCCAATTTTAACAAAATTTTATCTGGTAGCCCTACATGGGAATATGATTTCTGTCACCGAAATTCAACAATCACTCACATGTTAGAGCATGTTTTCTGTCGCATTTTTCTTCTCTTGGGTAAACATTTTGTTCGAAAAGTGTCATGATTTAAAATTCTATGTGTAAGAGTAGACTAAATTTAAATAACAAAAATTACTGGAATTTTTATTGGATGGATCTGCTGCTTTGATCTGAACTAGAATCATGTGGATTACCCAAAAGCCATAATTCCAAACGGAAAATCCCCTCAAGCCAAGATCCCAAAAAGAAAATTTCTTGAAAAAAAGTCCCACAACTTACAGATTTTGAAAAAAAAAATATTTACTGTGGATTTTTGCCCAAAAGCCATAAACCCTTAAGGAAAATCCCCAAATCCAAAATCCCAGAATGAAAATCTCTTGAAAAAAATTCCAAAAAATTTTAAGATTTTGGCAAAACAAAATATTTCTTCGAGATTTCCAACCCAAAAGCTATAATCCCAAAAGGAAAATCTCCAAAGTCAAAATCCCAAAATGAAAATCTCTTGAAAAAAAAATCCCGAAAATTTGGGGATTTTGACAAAACAATATATTTGTTGGGTTTTTTTTTTTCCAAAAACCATAGTTCTTAAAGGAAAATCCCACAACCCAAAATTCCAAAATGAAAATCTCTTGAAAAAAAATCCCGAAAATATGGACAAAATATTTCAAGGAGGAAAATCCCCAAAGTTAACATCCTTAAATGAAAATCTCATGAAAAAACCAAAACTTTGCATATTAAAACCTTGCAAATGAATTCAAAGTTCTCTTTTTTATGTTAAAGAACTGAATTTTAAAATCCTATTACATGTTATGAAATATACATAAGCCATATTCACATTAAATTCCAATCAAAGTTATTTTAAATAGGTACAAGAGTATTTTTGTTTTGTCACAAAACCATCAAAATAATCTCTCTATTATACACAAAAAAACCACTAAAATTTGGGACAGGTAAAAGTTTGATATAAGCTTTTACAATTTCTTTTTCCTGTGAAATCATCAATTCGTATATTGTTTTCACCAGAATGGTTATATTAATCCGCCCCCAATTTGATCCCTATCCTATATCGCGTCGTTATGGTTATGACTTAAAAAAAAAAAAAAAACAAGTTATATGATGTAGAATCATAAATTTTACATACATCAAATAATTCCAAAAGGATTATAAAGGCTGGATTTTTTATATTATTATTATTTGGCAATTTCATTGGAAATTTATATTCAAAAAAGAAGTAGCACGCAGGACAAAATTCAATTGATTCTCGCTTGGACAAAACCTAATTAAAAAAATAAAATTGATTCAATAAATTTATTGATTTTAATTTAATTTTTTAAATTTATTTTTGTATTTATATTTATATTTTTGAATTTTTTTTTTTTCAGTTCCACCAAACATCGATGATTCATTAAGTTCGAGTGACGTAATTGTCCGGGAGGGTTCAAATATTTCGCTTAGATGTCGTGCATCAGGCAGCCCAACACCCATCATCAAATGGAAACGAGATGACAACTCAAAAATAGCAATTAACAAAAATTATGTTGGTAAGTGAGATAAAACACAAAAACAAAACAAGACAAAAAAATCATTTTTATGTCATAAAATATGTTTGTTTATTTTTTGTTTGCAGTAAATGAATGGGAGGGCAATACCCTGGAAATCACACGAATATCCCGACTCGACATGGGAGCTTATTTGTGCATCGCATCAAACGGTGTACCGCCAACAGTTTCAAAGCGTATAAAAGTTAGTGTGGACTGTAAGTAGGCATATGATATGGTTTTTGGGTTTTTTTTATGACAGAAAAGTGATGGTGGTTGGGATGGGATAGGACAGGACATAAATGACGACAAAGGATGTTCTCTGTCAATTATGGTTTCATTCTGCCACTCCTGTCTCATTCTCTTTGTCTCTCTCATCAGGTGTGGTGTTAGATCTTTCTTTCGCTTCAGTAGATGAGCAAATGTTTTTCTTTCACGTCTTATTTCATGTGATGTGTGTTAAGAATAATTCAAGATAAAGGACCTCTCTCATCTATATACAATATACATAGATATAAAAAGGACACACTGAAGCGGAAAAATAAATAACACATATACAATTCTAAGGGGAGGTTATTTTTTAATCCTCCCCAAGCCTGGCGGGCTTATTGTTAACTCCGTTATATTAGGTGCTATTCTGAGCTTGTAAAAACGGCTTTGTAGTCCTACCCCTGGGGAGGGGAGGGGAGTGGCGGGAGGATGAATAAAAATGCTAATGAAACAACACAGAGCACCTTTTTGTCACGCCATTGAGCAGAAAAAAGAAGACAACAAAAAAAAAACAGAAGAAAAAGATCACATATCATCAGCAAAATACTTTGTGACGAACTTGTGTCCCATAACGTGTCGCCGCAAGCACACTATAATCTCTCCCTAAACAGGGTCCCTTTGATGTCTTTTTGATTTTCTATAAGAGTTTTTTTTTTTTTTTTTTTTCTTACTTTGTTGTCCGAACTTATATTATATGGAAAGACAGATTAGATACAATTCTTTGTGACACCCTGCTGGCTTAGCTGGATAGAATTTTATCCTGTGTGTAAATGGCGCCCGGGAGAATACCAAACATTACAAACTTTTTACACATCTGTCACATCTGTTTCAAATTCTTGTTAACATTCTGCAAGGATTCGTTTATTTTTTTTTTTTCTGGGTCTGCTGTGCTTTTGCATTCTTATTTATGTTTATTATTATATCCCGCACGAATTTGTATATATGAATGTATATAGGAAGAGAGGACGACCTGTCTTGAGGTCCACTGTCATGTGAATATTGCTTGCACACAGGAAAAACAGTTTGTCAAGTATAAAGGAAGAAGAATTTATTTATGTTATTGTTACTGTCCTGCCTGATGCTGTCCACCTACAACAAAAATTTTCTGTCCAATCCGTTCGTCCTTATGGTGGTTGTTCAAAGTTCGTGTAAGGATGTTTATTTTGTATTTCATATCATTTTTTTTTTTGTAAAATATGCTGCTGCATCCGATTCAACAAAAATGTGAACCGACAAAGAATACTGATTTCTGTTTAAGTCAACACTGGCTTTTGGATGTGTCCTGCATTATCCTGAAGGACCTGAAGAACCAGGACATTCAGAAAGTGACTTGCTCATTGCTTGTAAAAATGTATACAATCTTCGGTTTTATTTCACCATCTCATCTTTCCGACATTTTGTTTTGTTTTATTTTTTTTTTTTTTTTTTTTTTTTTTTTTTTTATTCGGGTTTTGTATTCTGAACAGATGTTTTCTGTGATTGAACGTTTTTTGATTTTAAATTAGCAGATGAAGGAGGAAAAGTTTCTCCGTGGACGTCACAACGTCACGGACATGGACACACAGCAGAGTCACACGGCTATAACGCAGAAGAAGTTCATTTCCTTACTTTTGGGGAAATGGAGAAAGTTGCCTTTTCATATTTATTTTTTTTTTCTTTTGTGATTTTCATTTTATGATTCAACTCTTTTTGAATTCGAAAATATCCATAACGATTAATATTGATTTTTTATAATGATTCTTATCCCCTTTTTTGTCAAACCTCTCTCTCTCTCTCTCTCTCTCTCTCACGCTTTTTCTATCTATCTTCCTCTTTCTCTATTGAAAGGTCCTTTTACACAATTCTTCTGAATCAGTGAATGCATAAAATTGTATCGAAAATCATCATCAAGCAAGGAGGAGGAGGAGTGATGTAATGTATTGTATAAATTTTATTCAACATCAATGCATATTTTTTGGAAAAAATCAACAGAAAACTTCTAAAATAAACAGAAATATTTTGTTTTTTTTTTCGACGAAAAAGGAAATTGACATATTAAAACAAAAGGATTTGCTTTCATTGTTTATTAAAACATTCATGCAGAAGAATGCATAACTTGCACAGCTGTGTTTTGTTGAGATGTCAATTTTATTTTTTAAATTAAAAAAAAAAACAACAAACAGTATACAGAGAGTGTAATGAATTAAAAATAGTTTATTAATTTCTTGAATTTTGTATAAAGTTTTATTTTGTGCAAAATCTTGTTTAAGAACTTTAAATTGACAGTGAAATTTGTTAAAGTTTCTTTTTTTTAATTTTTTTCCAAAGGACTTTCACAATGCAATTGTATTCTTATTTATTTATTTTATACAATTTTAGGATTTCCAAAGAAAGCATTTACATAGATCTATAATAAGATTAAATCTAATTTCCGTAAAACTTGCTTATAGAAAATAATACAAGCTTTTCTTTCGTCATTAAAATTTGGCTTTCGATTTGCTTCGTCATTGAAATTTGGCTTTTGATTTGCTGATGTCAGAATTATGTATTTGATAACACAAAACTTTTCTTCAGTAATAATAATAAAATTTTAGTAAACTAACCGAAATTTGACTTTAAATATATTACACAAGTCGATATTTTTTGGTGACGAAACCAAGCATTTCCCGAAGGATTTTGATGCTTTAAATTAGATTTATATTGGAATATCTCAAAAACCTTTGTAAGTCATCTGTGAGGTCATATTTAAATTCACGGCATCAAAAATCATCAAAGAAAAAACATAAAGTCTGGTTCTGATACCAAAAAAACCTGATTCATCAATAGAAGCTTTATAGACCCTTTTCTAAATTCGATAAAGTTTTAAGAAATTATTTCAATAAGAGAATTTTTAGTCGAGTTTCGACACCAACAAAAACTTAAGCCATCAATGGAAGCTTTATAGAGCCTTTCTTAGCTTCGATAAGTTTGAAACAATTATTTAAATAAGAGACTTGAAATTTAAAGTATCAAAAATCTACACAACAAAAACTTTCGTCTGATTTCGGCATCAAAAATATCTGCTTCATCAATAGAAGCTTTATAAAACATTTATTAGCTTTGATAAATATTTAAAGAATTATTTAAATAAGAGACTTGAAATTTAAAGCATCAAAAATATTCAAAAAAAACTTAAGTCTGATTTCGGCACCAAAAAGATCTGCTTCATAAATAGAAGCCTTGTAGAGCCTTTTCCAGCTTCGATAAAGTTTAAAAGCATTATTTAAATAAGAGATTTCAAATTTAAAACATCAAAAATCTTTAAAGAAAAAAACTTAAGTCAGCTTCAAAAACCTGTTTCATCAATGAAAAAAAACTTAAGTCAGGTTTAAGCTTCATAATGACCTGTTTCATCAATGAAAAAAAAAACTTATGTCAGGTTTCTTAACCAAACACAACCTGCGTTATGAACGCAAACTTTATAAAGCCCTTTCCAGCTTCGATAAAGTTTTAGACAATTATTTAAATAAGAGATTTCAAATTTAAAACGTCAATAATTTTCAAAGAACAAAAACTAATGTCAGCTTCAAAAAAACCAGTTTCATCAATGAAAGAAAAATTAAGTCGGGTTTCGGAACCAAAAACAACCTGCGTTATGAACGAAAGCTTTATAGAGCCTTTTCCAGCTTTGGTAAGGTTTTAAACAATTATCTAAATAAAAGACTTGAAATTTAAGTCAACAAAAAAAAAAAAACTAAAATATAATTTCGGCACTAAAAAGATCTGCTTCATAAACAGAAGCTTTATGGAGCCTTTTCCAGCTTCGATAAAGTTTTAAACAATTATTTAAATAAGAGATTTCAAATTTAAAACATCAAAAATCTTAAAAGACAAAAAAACTTAAGTGAGTTTTCTGCTAAAAAAAGACTTGCTTCATCAATGCAAGCTTTATAGAAACTTTTCTAGCTTCGTTTAAGTTTTTAACAATTTTTTTAGTAAAGATTTGTAATTTTAAACATGGCTCATAAGTGACTGATGACACGTTTATTTTTTAAGTCTTTAACTCATTTGTAAATCAGTTCAAAATCAATTGAAAAATTCTACTGACTAAAGAAGAAAGAAGCTAAAAACTAAAAAGCAGAAAATAATTTTTTGAATAAAAATAAAATTATTGATAAACGGCTTTTAAATTAATGAACTATTAAGCATAAAATATTTTTTCTTAGCCCCATATAATGAAAACGAAAAGGGCGCATGCAATAGAAAATTGATAAAGTGAAAGTGATAGCATTCGTAAGCTTCACGTTTCTTTGTTTAAAATTTAACGGACTAGGAAAATTTATTTTATACGATATTTAAATTAGAAAATACTTTAAAAATCTAAATAAGAAATATTCCACTATATTTGTAGACGAACCCCCTAAATCAGATATCATAAAATATTAATTTATTGTAAAAAAAGCAATAACCCACGCTTACCCTACCCTAGATAACTGTAAGTTCAAAAGAACATCACAAAATTCTCACTCAATTAATGTACACGAAAAAAAGGATAGCCAAAAAAAAAAAAAAAAAAGATTGACTCCTTGAATTTGTAAACCCAATCGGATATTACTCAAGAAAAAAAAAAAACATAAAAATAAAAATAAAAATCCTTCCGAGTTGGGCAATAAAAAATTAATTTTTCACTTTGCTCTTGTTTTTTTTTTTTTTTTTTTTTTATTTATGTTGCTGTCTCGTTGTTGAAGTATTTCTTATCCTAGATCCTTCTGTCAATTTTTCCACTTCAATTTGCTAATTTGTACTTCGGAAACATAAGACAATTCCAAGTGTCACCAAATTCAACACTGTCAACATCATCGGGGTGATGATGATGATGATGATATTTTTTTGTATTTTTATTTTTTTTTGTATCTTGCCTACTTGGCATTCCATTCGTATATATGTATATAACCAGGAAGAGCTGTTTCATTGTGTAAAGCTGATGTCAGTCTCTTGAAAATGACGCCCTAGTGCAAATATTTAATTTTTTTTTTTTGTATACTGTTCCATCTCTTGCACTTCAGCAGCAAAAAAGGGGCTTCTATATATGAGAGGGAAGAACACTATTCTATTACATTTCCACATTGTTATCTCGTCCGAATTAAGGACAAAACCTTTACTTGCTAAAAAAAAAAAAAAATTGATGAGAAGAAAAAAAAAAAAGAAAAACCAACAAACGGAGCATGGATGGACATTTTGGTCCAGTACTTCATGCCGAGTTCTTGACTTAACCACACGCACGAACCGTCATCATCATCACCATCATCATCATCATCCACGTTCTTATATTCAAGACCGTTTGCTCATTTCGGTACTTGAAAAAAAAAAAAACCTGACGGAAACAACAACTTAAATTCTCTCAAGTATATTGTACAAAAGCAGACGAAGAAGATCTGCACACAGCAAACGAAACGAAAGTGTTTGACTTTTAAATTATCCCTCTTCAACTTTCTTTCTATACTATACAGAAGTCCAGGTCCAGCAAGAGTTTCTGATAGTCCTTGAGAATCCAGGAGAAGAAATAAATGATAAGTGGAAGATTTATGTTAAATAACCATCGTTTCGGGGCAAGTTTCTCGGGAATCATTAATGATGATGACAAAGAAGAGTCGGCCTTTTTTTTGTTGTATTTCTTATATTTATTTGAAAATGTCCTTTCAAGAAAAAAATGTATACCTTGAAACCTTTTGATCCTTTTTTTTTAATTTGAAGTCAATTTTATTAAAAAAAAAAAACCTGCATATTTCAAATTTTAACCAAAAATACTAAATTATACAAATTCATTACTTTTTGACTAAAAATTCAATATAACCAACAAAATAAAGGACATGTTGTGGTTTTTGAAAAGGACCTTTTTGGTGGTCATATACCTATGGTCAACCACCATTGCTCTCTAGCTAATTAATTATAATTATATCAATTTAATTTCATTAAAATTTTCCACATTGAAAATTATTTTAAAGTTCCACCAATGCTACTTATACCACATCAACTTGTTGGTGCTCCTGAAGGTTTCAACGTGACCATCGAGTGCTTTACCGAAGCCCATCCAACATCATTGAATTATTGGACACGTGGCGAGGGACCAATCATACACGATTCACATAAATACAAGTAAGTATAGATTGAGAGAGAGTTTTTTCAATTATTATTATTATCGTGGTAAATTAAATCATTGTCATAATTTCTCTTGTTCTTCTTTTTTTACCTGATTATACTGATTCTGACTTTTTTTTTTTTTTTTTTTGTAGAGTTGAATCCAGCATAGGTTCCCCCGTTTACAAGACTCACATGAAGCTGACCATTCTAAGTGTGAGTAGTGGCGATGATGGAATTTATAAATGCGTAGCAAAGAATCCGCGTGGTGAAACCGATGGAATTATCAGACTTTATGGTGAGTTTTATTGCAACAGGGGAACAGAGGAGTTATAGGGGTTAGTTGAATTATACCACAAAATCCTGCCATATTATGACCACTAAAACGAGAGAGGTAACATTTATATAAACTTTTATACCATTTAACCTCATTTCTTATCCCGCATTCCAACCCTTCCAACTAAATCCCTCCTCACCCTCACCCTCAACAGACAGACAGGAATATAACTAAATTAAACGCATCCACACATGATGCAAACAATTTCATGGCAACACAGTAATAATCATAATTCTGCGGAAGCACGTTCATGTTGGTTGTCTGTTTGGGATGACGGGTGGAGAGAGTTAGGATGCGGGAGAAGGGCGTGGTAAGGGTATGCAATGTATGTGGGAGCATCAGTGGTTAGTTTCACTATTAAATTTTTCAATTTAGTTTGCCGACGTGTTAGACAATTCCACAAATCCACAAATACTGAGTGAATGGATGAGAGCGTGTGCATGCAAGATGCCATAATTTGAACAAAAAACTACACTATCACCAGCAAGAAAGTTTCTTTATGGAATGAAATTTAATGTTAATATACGCAATGGGGTGGTTCATTAAGTCCTGAATACGGTCTGGGAATTCATTCCTAAATAAAATGGATAATTGTCCCAAATACGATTTGCAATTTTTGTTCCACTTCACTTAGGACAGAAGTTCCAAATCGTTTTGCCCTTTGTTTCAAGCTTTGGGATATAAATCTTATAATTAAGAGTTAAAATGGTTTGGGTTTGAAACTGCTGTCCCAAATAAAGTCGGACAGAAGTTCCAAATTGTGTATGGAAAAAAACATCAGCTCGAGACAGAAGATCCAAATCAATTTTCCACTTAATTTAAGCTCCTGGATCTGGACCTGAATTAAGGGATATAATGATTTGGAACTGCTGTCCCAAGTAAATGGGACAGAAGATTCAAATCGTATTTGGACAAAAATCCCCACTTAAGATAGATGTTCGAAATCAATTTTATCTTTAATTCAGGCTCCGAGATTTAAACATAAATTAAATGGTGAAATTATTTGGAACTGCTGTCCCAAGTAGAGTGGGACAGAATATTGAAATCGTTTTTGGAAAAAAATCTCCACTTGAGATAGAAGATAAAAACCAATTTTTGCTTACTTCAGGCTCCTGGATATATGTAGGTCTTATTTAAGGGGTACAACGATTTGGAACTGCTGTCCCAAGTAGAGTGAGATATTAGATTCAAATAAAAAAGCCTACTTGAGACAGATGCCCCAAATCAATTTACTTTTTAATTCTGACACCGGGATTTAAGCCTAAATGAGGGGCAAAACAATTTGAAGCTGCTGTCCCAAGTCAAGTGGGACAAACGTTCCAAATCATTTTTGGAAAAAAGTGTCCACTTAAGATAGAAGATCCAAATTAATTTTCTACTTAATTCAGTCTCTTGGAATTGCTATTCCAAATAAACTGGACAGAAGTTCCAAAACAAAACAAATTTCTTGGCACACATACTGTAAATCAACTCATTCATTCATCAGAGCTATTTCAGCAATGAAAGTAGAAGGATCAAAAAATATATAGAATATGTGTTATGTGTATAGTAACGGGTTAATAGCAACCACTTTACTACCGCCCACTTTTAGGACGACGACGATGTGCGAAATAGGTGGATACTATAACATTACATGAGTGTGATGTTGTGTACAAACAAACCAACAAACAAAGAACTATCTACCACTCGTTTCCAACTACAACGACGATGACGACGATAAGCAATGAAAATATTTTCCTTATGAAGAGATGTATAAATTTTCACAATTTACTATTATTATATTGTTTTTTTTAGTCCTTCCATCACCTCCCAACACCCTCACTTCACCCTTCTGCCCCCCTCTCACTCTCTCTCTTGTCCATAGAAAATGAAAATATATCTTATGCTTGTTTCGGTGAGTGATTTTAATGAAATTCACGAAATTGTTGTCGTAAATAATTAAATTGAACTCGATGTGATGGGGTGTCGGTTGTTTTCCTGTTGTTTTTTTGTGCGAGTAAGGACGAACATCAATGGTGGGATGGAAGGAAGGATATGGCCCTCATATTGTCTGTATACTGTCTCCCGATGGGATGAATTCATGATGTTAACTCATGCTTAAATGTCTCATGCGCATTGCCAAAATCTAAATTGAAAATTAGTGCAATGCATATAAAATAATTGCCGCAGCAGACAAGGCACATCCGTTACAAGGATAATTTTACGATAGAGCTATAGGAGCAGCGGGAAGAGGGATAACCTACCAAAAAGGATTATAAGGGCCCTAAATTTCTATATCAAACTAGATTGTGCAGTCAGAAGTTTATGTATAAAACGATTTGGGACTACATTTCAGCGATTTGTTTTGTCAGATATAATAAAGATGGGATTTTCCATTAAATGAACATCTCATAACAAATAAAAAAAAATTTGTTTTTTTTTCACCCTACTTTTCGTCCTGTTGTCTGTTTCTTTTATTTTGTCTGTTTTCTGTTTGTAGACCAATATAAGTGCGTTAACGTTAAAACGTGTGACAACACACAAAACAAAAAAAAATTATTCCCAAACACATCCCAATCCAATGAAAGTCTATCCATATATAAAAAGGATAACAACATTGTGTCCTTATCGATATATAAAATATATGAAGCAAATCAACCGTTTGAATACTTTAGGGATTTCAAAGGCAAAAGCATTTCCTTCCTTCACATAGCCAGCGCTAAGTCACAGTCACATACACTCATCCTATTTCTAAATTGTTTGCCTTAACTCAATTTCAATGCCAAATAAGGACTCCGATCTACGATGTTAGAGACGTGAGGGTTTGTTTGTGTATAGAATTTTGTCTCTGTGGGTGGATGGGAGATTAAACACCTTTTGCAGGGCTTCCCAATTTCAGTCTCTCTCTCTCTCTCTCTCTAGACAGCAAACAAGACCAAGTGTGAAAAATCTATGGAGAAACGCGATTTCAAGCAACGATTAGGTGGTATACTGCTACATAGGAGAACAATTGATTTATTGGCAATTATCCTTGATAAATACACTAAACAAGTGAATAGCACTGTGGAGAGAGTCGGGAATTAAAGTGAGTGTGGTGGGGGTGGAGGGAAGGTAGTTGTTTATTTTTTGTTTGAAAGAACAAAAACACACTGTTGGTATAAAATGCAGAAAACGTATTGCTACTCGCCAAGGAATACAAAAGGACCGCGGATGCTATTGAGTTCATAAATCCTTGCTGCCACAATGCCGCGTATATATGTATGTATAGAGAGAGAGAGAGTCCTGAGTGAAAACTTTTAATTTACAGCACACGATGGACTTTCAGGGATTTTCTTTATTTTATTTTTTGTTTCTCCAAAAATTTAATAGAAATGTTGTGTTGACTAGTTAGAAGGATTCTTTGATACTTTGGGACATGGACATAAATGTTTTAAGGATTTACTCGTACGTGGTAAACATGGGTTCTCTAATGTCCAAAAAATCATGTTGCCAAAGTGAAACAAATTCATTTTATGAAAGGGGTCCAAAGTCCAAAATTCAATTTGGAGTAAAAATTTCATGGAATTAGGACAGAAAAGACTTTCATAACGAGGCGGTAAACAATTAAACACATAATGGTAAAAGTGGGAAAACGCTATTAAATATGTTGGGGTATTAAGTCTTGAATACGATCAGTTTCAAATAAAATGAATATTTTTCCCAAATATGTATAGGATTTGAAATTTCAATCACGTTTCACTTGGGACAGAATTTTCAAATTATTATGCCCCTTACTTCAGACTCCGGGAAACAAACCTGTATTAAAGATCAAAACAATTTGAAGTTTCTGTCCCAATTTACTATTTGTTGTCCCAAGTAAAGTAGATAAGCCAGGAGCTCAAAATCGTATTTAGAAAAAAAATATCCACTTAAGAAAGATGCTCCAAATTAATTTGACCTTTAATTCAGGTTCCGGGATATAAGCAAAACGGTTTTGAGCTGATGTCTCAAATAAAGTGGGACAAATGTTCCAAATCGTATTTGTAAGAAAATATCTACTTGAGAAAGATGCTCCAAATTAATTTGACCTTTAATTCAGGCTCCGGGATATTAGCAAAACGATTTTGAGCTGCTGTCCTAAATAAAGTGGGATAAATGTTCCAAATCGTATTTGTAAAAAAATTTCCACTTGAAAAAGATGCTCCAAATTAATATTACCTTTAATCCAGGCTCCGGGATATTAGCAAAACGGTTTTGAAATGTTGTCCCAAGTTAAGTGGGACAAAAGTTCGATATCGTATTTGGAAAACAATTTCGTTTTGAAACAGGAGATCCAAATGAATTTTCCACTTCATTCAGGCTCCTGGATATAAGCCTAAAATAAGGTACAAAACGATTTGGAGCTGCTGTCCTAAATAAAATAGGACAAAAGTTCCAAATCGTATTTGAAAAAAAAATATCCACTTTATTTCGAACTGAAGCCTCAGATTGTAAGTTTTTTTATAATGTAAAAGTGAAATAAAGTTATTTAACGTAATGGATGGGACGGACATGAATCGAAAATCCAATTTTATACCAAATTTTATTTAATATGAAACTGAAGTTCTTTTTCAATATTTGTTCCTTGACTGCCAAATAATCAGGTTGTCAAAGTGAAATAAAGTTATTTAACAGAAAAAAAGAAAAACTGTCTCTTTATATATAAATTAAATCCTTTCATTGAGTCCCCCTTATAATTGTAGGTCAAAAAATCACAACCATTAAAGTCACGTAATTATACTAAGTTTCGACTCATTTAACTTTGGAATATCCTTTTTGAACTGTAAGAAAAAAAAATATATCTCAGGTGGGAAGTTTCAACGGCGGGCATCAACCTTTATATCTTAAACCAAAGACAAAAATTCTCAAAAGTATGGAAAGAAGAAATTGGTAAAGTTTTTCTGCAGATAACCCCACACTCTCTTTCTCTATCTATCGCATATCCTTGCAAATACGAGGATTCCTTTCTACCTCTTCTATATAACTGCTGTAAGAACGTGACATTCATGCATCATTTGGTGTTGTTAGTGTTGTGAAGTCCTCCCTTTCTGTGGGGCAATTAAATGTACGATTTAATGGAACAAAAATCGTATTTAAAAAAAAACGAATACAACTGCAACAATACATATAATATTGTGAGAGAAAAAAAACAGTTCAAAAGGAATAATTGTCAAGAGGGAGTACAGATTATTTATCATATAATGACCAATCAATTTATTATAACTGATGGATAAAGTTCATGCGCCACAAATGTGGGTTCTTAAATTTAATTCTCTTTTTCTTGTGAAGGTGTCTTGAAGTTAATTAATTTGTCAATAGATAAAAGTTGGATGTCTGGATTTAAGACATAAACATTATTTTAAGATTTTTTTTGTTGCCATTCAAGGGATATTTTCTAATTTTTGATGATAATATCTTTAATTTGACTTTAAATAGATTGTATATATATTATATTTTCTTATTTATTGATCTTATCTACTACTTTTTGAACCAGGTCAATAAGTTCTTCACTAATTAAAATTTTAAGAAAGTAATAGCTTCATTTGGTTTTGAGTTCAAAGTCTGTAAGGTTTCAAAAATTGTTTTTTTTTTTGGCATAGGCATTAAATACTAAAATATCCTTATCCGATTCCTTGGTAAAATAATTTACGAAATTTCGGCCAAAAACTCATTAAAGCAAAAAATAGAGCAACAACGAAAGCATAATCTCAGAAAATATTAAAAAATAGGTTTCTAGAAAATAATTATTCATTTTGTCAATTTTTATTTTAGTACAACATTTTTAGCCCACAGAAAATTTCAGCTAAATATGTTAATGCTTCATATCTATTTTTTTTCTAAATAATTTCATTTTAAAATTCTGGCAACCATATTTTGTTTTTCAACATTTTAGTACAGGTTATATATTTTTTTTAATTTTGTACCAATTTCTTTAAAAATTATTTTTATATAAAATACATGTACATCAACATTTGAAAAATTAGAATGTAAATTTAGTACCTAAATTTCCATAATTTCTTTAAATTATGAAATAAAAATTTAGTAATATTTTAACCTTATTTATTTCTATTACTTTTTTTTTGTGAAATTACTAAAGTTTATTTTAAACTGAACTGAATTGTAGAGTGAAATAAATCAATTTTAAATCACGCACTAATAGCAAAACTCTCAAAGAAATATCTTCTTTCAATTTTATTTTTAAAATTTAAATTTAAAATTTTGTACTAAATTTCATTCAAAATTAAATTTATATGAAATATATAATATAATATCATCATTTGCAAATTGATAATGTAATTTTGGTACATTTGTAATAAATTTCTTTAAATTCTGAACAAAATTTTTGTCCAATATTTGTACCTAATTTATTTTGACTTTTTCTGTATGAAATTAATGAAGTTAAATTCAAACTGAACTGTTAGATTGAAATAAATCAATCTTAAAACACGTGATGATAGAAAATTGTTTAAGGAATTTCGATTTTGGTACAGTTAACACTTTTTACAATTTGGAATCAAACAATTTGGTGATTAGACTATTTTTTATATTTTTTTTTATATTCAAATTAAGTTTAAACAAAATAAGAATAAGAATGAACTTCAATTAAAAATTGAAAATATTAAATTGAAATTTAGTACAGTTAGAATAATATTTTTTCAAATTTCAAATCCAATCAAATTCTAAGGTTTTTCTTTTTCTAAGCATTATTTAGGTTCATAAAAAGTGAAGATGAAAATAACATAAGCCTTGAATTTAATTTCGGGTCAGTCAGAAACCTTAAATTTTTGTTCAAACCCTGAAGAAAATAGATTGTCAGTGATAAAATAAAAGTGTTAAAATTTTTGTACGAACGAAGTTAAAAGAAAGTAACATAATTTCTTGAGTAATAAGTGGAGAAAGTAAAATTTGGTACAAGAAAAAATACATGAAATAATTTGTGTTGCTATGAACACAAATATTAAATGTTCTTTTCCTAAATTCTACCACAAAATTATTCTTCTTTTCAAAAAATTGGCACAAAAATCAAATCTGATTACAGATTTATGTTCCAAAAATTGTTTATAACATTATTGAATACACTTTTTTTCAAATATTTTGTCCGTTTTGGCCAATAGAATAAATAAATAATTTTTTTTACAAAATTTCTGCTTCAAAATTTTTAAAATTAATGTTTTTATAAAATTTCTACTTCAACATTTTTGATAATGATTTTGGAACATTCAACATTTGTATTGAAATTTTCTAAATCATTATGTGTAATTAACAAAATTTCATTGACAAAAAGTTGCACCCTAAGAATTCAAAATTTCAAAATTCTGTACAAAAAAAAAATTGTCCAAATTACACATTGGTATTTTTTTTTATATAAAATGAAAATTAATATACATAAATTTGGATTAAATTTATAAAAATTCTACTGTAAAATTTGTCTTCAGATTTTTTGTACAAAAATTTTAAAAATTCAGCAATACAGAAAGTAAGATACCTACTAAATTTTAGCACATCCAATATTTTGTTAAATATTTTAAAACCAATGTGGGAACACTATTCGTAGAATTTTAAAAACTTTTCCCTAAAAAATTGTCTCTTTTTTGCCGCACCGCACGAATGTAACAAGTTGTTTATTGAGCTCAAAGCTTTGCTCTGATGCATATGTTTTCTGAATACTCGAAACTTGGCAAACCTCAGATAAAAAGTTCCAGAAGTATAATGGGTTGATGTAAGACTTCATGGCGAAATTAACTATACCGTCCCAGTACAAATTCTGCGAAACATTCAGGGTCATTAAGTGAAGAAGTCTATTCCGACGACTTTCTAAGACCTTTCACCAATCTTCCGGGACTGGAGACTAAGAATATCAGCAGCAATTCATTCAAATGGGAAAATGTTCTTAACTTATAAGGCTCTATGAGTTCTTCGTTGAGGGTCATCTGTCGAGGAGCAAAGGTTTCGAAATTCGGACATAAAAATGAAAATTCGGGAAAATGAATGTGACCTCTACCTCACCACTTCTTCTCTCTCTCTCCTCAGTAGCTGATGTTCCTCAGTAGCTGATGTTCTTTAATCTTATGTAGCTTAAAGAATTTCAATGAAACCAAGATTCTCACTTTTCGAATTTTTTTTAACACAGAACAACTCTTTCCTTTTAAGTATTTGTCCTTACCATTTCTTGGAGTAAGAGGATTCCTATAATATCTCACCGAACATTATGTAACGCATGTAATTCAAATTCCATGCAGATTGCGCTGTCATTACATAATACATTCACACACTTTGGTGATGAATATTAAAAGTTAGAGAATTTGTCGCCGCCGCCGCTGGCGCCGGCAGCAACTTGAAGGGTATTACTTTTGGATTGCTGTCTGCCTTTCTGCCACATGTCGTATCAAAAAATACTTCGATTTGAATCTTGTTTTTTTTTTTTTTTTTGTATTTGTAAGTACCTATGTTCTGTGTTCCTCCATATATCCATGTTTTTATTTAAAAATAAATATCCAACAGAGTAATGTTTCTTCAAGCCAAACGGTTTAGTACGCGACTTGTCTTTTATTGGTTGTATTCGATTTTGCAACTTTCCATGTTATCTTTTACTTTTTTTTTGTTTTTTTTTTGTACTTCTTCTAGGTACTTCTTATTATTCTCTTACACTTCTTTGTGTGAAAGAGCAGATCCATGGATAAATATGTTCTTCTGTGCATATTCTGCTTTGAGAGATGCTCCTGTCTGATATTTCTTTGGGTATCAAAAAAAAAAAAAAAAATTGCTTCTTCTGTAGTTGAACATTGGGGGTGTGGCGGGCGGTAGCGGATGTTTTTGCGGAAATGGTAGTGTAGGTAGATGTCATGGTGTTGTGCGACAAACGAATTTTAATGTGACGAATACTTTTTCCGTGTATATATCCTCTGCAGCTTCCTGTATCGTATCCCTATCCTGCTGCTACTTTTCTTCCTTTGTAAATTGCTCAAGGCGACAAGTTGAATGAATAGCAAAAAAAAGTTAAAAAAACATGGAAGAAGAATCTTCGATCTTGTCGCGAAAAAAAAAGAAGAAATCAAATAAAAAAGCTATAATAATAAAAATCCAAAAAAAAAAAAAACAGCACCGAGAGCAAGAGAGAGAGAGAGAGAAAGACTGAGACAAGAGAATCTGATATCCTATTTTAAATTATCGTCCTGCCGCCTTTGGGTATTTTAAATTTCTTATGCAAACGAAAGTAAAAATAAGAAATAAAAAAAAACAAAAAAGAAGATGTATCAGAGCGATAGTAGAGAAGAGAGTCTATTTCATTCAAGGACATCAAGGACGACACAACACTCAACTCTTAGATAGATAAGTTTTATGGCGTTTGGCGGCTGCCTTGACATAAATTACAACAGACACCTTGGGGTCTGTTTCTGGATTGGAGTGGGGTTTCGCTGGTTGGTTGGTTGGTTGGTTGGTTGCTTTAGGGTTCAGGTTGATGGGAGGGAGGGGCGGTGGAATTTCAATGGGAACGACTGACTATAATTAGGAGTTCAATGGAGATAATGAAATGATGGATATAAGCTCATTAAATTGAATTGTCTTTTGTGCTTGGACAAGACGACAGACAATATTATTGGAAGGAAAGAATGGAAGGTAAATAGGTGGGTATAAATGGGAAGGTAGGGTATATGATATTATTATTTTTGGTAGTAAAATAAACTTTGACTCTGTGACTTGGAGGGGTCTCCTTTCTACCGACCGTGCGTCGCACGAAGAAGGAAAAGTTTTAATTTATTTTAATTCAAAAGACAAACATTAAAATTTTGAATTGGAAAACAAGAAGAAGTTTTTCGATCTCTTTATATATATTTATGTAAATAAAGATTTTGTTGGAATTTAAGTTCAGTTATAAATAGTTTATTGACCTTATCGGTCGTTAAATTTTGACTTTATAGCGAATTAAAGCTTTTTTGAGTGGTTAAAAGTCATAAGACTTAAATGAAAGGCTTCAGTTTAAGGGGCGATAAAATAAAAAAGGAAATGACAGGAAATTATAGGAAAATGAAGAACAGAACAGATTTAAATAACTTGGTTGGGAAAAGATGGCGCTAATTCTGAAAATTGGTGTTGGGTGTTAAAAAAACAATTTTTTGTAATCTATATTTTTACTGTTCTTCAACTAGCCTCTGATGAACCTCATTTAATATTTTTTGACTTGCTCTACCTGTATTTTTGATAATTTTCTTTGAATTCTTAAAAATATTTATACATATTTAGTCAATTTTTTTTTAGATTTTAACTTGTTTTATTATAGAAGTTTATTTTAAAGGGAACAAGAATGAAATGTATTAATCTTAAATTAAGCACAGATGGAAGATCATTTAGGGAAACTTTTTTCTTTTTTTTTGAATTTTGGTACATTTAACAATTTTTCCAACATTTTTATGATTAGACGTTTTTTTTTTTAATATTTGTTTACATATAATCAAATTAATTTTGAGAAAAAAAGATAAAGAATTATCTTTGATAAAAATTAGAAATATGTATTAAGACTGAAATTTATTAAAAAAACATAAATAAAATAAAAGAAAATATATTATTTAAGAAATGTTATTTATTATAACTTTAACTAACACAACTTTTAAATTAACAATTAGCGACGCGTTTCGGAAACAAGTTCCGTCACAAATGTGTCACACAGTTGTAATAGCCCGAAGATGGAACTTGTTTCCGAAACGCGTCGCTAATTGTTAATTTAAAAGTTGTGTTAGTTAATGTTATAATAAATAACATTTCTTAAATAATATATTTTCTTTTATTTTATTTATGTTTTATTAAAATACACACTTGGAGACGAAAAACCAACAACATGTAACTGAAATTTAGTACAGTTCGAATATTTTATTTTTGTTTGTTAATTTCAAATCAAATATCAAATTCTTTGGTTTTCTTTTTCTGAACATTATTTAGGTTCATGCAAGAGTGGGCATAAAAATAAGGTACAAAAGTCCAATTTTGGTATCTACATTTAACGATTTGTATAACATTTTTGTAATTAGACTTTTTTTTATATATATATATCTACATATTTGCATATACGCAAATTAAATTTTGAGAACAAAAGATAAAGAATTATCTTCGATCAAAAATTTGGAAATATGTAATAAGATTGAAATTTAGTACAGTTCGAATTTTTTTTTTTTTTTTGTCAAATCAAATTAAATCAAATTCTTTGGTTTTTCTTTTTCTGAACATTATTTAGGTGTGGCATAAAAATTCGGTAAAAAAAGTCTCGAATTGAATTTAGGATCAGTATTTAGATCGAAATTCTTTAACTTTTTTTCAAACGATAAAAAAAAAAAATTTCGGTACGAACGAAATTAAATTAAGCTTAAATCTCGACATAAGGTTGAATTACGTAATTATAGTGAAGATATGAAATTTGGATAAAATAATTAGTATTGATATAAATTTTCAAATATCGGATTGACTAATTTTATTGATATTTGGTACAGAGCTCTTTTTTTGTGGTTTTAAAACGAATTGACAGATTTTCCTGAATTTTGGTACAGAGCTCTTTTTTGTGATTTTATAGAAGAAATTTTGAAATTGAAATAAAATTCGGCTCATGTAAAGTCTAATGTCGAGCTAAAGCCTGAAGAGATTGACAGATTTTCTTGAAATTTGTTACAGAGCTACTGTTTTGTGATTTTATAGAGGACAAATTTGAATTTTTTGTTATAGCTCATCTAAAAAGAAAGCTTTCATACAATGATTTAGGTTTTCTCAAAATTTTCTCAAAAACGACTTTCACGATTTTGATAAAACTACGCTCATGTAAAGTCTTAAGTCGAAGTTAAGCCTGAACGGATTGATAGGTTTTCTTGAAATTTGGTACAGAGCTCTTTTTTGTGATTTTAAAATCTTTTGATTTTTCATATATTTATGTACACACCTATTTGTATTGTCAATTATCAATTGATAGTTGATGAATTTTGATATTTGGTACATTAAAGTGATAAATATTAATTTTCTTGTAATCCACAACTTGTAATTCAATCTGGTTTTCAAACTTAAATTTTCAATATTTTTCAACTATCAATTGATAATTGACAATTCGAATAGGGCTAATAATGTCTTAGGTAAGCGAACTAATATTGCATTTAAGGTTTTGACATTGTCAATGAACACAACTTTTATCAATCGGGTTGTTAAAGATCAATTTTCAATATTTATAAATTAATGTCAATTGATAATGGACAGGTGTTTTTGTCTAAAATAAGTGAAATAATATTGAATTTCAGATTTTTGTTAAAAAAAAATCGCATATATCGAAAATGAGATTTTTTTATTTTTTGTAAACATTTTTTTTTATTTTTTGGGTTATTCACGTAGGTGTATCTTTTAATGGCTTCACCGATTTTATTATAGTTTTGCAATCCGGTGATTCTAAACAATGTAAACAATATTGCATTCATAGATTTTTCTATTAATTTTTTTATAAATAAAAAAAAACGCATTTACTCAAGTGGTAAATAATTATTACACTGTTTTTTTTTTTTTCATTCCAATTGAAATGAATTCGTCCACAGATTCACATTTTCTGGATAACCAATTAAGCAATAAGTACCATTATTTAAATATTTATTTTTTACCATAGGAATATCAATTTAAATCATTTAACACTTATTGGTATATCTATCCCACTTCTAAACAAAAAGTCCCTTTTTGTATATACAAATGAAAATGCAACTTAACTGGTACTTTTCAATTTACATCGAATTTATAATACAATTGAAATCGATTGACATATAACTGAACTAGAAACATAGAATTTTGGTGCAAACGGTATATCTGGCTACCTGTTACATGTTGCATTCAGATTAAGCATTCAACCAATATTGTATTGTGTATAGCCAAACCCAACTACTCACTATCAACACACAACAACAAAGTCAATGAAACGTAAAATGTTGATCCACACAAATGCCACATGCACTGCACATACATATATGCAACACAATGTCTCCTCTATCTCCTTTATAAGGGACAATGGAACATGCAAATGGCATCAATCAATGATTGGCAACGATGCGACGCGACGACGACGCACGGTGGCGTTGTTGTCAGTGGTGGCGGTTGCATCGTGAACAAAATTTGCCACATCACGTGCGGAACATTGATTTTCCCTTCAAAAACGTAAACCGTAGATATAAATCATATATCTATGTATGTTCCTATAGGAAGGTATATGAATATGGCTGGATAGATAGATAGTTTCATATACCTCTTTAATGTGGTATAATATTTTTGCTGGATCGCGAGAGTTGGGAGGACACACACAATATTATTTGGTTGTTAATTAGCATTTTACATAATTTTCAGACCAATAATCAAATTTTAATTATTCACGCAATGTGGGCATCCCGCTTAATGATGATGATTTTTTTTTTTATTTTTTTTTTATCAAGCATAAACCACTGGCGGGCACCACAAATTGATTGCATTTGTTTTAATTGGATGTTTTTTTTTTCTTCTCATTTTTTATATACAGTATCATATCCACCAACGACAGTTTCGTCTGGAATTCAAACAACTGAAGCACGATGGGATCATTATGGACAAAATCAGGATCCATCTCGGTCTAACTATTTGGGCAGTGGTATGGATAAAAGTAAGTTTGTTTTATATAGGTATAGATTAGATATCCCACCTCTCTCTCTCTCTATCTCTCTCACACCTTTTTTGCTTGAAAAATTAAAAAAAAAAAAAAAAAACAAAAAAAAAATCAAATCCATTTCACCATCCAAAGACACCAGATACCAATCGAACCTAAACGACATTGGCTTATCTGAGCAAAAATCCTCCCCAGATAAGACTGGCGCCACTGGCTTTGGATGGCCTGCCCAAGGCGATGACGAACTGGGATCTGGAATGGCATCTACAATTAGGAGGCTTAATTCTTATGGACTTCTATTTGCTGTTGTTGCGCTTAATTTGATATACAAGCTATAAAGGCCTAAGGCAGTTTTCCCGCCCTCTTTTGCCTCGCCTGCCACAAAAATGAAAAAAACAAAACGCATCAATAAACAAACAAAGAGAAAAAAAAATTAAACGAAAATTCTTCAACATATCCCAGAAATTTAAATTAAATTTAAAAAAATATATATACAAAATACTAAAAAAAAAATTATATATATAAAAAAATAAAAACATTGTATAGTCATTGAAAAAAAAATTAAATAATATAATAAATTAAATTATTAAAAATTAAAAAAAAGAAAAACATAAAAAAAAATACAAAAAGAAATCATGCAGGGTTCAAAAAACAAAGAAAGTAAAAAAAAACAAGATTTAAATTAATTAAGAAAAGGAGAAAAATGTAAAATATAAATAAATATAAAACATGAAAATAAATAATTCTAAGCAAGAATAAAAAAAAACAAGAACAAAAACTTTTTAAGCGCAAAAATGTAAAACTAAATCATAAAAAGGTCGTATTATTCAGCCCATCAGTGATTTGACAAAGAAAAAAATGCTTGTTGATTTTTATTAAGTTTAATATTAAATAAAAAAAATATATATATATATTATACAAATATTATAATAAATTATTTTGCGTTTATAATTTTTTTTTATTTTTAAAAACAAAAGAAAATGTTTCAAAAATAACGAAAAACAACATAAGGAAATAATACATACACAAACGACACACACACAATGTAAACACTAAATTTAGCCTTATATAAATTAAAGAATATAAATTAAATAAAAATAAAAATAACAGAAGTATATAAAAATTATGTGTTTTATTTTTGATAATTTTAAATGAGAAACAAGTTTGGGAAGATAAGGTTGGAGCCTTAAGTCAAATTATCGAAGCTAACTAAAATACACCCTTATAATTGACGTCAACTGGAAGCAGTGATCGGGAGCCATTTTCCTAGATGGGTCGGTTTCATTTCAAAATTATATAAAAAAAAAAAACACTTTAATGGGAAAATTTGGGGCGAAAAATATAATTCGCTGCAAAATACTATATTTTCTCTTCTCAAAAACAAATAAGTTAAATGAGGCCATTAAATCCTGATTGCGATTTTAAGATTATTTGGTAATCGATTTTTAAGTATATTCGACCAATAATTGAATTCAAATTAAGATATGAGAAATTTTTTAAATTTTGTTTTCTGGAACTGAATTATTGAGAAAAAGGATGGATTTTCTTTAAAAAAAAAAAAATTTTAATAAAGAGGAAAATTGGCAACACTGATTAAAGTGACAGTAAACTTGACAGCTCATAGATGATTTGTGCTTAGGATATATTACCATTTGACAACTAATATACGCTACAACGCAACGCTTGAAAATTCATAAAAATGCACGCCTTTTGTTATTTAAAATAAAGAGCTCTACCGCAAAAAAAATCATAAATTGTGTAAATTCAAAACTTGGAAATTCAGTTTAGTACTATTTATCCGGCACAACATTATTAAAATATTATTTATATGCCAATAAAGAATATGAATATGGCGAAATTAAATATGACTGCCGCTGTCGGAATCGGGGTGATTATCAATTATTATCAATTTTACTTATCCAACTCCGAATTACAAAATAAAATCGAAACATCAATTTGGCGAAAGTAAATATGACTCCCGCTCTAGGAATCGGAGTGATTATTAATTGTACTCATCCAATTCCGTACTACAAAATAAGATCTAAATATGCATATGGTGGGAGTAAATTTGACCCCTGTTGCCGGAATCAGGATAATTTTCAATTCTACTCAAAAACCAACACTAATATTACGATTATTATGTTATAACATTTTTGTATGGGGTTTTTCTGATGAAAAAATTAGGGTTTCAGGTTGGCTTCATAAGACTTGTAGGTACTTGTATCAAATCATCATTTCGTAAAATGTGAAATAATTGGGTTAGTTTTAATTTTAAGAAAAATAGTCTCAACCAGATTCTGGAATCTATTAATTTTTCATTTCGTTGAAAATCTTCCATTGTCCAGCAATATATTTTACCTCATGGCAAGTAGGAATACTAAAGGTTTTATTGCCTTTTCTTCTTCTTTCAGTTCATTTTTTAAGCTTTAGGCTTAGAATATCTTAGTTAAAAATCGGCACAACAACATATACCACCATTTTCCCAAATTATTAAACTCTAATCAGCCCGAAGAGTATAAGCTATACCTACGTCCTAAATAATAATACCCATCCCACAATTTTATGTAAAGCGTGTATTACAAAGTAAATGGTTCGTGAACTTGAACACAAAATTAATTAATAGAATCCTCCATCCGCAATTCCCAGAACTAACGCTCCACACCCACCAGAATTTTAGTCCTTTCACTTGCTTAGATATACATATTGCTATCCCCCTCCACGATGCCAAATAACTCCTCCCGCTTCTGCTTTCCTCTCATCCTGCGGCTATAAAGTACAATATAGTCCAAGGTAAGCCATGATTACTATGAACATGGACCACGATGGCGGCGGGCGCTACCACATTACACATCCAAGAACTGCTAGAACGGCTGGATTTTCACTCGAATCCACCAAAACAAGGACACAATGATAATATCCCAGATAAGATTGCATCTAGAAATTTTTATAAAACTGTTTGAAAAACATGTGTGTGCAGAACGACCGACACGGGAGGATGCGATATATACCTACACTATACATACATAGATAGATACTAGGCAGGCGATGCTTTTGGTCATGGTCAAACCAAACCGAAACGACGACGATCCCCATAACCCACACATGTTATCTGTTTTGGGTTTTGTTTGTGAATCGTGCGAGCTAGTTGGCTCTGTGCTGTGTTTAAATGGGACAGGACCTCCATTTGCACAACTTGGTGAGTTGCCCACGGGAACACAAATTTTTCACACTAGGTACAACCTTGGAATTCTTTTGTCAGCCAGCAGGCAGCAGCAGTAGCAATATGTAGAATCACGAACAGAGCACTCATACAAATGTTCTCCCTTTTAGCTGGATGCTCAAATTTGGGTGTAGAATAAATTCTATTGCCTTAAAGGCATGTGTGTGCAATGAGGGTTTTTCATTACACACTAAACACACACATACTGGAAAAGCACACATAAACTCAAACACACACATCACATTCACCGCCGCCGCCACCACCAAAGCCCTACCAGGCGAAAAAACGGATACGGATCCTTTAGAGATGAGGAAATGATGATGATGACGACGGTGATTTACATGTAGAATTAACGAGTTTTCGTTAACTTAAGTAGATTTGCACTTATTATTCAAAGTTTGTCTACGACATAACGACAAGAAGAACGGCAAAGGACGACAAGCAAACGAGACACACACTTTACACTACAAAAGGAGAAGATGGAGATAAACTTGTGCAGCACTTTTCATATCTTTGTGCAGTCGTATAAACTATACTATACACTCTATATATGTGCACTACGTTGAAGTGTGGTTGTCCGGTTTGTTCAAAAAGAGATGTCAGATATACGAGTACCTACCTACCTAAATATAACTTTGAAGAATCTAGAAGAAGGATACCTCAACAACAACAACAACAGCTATACGATGACGATGGCCAGTTTGCCATCGCAACATCATAGTCTACGATATCCTTGTTAGAAAGACTCTCTATCTCCCCCTCCCTCTTTTCCCCTTTGGTTCAAGAGGAAATTCCAAAAAAAAAGAAAACTTAAAAGCATAAAAAGGTTGACGATTAAAGAGATGAGAAATGCATTTTGTAGCTTGAGTTCAATGGTGAAGTGAGTTAGTACTACTCGACACTTGAGTGATGTTCTCACTAACAAGATTTACACACAAAAAAGTGGTGTGGTGCTTCAAAAAAAAAAAAATAAAAAAATACAAGGGTGATACACAAATGGAGTCGTTAACATTGGTTTGTTGGGTACTTTAAGGAAATTCGATGTTTTCTTTTTTTTTTTTTTTGTAGGACAGCATTTTGAAGAATAGTCGAGTCCCTATTTTAATGAGCTCGAAAGGTAGGGAGGTACACCGAAGTCGATTCAAGTACTTTGATGGAACTTACATTTTATGAAGGTTATTTTGGCTTTGAAATTAACACAAAACAAATATTTAACATATGTATATGAGTAATAATTTGCTTTATGGAAGCCAAAGCTTCTTTTAAATTTGCATTGAACTTATTCAAAGAAATACATACACATTGATTTAGGACATAATCTCGATGAAAACAGCTCATTGGTGTATTTAATTATAACAGCTAATATCTAATTAGAAATATTCGACTCGGAAAGATTAAAAATCTAGAGCCTCTTTAAAGTATGCATTGCACTCAAGTACTTTGATGGAACTTATATTTTATGAAGGTTATTTTGGCTTTGAAATTAACACACACAAAATAACTAACATAATGTATATGAGTAATAATTTGCTTTATGGAAGCCAAAGCTTCTTTTAAATTTGCATTGAACTTATTCAAAGAAATACATACACATTGATTTAGGACATAATCTCGATGAAAACAGCTCATTGGTGTATTTAATTATAACAGCTAATATCTAATTAGAAATATTCGACTCGGAAAGATTAAAAATCTAGAGCCTCTTTAAAGTATGCATTGGACTCAAGTACTTTGATGGAACTTACATTTTATGAAGGTTATTTTGGCTTTGAAATTAACACACACAAAATAACTAACATAATGTATATGAGAAATAATTTGCTTTATGGAAGCTAAAGCTTCTTTTAAATTTGCATTGAACTTATTCAAAGAAATACATACACATTGATTTAGGACATAATCTCCATGAAAACAGCTCATTGGTGTATTTAATTATAACAGCTAATATCTAATTAGAAATATTCGACTTGGAAAGATTAAAAATCTAGAGCCTCTTTAAAGTTTGCATTGGACATATTTAACGAAGTATGTAATCTTTCAAGAAAATTTTACTCTACCATGTAAGTTCCTATGAATTGTTTTGGTTTTGACATTACACGTTAAAAATGTGTAAACAACAATTTTCTTTATAAAAGGAATGAATTGGCTAAAGCTTCCTTAAAGTTTGTATTAAATGAAGTAGTAACTATGTAATTATTCAGGAAAAATTTACTAAAACGAATTTCCTATTAGGATTTTCGAAAGAAATTACATACGATTTATTGTGAACTTGGTGGACTTCAATTACAGACATGAGCTTGTATAAAGCTTCGAATACACAATGTTTTTGTATAAAGTTGCTTAATCGAAACTGAGGCATTTGCATACGTGGGTTTTATTCAGTTTGTAATAATAAAAATAAAATTGTTTTTTTTTTTAAAACCTATTGTACGAGTTTCTCGTAAAAATTCAATGAATTTTTCATTCCACATCTTATATTGTGGAGCAAAAATAATTGAATGATGGAAAAATTTTTTTTTTTAAATAATTATTCATTATTTTACCATAAAATCTGATAGATTCAGTAAATTAAAAAAAAAATTGTGGAAAGTACTTCAGTTTTCATTTCACATGAAACGCTCAATTTTTGAATTTATGAAAATGTTGGAATCTATTTTAAATTTTTTTGTAGGTTTAAAAATGTAGGAAGTTTTTTGAAAATTAATTTTCAATTGTTTTCAGCAGCAGTTTTAAGGACCAAACAAGAAGTTAATGGGACTTCATACATATGACTTGTACGAGTATCAAAATTGTGAACATATGTAATAACAAAATAGATCTAGCTGAATTCAAAAAAATTTTCCTCAAATAAATTTATTTCCAAATACGAAAGAAATATAATATTATATATACTTGAAAATTTCATCAGTTGAAAGCTAAATTTACTAATAAAGTTCAAATTGATACATTACACAACATTTTTGTTCTCATATATATTTGTCACATAAATCCTCTTCCGCTAAATTCCCTTCTAAGAATATTTTTTTCTTTCTTTCTGCTTAGAGAAATTGTATGCCAAGAAAAAATATTGCAAAAATTATCCTTTCAACTATAATAGGTATAACAACTTCATAGTGAAACATAAGATAAAAATCAGCGAAACAGGATGAGAAAATAAAAATATAAAAAGAAAAAATACAAAATGTTTTATTTCATCATCTGAGTCTATATATGACCCATTCATCTTTTGTGTTGCACATTATAATGAAATGACAATAAACGGATGATTTAACTTCAATGACAAATAAGGATTCACTATCAAAACTTTATACATATATTAAACAATCAAGAAGTAGTTCGGAAGCTTGTAGATACAGGTATTTTTGAATGAGTGTAGAAGAGAGTCTTAAAGTATTTCAGAAATTCCGATAAAATAAGAAAAATAAAAAATTAATAGGACACAATTTTTTCTATAGTTAAATTTTTTTTATACATATTTTTCTCTTCGTCTTTTATTTCAAATAGTTACAGAAAAAAATACAAAAGACTTGTTTTTATTTTCTTATATTTATGTATCTCCTTATGCATCCCACCTCCCCCTGATGCCTCTTGATCCATTGATTGCAGATAGAAATCACATCCAAACAAAACAATTATGTACCCATCATTAAGGACGTTAAAAACCATAAAAAGGAAGAAGAATCCTTAAAAGAACAACACGATTTTGATTTGATATTGGATTTTATTATATCAAAATCGAATGAAGATTTGCAAATTGCAAATATCAAGATGAAGAATTTCTCTTTTGTAAAATCTATATAATCGGCTGAAATGCATATTCGAAGCTTAAATCCGCATCTATCGCATTGAATTATCATCATCATGATAGATGAAGTGGCTTTGAATGATTACCAATCCTTCTATATCCTCTTGACGCACATTGATATATATACATTCTACGTCTACCATACACACACACACACAAACACACTGATGCAGGCGCTATGTTTGATTTGGTATTTTGTTTTTGGTGTAATAGATGTTTTCACAAGGACGAACGAGATTTTGCATAAATTCCTTATATCCTTTCATTTCTATATAGGCGCATTTTCGCCTCAGAGGAGAAGAGAGCTTTTGAATATCGATTTCCACATGAAGGAGCACAGTCAATTGGATACGATAGGACTTTGCGTTGATTGTTTAAGGATATCTTGCCGCAGTAATCTCCTCGCTTTTTCTCTTTCTGTGTTAAAGGAATCTCACATTGATCTCTCTTGAGACTCCTTTTTGTATGTGAAAAGATGATTTGTAATTTTTTTTATTTTTGTAGAATTTAAATTAATGCAATTCAAATTTATCTAGTTTTTACAGCCAATTTGAAATTTGGATGTACAAAATTTGAGATTCGAGGATTATAATAAGCTTCTTTTAGATAAATCATCAATAGTGCAGAGATGATATCTGTTTTATTCAAATTATGTTTTCTTTTCACAAAATCTATTGCTCTTATGAAAAAAAGTAGGTATAGTCTTTTCTTATCACAATCTTTTTTCCGTAAATTGTATATACTTCAATTTTGTCTTAAACATTTTTCCAAAGAACTAGTAGTTTTCGAGTACATAATTTGTTAGAACAACATTTTGTACCTTTCACATCACAAAATTATATTAATATATAAAAAATATTAAAAATATGCACATTTTTAAAATTGAATGTATCTGTATTTTATTGAATATTATTTAACATTATTTTATTTTGTTTTATTTTATTTCATTTCATTTCATTTCATTTCATTTTATTTTATTTTATTTTATTTTATTTTATTTTATTTTATTTTATTTTATTTTATTTTATATTATTTCATTTTATTTTATTTTATTTTATTTTATTTTATTTTATTTTATTTTATATTATTTTATTTTATTTTATTTTATTTTATTTTATTTTATTTTATTATATTTTTATTATTTTATTTTATTTCATTTTATTTTATTTTATTTTATTTTATTTTTTATTATTTTATATTTTATTATTTTATTTTATTTTTATTTATTTTATTTTATTTTATTTTATTTTATTTTATTTTATTTTATTTTACTTTATTTTATTTTATTTTATTTAATTTAATTTAATTTAATTTAATTTTATTTTATTTTATTTTATTTTATTTTATTTTATTTTATTTTATTTTATTTTATTTTATTTTATTTTATTTTATTTTATTTTATTTTATTTTATTTTATTTTATTTTATTTTATTTTATTTTATTTTATTTTATTTTATTTTATTTTATTTTATTTTATTTTATTTTATTTTATTTTATTTTATTTAATTTAATTTAATTTAATTTAATTTAATTTAATTTAATTTAATTTAATTTAATTTAATTTAATTTAATTTAATTTAATTTAATTTAATTTAATTTAATTTTATTTTATTTTATTTTATTTTATTTTATTTCATTTCATTTCATTTCATTTCATTTTATTTTATTTTATTTTATTTTATTTTATTTTTTAATTTTATTTTGATTTTATTAAAAAAAAATGCCACTTTATTTTTTAAGAGAGGCCCTGAACCCCTTGTTAGCGTGTTAAAAAAAACATTGATTTTATTAAAAAAAATTATATACCGCTTTATATTTGTATCTACCTTGTCTAGTTAAAAGTTTCCCTTTTTGAAGCTTCTCTGTCCCATTGCAATGCCGCATGACAATCTGCTACCTCCCATAAAATTCTTTAATTTTTCTGTAATGACATTGATTCCGAACACAAAATACCAAACAACTCCCAGAAAAAACACCACCATTTCAATTTGTATATTTTGAATTCGTAAAGGAACATCCCAAAAAATGCAAATTAAATAAAAATATTTCCTGCGAGTCCTGTGTATCTGGCATGTTTTGAGATAAACGAACAAAATTTGCTCAACCAAAAATAAAAAAAAAAAAAAGAATAAGGATTTGTGTCTCGATTTTCATTCAAAGCAGGCACACACTCTAACACCAAAGAGCTTTCTTTTGGTCTCGGACACTCTGAAGCTGAGCCGCCACAAAATAGGGTCATTGGGATGCATAGTGACAACCCAGTATCATCTCGCCCCCCCCCCCATTCTCATCTCCTCTACCAATCTCTCTATATCGACAAAAAGTTTTCTAATTAAATTTTCCAATTTTCCTTGCGTTTTGCCTCAGCTGCTCTTACACTCCTTTAACTATTCTACTCGACTACGACTCTGATTCTGACTCGACTCGTACCAAGTTGTCCGATGTTATTACCGCACAAGAATACTCCGAGTAGTGAAATTGCAATCGAAATACACTTTCGTAAAAACCATGTTTTTCACAAACATTTTTTTTTTTTTTTTTTGAGAATTTTATTTGTTTTTGAATTTTTTATAGTTGGTCCTTATTCCATTTTCCACATCGTTCCGGGTCGAATGCTTGTGCATCCATTAGACATGAATGTCGATAAAAATGAAGAAGATTGTTGGGCCACGTAGGCCCAATTTCGAATTCTTTCTTATTTTTATCCAAAACTAACAAAAAAAAAAACTTTTTTTTTAGCCAGTTATGGTATTTTTCTTGCTTAGAAGTTGTGGTGCTCTAACAGCGAAAGTTGTCTTTTACCAAAAAAAAAAACAAATGACAAAAAAAAATTGAAAAATAAAAGTCCTTGCATGGGACATGTTTACATTCGCTTTCAGATGGACGCTGCTGCTGTGTGGTACTGCAATATGGCAGAGAGGTCCATTCGAGATGACATCGAGTTTATTTTCTTTCGTAAAGTAAAGCTAGTTACGGTCAAAGTATCTTAAGTTAGTTAAGAATTGAAAAATATTTGTCAAGAAGTTTTTTTTTTTTTTAAGATGAAAAGTTTTTAATTTTGTTTTGGCTTTTTTTTATTTTTCTTTTAGGAATAAGATAAGAAATGAAATTCTAGTAATGGTGGAAAGGTTCTGGTGGTCAAAAGTGCACATCTTTTGATTAAGAAAAATATCATGCATGCATCCATATATTAAAGCTTGTAAATACAGTAAATAAAAAAAATAAGAAATATGCAAATGTCCACTGTGGCGTATGTGGAACATTTTTTTTTTTAATTTCTTAAGAAAGTTTGGAAATTGCAAAATTTTGCGAAATTATTTGGTTATTTTGAGTGCATGTAAGATTTTCGACTGCATACAAAATTTATGAAAATACTCCTCCTAGATACAGAAGAAGAAGACGAAAGTGAATTCAGGCGTATTTGGAACTTGGAAAATATATCATCCGAGAAAAATGGTATGCGAGTAAAATATCATCAGTAAAAAATGTCATGAGACAAGTAGGCATATCATGCAAAAAAGCCTCATGCAAGCCAAATATCATGTGAGAAATATATCTTGCGAGAAATATATCTTGCGAGAAATACATCTAACAAAAAAGTGTCATGCGAAAACTATTTCATGTTTGTGAAATATCATGTGAAAAGAAATATAGCAAACAAGAAAAATGTCATGCGAAAAATACATTTCATGAGAAAAATATCATGCGAGAAATATATCATTCGAAAAAAGTTTCAGTGTTCTTTTTGCGCGGAATATATCATGCCAAAAAAATATGATTCGAGAAATATATCATGCGAGAAAAATGTCGGGCGATAAATATACCTCGTGAGAAAAATATGATACAAGAAATATAGTAAGCGAGAAAAATGTCACGCGCAAAATATAAAAGGCGAGAAAACTGTCATGCCAGATAATTATCATGCGAGAAATATATCATGCGGGAAAAATGCGATGCGAGAAATATATCATGCGAGAAACACGTCATGCCAGAAAATTTGTAGGTATGCAAACAATATATCATGCGATAAGAATGTGATGCGAGAAATATATCGTGCGAGAAAAATGTCATGCGAGAAAATTTACATGTGAGAAATATATCATGCGAGAAACATGTCATGCGAAAAATATACATATCTTGCGGGGAAAAATTGTAGGTATGCGAAAAATATATCATATTAAAAATAATACAAAGTGAAAAAAAATTGTAAAACCCATTCGGCATTCATATCTCATCCATCAGGATTAAATCATAAGTTCATACAAATTTTCAAGTTTAATTAATTTTTTCTATTAACTCTATTTTCAATTGGAATTTTTTCTCTTCAACTTATTCTTGATTCTTTTAATGCAGTAACTTAAGCTCATCGTACAATCCTTTAAATATAGTAAAATAAATAGATAATCTCGTACGTTGTATAACTTTTACATTCAATTATTTTACGATGCGATGATTATGAAGATTAATTATCTTTTTCTTTCATAAAATTATTATCAAGTTACCCTACATTATTCTATCAATCTTCACCATACACAATACACAAATGTATATGCATCCAGGATTATTATATAAAATATAAAAAAAAAAAAACTAAGAAAAACTCTTACCAGAGTTGCAGTGAAGTGTTTTTGAAGACTATTATGTGACTATGTCACATCTTTCAATACCTGGTTTTCTTTTTAAAGTTTGCTTCTTAGATCAAATGCAGAAGGATATGCGCTTTATATATAGTTTAGGAACACATATCCTTGAATATTTCTATAAATACACATCCTGGATGGAATTCCGTCACCTAGAATTCTCTCTGTCTCTCTCTCACTCTGTCTTTCTCTCTCTCTATCTTTTTCTATCACTAATTCTCTCGTTCACAGTTTGCAAAAGTTGCAAACAGAAACTAATTACGAAAGAATCTCTCAAAAGATTTAATTAGTTTCTTCTAAGGATCATGTTGTTAGCTTTAGCACACAAGTTGATAACGACACAAGGCGCTACAGTTTGCCACTATTTTTTTATTTTTATTTTTATTTTATGATTTTTTTTTTCAAGGAGTTTATATTTTTTTTTTGTTCTTCTTCTTCTATATGAGAAAATCCTTGAGTTTATTGCGGTTTACCATGGGGAAAATCTGTATTCCTACTTATTTTTTTTATCGCTTTTGTCGTACCCAGATCAGGTATATGAGTTTTAAAACAAGTTGTGATGACATTAACGGTGACAAAACTTTCCCTTATAAATATAAGTCTCTCGAGTGATTTCATAACTTACCCCTTTTTTGCTACTAGATTTTCCTATAGGTATATAGTAGACGATTTTTAGTAGGATACCTATACCGTTTTACGTATCCTAGGCATGCCGTGCGTCGTCATCGTGGAATTGTCCTTTGGTATAGAAGTTGTCTTCGTTTTTTTCATTCAGATAATATTCGACAATAATCTTCAAAACCCCATCTTTGTACCACTTTCTCCGCCTTAAAATTTCCTCAACCCAAAGATATATTCTGATGATGAAGGCGAAGAAGTTTACCTCTGTCTAGAGTCTAGTGTTACAAACTGCTTAACAAATGAGTACACGAAAAACTTTCATCCCACCTGAGAGTATGTATATATTCGAAACATGTGCGTATATGAGTAAGCCTTTTGGTTTTAGTGTTAGTGTTGCCAATTTATTGTAATTTTAGAAGAAAAAAAAATGAAATTAGTCGATTTAAAGTTGAAAAACTCTACTAAGCTTGGCATCGAAAAAGTTCGAACCAGAAAATTGCTTCAGAACTCTATTTTTATTTATACGTATGAATATGTTATATTTTATATTTTAATATTTTAATGTTTTTATATATTAATATTTTAATATTTTAGTATTTTAATATTTTAGTATTTTAATATTTTAATATTTTAATATTATGATATTTGATATTTTAATATTTTAATATTTTGATATTTTAATATTTTAATATTTTAATATTTTAATATTTTAATATTTTAATATTTTAATATTTTAATATTTTGATATTTTAATATTTTAATATTTTGATATTTTAATATTTCAATTTTTTATATTTTTATACTACATATATATTTTTATACTTATTTTATATTTTCTAATATCTTAAAAAAATTTCAAATAAATGTTAAAGTGGCAACATTGTGTCTCTGTTTCGAAACAAAATTCCTCTGTCTCAGAGTGATGATTTATGCGTTACTATCCTTTGCATAAATTGTATGGAAATAGATAAGGTTGTGAGTTTAGAAGGATCAACTGAAAATGAGTAATTTTATTAAAAAAAAAAAAAAAAAGAAAAAAACTTTCAAAGCTCTGAGTCAAATGAGTAAATTCGAATGAAGGGTTTATCAGCATCAACATCATAATCATCTAAAATTTCGGATAAAGTTTTGTTTTTTTTTTTTAATGGAATTTTGGAAGGGGAAGAGGGTGGTTTAAATTGATGTTATACTAGTAAATTTTAAGGGGATTCAAATTTGAATGTCCTCTTAAATTGATGAATGTTTTAATTTAAGTTTCTCTGTACATATACATATCTAGGGGTATATTTGAATGTGCATATATATTTTAAAATTTATAATTGACATAAATAATATACTAATATTATATGTGTATGGGTTTTAGTGGTTCAGGTGAAATATAAACATCAGAGTAAACTTTATCTACAATCAAATTGTTGATAAATTGGATGTGATTTGATTTTGGGTATGAGGTTTTTGTGGATAATATTTATGAATAATATATTTGAAGTAATTTAAGTGACTACTTCCATAAAAGATTAACTTTGACAATGCGAAGTAACTAAATTGTAACTTGATTGATCTAGACTTTCATCCTGCAACTTATGCATCGGTAAACGGATGAATGGAAACAAAATTGTAGGACTAAAAAAACTTTTATTTTTAATGCAAACAAAATATAACATTCCACAGCTTGTATTTTTAAGAAAATTAATTGATAGTAGAGCCCCCTATTGCACCTGTACACGTATAACAGTGTTACACGTGTAATTAAATTATTCGTATATGAACACGTGTATTTATAATTACACGTGTATTTATTATTGCACGTGTATTCAGGCAATACACGTTTAATAACTCCTTAATCGTACACATGATGTCTTGTGGTCCAAAAGACATTGATTTATTATTACATGTGTATTTAGGCATTACACGTTTAATTACTTTTTGATCGTACTTATAATGTTTTGTGGTTCAAAAGACATTGATTTATTATTAGACTTGTATTTAGGCAATATACGTGTAATTATTTTTTAATCGTACTTATGATATTTTGTGGTTCAAAAGACGTTGATTAATTACTACACGTGTATTTAGGCAGTACCCGTGTAGTTACTTTTTATTACACACGTATTTATTCAATACACGTGTAGTTACTTCTTAATCGTATTTATGTTTTGTGGTTCAAAATACGTTGATTTATTATTACACATGTATTTAAGCATTACACGTGTAATTACTTCTTAATCATACTTTTGATGTTTTGTAGTTCAAAAGACTTTGAAAAATAGAAACAACGCCGTAACTATTTTTTTTTGTAAAATACCTATTTGTAATATAATATCAAGAATTACCTAGAAATCGTTCTTTTACACTGTAAAAATATCTTAAAATTGCTTCACCGTGGTCAATTACAAAAAAAAGTGTGTCGCTTTTATAATTACACGTGTATTTAGAACTTACACATGTACTCGTGTTGAATTTTGTTAACTACACGTTTTCACGTGTCACGAATACACGTGTTATTAGACACACGCTTTAAATCGAGAGCTCTAATAGATAGCTACTTATGATTTTAGTCATAAGATCATAGACTGTAAATTTTAAAATATACAAAGAAAAAGTTTATGAAACTTATATTCACTTTTCGTTCCACACACACACGAGAGCTAATTGTTATTGTTTGTATTTTTTTTTTATTCCATTATCCTGATAAAAATCAAGACCTTCCTATATATCGATAAATCCATTTATTTGCCATTCATCTCAATTTCGTGTCGAAAAATTATTGAATAACAACCAACAAAAGCTCAGGAGATAACCCAACAATGATTCATTATGTCACTCTTCATACAATATAAGTTTATATATTGTACATATATTTATGTATACAGTACATACATTGTATATAATATGTATGTACATTCTGAAGCATCAAAAGCCAAGCATATACAGCAACTCTAAAGCAATGTTAAATTACCCAAAGGACATCCAATGCGGGACTTATCCGATGGCAAATTTTAATTGATGGCATCGCCACACAATTCACATAGTGAAAAATATTGCTGCTTCCAACCTAAAAGCATCATGTTGATTCACCCAACATCATCATGAGGCAGCTTATTTGATATATACATACATTTATATGTATATGTATCTCCTCTAAATATAACCTTTCTGCATCCTTGCCATAATATTCTACCAAAATTGTATTAATTTCACGGAAACACCCAATTTTGATACGCGTGATGCGAAACCAACATCGTGGTTCCGGTATATACGTAAGTTGATTCTGATTCTGATCCTGTGATGATGCTGGAGATGATGATGATGCCGGAAGATATGACATTGGTGGCGGCAACGACGGAGGCATTGTTGGTGGTATATAGCGCTATAATCACGGATTTGGCCAACAACTTCATTAAAAATAATATTTCGCTCAGAGTCAAAATGATAGGTAGGTATACAGGTCGCATAACAGTGCACACCGAGTCCAATGGATTTTTGACATTTTGACAGCCCACCTATCGCGGAATATTGACAGCTGTGATAATTGCATCCTTTATATGGTTTAAATTTGCCTGTCTGTGAAATCGAAATCGGCAAGAAGAGACCATTGCGAGGCAGATATATTGCGAAAACTCAAAAGTCGAAGGACATCCTTCATGGTGAGTGTGTGTGTGTGTTTTTTTTTTTAATCGAAGTAAATTTTTTTTTTTTTTTTTTTTTTTTTTCAGGGAGAAAAATTTATAAGCTTCTGAAAAACGTCAAACAAATATTTTTGTTTATGTTGGCTGAAGAGAGAGAGATAGAGAGAGAGAGAAAGCCAGATGCAGATCTTTTGATAAACAAACAGAACTATTCATGTACTCGCATGTAACTATCATTACTCCCGCATCTGCCACCGCCACACCGTCCCATTGCGTTTCGTTATTATTAAGGATCTGAGTGAGATAGATACGAACACAAATTTTCCCAGTAAAATTTCGAAAAGTTTTCTACGCGAATTTTTCCCATCATCAGACGTGCACTTGCATTCCACAGGAAAAATTATTTTAATTGGATGGATTTTCTTTTTGTTTAAAATTTTGATGGAAAAAGCAATCACTTAGGAGATTATAATCACATCTTTAATTTTTTAAATTTGAAATTTTTTTGAATGCAAATTTTTGCATCTCTGATGTTTACACGAGGCAATTTTGTTTGTATATATGTAATATCAAACTATTTGACATTCAGAATTAAAAATGAATAGAATAGAATACTTGTTATTAATTAAATATTTTCTGAAAAAGTGGTTTGTTCTAGATAAAAAAAAAGAGACAAATCAAATACAAAATGAAAATGAAAACAACCTCTCACTGTGACACTATATAAGATTTTTCATAATTTTTTACGGACATCAACTTGTGGTTTATAATTGGTATTAAAAAAAATGCAAGACTTCTTTTTCTGAATCACCTTTCCAGGGTTATAGTTTTTTTTTTTAACAGCTTGGTAAGTACAAGACTTACCTATATAAAGAGAATACAAACAAGATTCTCGTTGTAGATTTTAATATGCAAATGGATTTCCCAAACAACAAGCGAAACAAGCAAACCTCTCAACTATTTAGTAGCAGCACGCAGACAACGACCGACACGTTGGGATTGACGACTTTGTGACGGTGGGGATATGGTGATGGTGGGTGGCAAGGCGCATTCAGCCATTCAACAAATTCATCAGCCCCATCATTCATCATCTTCACGGGTGCGATTTTCATGGTTTTGTAACTTTTTCCCTTCCACTTTTTTTTTTTGTTTTTATTTTATTAGATATAAAAAAAAATTTAAAGAAAAAGAAAAATATTTCATAAATCCGTTAATAGAATTCCGTGCTCTTAGATTTTTTTTTCTGTTTTCACCCCTCCTAACCTCTCTTTTAAACTGGAATACAGTGTGAAGGAGTCAGAAGCGGATATGGGAAGGGAGAATTTTTTCCTTTCATTTTTCACTTTAAAATTTGCAAAATATACTTCAACTTACATGTGGAATTTATAATGAATATTTTAGGTAATGATTACCTACATAAACAACACGAAAACGATTAAAAAATAGTAAAATTTTTCATGAGACATTGTGAAAATTAAAAATTCACACGGACGATGTGAAATTTACAATTTTCATTTCACAACGTCCACTTTATTGATTTTAAAATGTTAGTACACTTTTCCACATTGCGTCAGATTTTTCTTCAAAAATTTTAAATAAAGCTTTCAAAAGATTGTGGAATGCGTTCATTTCCCATGAAACCACTTGAGGCTTGAAAACATTTTTGAATGTGGAACGCATTCAGTTTTCATTTCACGACAGATGAGTTCAAGGTTCATGATTCTACATCGAACAAGATATTACTATGATAGTTGGTAAAAGTGAAAATGAAAATTTTATACAAAGTCATGAGTGTGAAATTTTTAACTTACATTTCACAACGTCCACTTTATTGATTTTAAAATGTTAGACTATTTTACACTGAGTCAGATTATTTATTGTTGTATTAGGTCTTCAAAAATTGTAAATAAAGCTTTCAAAAGATTGTGAAATGCGATAACTTCTCATAAAGTGGAATTTGGAACGTAAGTGGAATGTGGAACGTACGTGGAATTTGGAACGTATGTATGTGGAATATGGAAAGTATGGATCGTATGTGGAATAAGGAACGTATTTGTAATATGGAACGTATGTGGAATATGGAATGTGGAACGTATTAATTTTTCATTTCCCGGGAGATGAGTTTAAGGTAATTTCTAACATGAAATTGCGATGATAGCGAAAACTAAAAAATATTTGGCCGGTATTTCGTTTACTTGAATATTCATTTCACAGGTGGACCGACAATTTTTCGAGTTTTGCTTCCTAGTATAGTGGGGTTAAATTTGATAAAGAAAGTGAAAAGAAGGTACTCTCATTTTTGTGTTGTCTGAAAATAAAAAAAAAATATGCAAAAATAGGATATTTCACGGCTTAAAATTTTGTTGCTCAAATAGGGAGGGAGTTATCACCACAATTAAGAAAAATGAAAATTTTATCGAAATCTTCAAAACCATCGCTGGTTCTCTAACTAACAAAAATCCTATTATTAAATTAACGCGTAAGGGGCAATTGAATGGGGCTTACCCTTCACATAAACAAATTAATTTTACCGACAAAAAAGTCAACAAAGGTAGCGGGGGGGAGGGGGGTTATCACCACTTTAGAAAAATTGAAATGAACAAATAGCTGATATTTTTGGTAATTTTAAATTTTGTCGAAATGTTAAAAAAAATAATGGATCTTTCTTAAAAAAAAGTCCCATTATGAAATTGATGGGTAGGGAGTAATTTTAGGGGGGTTTAACCCCCAACACACACAAATGGATTTTCATTAAAAAAAAGCACAAAGTCAACTTATTACCAATTAAACCTCCTTTCCTATTAATCTTCTTTCCCCTTAATCTTTTTTGAAAATTGTGTTACGGACCTCCCATGGTATAAGTACTTGTTAAAAGAGAACTGAGCAAAGATAATGTTAAAACAGTTGACAATGACAGAATACATTGCAATTTCCCTATTTCCTCAAGTAAAGTAAAACGAAACTATTTTTCAAAAGAAGAATTGTATATATCCCTTTTGAATGAAATCAGAATTTCCCAGCATCGATACAAAAGACATCATATTGTATAAAATAGCTTTTCTATAAAATCGTGGCGGGCTAATTAATTTTATTTTATTTCTTATTTTGTTTCCTCTTTTTTTGTTTTGTTTTATTTTCTTTTGTTTTATTATTATTATTATTATTTGCTCAAGGAAAATTTGCATCTTATAATATAATGTATTCACATTGCATACAAAATTGAAAATGTCCCGTCGTTGTGTCGTGTCGTGTCGTTGCGAGAGCAAGTCCTCTGAATTTTAGTCCTGCGATATCTTCGTTGTGCTTTTCTTGTTTTTTTTTTTTTTTTTTTTTTTTTTTTGTATAAGATGAATAATATCCTTAAAACAAAATGGCATCACGTAAGTGTAGCATGATGATGGGATGCAAATTAGGTGAGTCTATTATAATATTTTCATTGGCAATAGTATGAAGGTACATAGATGTCAATAATGTTATTGTCACATGCGGGGTGCACTGGAAATCAATTTTTCTTCCTAATATAAATTTAGAATCCTTTTGATCGAAGGTGAGTGAGTAAAGTTTATATTTTTTTAAGATGTTATTTGTCTTAAGGCCACGTTCTTTTCTGCACCGTTCGGAGTACTCATTTTACACTCCTACTACTCCAAAAACCTTCGATCGTCTATTCGGAGTAATGGTTTCGGAGTGTTTTTCTGTTGTATTGGAGACATTTGGTAATGGGAAAATGATGGTTTAATAATCGATTGAAATCAAAAAGGAGTAAAAAAGTTCGAAAACCCAATCGAAAATGAGATAAAATTACACTTTTTTTTCTCCGAAAGATCTCTCGGACTATGAATCCTCGTAGAAAATTGCGTAAAACCGAACACACCCAAATAGAATCCATTAAAAGAGGAAACCATTCAAAATGTCAAAAATTGATGTATATAAAAGAGAAACAGAAAGAGAAACAGAAACAGAAAGAGAAAACAACAAAAACAAGCAAATAACTGACATATCAAATTTAAAATTTAAATGAGCTGTCAACCGGAATTAGCCAATTTAAGATAATAGGTAATACTTTTTTCTATAATTTATAAAATTGCCTCATTTCGATTTTAATCAAATCTTAGGATTATTATTATTTTCTCGAGGCAATAGATCCGTTCGTTTACTTCCGAAAACTGTCAATTTCCATTAATTTTAATTAAATTCAATTTTTTTTTATTTTAACTTTGACAGAACTTTGGTAGAAATTATCAATTTTGGAAAGTTAACGAACGGAGGCAGTAAGCATGTTCAGGAAAATAAGATATCGGAGATCTCAGCAGTCTCAGTTACATGAACAGGATACTTCAGCAAAATTTCTCAGCTTTGCTGTCAAAATTTTATTTCAATTTAATTTTTTATGAACTTTGACAGAACACTTTGATAGAAATTGTCAGTTTTGGAAAGTTAACGAAAGGAGGTAATAAGCTTGTTCAAGAATATTAGATCACGGAGATCTCAGCAGTCTCAGTAACACGAACAGGATTCTTCAGCAAAATTTCTCAGCTTTGCTGTCAAAACTCTGAGAAAAAAATCGTGGATTCGTTTGCTCACTTTTTGAGTGAGCAAAATCTCTGAAATCGCTTTTTGTTGAACGTGCCAAATGTGTACAAAATGTTGTGTTTGTTTGTCACATTTTACTGGTATTTCAATTATTATTCAGAAACGTCAAAATCTTCACTTTGTTAAAACTGACATTTGTTAAATTATACCCCATAAAATGTCGACATATTTTATGGGGTATGTTTCTTTAAAATTAATCATAAAAATATATTTAATAAATTCAAAATATGAGCAAACACTTCTTTAAAGGTTAGTTTCTCTTTGCAATCCTGCATCTGTCAGAGTCAACAAAGTTAATGGCTGTCACTTTTGACTTAGACAGATTGGTAAAGTTCTATTGATTTTTGTTAATTCCATAAAATTCATTATCTTTTTTTGAAAAATGTAATCATCTGCTTGAGTTGTTCCTTATTCTATCCAAAAGAAAAAAAAATTTGAACCACTTCTAACATCGAACATATGAAAAAGGGCAAAAAATACCACTTTCTCTTGCTTTCAAAGAATATATGAGTATCATACGTGTCTCTGGTCGAGCTTTTTTTTTGAACATAAAATATATTGAACTTCATATTAAATTTTATAGTGTTAGGGCTTCAAAGCCCAAAAATACCAAAACTAGGCCAACAAAATATAATTCTGTGCTTTGTATAAAAAATCACACATTGAAAAATGGATACCATATTGACGACGACGTACTAAAAAGGTGTGGATGCATTGCTAACACACTGCAATAACTGTGAAAAACGCATTCCAAAGACATAAATTCAAAACCACAAGTTGCTAACACATTCCATGTAGCAGCCATAAATCCCTATTCAATCACGATTTAAATAAAATAAAGTGGTTCCTCTCGTATACTATAGCTAGATGTGTCCTTGCTCTGCAAACTGCTAGTGTATACTTCATGGGATATTCTATACAACAAGAACAAAAACCATATACTCATTCAACCAAGAGGATGCCCTTGCACTTGAGATTCAACAGGAATCCCTACAAACAGAACTGCTAAAGTATATGGGAGTATAGTGAATGTAATCCAAACCGTTCTTCTAACGGTATAGTGTTCGTTTCGTATATAGGGTTCTCTCTCTAGAATTCGGTTTATTTATGTGAGTTGATTCCTAACTCCTTTGGGTTTCTTCATTTGTTTTGCACTGCACTTTCATGGAGAAACCAACACTTCTAGGTTCCAGTTCTAGTTCCACCACACCACATCTGGGGAAGTTATGGTGTTGCTCATTATTCATACGAAACACTGAGTAGAAAACCAAACCAAAATTGAGATCTGCTTGGCGGTGGTGCTAGTCGTCGTCGTCGTCGTCGTTGTGTCGGCAAGGGCAACATTCTCTCCACTAGTTTCTACTGGCAGGTGTAGGAATGCTTTTCAAGGTAGCAAGTGATGGTAGAAATGGGCTCTATATACATAGTTCTAGAGGGAAATAATGACTACTCTTATGCCATGGAGCAGGAAAGATTTGTGGAACACCAAAAGATTGCACACAACTTGAAATTCATCTTTTCCACACCTTTGATTTGGCACTATCAGCACTACCGTGTGTATGCCTGTATGAGGCCACCCCAGCCACAAATCTTTTCTTGCCCTTCAGAATAAAGTACTCGTATAGGTATTGGCTCTGAATGAGGATTGAATTTGAATTGAGGTTCTGTCGAATGAGAGTTAGAGAGTTATCAACATCCTTAGACTAGGCTATGGAGCGCTATGGAATAGTAAAATGGAAGAGTCTGGATGTACCTTTTGGTCAGTAAGGATTAATAATAGGTTTGGTATTTATTCGAATTGATGATCTGAATGGCATTCAATGTGAAATGAACTAGAGTGTTTACTGAGAAATGAGGTTGTTTTTGTTCTTGAAAAATTTCAAATCGTTATACAAAAAAAAGTTGATAGGTAAAATTTTTTTATTTTAATCAGCAGAAATGGCAAGAACAAGAACCCTGTCCCCATAACTTCTGTAACTCTCGCATCGATAAAATCACTCGAGAAACAATGAAAATTGAAACAAATCAGACGAGTTTTGTTCCGTTTTGCAACGTTTCTCGACCATTTGTATGGATGCGAGAGTTTACAGAACGTAGGCACTGGATAATTCAAACAGCTATATACGATTGAAGGTTATTTTTAATGACAAGAATTTCTTCAGAAAACAAAAAACATTTTTGTCCTTCCAAGGCCACTGTACCAACACCTCAATACCACAGAGAAGATTATTACTACAAAAATCATTGATTAATGTTGAGACAGCTTCCACAAGTGGATTACAAACAAAAAAAAAGAACCGAATACACATATCACTAAATTTAGATCTATAACATGAATAGATCTACTATAACTTGACACTTCATTCGAGGTAATCTGTCAGTTTTGACAGCACAATGTAACTATACCAAACATTTTTCATGAAATTTGCTACTATTAGGAGCATCCAGAAAAATGAAATCTCAGAAATTACGCTCCGTCAAACAATGAGCAAGCGAAACAAAAAGATGTTTTTTCTCAGCATTTTGACAGCAAAGCTGAAAAATTTTGCTGAGGAATCCTGTTCATGTAACTGGAATTGCTGAGATCTGCGAGATCTCAATTTCCTGAACATGCCTATTAATATAATTTTGACATTTGTAAGGCATAATTTAAATAAAGCAGTTTTTACTCCATTCATGTCAATAAATAACACACACAGAGGAATGGTTGAGAGTTCTAAGTCACAAGGCCCTGGCTCTACACAAGCTGTCGCACAAACCATTGTTTTTTTTTTTTTGGTTTACTAAATTCTAACAATTTGCCGTGTCTGATTAAAACAGAGTCGACTGTAATCATTTAACTTTTCACATGTCATATCATAACAATTGCTTTTTTTATCACAAGAAAATTGTTCACAAATATTTTGGGTTCATAAAAAAAAGATAAAAAGTTATCAGACACATTCTATGGTATCTTTTTGAAAAGAAATCTATGAGTAAACACAATCGTTAAGTGACAAAAATTTGGGATCCATTTGAAATTCCCCTTGACGATTAATCATTTAAAAAAATGATATGGACATAATAACATGACAGTTTTTTACATTTTTTTGTTCAATTAATAATTTTGCTTCTTATTATGAACTTTGAAAGAACTAAAATTGAAATAAATTGAACTAAAATTGTAAAACAATAGGCAATTTTACTAATTAAACGAACAAAAGTAAGATAAATGTTAAACATTAGGTCTGTTCGTTGAAAAAACTCTGGACTAAAATGGGTAAAAATTGACAGTTTTGGGAAGAAATCGAACAGAGTCGAGGGTTATTAATAAATGTCAAATTTATTTAATACACAAACTTATATTTCGATATTTTAAGCAGGTACATATGTACATTATCACGCACTTCATAAGTACTTACATTGAAAACATATAATAAATAGGTTTGTTTCTTTATTTAATCGAGATAAGAAATAGCAAGAGTAGGAAATATAAATACACATAATATAAATATTAATAAATGCAAATCAAAAATTATCTTTGAAATCATATCAATAAACTTATTCACCCATAAGTAGTTGTATACAAAAACCAATGTTTTATGTTTGTCAAAAACAAGAGATAAGTACCTAGATCAAAAGGAAAAAAAATGCTTGTGTCATACAATAATAGGTGTGTTTTATTCAATGCTGCATAGCCTTGTCCTTGATATTGTCATACATTGTCTGATCTTACAATATTGTCAGAACTGTCAATGGTCTGACGATAGCTAAAAATTATCTGACAATTGACATATTTCTTATAATGAAAAATTGTCCGTTCACACGGTTGGTAGATTTCTTCCCAAAGCCTGACAATTTGATTGTCAGCTCTTTTTTATCTCTCTTTAACCAACTCATTGACATTTCGGACAATGAAGAAATTGTCAGTAAGATGGTTTTCAATGAAAACATCTGACAATGACCAATGACTCTGACAATGCCCCAATTGACTGACAATGATAAAAATTGTGTGTTCAGACGATTGTAAGATGCCTGACAAATTTTTTTGTCAAATTTTCGTCTGACAATGACGTTTCTGATAATATTTTCAGACAAAATTGTGTGTTCAGACGATTGTGAGACATTTGGAACAGTTTTTTTACTGACAGATCTGACAATATTGTAAGATCTGACAATCATCTGTACTTAGATTAAGTAGGTACCTGTCAGATTTATACATATTTTACCGGAGCTGTATCAATTCGGTTAACCATTACCCCCAGATTTGAAAACTTAGTAGGTATAGGTATATTGGATTTCCATTTTCATTCATATGTAAGTTGCTTAGTACCTACGATATTTTTATATTTATGTGTGTAACCCAATGGCGGGCCTTGAAAATATGTTATTTATAACTCTATTTCAAAGTCTATAGATATACATACATACTTACATTATAGGTTTAGTATTGTGGTAATTTTCTTTCTAATATCCTTATCAATGATATTACGTCAACTACCATAAAAACATTTTTTGGAAATCAAAATTGTTGAACAACACAATCTAATATTAATCGAGTAGTATAGAATGGTGTAATTGGTATAGCTTGAAGTTGAATATAAAAAGAAAATATAAATGTAAAACATTCCTTATCTTGTGTAAAAAATATAAAAGACCATCGGTTGATTAAAGCTAATTTACTTGTTGTTTTTTTTTTGTTTGATTGTGCATGACTGTGATCACATAAGGCATGTTCAGGAAAATGAGATTTCGGAGATCTTAATCTCAGTTACACGAAGAGGATTCCTCAGCAAAATTTCTCAACTTTCTGAAAAAAAATATTGAATTCGCTTGTCGACGAGTGCGGAAAATCTCTGAGATCTCATTTCTCCAAACGCGCCAAATGTAATTTCTCCTCCGACATTTTTTGGCATCTATGTTTACTTATTTCACTCCCACGGCGAGAAAGAGGTGGCCAAGAAAAGCATCCCGCCATGAAGTGAAACTGAGAAAAAAGTTCAGAGACCAATTAGCCAATTCAGGTTTCTTAAGATCTCTGAGATCTCACAGATATCAGCAATCTCAAAAATCTGAACGTGATTTATTTGTGAGATTCCTCATTTTTGCTGTCAAAAAGTAGAGACTGAAATTTTTTGGATAGAGATAGAGAATGTTTTCGACTTCTAAAGTAGAAATCTTGTTTAGGTTTCTCCTTCTGCTTAATGAAGCTGACAGAAGTTTGCTCATTATGCCTGTTTGGTAACTCGAAACGTTGTACGACATCGTACGACGTAACACAATTTGCTGTCAAATCCCATAGAAAAAAAATGATAAGTAGCAACTTGTAGCAAGAAGTTAGAGTAACCAAACAGACATAATGAGATTTCAGAAACCTTAACTGGCTATGATTTGAATTAAAAATTCGATTAAATTTTATCCGAGATTAAATTTTGACATTTCCACGTATAAATTCACCTCATTTGAGTGTCAAAAATTAAACTTTGGATAAAATTTAACGCGATTTAAATCCAATTCACGAACGGCCTTAAGCTTTTCCATATACATATGTAGATATAGATTGTTAAATAAATATACAAACTTAATGAAATACATACCTAGATACTTTATTTTAGCTCTACGAAGCTCCAATGTGCCTTAAATGCGGCTTTAAATTTTTATAATTTTTCCTTAACAAATTCACATATGTCTTTAGGTTGAAGTTCGCACCGCACATGAATTACCTACATACATTTATTATCAATAAGGGTATCGGAATGAAACACAGAGATTATAAGAGGGGAACTTATATAGCTCCGTCCATCAATATATCCACGAGGTTCGGCATCCTGCGCGGCACGACGTATGTATGTACATGTGAACGGGGACCAGAGCGACGTGTGAACGTTGACCGGCGCGATACATTTTTGGTGACGACTTATTTTCATTGCACTAGGGAATCTATTTTCATTGCACTAGGGAATCCATATCAAAATTAACCGGCAACACGTGATTTCGCGAATAAACACAAACTAACAAAAAAACCACAATCAAAAAATATTTACGAATTGTTTTACCAATTATTGGAAACACAAAACAAGAAAATTAATCACAGATCATGCTAAAATGAAAGAAAAAAACTTAAACAAACACGAATTTTGCTTTTCCGCACACGATGTTATTTACTAATTAGAATAAATCACATACATTACATTTATCTAGAGAACTGACTTAAGGAGTTAGTTCTCTTTCGCACTACAAGTACAAGCTGCGTGGTGAAATGATTTCTGAGCATGTAGTAGTAATGGAGTGCATTTTAAATGGGTAACCGGACCATTGTCATCGAATTGAATTGTAAAAACGCAATTAAGTGGGTTTACATGGAACAAAAGTTGTTAACAACAAAACCGTTAAGATATATGGTGTGTGTGTGTATATATGTGTGTGTGTGGATATGTGTGTGTGTATGTGTGTGTGTGTGTATATGCACTGCTTCGTATCCATGCAGAGGTATTCATAGACAAAAGAAAATTAGTAAAATTAAGATAGTTTTTTCTCAAATAAAATTTGAGGGTGGGTCGGGCAAGGAAATTAATTAAGGGCTGAAAAAATTGAAGATCTTTTCAAAAAATCTGCTACAAATTATCATTTTCACTCATCGAACATAGTTCTGCAGAGCGAAAAACATATAGAAGTTTAAAGTGCAGAACCTCGCAATTCGGGTTTGGATGTTCTTTCAGAAATAAAAAAAAAAACTCCCAAATTTTATATGACTATCTATAGTAAGAGGTTTGGAATTCTTCTTTTTTCTGTCAAATGATCAGAACAAAATTGTGATGCTGTAAATTGACAAAAGGTAGCTCTGATTCTGCTAATTTTGTTGCATTAATATTTTTTTTGGAACATTTTGACTTAAGATGTTCTACACTTTACTTTTTTTATGATTTTGTTGTGTCATGTTTGTTTGGGAATTTTATGTTTCACATCAGCAGTAAATAAGGTGTAAGAATTGAGAAATAAAAAAAAAATGAAATAAAGAAAAGCCGAATGTATCTTATGAAATAACGGTAGACCCATTTATGGATTTATGTAACTAGATATGATATCTAAGTTCTTATATTCGAAATCTTATCTAACATATAGATTTTTGTATAAAATTTCAAATGCACTTATTTGTAGCTTTTATTACAAGTCCATCCCTCAGGTTGAGTGTTTCTGGTGTAAAAGAAAATTTAGTTAACATGCTTGGGAAAATCTTCGTAGGAATATTGCTGTTTGGATTCTTCCACATTCAATTAGGTATCTACATTTTAATTTAAACCCTTATTTTCTAATCGAGTTCATAATACTTTTACTACTATTACTTTACAGCTAACTCGTTAGAATGCTTCAGTTGTAACTCTACGCTAAGTTGCAAGTCTCCAGAAAAAATAATTTGCAACTCTACTAATTCCGAACAAACGAACAAACATTTAACTCGAAACTTCATTAACTATATTAATACGACTTCATCAAATTTTGACTGCTTATCTCAAAATTATAATTTTGGTGAGTAAAACATTTTTTTTTTTTTTTAATATGTATTTTATTTTTATCTGAAAAATAACTATAAATGTGACATGCAAAAATTGATATTAGAACTTTCGAATTTGCATTTATTTTGACATTTTTTTTAAATTTATTTTACAACTCTCCTTCAAATTCGAAATTGAATATATATTTTTTTAACAAAATAATTATCATTTCAGGTGAGTTCAATACTGTCTACAAAGGTTGCGTATACGATCGCGTCGAAACTTGCGCCTTAGTACCGAAACCTTCCAGAACTGCAGTTGTAAAACGTTTACGGTCATGTAAACAGTGTAGTACTGAACTATGCAACTCCGCAAAAAGTTTATCTTTCAGCAAGTTCAGTGTATTTGCTTTAATTACAATTATTGTCGTGACATCTTATAAAGTTTTCAATATATAAAATTTAGTTAATTTATAGTTTGTTATAAGTTTTTATTTACCTAAGTTTATCGAATAAAAATAAATACTTTTATGAAATATTTTGTTTTCTAAAGAAAGGTTTATGAAAACAAAAATTAATTATTCATTTAAATCCTCAAAAACAGAATACATACATATCCCAAAAATTTAAGGTTTTTTATTGGGCAGCAATTCTGTTTAAATTTTACCTACGGCGAAAAAAAATTTACTCCCATATATGTAGTTTTTCAGCAGAAATAATAACATCAAAATGAAATTTTTTTATTTTGGGATATTGGTTTTGAATTTTGGGATATTGAACTTTTTGGATTTTTAATAGATTTTTTGACAGTTTTCATTCTATTTTCACAGTTTTCATATTATTTTTGTATTTTATTTTCTAGAGAAAGGTTTGTGAAAAAAAATGAATCATTCATTTAAATCCTCAAAAAAAGAATATCCCAAAAATTTTAGGTTTTTCACTGAACAGTAATTCTATTTAAATTTTACGTACTGCATCACTTCGATATAGTTTTGCAACAGATATAATAAGATTAAAATTGTATTATTTATCTACCTGCATGCATGGTTATGAATTTTGGGATAGGTATTGGTTTTTAATTAAGGGATATTGAACTTTTTGGGTTTTTAATAGATTTTTAGACAGTTTTGTCTAAAGCTCATTCTATTTTGTTTACTTTAATCAAGCTCCTGGTGGTAATTTCATATATTTATGATTATGAATAACCCATTTTTGCTTGCTCTATAGAAAATTGGTTATATGAGGTCATGGCATATCAAAATAATAATTTTTGTGTTTTCAACTTCAAAATAATCAACAAAAAGCCTTGGTACTTAAAATGAAATCAATTATTATTATCATATGGTATAAATTATTTTTTTTTTACTGAGAAATCGGCAAAAATCTGATTGATCAAAAAAAAAGTACCTGAATTGATGTATCTTATCATTTAAATGGTGCTTATATCCCCCCAATATCTTATCAAAATTCTCAGTAAAAAATATACTTGTATAAGTCGACTCAGTTATAAAATATTATTATGGGCTAACAAAATATTCAATAAAGGTAATTCGAAGCTAATAAAACATTCTGTATATTCTGTTGCTAAATCAAGTCATCAGATTTCACTCCATGATTCATCTTTATACATCATGATTTCAAACACTTTGTACCTACATCTGCAGCATATTATATACAAAATTCCACATAGAATCATGACCAATTTATGTGTTGAGACGTTTTGATCCAAATATCATGCACTAAATCATCCTCTCTTTCCGACCAACAACAACGACGGATTCCCTTAAGTGTCTACTGCATAATTTGTCCCTATACACACACTATCTCCGTATATGTCTCCGCATCGCAACAACGACAAACTATCCTATCACCACAAGATGGAATGCAGCAGCAACGAAGCTTTTAGTGTGACAAATTTAATCTATGCTTTTGATAGTTTCCTTCCTATCATATAGTTCCTTCTGTCGGCACATAATATGTCATATTGCATTCATATACACAACACTTACATATTATCAGACACTGCTGCAGGACGATATATTATAAGGACGAAACACGACTATGGCTTATGACAGAATCTCGAGTTCAAAATGAACAAAAAAAAAAGTAAAAATTAAATTAAATCGGCAAACCACATAATGAGTTTTGTAAACATCTTATTCCTCTTGCATTTTAATTTTCTGCAAAACGTTTTATGTGTCATTTGGGACATAAAAGGCCCCCATTAGGTACTTCGGAAACAAAATTTGAAGCAAGTAATCATAAATAAGTACAAATGTTAAGAAGTCCTATTCAAATCCAAAAAAAAAAAATAAAATTTGAAAGCCCAAAAATCTGAAAATCCCAATTTCTTCATCATCATAATCCTGCGGCAATCATATTTTTTCCAGATTATTAAAAAAAAGAAACATTTCACTAAAGTAAAATTGTTCGGTCAATCTATGAAAATAAAAAATTTTAAAAGTCTAAAAAAACTGAAAATCCCCAAAATTGGATCTGCAAAATTTTTTAATTCTTTAATTCATCATAATCCTGCGGCAATCATATTTTTTCCAGATTATTAAAAAAAAGAAACATTTCACTAAAGTAAAATTGTTCGGTCAATCTATGAAAATAAAAAATTTTAAAAGTCTAAAAAAAACTGAAAATCCCCAAAATTGGATCTGCAAAATTTTTTAATTCTTTAATTCATCATAATCCTGCGGCAATCATATTTCTTCCAGATTATTAAAAAAAAGAAACATTTCACTAAAGTAAAATTGTTCGGTCAATCTATGAAAATAAAAAATTTTAAAAGTCTAAAAAAACTGAAAATCCCCAAAATTGGATCTGCAAAATTTTGAAATTCTGGAGAATACATATATCGATGGTAATCTCAAGATTTTATTATCTTTAAGGTTATATTTAATAATGATGAAGATGTGGTGCACTAGAATATATTGTATTCACTTTATGTATAGTAACATTTGCTTTGAGGGTAGATTTGGGATATTCATTTGTGATACGTAAAATGAGTTGGAGCTTCAATTAAGGTGAATATATGTATTTTAATATTTTAATATTTGTATCGACGAATCTTAAAAAATTGTTCTTGAAAAATAAAAATCCCCAAAAAAAAATGAAAATCCCAAAATACAAATAAAAATAAAAATTTTGGGATGTTCAGTTTAAAAATCCCAAAAAAATGAAAATCCCAAAATACAAAAAAACATGAAATTTTTGGGATATTCAGTTTAAAATGATTTAAATATTAAATTGTTTTTTTTTTTATTTGTCCACTTTCCTTTTTTTCACAGTGGTACCTTTTATTCAATTATCTTAAAAATGTATTAAATAAAAACTTAGAATCTATACACAAATACATATACATAGATTTAACATTTTTTTTTACACATTAAAAACTTTATACATAGCTACGACAATAATTGAAGCAAATACAGTAAATATACTGGAAGAGAAAGTTCCTGCGGGGTTGCACAATTTAGAACTGCATTGCTTACATTCCTTCTTTTGCAGTGAATAATTTTTCGGCACTAATGAGCACGTTGAAATTCGATCGTAAACGCAGCCCTTATAGGTAATATTATTTTGAGCTGAAATTAAAATAATTTTGTTAGATAAATGTACATAATTTGGAAATCGAGTTGTGAAAACATAAGCTTTAAAAAAATAAAAAGATATTCATGTCGTTTATGGAATTCATAATACTGGATCCGCGGTATGATTCGTAGTGCAATGCTCTCTTTTCTCTTTACCCATTTATCGTGAAAAGAAAAGATAACACTTTACTAAGAATTACTGTGAATCCAGTATTGCATATTCCATAATCGAAATAATTATATTTTTTTTTCAATTATCATTCAGATTTCCAGAAAAAAAGAAACAACAATTTAGATAATACAAAATATTTTACTCACCCGATGTATAATTTAGGAACATGCAGTTAAAATTAGACGAAGTTGTGTTAGTAACATTTTGGCTAAAATTATCACTCAAATAATTTGATGTTGTATTAGAATTAGCAGTGTTACAAGTTATTTTTCCTGGAGACTTACAGCTTGCCACATTATTACAGCTGTAGCATTCCAATGAGTTAGCTTTGATTTAAACACAAAAAAGAAAATATACATTCGTTTTAAAAAATAAAAATGTTTGAATTAAATTATACTTATACCTAATTGGATACAGAAGAATCCTAATAGCAATATGCCTCCGAAGATTTTCACGAACATTTTAAACCAAATTTATATTTATTTGTATATATTTTAAGAATAGAAGAACCCAACCTCTGCGATGGAATATCAAATTTGAAGTAAAAGCTACAATCAAGTATAATTCGTCTGAAGTTTTATACAATGTACGATAAGTTAGATAAGGCTTTCAGCAGATATAGGTATTAAGAAAAAGATACCTTATTTAGTAGCATAAATGTGTTGGTATAAACCTACTCAGGGCCGTAGAGAGGAAAATATTTCAAAGGGAATATACAGGTGGATTTTATTTTGATTATGAAAACTTATTGAGTACCATTCTAAAGCATTATTTAAGCCTTAGAGTGATTGGGTGGGTTCAATAAAAATAGCTAAAAAACTGAATTTTCAGATTTCTGAATTTATGTCGTTGAACGCAAAAAAATCTGAAATTTCAGTCGAAAGTCATTGTGTCAAATTCCGGCATTTACCTTTAGGATTTACATTTAAGCGAAATAAAATAGAACTTTAATTATATTCGTATATTAAACATTGACCGTGAGTACTTGTGAGGTGAAATTATATGCAACTAAATCAGCAATAGGTTTTATTATTTTCATTAAAATTTTTTATTAATTTTTTTAATTTTTTTTTTTTTTTATTGATATGTATGCCCTACAAATTTCTAGAAAAACTTTCTATATATGTATCAATATAAGAAATTGTTGAAATTCAGTAAACAATAAACAAAAAGTTCCTTCATTTAAATTAGTATTGGATTTTCATGACGAAAACTAAAAAAATCAACCACCAACAAGACGAAAATTATAAAGTTCAGCTTTTATGTGTGCTTTTGGCACTTCCCCCACCACAAACAACTTTCATCTGAATTTTCAGATGAGAATTTCTTGTCTGAAAATTCAGATGAAACGTAACTAAACGTAACTAAAAGTCACTAAAAGTCATCTAACTTTTTATGAGAGCTGGCCAATCAGAAGCTCCAAAAATTCAGAAATCTGAAAATTCAGATGTAAAACGTAATCGATTGAACGCACCCATTGTATCAATGCAATGGAATGTTGCAGTTACAACAGTTTCCCCTTTTTGAGGAATGAATAAACCTGGTCTAAGAAAACCACCTTGCGATAAACTAAAATTATATATTCTTAAACCAGTTGCACAGTGCACACTTAAGTGACACTTAAGTTGGCAACATTTTCCCATATTGGCTCTTTAGACACAGTTTTACTGTCTGAGTAAGTGGCACTTAAGTTCCTGTTTACACAGGTCTTTTACTGAAAGGCGCATGCAGGGAGACAGGAAGAGTTTGCACTGTGAAATTAGGCATTATTTTTCCATATTAAGCACTTAAGTGCCATACCTACTTTGACTTTTAAAATAGGTCTTTTTTTATCTAACAGAATTTTTTTACGAGAAATTAAAACTTTGAAAAGTCAATTGAAATTATAGGTGTGTTCATTTACTTTAAGACTCTGTGCATTTGTGTGAATTTCTGCGTCATTTTATTTTTTTTATATGAACTTTGACAGACTTTGGTGTAGAAATTCACAGAAACGCACAGTCACAAATTCCTTTTCAAAAACTTTATAGTCCAAAATTATATTTGTAAAATATTTAAAAAAGAATTTATTTGTTTAGTAAGTTAAATTTAATGTTTAAAATTGTGTGTTAAGATTAAAATTTCTGAAATTGTTTTTGATAATATAGAAATATGCACATTTTTGAATAATCCGCCTTTTCCTTTCACTACATATAACCTTGAAAAGGATGTCATTTTTTTGATGAAGATATACACACATGATGAGTTATTTTTTAAGGAATACTTTATTATAGGAAAACAAACATATTTTGTCTACATTGTGTTAATATTCAAAAATGCAAATACATACATATGCATATGACCTATACAAAAATTATTATTCATGGAATACATTATAGGGTTTTTGTAAAAAGAACATTATGTAGGTAGGTACCATGTACCTTTTTCAAGTACCTACGTATGTATTGTTATTATATTTTTCATTTCTCATCAGTTTGTTTGTCTAGGCAAAAGACAACAAAGGAAAGTAATTAAATCATTTTTTAGAAAATATTTTTCTCTATTTATTTTATGGAGAAAATATTTGAATTCTTATGTAAGGTTTGTTATTTTTTAGGGAAATAATTTGTACCTACACAATGTAAAACATTTTTTTTCTATTGGTTTTGACAGCAAATTGTGAAAATTTGTACAAATTCGTCTCTTTGGTAACTTTTTTTGTTTTTATTTTTTCGAAACTGAAATTTTCCCAGGGGTTCCGCAAGCAAGAAATTTCACGTTAACAAACAGACCTATTATTGATACCGTATTACCAATCCTCCTATAGTCCTAACATAACCTAACTTCTTAGAAAAATGTGTGTGCCAAAGAGGAAGAAAATTGGTCTAGGTATATGTAGATCAAATTAATACAAAATACATACAAAGTAAATAAATTGAGTATAAAAAAAATAACAAACTCACCAAATACCTATATCCCATTTTTATGAACAATATATTAACAGTAGTCCAAAAGATTTGGAATTCACAGATGAAAACACTTTTTTGAAAAACACTCACGTCTCACGAACAAAATATTAGATTTTACGCATTCTTTTTTATATTTTAATTAACTTTGAACTACATAACACACTTTACAATTTAACAAAGCATTTATTTAGAAAAACTATGGAAATTATAGATAAAAAACACTTTGCAAAACACTCGTACCTACACTCACGTACAGAATTTACCATTTCTGATTGCAATTTATTATGACTACATAGTTCTATATCATATTTTTTTTAACTTCAGATCAAATTTTACAACTTATAAAACAATACGAAATAAGTTTTTTGCAGAAAAGAACAGAATTTATATTTTAATTAATTAAATTTGAGGAAGCGATTCCGAACTGAAATGATTTATTTTACTTGTTGAATTGAAATGACATTTTGTTTTGGTATGGTGGCAGGGCCTGTTCGTTCGTGTTGGATGCATCGAAAAGTATGCAATACCTTTTTACTCCGGCAATGTTTTATGATTTCGTCAGCGGTTTTTTGAAAGTTCAATTCAAATTTAATTTTTTCTTTGACATGCTTTTAGAAGAGTGCGATTTTTATTAAATGGCAATTTGTTTGTTAAACGAAAATAAAACATCTCTCCACGTTCTTTACTCCACTTACAAACGTACCGAACAATAAGAAAAGCACAAGGGACTGCAATTTTTCCAACCACCGCAATTTTATCTACCCCGGCCACCACATACGTATGTCAATCGCCTACGAGCTTAAGAATCGCAAAATTAAAAGCAATCTTTTGGGTTTTTTTCGTATATATAATTATCATTACCTGAACTAGTTCCATTTCTAAGGCCAGGCGCGCACCTGCAACTAAACAGTTTGGTTCCAATTTGAGCACAACGGGCTTATATGGAAGTGCGCGCACATAAACTTCCGCGGGGTCTCATATAATCCTATAGTACTCAAAATAGAAACCAAATAGTTTGGTTGCAAGTGCGCGCCTGGCCTAACAGAGCCTCCGCAACTCATTGATCAGATTCTGTAATTGGGGTAATAATTATTGACGGCGCGGACTTTGCACTACGCAATTCGAGCTTTGCACTCCGCATTTCACACTTCTAAAACTCAATCTGCAGTTTTCACTTTGCATATTTCTTTATGCACTCTCCTCACTTTGTCACTCCACACTACGCACTCCACACATCACACTGCAATTTGAACATTTCTATTATGCAAATAGTCCAGTTTAGATTAGGACTTTTCACTATACCTTGACCAGGCGATTGTTTTGTTGGTGAGATAGGTGAAGGGAACGGAGATCCTCACCACTCTCACCCACAAAACCATCGTCACTGTGACAAGTGAAAAGTCATAATCTAAACAGGGTCTCCGTTCGACTCTTCTTAATTGCATTTCAGTTCTGATTTAAAGTAAATTACATAATTGAATTTTTTAGACATATGTATAATTGTCATTTTGAGACCACTTTCTCGGAAAAATTGTTGTTCTTTTACTGACAGCTAAGATAACCATTTTATATATTGACGTTCTGACCTAACTTTTTTGTTACTGAGCTAAACTTAAGGTACACAATATAAGGACAGTTCAGAAAAATGAGATCTAAATAGCGGGAACATGGATATCAGCAAATTTGAGCAAAATGACGGGAGCCTGTTCGCGTACTGCCCAAAACTCTGATTTTTTTTTTTGCATGTGCATGAACTTTTTGAATTCGCAAACGATTTTGACATGAAATTCACAGTTTTGGACAATACACGAACAGCCATATTAGGGGTAATCATGCAACTGTGTAAAATCATCGTAAACGTGGTAAACTGTACCCCTTTGTCTTTTGGATTTAAGCAATTTGTTTTTTAAACTATGGTCACTTTAATCATACCCCATACATTAACCAAATTCAAATCTTTATTTGACTCAATAAAATTCATTCTTTCTTTCATTGCGAAATCGAAATACTTCTTATCTATAACTATAAATAAACACATTTTTGTAACGTCAAGTGTTTAGTTTTTAGTCGTTTGTTTGCCTTGGAATATCAAAATGATTCAGAACTTATCTTTAAAATGTTACTATCTTTAAAAACATTAATCAATCTCTTAAACTGCATCAATGTCGTTTAAATGTCTGATTAAAAACCTTGATCAAAAGTTTGAATTTTGGATTGTTACACAAACAAAGTTGTTGACATTTTGGTTATCGTCTTATTAGTCGATATATTTAAATTCAGTTTATTTCATTTGCATTTTCCATTTCTTACTTCACTAATTTAAATCCTTTCGCAATGAGGCTGAGCAGCGGATTTTTGTATCCAAAGTGAAAATCAATCTTTCCAATTCTCAGTGGTTGTGCTGGTTGTCTCCATATGCAATTCTTAATTAATTAAATTTGATTTGTATATCAAAAATAAACTATTATCTGCCACACACTAATCCACAACAAAACAAATGCTTCACAACTTTGACAGTTCACTTTGACAGTTTATTTGTTACTTTAATTTGGCACAGTGAAACACCAAGATCTAATTAAGAGCGAGTTCACTGAAAAGAGATTTAAAAAAAAAAAGAAATAGAATTTTTTCGCAGAGTGAAGGCTTAACTACATAAGCCAAAAAAGTGAAAAAGTAAAAAAGTGAAAATTTTCAAACTCATTTTAGGATAGTGTTTCTGACTGGAAAACTTATAAAAATGATGCAGAAAGCTTAAATTTTGGTTTAAAAACAAATTTGTGTATTCTTTTTCACAAAACAACGGCGCTAGCGGTAAAAAAAATATTTTTACTTTTGTACTTCAGTACTTTTTGGCTTATGTAGTTAAGCCTTGAGAATTCAAGTTTTACAAAAAACGTGTCGGGTCGACCCGATGGAGAGTTCAGGGTTCAACGAACAAACCTTATGTTCTTTCTTCCAAACAAGTTGTCACTGAGATCCTGGGTTGTTTTATTTTCATGATCTGATCTGCATTGGATCTGGGGGAAAATAAAACAAAGCTAATATTAATTTTAAAACTCCCTTATCTATATCTAAATTCACTTCTCGCCAAAAATGCTTGAAGAGGTTTTCGTTCATTAAATTAACCACAATATTATTCAAAGTGAGCATCATCTATCAAACTTTTTCATACCTATATCAACTTATTCATCAATTTATCCATATAGACCTCACATTAAATCATTCCGACATAAAAAATATTTACAACAAGTAAAAATATATTTAAAAAAAAGAGAAACCTTTCAAATGAGCCGTAATGACTAATGATATTATATATTGTAACCAAAAATATTTTGTGATAAACAGAGTTTAACCCTCAGGAAAATGATATTGCTCATTATTATAAAATGAAACCACTCTGACTTCTGTCATATTAAATGACTGCACAAAAAAAGTTTATCGAAATATTTCCATCACTGATGGGATGAATGGATAAATATAATTTTAAAATTACAAAAAAACAACAACTGAAAAAAAAATAAATAAACGTCCATATCCCGCAGGCATTATGATATCAGAATCTACATTGAAATGTTGAATACGACACATAGATTTTTGTAAAAAAAAAAATATATATATATAAAAACACCACGACACTAGTGCAGATAAATGTATTTCTAGATTCGCATGATATGTTTTTCCATCAACGAGAGACAAACGGTACCGTGCACAATTTTGTGTTTTTTTGCTTCCGTTTACAAAAAAAAAACAACTAGGAAAATGATATGAGAACCGAAAAAAACTGAAAAAAAAATTGAAAACCAAAAGAGAAAGACTCATCCTGTTAATTTTCTAGTCACGTATTCTTTTTAATCCTGACAAGAATATTCCATCCAACAAATTCCGTGTTCGTTCTAACATTTCTTCTTTGAATCTATTTTTTTTGTGAGTTCTATGTTATGCTTGTGTTACCTTCAAACAACTAAGATGAACATAGTTCACATTTACACACAGCTTTTAGACTGACAGTTGGACAGAATTGAAACAAAACAACAACACAAAATTGATATGAGCTAAAAGAAAAATATCCTTTATCCTTTTTTTTTTGTTTTGGTTTCTGTTGTTGGCCTTTTTGATGTTTTAGCAAAAACCTATCATACATGTTGGCAATTCATTTTTCTATTTGCTGATATCATCAGGATAAATTTAACAATTCTGATGAATCTCAGCTTCAAGACAGCACACAATTTAAAGGGTTTACACACAGCGAATATATTTTTGGTTCAAAATCAACAATGATGCTTGTACCTTATACCGTTCTATTGAAAAGGTTTACTTCACACTGACATATTTTATGATTTCAATATGTTTGCACGACATTTCATTGTATATGTATTCTAAACATGGGTGGGAAGAAAGTGAGTGGATGGCGGCGCGGCGACTGCGTTTGGGTAGCTGTTGTTTCAATGGAGAGTCCAATAGTCATATTCCTTTTTCATGCATGCCTGAGCTTACTGACACAAAACAATGTTTCAACTTGTGCGCGGTTGTGGAATTTTCAATGTTTTGAAATACCTGAGGTAGGTACTCTCGTATTTGCTCTGCCAAAGGTTTTTACATTTTTTTTGTGCCGTTATAGTTGCTGTGGTTTTTTGAAAAATTGTTTTGGTTTGTTTTTTAACAGATTTAGGCTTCCAACTAGACTATTGGACACAGTTTGAAAGAACACACATCAAATTAAAATCTGGCTAAAAAAAATGTGTCCATGTATCCGGCTCAAAGAACTAAGTTAATGTGTAGATGACAAATTTATGTGGCATCTATGGGTTTTTCTGAAAATAACTCCATTCATTGTCAACTTATGATTGAAAATATACATGACAACAGTTTTTAGAAATTTAATCCCCATCTGCTGAAAAAAAAACTAATATTTAAGATTCCCAAACACCAACGCGAATCTATCGCGGCGACGACGAAAGCAATAATAGCAACAGGTGGTTGTTGAGTTTAAAAATAAAGGAACATACCTTACTCATAAGCAATTCAAATATTGCTTGTCATTTTTATCAATTTTATTTTAGCCAAAGGTCTAATCATTGTGAATTTAATGAATCAATTTGTATATTAACTTTCCATTAGACATTAAAAGGCTTTCTTCAAAATTATAAAAAAAAACAATTTCTTATCTTACTACCTTCTATCAAAACAGCAAGCCAATTCGATAAAAAAAATTCTTTTTTTCACATGCAGCTGAGGTTTATTTACATATTTAAAAAGGAAAACGTCATAGATTTCTTCATTTTTTTTTTACTTTATATGACACAAGTGCTATAATGCTATGGTCAGAACGGAACCGCAGTTATTTACTGCTTAGCTATTCTCTCTCTTTTACATGTGACATTTTACATTTTATAGAATGATTCAAACTACAATTATAAATTACCAGTCGACTTTACGTCTTAATTTATCAATTCCTTCATTATCTTGGCCTTGTGTGACCATCTTTTAATAAACCCTAACATAGAGTTGGCCTTATTGACGATTAGATTGATATGCTCAGTAAAATCAAGGTTGGAAGTAAAATGAACTCTGAGGTCTTTAAAACTATGAACACGGCTTAAAGTGTGCTGATTTTGTAATCAAACGAAGAAGGAGTTTGTTTTTTAGAAAAGATCATTTTCACATAAAGTTACTATACTCATAAGTGTTGAAAATTAAACTTGAATACAAATAAACGCAATTTTAATCCAATTAAAACGCAACCATATCCTGTAGCTACCTAAATTGTTTGGTCTGTTCACATATTAGGTCAGTTTTTTTACTTCACAAAACTGCCAATTTTGGCCAATTCTAGTCAAACATTTTTTTACATGGACTTTGATAGAACGTTGGGCTAAAAGTTTCAGTTTTGGCAAGTAAAGAAACAGAACTATTCTGACAGCTGTCAATTTTTTCTTGTTTACACACAGTATTATTCTTCAATCTTGTTAATGGTATCAAATTTTCTTTCAGAAACGCACATTGTTTTAAAATAAAAACCTACATCGTTCGGAACTATCATCATCTTCATCTCCATTAAAAAAAAAAAAAAACAACCACATATTGCTTTTTGAATCTTGAACCCCAATCCCGTTTAAAAATTTCATTCATCACTTTTAATTGCTCGTAATGTTTCAAGGCCGGAAGGTTTTGCATAAAGCATCATGATATGCTGTATTTATTCATCCATCCATCTGATATCTGAACAGCTATGTACAGATATTTTTGTAGGTAAGTAGTTTTTACATATAAATGGTATCGAAATCATTTTTCTAAAAAAAAAATGTAATGATGTCTGTTGGGCATTTTATTTTTTTATTTTTTGGGAATATTGATTCCATTTCCAATTAGAGAATATAGCAAAGAGTTTAATTCCGTTTGTTGTTCACAATATCCTTTCTACTTGGCTTTGATGGAGTGGTAAGTCATATAGGTACCTATACATATGAAAACCTTTGGTAAGAGTAGTGGATAAGTCAATCTGTAATAAATAAAATTTACACGGTGCTAGAGTAAAATTAAACCTCAGTTTCGCAAGTCAGTTTTGTGATGACGAAAATACTGGTACATTTTAGACTATTAACTCAGTGAAGTTATATTATAGCCGTGTGTTTTTGCAAGCCCGGGGGGAAATTTTATGAAAAAAACGACGTCGGTGCTAAACAATTAACATCTTAAATGCAACAACAATTAATCCCAGAGAATTCTCGGGGTTTAACTTAAGCGCACAGAAAAACTGTGTTACCGGCATGAATTATACATACATGTTATCGATAGTTTGTATGAAAACTCCATGTTTTTTACTGTCATGGCATCACTAATCCCCGCTGTCGTTTTTTTCAACCAATTCCCCCCGGGCTAGCAAAAAAACACGCCTATTATTAATAAGAAAAATGGAAGAAATTATGAAAACTTGCGAGCCGTGTAAATGCGGAATAAGGTGCAATTTATTGCCAGCAACTTTTTCAACTCGAACCACAAATTTCTAGTAATTAGTTTTTTTTGGTTTGGAGGAAATACCTACTGTTTATTTTGGATTTTTGATTAAATAAATAGCTTTCCCAAATCGAATGATTGGGTACTAGGCTTTAAATTAAGGTGTATATAACCTACAACCTTCTAGAATATATACAGACTAAAAACCAACAAAACCTAGATATACTATTTGAGAACAAATACAGGCTTTAAATCTCCATTAAGACTGATTTCATTTCAATCCAGACATATTATCGAGTTCACATATCTATACACACACATATGTATGTATGTAGGTTGTCGGTTTCACATGACTATAATATGGCTAGTGAATAAATTCCAATAATTTTACCTATGTTCCTTCAACGAAAAGCGTTCATCTATAGAATGGTCAAAGTCCTGTAGCAACATCAACAAGCACACATTGAATTATATCCAAATGCTTTAAACTAAACGGATGAAACACTCACTAGGACAGAGCCGACATCAAGGACCAAGTAGGAGTATATATAATATAAATAGGCAAGCAGGAATGAAAGAATAAATCCACTTTCTATTATTAAAGCCACTCTCATTGAGCAAATAAAGCTACCCAAAAGCGGAGGACTATAAAGGTATATATGAAAAGTGCTTCCATATGATTGCAAACATCCGGCTGCACTGCTAGGTGAAAGGATTTGACTGTTTTTTTGCCAAAAAACCTACGGGTGGGAGTAAAAAAAAAAACTTTGTGTAAACAAACTGAGAGGTAAACTTTGTCCCATGGATCTGAACCCGATGAATCATATTATCATTTGTATACCTATATGGCTAAAGGTATAGTTTTGGCAACACACAGTCTCATGTGTTGTTGGCTATACCTACCCATAAAATAGAAAACGATGTCATATTTGTCATTTAATTTCGGGTCAATTGAATGAATTTCAAATGCAATCGAGGTCAATCAAAGACAAAGACTGCAATGAAAGGATACACATCAACATCGGCATTAAAAAGCGGTCCCTGAATATTTTAGAGTGTAAACACAGATTACTCAATAAAATATTTGTATTTCAATCATTTTATTTTAAACACCGCTGACAGATTTAATCCATTCACGAACTGATGCTACACGAGCATAGACACCGGGATATCTGGGTACAGCACATCCATATCCCCAAGAAACAACTCCCACCTGAACATTTCCTTGCATCAATGGACCACCTGAATCTCCTTGGCAGGCATCCTTACCGCCTTCTTGAAGACCCGCACAGATCATGCGATCGGTGACACCACCATATCCGACGTAAGAAGAGTAACATTTCGCCTGATTGGTCTTGGGAACGGTAACGCCACGTAAATAAGCACGGGATTCTAGTGAACTCTGGGTATTTCCCCATCCGGTCACTTGCAATAGAGTTCCATCGGCAACATCTTGTCCAGCTTTTGGTAGCTTAGCATAACCCATAGTCAATCCCCTCGAATCGTAATTTTTCAATTCCAAAAGACAGAAATCATAATCACCGTTCGAAGGATCATATTTAGGATGAATTATCACTTTCTTCACATCAACCAATTCACCGCCAAAGGCATGGAGGGATGAACCAATGCGCACTGTTAACGAAAAAACAGTGGCATCAATTGTACAATGAGCCGCTGTAAGAACAATGTTGCTCTTGATCAAGGATCCTCCACAAGAGTGTCTGTTAAAACGTTGCAAGGATATCTGATGTGGTGCATCGGCGATATTGATTACATGACCACCAACAACACGTCCGTCGAACATAGGTTTATTCAGAAACCTAGCACTTTCAACAACAGCTAGCACGTAAAATATTACACATAAACGAAACATTTTTAAAAACAATTTGATACTGGTTCTAATCAATGGCAAATCAATGGTTTTTATACAATAAGAATTCTATTCTCTGGCATTGACTTTGTTTAAAAAAAACCTAGCTATAGCGACTCTTGATTTTGATTTTAATTTATGAAGCCTTGTGAAGATTTCCCAAGACCCACAATAAAATAAGTTCTTATCGAAGTTTTATGATTTGTATGTTCAATAAGTTTTTGAACCTCAAATACATTTTTAGTAGTAGCCTTGGCATTAATGCAATTTATCACATTTGTTTTGATTTTGGTTTTTTTTTTTTGAGATATGAAAAATTTAGAGATTATATTCATGGAGTATTTTTAATCTTTCGAATCCACTTCCGAGGCTATTTGTTTTTAAGTAAAAGCCTACGCGTAAAGAATTAAATATAATGCATGACTGGATCGCACGAACTTGCTCTTGTAATTCATGGATGTAAGCTGTTGGTTCAGTCAAAGCTAACCTACTTGCGGTGAAAACGAAGTTTTATTTAATATCAAAGTTTCGATGGAAACATAGCATAAGATTTTTATACAAATCGAACTAACCTGTGCCCATAACGCACTGAACGCATAAATAATAGGGGTTTACATGGAACAGCATGCTTGATAGGATTTATTTACTGTTTACACAGGCCTTTTGCTGAAAGGCGCAATCAGTGGGCCAGGTAGATTTATGTGTGCGTAGAAACGAGAAGATTAGATTCCATCCCAAAATCCTTCTCGTTTCTACACACTGGATGCGCCTTCCAGTAAAAGGCCTTTGTAAAAGCCCTTCCACACTATCCCTTCCACACTATCCCTTCCACACTATCCCTTCCACACTATCCCTTCCACACTATCCCACTGAGTATTAACACATGCCAAAAAAGTGGGAAACAAATCATGTTTAATAGTGTGGAAACAAAATATGAGAGCCCATCTTACACAGCATGTTATTACACCCTACACGATTTGACATGTGTTAATACATGAGAATTTTTAGAAATGTAAGTAAGAAAATACAGTTTGATCATTTAAACATTTTTAATTCACTAAATTTTGTTTCTTGGTTTAAACACTGCTGACAGTTTTAATCCATTTCCGAACTGATGACACACGAGAATAGACACCAGGATAGTTAGGTCTGGCACATCCATATCCCCATGAAACAACTCCGACCAGAACATCACCGTTCATCAATGGACCACCTGAATCTCCTTGGCAGGCATCCTTACCACCTTGTTCGAGACCGGCACAGATCATACGATCAGTGACACCCCCATATCGGGCATATGAAGAGTTGCATTTAGATTGATTGGCCTTGGGAACAGTAGCGGCACGAAGACGTAAACGGGATTCTTGTGAATTCTGAGTATTTCCCCATCCAGTTACTTCCAATAAAGTTCCATCGGCAACATCTTGTCCAGCTTTTGGTAGTTTGGCATTGCCCGAAGTCAATCCGGTGGAGTTGTAGTCTTCCAATTCCAAAATAGAGAAATCATAGTCGATGGTTGAAGGATTGTATAGGGGATGACTTGTCACTTTCTTCACACCAACTAAAATACCACCACCGGCATGAAGGGATGAACCAATGCGAACCTTAAGTGAAGAAGTTAATACTCCACTCAAACAATGAGCTGCTGTTAGAACAATGTTGCTCTTAATCAAGGATCCTCCACATGAGTGGCTGCCATAATGTTGCAAGGATATCTGATGTGGTGCATCAGCGATATTGATCTCATGACCACCAACAATACGTCCATCGAGCATAGGTTTTTTCAAGAACCTAGCACTTTGAGCAAGAGCCAACAAACAGCAGAGTAAAACCAAGCGGAACATTGTAAAAGGAAGTATAAGATACTATGTAGCTAACTAAAGGCAAATCAATGGTTTATATACCATCGATCCTATATAGGTACTTTAGGCATTGACTTAGTTACGAACATCATATAATATACGGCTTAAAAGTTTTAAAAAAAGAATCAACTATAAGCCACTTGATTTTAAATTATGACACTCGATGGCAGCCTTGTTGAGATTTCCCAAGACCTGCACCATATAAAACAATCTTATCAATACTTTATATTTATTTATTTACAATAAGTTCTCCCTTAGATAGTCGACATTAATCCAATTTATTACACTGTCTGTTTTTTTTTTATTCTTTAGGTGAATCGTGTAATGTCTCAGAAGTATATTGGTCAAGTACCTGTCGTTTAGAAAGTGTCTGCATTCTCTCGAGTTCACTTCTAAATATAATTCAGACTATTTACTTAAAACAAAATACTTCAAATCAAAATTGTCAATTATCAACTTTTACGTTCCATATAGGTTTTATGTACAATGTATATAAAACAAAAAACTAATAGAATTTAATATTTCAAACTTATTCCACACTACATCAGCTTTTTTACTTGATACGTCAGCTAAGTACAGACGATTGTCAGATCTTACAATATTGTCAGATCTGTCAGTGAAAAAACTGGTCCAAATGTCTTACAATCGTCTAAACACACAATTTTGTCTGACAATATTGTCAGACACGTCATTGTCAGACGACAATCTGACAAAAAATTGTCAGGTATCTTACAATCGTCTGAACACACAATTTTTATCATTGTCAGTCGATTAGGACATTGTCAGACTCATTGGTCATTGTCAGATGTTTTAATTGAAAACATCTTACAATTGCTGACAATTTCTTCATTGTTCGAAATGTCAATGAGTTGGTTAAAGAGAGATAAAAAAATAGCTGACAATCAAATTGGGAAGAAATCTACCAACCGTGTGAACGGACAATTTATCATTGTAAGAAATATGTCAATTGTCAGCTAATTGTTAGCTACTGTCAGACCATTGACAGTTAAGACAAAATTGTAAGATCTGACAATCGTCTATACTTAGCTGTACATAATTCACGTAATTCAGAAAATATATGGCCTTTAAAAGATTGTGGAACGTAGGTATTCATTATTAGTTTCACGTGCAATAAAAGTGCCTGTTTACGCAGGCCTTTTACTGAAAGGCGCAACCAGTGAGACAGGTAAATTTATGTGTCTGTAGAAACGAAAAGGGTAGATTATGAAATTATCACTCCTATTTAGACTAAAAATCAAATATTCACAAAAAAATATATTGACGTTAAATGTTTAACTTTACATTCCACTGCTTAGTGCTTATTTGTTTAGGAATCTTCAATAGATTTTTAAATTTCGAAATTATCGCACTATATCTACCGTTTTTCCCTTATTTCAACATCAACCATTTTAATTTTTTTTAAACAATTTCTAATGTTGATCTCAAGTCTCAAAATTGAGTAAAAATGTGGAACGCATTTTATTTTATTTTATTTTTTCAATACTATATCTAATTAGAAATAAGTCCCCTTACGAAGAAATAAATTGCCAGAGATTTGTTTGACTTTTTTGTTTAATTTCCTTAAAAATGTGTTTGAAGAGGAATGTCAAATAAATCTCCTCAAATCGATGACCGGGGAGATTTCGTTTACTCCTCTTACTTATTGCCATTCTCACCTAAAAACTGAAATTTGCTGGAAACTCAGTTTCCTCGTGTGAAATTGGCCTTATTTGTTTACATATTAAACCGGGTACTCATCTCACTTAAGCCCGTATGACACTACATTTTTTCTTCAATTTTAATTAATTAAAAATTAAAGTAGAGTAGAACGAAAACTTTGTTATTTTAAAATCCTGTATGTGCCTGTTTACATAGGCATTTTACTGAAAGGCGCAACCAGTGAGACAGGTAGATTTATGTGTGCGTAGAAACAAGACGGGTAAATTCCATCCCAAAATCCTTCTCGTTTCTACACACATAAAATCTACCTGTCTCACTGGATGCGCCCTTCAGTAAAATGCCTATGTAAACAGGCACTATGAGTGAGTAAATATGAAAATGTCACAAAAAATTTATTAAAAATGGGATTCGATTTACATTTTTTCAGATCCTAGGAGATTTTTTTGACTTGGTTGAACACACACTACTGTGTATGTGAAGATGAATGTCAAAAAAAATCTACTCAAATCGTTGTCCGAGGAGATTTCATTTTCCCCTCTTACTTCTTGCCCTTCTCACCTATAAACTGAAAGTTGCTGAAAACTCAGTTTCCTCGTGTGAAAGGGGACTAATTTTAATTCCTAAAGCTAAGTACAGACGATTCTCAGATCTAACATTATTTGGACTGTTTGGTAACTTGAAATTTCTTGCGAATTTGCACAAATTTTCACAATTTGCTGTCAAAACCCATAGAAAAAAAACTCAGTTTTCTGGAATTCTGTTGAACAAAAAGTTACCAAACAGGCAAATTGTCAGAACTGTCAATGGTATGACAATAGCTAACAATTAGCTGACAATTGACATATTTCTTACAGTGAAAAATTGTCCGTTCACACGGTTGGTAGATTTCTTCCCAAAGACTGACAATTTGATTGTCGGTACTAAAGTCGATTGCTAATTGAATTAAAATGTAATTAAAGTTTAAATTTTGATGTTTCAACGTATAGATGCACATAATTAGCTTACAAAAATAAAGTTTGGATAAAATTTAACGCGATTTTAATCTAATTCACGGCAATTCGAAACAAGCAAAAAAAAAGTAGTTTAACAGCTCTTGTTGGTAAGGGAAAAGCCCAATTCTTTCCGGGATTAGAAAAAACATACCTGAAGTTATTCAGAGTTTTCAGTTGGATATCACGGTTATGTTTAATAATAAATTAAGATAAAGATTCAGTAGCATGATAAAGTCTAATAGGGAAAGTTAGAGAAAGTAAGCCTGAAGATCATTCAATTGTCTTTAAAGTTTTTCCTGGCTTGTTGACGTGTATTTTGTTAGACGTCACCGTTTACTTTACAAATATCAAAGTAGAATTGACATTTGTCACCATTTGCAACCGGTGACAATTTTTGCGCCACCTTGTAGAAAACGGATTGCTTTGGAACTTAAATTCGTCTCTTTCCAAAATTTTCAAAATATAATAAACAATTCCTAAACATTTCAATGAGAAAATACAGTTTGATCATTTAAACATTTTTAATTCACTAAATTTTGTTTCTTGGTTTAAACACTGCTGACAGTTTTAATCCATTCGCGAACTGATGACACACGAGAATAGACACCAGGATAGTTAGGTACGGCACATCCATATCCCCATGAAACAACTCCGACCAGAACATCACCATTCATCAATGGACCACCTGAATCTCCTTGGCAGGCATCCTTACCACCTTGTTCGAGACCGGCACAGATCATACGATCAGTGACACCCCCATATCGGGCATATGATGAGTTGCATTTAGATTGATTGGCCTTGGGAACAGTAGCGGCACGAAGACGTAAACGGGATTCTTGTGAATTCTGAGTATTTCCCCATCCAGTTACTTCCAATAAAGTTCCATCGGCAACATCTTGTCCAGCTTTTGGTAGTTTGGCATTGCCCGAAGTCAATCCGGTGGAGTTGTAGTCTTCCAATTCCAAAATAGAGAAATCATAGTCGATGGTTGAAGGATTGTATTGGGGATGAATTGTCACTTTCTTCACACCAACTAAAACACCACCACTGGCATAAAGGGATGAACCAATGCGAACCTTAAGTGAAGAAGCACTTGCTCCACTTGTACAATGAGCTGCTGTTAGAACAATGTTGCTCTTAATCAAGGATCCTCCACATGAGTGGCTGCTATAACGTTGCAAGGATATCTGATGTGGTGCATCAGCGATATTGATCTCATGACCACCAACAATACGTCCATCGAGCATAGGTTTTTTCAAGAACCTAGCACTTTGAGCAAGAGCCAACAAACAACAGAGTAAAACCAAGCGGAACATTGTAAAATGAAGTATAAGATACTATGTGGCTAACTAAAGGCAAATCAATGGTTTATATACCATCGATCCTATATACATAGGTACTTAAGGCATTGACTTAGTTACGAACATCAGATAGTACGGCTTAATAGTTTCAAAAAGAATCAACTATAAGCCACTTGATTGTAAATTATGACACTTGATGGTAGCCTTGTTGAGATTTCCTAAGACCTGTACTATATAAAACAATCTAATCAATACTTTATAATTTATTTATTTACAATAAGTTCTCGCTTAGATAGTCGACATTAATCCAATTTATTACACTGTTTGTTTTTTTTATTCTTTAGGTGAATCGTGTAATGTCTCAGAAGTATATTGGTCAAGTACCTGTCGTGTAGAAAGCGTCTGCATTCTCTCGAGTCCACTTCTAAATAGAATTCAGATTGTTAACTTTAAAAAAAATGCTTGAAAACAAAATTGTCAGTTATTAACTTTTACGTTCCATATAGGTTTTATGTGCAAGGTATTTAAAACAAAAGACCAGTAGAATTTAATATTTCAAACTTACTCCACACTACATCAGCTTTTTTCTTGATACCTACATAATTCAGAAAATAAATGGCCTTTAAGTTCATTATTCATTATTAGTTTCACGTGAAATAAAAGTGCCTGTTTACTCAGGCCTTTTACTGAAAGGCGCAACCAGTGAGACAGGTAGATTTATGTATGTGTAGAAACGAGAAGGGTAGACTATTTAGACTAAAAATCAAATACTCGCATAAATATATTGACGTTAAATGTTTTACTTTACATTCCGCTTCTTAGTGCTTATTTGTTTAAGGATCTTCAATAGATTTTTAAATTTCGAAATTATCGCACTATATCTACCGTTTTTCTCTTATTTTAACGTCAACCATTTTAATTTTTTTTTACAATTTCTAATGTAGATCTCAAGTCTCAAAGTTGAGTAAAAATGTGGAACGCATTTCATTTTTTTTGCAATACTGTCTATATGTGATTAGAACTATAAGTCCCCTTTCATACGAAGAAACAAATTGCCAGAGGTTTTTTTTACTTTTTCTTTTAATTTCCTTAAAAATTTCTGATACCTTTCACACGAAAAAAAAATCGTATACATTTTCTGTAGTTTCCTTTTAAAATAGCTTGGTTGAACATCACACTAATGTGTGTGTGAAGAGGAATGTCAAATAAATCTCCTCAAAACGATGACCGGGGAGATTTCGTTTACTCTTCTTACTTGTTACCATTCTCACCTAAAAACTGAAAAGTTGCTGGGAACTCAGTTTCCTCGTGTGAAATTTGCCTTATTTTGTACATATAAAACCGGGTACTCATCTCACTTAAGCCCGTATGACACTACATTTTTTCTTCAATTTTAATTAATTAGAAATTAAATTAGAGTAGAACGAAAAATTTGTAAATTAAAAAATCCTGTATGAGTGAGTACCTACTTACTCAAAAACCCCCATTAATATGAAAATGTCACAAAAAATGTATTAAAAATGGGATTCGATTTACAGTTTTTTTGAAATTTCAACTTTGAAAATGAAAAAAACATAGAAACCTAATTTTGAACAATAGGTGTGTTCCCTTACTTTGAAACTCTGTGCGTTTGTGTAAATTTTATTTTTTGTATATGACTTTTGTGTAGAAATTCACACAAATGCACAGAGTTTCAAAGTAAAGGAACACACCTAAAATGTTGTCGGCTCTTATTTTGTGTACCGTTAATATAAATCTATTAATATGAAAATATAAAAAGAGATGGATCTTTAAAAAAAATAAGAAATATTTGGCGCTTTTATTTTTACATAATTTTGACAGTCATTAATGTTTATTAAAAACAACATCTTTCACTTTTTCCCTTGGCTGACAATTAAATATGATTTATTGAGCCAAAAATTAAGAAAAAAAAATGTAGTGTCATACGGGCTTTAGAATTAAAAATGAACGCATCCACAATCTTCTATAATTTTAATTCCTATAAGCTTCATTAAAGAAAAATAATTTCTAGCACTGCACTCGGTTAACCTAGTAAAAATTAATACGTTCCACAATTGTTCCAAAGGTATTTTTTTTTTTTTGTGGAATGTGAAAAATAACTGATTTCACTTCGACGTTTTCCTATAAAAATCTAATTTTCACTTGAACTGCGAACCAAGCCAATTTTAAAATTACCAAATTATTTTTTTTAAACTTTTAAATTAATGTACATATTTTCTTTGCCATATCCAAAATCATATAGAAGATATTATAATCTTCTTAATTTATTTTTTTTTAAACGTAGCAATAACAATTATAGCCCGAACAAAATCCACCATAATAATAACCCACAGACCAACAGGAACTTATACAACCGGAATGATCAAAAGGATTGTAATTACAAGGATCTGTAATAAGATTCAAATTTATAAAAGGTTGTGAAATGCATATTATTTATTTATCTTTTCTAGTTTATAACATACCATAAACTCTTGCTTTTCCAGCGTCTTCTCCAGCTTTGCCAAATTGAACTGATTTTTTAGATACCTCTTCGCTAGGATCTCTATCTTGAGCTTGAGCTTGAACTTGGTTCAAAGTTGTAGTTGCAATTACAACAAATAAAAATAGAACAATGAGGAACTTCATTTTGATTGGATTTGATGTTTTTCTTTGGATATGGGGCGTCTTTTATTTAATTTTGAACTAATTATATACTTTTACAAGCAGATATGTAGCTTATGGGGGTATAGGAAGAAATAATGACAAACAATTAGATATATAGCTATTGATGACCGAAGACATTAAGATAAAAATAAAAATGCATTAGGCAAAATTCTTTATTTAAATAAAAATGTAATTAGCTTATTTGCTTATCAAAGATGTTATTATCAAACAAAAAGAAAAAAAATAAACCCTTGGAAATTATTTATTCATTAGGAACCAAAATCACAATTATTAGGTCAAAAGAGAATCAGAAGGAAAAATATGAAAGGATTCAGTAATCAATATCACAATTTAAAAATTTTTTGTGTATCTCTATTTATTTGTGTATTCTTCAATATTCATGGCTAAACTATACTGAATTGATTTCGATTAAAATTTTATTAATATAGGTACACACTAGAAAGTTGGCTAGACAGTTTTCTTACGAAAATAAAAGGTGTAAATAGGGTAAACGGGCAATAGAAAGAATCTATTACTTTACTTGAAGTGTAAAATTCTTTCGCACAGAAATTTACAATTATTGTGTTCTCTTATTAGAAATTTTATGAGTGACAAGCAGGAATTTTGACAGTTGCCAGTTTCCGTTTATCGTGGGAATCTGAGACCATAGGATGTATTTCCTTTACTTTGAAAGTCTTTACAATTGTTTGTATTTCTACACAAAAGTCTGTCAAAGTTCATATGGGAAAAAAAATAAAATGTATGCAGTTTTGGACAGAAAATAACAGAGTTTCAAAGAAAAGTATATTTGTGAAAATTTTTAAATAAAATTTCAAATTACCAAACAGACCTTCTCAAACTAAATGTCAGAAATGAACGAAAACTAGATTTCCGATGAAAATGTCAAATGGACAGCAATAAGTGAGGAGTGACTTTACAAAAAGTGATAAAAGCACTTACCTATGCTTGAGAAAATCAAAAAAACAAAATGCGAAATTGTGAATTTAAATATGATTTAAGGTAAAAGCCGATTTCTATGATTTGATTTTGTTTTAAAAATAATTTGTTGTTTTAAAATGCTTAATTTAACATACAAATATAAAGAACAAAACTCCACCGACCACTAGTCTTAAAAAAGTGAAAATTCACTTCTCAAGTATGTAAAATTTTATGATATTACTTCAAATTGTAAACGCATGATGGATTGTTTTTGGTTTTGATTTTTGATAAATTTTAAATTTATAGTTTATCTAATATACAAACCAATATTATAGTAACTAAATTCACCAATTAAAATAATTTTTATTTTTGTTGAATTTTCACATGAAATAAACAGTCAGGGATGGCAAGTAAAAATTGTTAAAAAATAAGTTAAAAATATGAGTACGTTTCCCTATTTTGTTTTCAGAACAAGAACTGTCATTTTGAAAATAATAAAAATGGCCATAAGGCAGGTAAAAATAACATAACAAAATGGATAGTTCAAAAAACTTATATTTTGATAATAAAAATGTTAATTCCCTGAGGAAAATGGCTGAAACATTGCTGGAAATTTTTTGAGGTTTTTTTCTTTTAATTTTCAGTCTCCACCAATCGTAGACCGTTCACTTCTCTTACTTGGTACCCTTCTTTCCTAAAAACCGAAATTTGCTGGAAACTGCAGTTTCCTCATGCGAAAGGTGACTTCATTCATTTAGTACCATACTGAAATTTTTGCTGAAAGTAGATTACGTTTTTTATTCTTTTTTTCTTCGTGAAAAACTATGAAATGTTCAGTACGTGAACGGCTTAAAGGTTAGACCACACTAGGCATAACTGCACGTGTATGAGCTATATCGCACCAAGCGACATCTGCACTTCACGGCGCGGCACTATGTGACAAAGTTGATAATCTGACCACCTTTGCCGCGACATGAAGTTTCGTGCGAAAGTGCGTGCGGTGTCGATGAAGTGCAGTTCCGCCGAGTTCGGTTTTGCCTGAAATTCACACAAGTCACAAAAATTCAAAGAGGCACAAAGCTCATTTCAAAGCACCAAATTACATTCGAACGCGTCCATTTAAAAAAGCTTTGTTTGTATGAAAATGTCAAAATTCTATGCATAAAAACAGAAATAGAAAAAGAAATCAACTAATATTTAGTTTTCATAAGGGAAATTTGATTCAAAACTTTCTCTTAGATGAAAATAATAAAAATTAAATAAAATCAAACTGAAAAGCTTTTGAAGGAAAAAGTCAAATTTGAAACAATATGCAGGACGGTGTTGAAATTCAAACCGACCTATTTTAAATTCAGGAATCCAAGAGTGAGTTGAGTCCAAAGTGATTAGTAATGAGAACGAAAAATTATTTCAAATCAAATTCGGAAATATTACGAGATAACATACAAAATCAGAAAAGTTTAATTGAAAAAACAATTTTTGTGAATTTGGAAATTTGTTCATTTCGGGTCTTATGAAGATGTGGTATTAAATAAGCCATTAACGAGACCGATTCAATTTCAAAATTAAATCATATGTGAAACAAAATTAGCCGACTACTTGTCAATAATTTGCGAAAAATTACCCCTTTTCGGCTCTAAAATAATCAGCAAATGTAGAATAATGCATCACCCTGTATCTATAAAGAAAAATATACCAAAGCTTTCTGCCATCGAAGTACTAAAATAATATTATAGCAATTTCACTGAACGCACTCAACACTCCATCACGAACATGCGCCATAATTTCATTTACTGTACGAACAAAAAACTTTGAGTGTTTTTTTTTTATAAATCTTATTTGTGGTGTTGTATCGCGACGAAGAATGGAGGAGTGAATTTTTGTGAATAATAATTTTTTTATCCACACAAATTATAAGCAAGCAAAAAAAAAAGAAACGAAATTAAAAATGTAAAAATAAACGCCATTTCTAAAAATCTTATAACAATTTCAAAGTGAACAATACAAAAATAGAAAATAACAAGGAAAAAAATAATAAAAAAAATAAAAACCTCTTTTTGTAGGTTCTTTACGAAATCACAAATAAAAAATTGTATATTAAAATAAAAATCAACTTATCGTCGTACTATATCTCTCCAGCCCGCGCCTCGGCAAAAAAAGAGCTGCTACGATGATATCCCTTTAAACAAAAGAATGAAAAAAAAAAGAAAAAGTTTTGAAAAACAATATAGCTAAAAAAATAAAATTGCAATTGCACAAAAAACCAAAAAAAAAAACTGTTGTACAAAAAAATTAATATCAATCTCGACACGAGAACGTACTTACTTTATCTAAAAAAAAAAAACTTAAAAAAGAAGTGAATTTGGATTTTTCCCCAACCCTCGGTCCACCTAAGTGTAATTAAATAAAATTGTAAAAAAAAATTCTTATGTGAGACGAGTTTTTTCACAATTTTCTTCATTTTATTTTCGCTAGATATTTCCAAGGAAAAGTTGGGAAAACATGCACACAGTTTTATGTCGACGAAGTTATAAAACCAATAAAGCACACAATTTGTCAATAAATTGATAAAACGTATCAAAAAACTATGTAGAGTTACATAGTTATAATTAAATCAAAAACTTAAATATTTTTTCTAAAGAGAATTACCTAAATCATAGAAAGAAAATCTGTAAGAAAAAAAAAAAATTATTTCCAATGAGAAAAATGTCGACGAAAGCTAACAAAGCAGCAGCGGCAGCAGAAGTTTCATCATCGGCGTCGTCAGGAGGCGGTGGTGTAGGTGGAGTGTCAGTGGGGGGCTCACCGACAACAACAACAACAACAAATGGAACACCACAGAGACGACTAAGGACTCGCACCTCCCAATCAGCCAGTGGCAGTGACAAAAAGAACAGCGACCGCCTATCTACGTCCATGACGACGAACACGACGACGACATCATCGGATTCGGTTTCGTCTCTTCCTGCTGGTGGAACTACTACAACTACTGGCAATGGTTCAGCTGGTCTTGATGATTCGGCAAAAAAGAAAAACCAACAACAACAATTTGTCAGAAGCAAACCCTCCCCGCACACCCAGCCACATTCATCGTCGACATTCTCCCAGAACAAAAACGAAGAATTCCATTTCGACACACCACGTGAGTGTCCAGTCTTTCGTCCCACAACCGACGAGTTCCGAAATCCCCTGGCTTATATCTCGAAAATTCGACCGATAGCCGAAAAGTGTGGCATTGCTAAGATCCTGCCGCCAGCCGAATGGCGTCCACCATTTGCTGTCGATGTTGATAAACTCAAATTCACACCTCGCGTTCAGCGTCTCAATGAACTGGAAGCGAAGACACGTGTTAAGTTGAATTTCCTCGATCAGATTGCTAAATTCTGGGAGCTACAAGGATGTTCATTGAAGATCCCCATGGTGGAACGAAAGGCATTAGATTTATATTCGTTGCATAGAATTGTACAAGAAGAAGGCGGCATGGAACAAGCGACTAGAGAGAGAAAGTGGGCCAAAGTGGCCAATCGGATGTCCTATCCCTCGAGCAAGAGTGTTGGAGCCACTCTGAAGATGCACTATGAAAGGTTATTGCATCCGTATAATGTGTACACTTCAGGCAAGATCATCGATATGAAAATAGAGGAAGATGCATCTGGAACAGATGATTGTAAGTATTTTTTTTTATTTTTTTTTTTGTGAAAATAAATGAAAACTCGTCTATTTTTATTACGTCATTCAAGTTTATTGTTTAAATGGTTTAAGATTTCATTCTGTAAAACTAAAAGAAACACAAATTCATCTGTTTTTGATTATAATTAAATGTTAAATAATATTTCACTTGAAAATATGTACGTATATACATAAATTAGTTGTAAGAGTCTTGTTGGCGGCTTATCAAAACAAACATATGGAAGTTTGCATGAATATCGATTTCGATTACAAAAGCAAGATAATAATTAGGCTTGTGACTTTTCTACTGGTGACACTAAAACTCTTGGGCCTTAGATGTCATTGTTCTTAAGTCAGTAGCTATTTAACTAACTACCCCAAGATCAATCCCTCTAGATTAACTAGAAAAATATTTTTGACATAATATCTTGAAATAGCAATTAATAATTAATTAATATACAAGGTTGATTTACTTGGGTTTAGATCAGAGTTAAATCAGTACTAACAAAACAGATTATGAAGAACAATAAAATACAAAGTCCAGTTTGTTACAAATTAATGTGATTTTACACCCTATATTGACTATACTTAGGGGTTCCAAATGCGCACTTCAATCTCCAAGTTGAAGAACCGTCGCAGCACCCAGTGGATCATTTTGAGCTCGTAGAGTCTCAGTCTCACTATTTTTAAGTAAAATTATTGATTACTTATTAGATGTTTTTTACACTGGGGATAAGAATAATATGTATTTTACTTTAAAAATAGTCGAAGGTATTTGGTTGATGTAATAACAGATTATCTAAAAGCTAATCCTATCAAATTAGTGTTTTTTATGTTCTTTTGAAGGAGTATTTGTTTCTTAATTTTGTTTCACATAAGACCAGTGATAGATTAAAATTCAAACTGTCGCAAAAAAAAGTAAAAAAAAGAAAAGAACATCCGGCGTAGTAAATTTATCCATTCTGGAGAACAAATTGTGGTTTGAGATCTTTTTGGGTTCTGAAATGCCTTAACGAAAAATTGTGTGGGTCCGTTGTTGTTGAAAACGTCTCCATTTCACCACATTCTTGAAAACTTTTAATTTTTTATATATTATATATTCTAGCATGTATGTAGGTAGTTCTGATAAATTTTCGAAATTTGCTATCAAAACCCATAGGAAAAAACTCCGTTTGGGAAATTTTTTGAATAAAATATTAAATAAAAATCAGCAAAAAAACCCAGAATAGCTGCTATGATAAGAAACAAATCAACGTAATATTTGCAAAAATTCCTTACTACATTTGTGTGGCAAAAGTATAACTTAGGTCTTAGAAGCAAAGGTTAATAATCTCGGAAAAGAAAAAAAAATGTTTGGCTAAACAATAAACAATTTTTGTTAGAATATTTACTTTTGATTGAAGGTTTGATTTAAATAAATGAGTTTTGGAAATACATAAATGACACCCTATTGTATACATATTTTTGTTAAGTTACTTGAAAGTTTAAAGTTAAAATCATAAGGGATGTATTCATAGTAATTTTAAAGCTATTGCTAAGTAAATAATAAAGCGAGTAAATCGTTGTGTCAATTTGTGTTGTACCAACATGATTGTCCGAAGCTGTTGCATGCAGGTTGTTAGCTACCACAATTGGTGTAACAGTTGGTGGTGTGACCACAAACGATGCAATCGTTCGTGCGTCGCATACATCGGTAAGTCTGTCAAGCTATTGGAACAACCGTTGAATCACAGATACTATAATAACTTATATTATCTGTGGTTGTATCGTGTATTCCCCCCTTAAGTTTAATTGAATATTTAGATATTAATTTTAATTCTTTGTCATTTCAAACGTTGACATTTGTATAGAAGAATAAACTCAATAAACGTATGTTTGTATATTTTGATAAACAATTAGCAATTTGGTTTTGAATAGAGGTTGTTTTCATTGAGCAATTTGATCTTAAATTTTATTTTACTTTAAACTTGAGTTTCGCAATAAATGGCCCATTGTTCACTTATAAGGTCTGTTTCTTCACTTCCCAAAACTGCCATTTTCTACCCATTTTAGCCCAAAGTTCTGTTAAAATTGGACTAGAATTAGTCAAAATTAGAAGTTTTAGGAAGTAAACAAACAGACCTATTGTTCGTCGATTTCCAAATAATTTTTGTGAAATTATTTTTTCTATTTTTCTCTCCTATCTTTGTACACGCATATTTTCCTTGTTTTCAATCAAACCGATCTCTGAGGCTTTGGCGGTAGTGTTTTGTTAAAAGGTGATGCATGCTTCTTATCAATTCAATTTTGAATTCCTCTTATAGTATTGTGACGCTGCAGTTCACAGAGAACACCAACATGAAATACAAATTTATCAAACAAAATATACATATTTTGTTTATTTTTACCAATGTAGATGCTTAGACATGTTTTTCGCCTGACTTGATGGTAGATTTTCCTTCCTTCAAATCACAGTATGCTATTCTCTTGGCATAAACCTTCTCGTTGTACTTTGTGCATGTCATTAACGTATTTTAATATTTAAATTGATCTTGGGAAGGTATCATCCCTTATGAATAAAAAATTTTTAGATTCTCTATCTTACTTTCGCTTAAATTACCGCGACTCCTTTTCACCATCATCTTTTTTTTGGGCTTCAATAATTTTTTTGAGATCTTGATCAATATACAAAAATACCAATACCAATCTTCCATGAGTAAGAAGTGAATAGTGAGCCTTGTCAAGATATACTCTTGCTTATGTTTTATTCATTCGGGTCACAGTTTCTAATAAAATGCTTCGTAAAGGTATCTCCCTATTGCTGTTGTCTACATTAATGAAACTATGGGTTTTTGGAAATGTTAGTCCGTTCGATGAAATAAATTTAATCTGCTTTTTTGATCTATTCTGGTGTAGGTTAAAATTTGTTATTTTTATTTTCCTCATCTAACCTAACGTTTTTTTTATTACAAAATTTATAAATCTCCTCCCTTACTGTTAATTAATTTTAGGCAAGGACTATAAGTCGCACGAAATAGTGTCACGTCAACAAATAACCCCACCGAATGAGACCACAGCTCGCAGATCGAAACGTTTTGCCTTGGGCAAGGGTGCAGTGTGTGGCTTAGGAGCCACAACATCTTCTTCGACATCATCATCATCAGCTGCTGGGCACATCGAGACAAAGGAAGACTTCAAGCGTAATTTGATTGCCACTTTTAATGATATAGCTGCTGGTGGAACAACCAAAAATGCCGCTGCCGCCCCTACCGAAATTGTAGATCCTCTGATGAAATATATATGCCACATCTGTAATCGTGGTGACTCTGAAGAGAACATGTTGTTGTGTGATGGATGTGATGATAGTTACCATACATTCTGTTTGATTCCTCCATTGGTGTCGATTCCTAAAGGTGAATGGTTGTGTCCTCGGTGTGTGGTTGAGGAAGTGAGCAAGCCCACTGAGGCATTTGGTTTTGAACAAGCTGAACGGGAGTACACTCTGCAGCAATTCGGTGAGATGGCAGATCAATTTAAAGCGGATTACTTCCGCAAACCGGTGCATATGGTGTCGACGGATTTGGTTGAACGGGAATTCTGGAGGATTGTCTCGTCCATTGATGAGGATGTGACTGTAGAATATGGAGCTGATCTCCATACCATGGACCATGGATCGGGATTTCCAACAAAGAGTTCTTTATATCTTCTGCCCAGTGATCAGGAGTATGCCGAATCACCATGGAACTTGAATAATCTTCCTCTGCTCGAGGATTCCATTTTGGGTCACATTAATGCCGATATCAGTGGCATGAATGCCCCTTGGATGTATGTGGGAATGTGTTTTGCAGCCTTCTGCTGGCACAATGAAGATCATTGGAGCTATTCCATCAACTATCTTCACTGGGGTGAACCTAAAACTTGGTATGGAGTTCCCGGTTCTTGTGCTGAAGCATTTGAAGAAACCATGAAAAAGGCAGCTCCAGAATTATTCGCCTCTCAGCCCGATTTACTACATCAATTGGTTACAATCATGAATCCAAATATTCTAATGAATAATGGAGTTCCAGTCTTTCGAACCGATCAAAATGCTGGCGAATTTGTTATAACTTTCCCAAGAGCCTATCACGCTGGATTCAATCAGGGTTATAATTTTGCAGAAGCGGTTAATTTCGCCCCTGCGGATTGGTTGAAAATGGGACGTGAATGCGTCAATCATTATTCAATTTTGCGACGTTTCTGTGTCTTTTCACACGATGAACTGGTCTGCAAAATGGCTCTGGAACCGAATAAACTGACTTTTGGCATTGCAACTGCCTGCTACATAGACATGGCCGAAATGGTTGACTCTGAGAAGAAGTTACGCAAGTCTCTGCTCGAATGGGGTGTCACTAGAGCCGAACGGAAAGCTTTTGAGCTAATTCCCGATGATGAACGACACTGTTTGGAGTGCAATACTACTTGCTTCTTGTCTGCGGTATCATGTGAATGCAAGAATTCAATTGTCTGCCTGAGGCACTACACAGCTTTGTGTTGTTGTGGTGCAGAGAAGCACACATTACAATATCGCTATACTTTGGATGAGATGCCGCTGATGCTGCAAAAACTCAAGGCAAAGGCACAGAGTTTCGAGAGGTGGCTATCACGTTGCCGTAACATTATTGACACAAATACACCGACAGTGGTGTCCCTGACTGAGCTTCAGGAACTCACGAAGGAAGCAGAATTGAAAAAATTTCCCAGTTCGATGTTGATTGATCGATTAAATGCTGCCGTTTTGGAGGCAGAGAAGTGTGTCACCGTTATTCAGCAATTGGGAATAAATAAAGTGAGTAGATCGTTTGGTTCTTAGTTCTTAAAATATTTATTCAATCTCTCTTGTTTCCTTCTTTGTTTCATTGTTTTCTAACAGGTTCGAACTCGACTCGATCACTCAATTGACGCCGCTCAATACAAGCTCACCATGGAGGAGCTTGAATTGTTCGCACAAGAAATCGACAACCTTTGCTGCATAATCGAAGAGGGTCGCAGTGTCCGCGAGCTGCTTGCCATTGGCAAAGATTTTGTGGCACGTGCAAAGGTCATGCTGGCCAAGCCTACAGATTTGGCTGATGAAAAATTAATCGAAACCTTAATTGACGATGGATGTGTACTCCGCATCGAGATGCAGGAACTTATTGAACTGGGCAATCGTTTGAAGGCCATCAAATGGATCAAACGCTCAGAGATGCTTCGCGACTCTACTGTGAAGATGACAAGCGCAGAGATTAAAAATCTCTTGTTAGCCGGACAAGATTTGGAAAGTGATCCGGCAGTGGATAAGGAGATGCGAATATTGCACCAAATTTTAGGACAAATGGATGCATGGGAAAAAATGGCAGCTAAATATTTTCGTGGTAGTGCACAACACGATTTGCAGGAAATCGAAATGTTTTTGAAGAGTGGCGATGAAATCAATGGACAATTGCAATCTTATGGAGCTCTGAAAGATGCCATCAAGAAGGCAAAAGACTGGCTGAAATCGGTGGAAGCGTTGCAAGGAAATGATCATTTTCCTTATTGTCATACACTCGACGAGATTGTCCAACGTGGCAAGAACATTCCCATACAACTGGAAGAGCTCTTTCGAATGGAAGGTCACTTGAAGAGTGCCAAAGAGTGGAAGGAGAACACGGCGAAGGCATTCCTTAAGAAGCACACATATTACACATTGTTAGAGGTGTTAATGCCTCGTGATGAACCAGTTGTTATTGATTCGGATAGTAAAATACCATTCGAAGCGGATTTCTTGAAGGACATGAACCCAGCTCAGATTGTAGATTCGTTCAAGACGGCTGAGGAGAAGGAAATAAGAAACATGAGAGAACTCCGACGCTTGAATATGGGAAAGAACCCGTTAAAAGATGATTATTGTGTGTGTAATAGCAAGTTCCATGGTGTAATGTTTAACTGTCAACTTTGCAAGGATTGGTTTCACGAGGATTGTGTTAAGGAGAGCTCGTCAAAGTCAAGATCTGCCTCCAGTACACCTACACTAGTGGGAAGTCCAGCTCCTCCAGCAATGAATGGCAACCATACTAAGCCGAAATTCCTGTGTTCGTCGTGTGTGCGATCGAAAAGACCTCGTTTGGAGACCATATTGCCATTGTTGGTTTCACTACAGAAACTCCCAATTCGATTGCCAGAAGATGAAGCACTAAGGTGTTTAGCAGAGCGTGCAATGAATTGGCAGGATCGAGCTCAGAAAGTCTTGAGCAGTCCTGAAATTGCATCGGTACTGGAATCCATAACGCGAACAAAGTCAAAACCGGAAAAACCAATTCGCCGCCACCACCTGCAACAAAGGAAACCAATATCCCATCCGGAAAAACAGTCCAGCATCTCAGATGGTGAAGATCTCGACCATGAAGACGAAGACGAAGATGATGACGATGATGAGGGCCGGCTGCGAATTGATTTGGATGGTTTTAGTGACGATGAAGACTCCTCCCAGAATCTGCTAGAAGAAGAAAACAGTAAGAATTGCCCCCTCAAATTGACTGACATGGAATGTGAAGCCATGGAAGAACTAATGATGGAAGGTGATCTTCTCGAAGTCTCTCTAGATGTGTCTCAAGAGCTGTGGCGTGTTATAAAAGCCTCTCATCCACTAGCTTCAGCAGACCTGGCCGCCCGCTATCAACAGACATTCAATTTCCCCTCAGAAGAATCCAACGACAGTCTAGTCCACCAGCATACCAACAACAATTCGAGCAGTAGTAGTGGCAGTGGAGGCGTTAATGCTCTCAAGAAACGTCGTTCCTTAGACCCGGCGGCGCTATGTCCGGTGCCGAGAAAGAAGACAGCCACCCCCAACAAGTTGCAGCAGACAAATAATAAAAAGTCAGTTGTCGGACGTCGTTCGGAACCCACAAAACACACAACTATAATCTCGACAGAGGACAACACAGAAAACAACACCCCAACGCAGCCGAAAGTTGGTAACACCAAGAAGCGGAAGCGTGCCACCAATAAGAAGCTCTCACAACGTGCACAACAAGCACAACAAGAAGACGACGAGGAGGAGTGTCGTGCGGAAAATTGTCACAAACCAACTGGCCGTGAGGTCGATTGGGTGCAATGCGATGGCGGCTGTAACGAATGGTTCCACATGTACTGTGTTGGTCTCAATCGAAGTCAGATTAAAGCCGACGACGACTACATATGCTTAAGGTGCGCAAAAGCGAATCCATCGCAAAGTACCAACAAAAACCGAACGCAGACGAGGTAGGCGCTGTAAGCAGCTAAAAGCCTATAATTTTTCATTTATTTTTACTTTAAACTTTTGTGTGTTTAAGAAATGCAAAATACAAATAAAACAAAAAAAAACCATAAAACAGAAACCAAGATTAAGCACATTTTTAAATTAAAAAAAATACCTTAATTCAAGTTTAAATATTATTTTTTTTGTACACAGCTGAGTAGAAAAAAAAACCGAAATCGATAGTCGATAGAGAGAGAGAGAGTATGCCCATTTTATTAAAAAAACAAGCATTCCTCTCTATGTGAAATATGTTATTTTTTAATTCCTTATTTTTATTTTTTTGTGTAAAAGAAAAACATTTAAAAAAGAAACAAAAGAAAATAATATTCACCCTACACAGAGAACCATTATTAAATAAATGTGTTAATTTATTACCTAAAAAATAAAAAAAAAATAAAAAAACATTATTTTTATTTCTTTTGGTTGTATTTTTGATTTGTTTGTTTTTGTTGTTGTTTTTGTTCTTTTTAAGTTTTTTTTTTTCATTTTTTTATTCTTCTTTTGTTGTGTTCTTTAAACTTTTTCCAGCATTCAATAGTTGTAGTTGTATTTGAAAAGTATATATTTATAAATAAATATACAAAAATTAAAAAAAAAAAAAAAAAACTTGTACAATGTACTAAACTAATGTAAGTGTGTACAATAACTTTAAAACAAAAAAAAAGAATAAAATTAATTATTTAACTTGTAAATGTTTCAAAATCCAAAGTGTATTGAGTCGTTTCTTTTTTCCTTTTATGTATTTCGTAAATTTTTTTCAACGGAGAAATTTCATATGAAGATTTTTACCAGAAATCAATTTTGCAGATTAGGATTTTTCGGCAGATTTAACTTCTTTATACTAACACCACTATACACCAAGACATTTCATATGACAGCTGTCAGTTTAATAACTACCAGCTCCAAAGGCACGAATATACACACCAATACCATGATACAACAAAATCAATTTGAAATCGTAATCCATTCGGCACAAGAAAAATCAAATTGCGGGTCGAAATCTGAATTTGCCAAAGGAAACCCCCAAATCCCAATGGGTCTGAGTTTTATAACAAGGGAATTTAGTTATTCATGCTCTACTCCAACCTGAAAATAAAAATCAGAAGCTTCTGTGAGAAGATTTTTCGATCCAACTACACATATACCGACTATAACTGGAGCTTACTTGAAATACTGCCCATTTTCAAATTAGGCTACAGATACCCATGAAGTCATACACCAAAAAAAAAAGGTACGTATTTTCATATTCTCGAAACCCTTTCCAATGCACTTACAGAAGAAATTTTTTCCCTAAAGATAGAAGAGAAAACAGGCAGAAAGTACAGCCTACACGATATCATCTCTTTGATTTAAAAATGTCGGTACTTTCATTCGACAATTGTATTTCTTTTTTTGTTACTTCATTCACCTTTCGTTAACTCACCCAATCTATCAAAAAGACCAAATAACCGAAAAAAGTAATCGCGTAATCAGGCCCTTAGTCAATAGGTAAATTTCCGTGGTAAAAACGTCAAAAGTTACCGTTAGTAGCAACTGACAGATACGATACAACTGTTCAACGACTGAGATGACGGATAAACCGCAATGATACATGCTGTAGCCAAAGACTGAATCAGGTAAAGCAAGCATGTGGAACTAGAAGGTGGCCTTAACCAATTCGGATTGTAAACCTGGAGCTAAAGCTGATTGAATACTCTTGTTTGGGTGAAGTTCTGCCCCATCGACTGAGTAAGTTAAACAAAAAATAACCATATTTTTAGATTCCATTTCGTTGGGTGAAAGCTTAGAGCATATATTATATGGAGTGCTTGTTCCTGTACCTAATGCCTTGTAGTGTCTGAAGTAGTGATAGGAAGCGTTGTTACCACTTTCAGTAAATACTTAAAGTTCAACTGTCAATCATTATTTCCTTATATTTTGTCTTGAAATTTGTTATTTTTTTTAAAGATATCTGTGACGAAAGTCGGCTGCCAAAAAACTTGTAACTGTTCACTGAAAAAAGTGTGTGTGTGTGCCCTCTATGAAAGCTTCAATTTGGATTAGAAACGAGCTCTCCATGTAATATACTCACTAGGTTTGAAAGGTAAAACTCACTAACTCGAAATTTGAACTGTAATATTTTTTGAATAACTTATTGCTAGGAAACTCATTATGTCCATTAAACGATTCAAAATACCAGTCTCAGATTTTTAAGTTTCATCGATTTACTAATGAAATTGAATTTTAAATCTAAAATATCCATTGAAACCTCATCATCTCCAAACGCACGAGAGTTTTACATGCTAACCGACGATTGATACTTACCGAGTCGACAAATTCGATGTGGACATAGGACAAACAACTAACTTACAAAATTTTGTCTTTTTAAATAAAATGCAACTTCTCTTATTTTAATATATTTCCTCAATTTTGTTTTTTTTTTTTTTTTTTTTAGATAGGTAATTAATTTTTTTTTAGTTTTTTAATTTATTTATTTTAATTGTATGTATTTAAATTTCTGGGATATAATTTTGATAATTTATATATTTATTTTTGTGTTCCAAATAGTGGGTATCTGCCAAAAGTTAGTTTCATTTTTTTTGCTTCCAATTGATAAAAGTAGACTTGATTATAATCGCCGTAGCCTGATAAAATAATGATAATAGTTTTCTGCTCCACAATAAATTGTAACAATTTTGAATTTTTTTCATTTTTTTTGTTTGTTTGTAAAAAACAAAAAGAATGTTAATTTTAAAAACCAATCACGCTTTGTGGTTTTCCAACTTGTTGTTGCCATAATCATAAAATAATCAGACCTATTTTTTTGTGTCTGCTATTGTTTTTTGTTCTTTTAGTTTATTTTAGTAAATTTATCTGTAGTTTAGAATTGTTTTCCTTTTTTTTTTTAATATTTACAATTAATACTTTCATCGGTTTTATCTGTTCTATTTTAACACAAAACTAACAATAGGAATAATCAAAATAATTAGTTGCAATTGAATTTGTCATATTTGTTGGGATATAGATGAGGGATTTTCGGATGGGGGAGTACAAAAAAAAAAAAAAAAAAATATATATAAAATGCTGTTGTATGGTTTGGGGAAATCAGTCTCTTAAAACCTAACTATGAAAAATGTACTGCCTTAAATGATATTATTATTAATCTCATGAGTTTTTTATATTCAAACTGTTGATTGTACTTCCATTGATGTCTCTTCTGATGTAGAAGAGTATATACGGTTTGCATTCGGCCACAGCCGATGAGGGAACTTCCTTGACGGTATGATCATTGAAATGCAACCAAGTGCCATTGTTTATTGCAAAAGATGTATAATGACCACAACTTGAACTGCAAAAAAATAAATTTTGAAACAGAATTTATGTAAATACAAAAAAAAAACAAACCCATTGCCATGGTGTACAATTACAGCTGCCAGATCGTATACATTACACGTCTGACTGGTTCTCCTTGTTTCGGGCATGTTATTTAAAACGTATTGCGACATATCCAACGATTTAATTGGGAATGAAATTCTCAAATCCAGTTTAGTTCTATCAAAAGGAAAATGAAGTTTCATATTTCATACAACCTATCAAAATACTTTACCTGAAAAAATTATTCCATCTAAATCGCTTTATATGCAAACAAAGCACATTAGGTAGCCTCCGAATCCAAAAACGTTTTGTCGATCTCTGCTTGCATTTGCAGGAACTGCAATAATAGAGCTCAGTCTCGGCCAGCTCTTCAACCTTCAAAGACACCAAACAATTAGGTTTTAACGCATCTCGTTTAACTTTTCTTTTGTTACCTCAGTAAAACTTGATAAGCAATCACTGATATTACAAAGTGGTTTAACTTTTGGCTGGGTGGAAGTATTTCCTGATGGTGCTTGTCCTCCTGCATTACTACTCAAATTCGAACTAGTTGATGCACATTCTTTATAGAATTTCTCTGGAATGTCCAGTGACAAATCGAGAAAGGGATCATGTTTCTTGCTCTCCATGCCACAAATTAAACAACGAACTTCGCTCTGAAGGGTTCCACCAAAAACATTTGTCACAATCGAACTGCGCCCACCTTTGTAATTGCTATTCGCTGGTGTGGAAGGAGATGCAGATGAAGATGATGATGATTGTGATAGAGTGAATGATGATGATGATGAAACAACATCTTTGTAGCACGACGAACCAATTGAATTTAGATTTCCATATGCGATGGACTTACCATTGCTTCCTATGGTTGTAGCAGCTTTACATTCGGCAGCCAATAAAGGTGTCACATCAATGCTAAGGTGTTGGAGCTCGGTGTGTAATCTGTCCAGCATGTAACGTAAGAATTCATGGGCATCATGTTGACGATGACCACGAAATTGAGGAACTACCTTCCAAATGACCAAAAACAAACATTCAGGTGATATCGCTTTGGAGCCATCTCCACCTTTGCTAAGATTCAGCAAGACTTTTCGCAGTTCTTCGACGACATTCGCATCGCTCATGCTTTCTTTAAAACTCCGTGAGCAATACACACGTTGTTGTTTTTGTTTGCCGCTAGGTTCTAGACAGGGAAGTGCATTAAAATAACAACTAAACTCTTTGATGTTGCTTAGCGATTGTAGAACAGAATTCATAAAGCAAGTGTTGCCCAAATTCCGTAATCCTACAACCTAGAAAATTTAAAATTTATATCAAAATGAATTCTTCAATGTTAATTCTTTTTTTTTTTTAAGTGAAGATTCACTTCTCTATTATGTAGAATGTGGATAGAGGGTAACATTTTTGTTTTACCAACCTTTCTAAGTGATTTCCTTTTAGGTGTCGCCGCACTATCACCACTCTCACTTGAAATTGTTCTCTTACGTGGGCGGAGTTTTCGACCTGGCTTTGGAGTATCTTCCCAACCAGAGTCATTGGACGAAACACTTGCAGTTTCTTGTTGTGATTTTGATGAAGATGATGTCTCCGAACAAGAATCATCTTCACTTTTGAGTTCCTGACGAAGTTCTTCGACAGAATGTGTTTCGTTAATTACAAAATCATCACATTTGTAACTACAAAAACAAATTGAAATACAATTTGATACCTAATTTTATTTCGTGTAGTTTTATAGTAACTTACCAAAACACAGAATAATCAAGAGTATTCATACAGACTTTATGATTTTTCGCCTTAAAATGACTTAGAGCATGAGCTTTTTCATAACGGCCACATAATACTGCTCCGCAATGCAAACAAATCCAGTTATTTTTCTCCGATTTGCATTCTAAAATGTAAAGAATTAATGATTATTACTCTAACATGGATATAGAAGTTTCAATTGAAAAAATAAAGCTTTTGCTTTGACTGTTCTCAACTAATTTGCCCTAGCTTGTCTTTCGTACGTAGGTTTTAAAATCTTCCTGTATATACCTACCTATAAATAATAAAAATTGCGTATTAAATTAACCTCAGACAGGCGACCATAAGGTATGATAAGGCTCGTCGTCTAAAACTTTCCTAATCTTTTCAAAACCATTTCCCTAGTTTTGTATTATATATTTTTTTTTTGATTAGGTAAACCTAGATAGGTACCTGCATAATATATCTAACTTACTAGGTAATGTTCTGAAGTTCAACTATGTTCATAATTCAAAGAAAGATTCCAGGATGAATCAACTTCATATATCCTACAGAAAATGACTGCTTTTCAAACATCTTTTCAACCCAAAAAAGGTTGTTTAATGTTTTATGAAGATTCATGTTCTATCCCGCAGGGCAAGGTACAATTCTGATTTTACCTTACCAAAACATTCCCCACCCTCTAAATCGAAGAATATTATGAAGAAAAATTGTACTAAATTATAAATTTGTTTTGCTTCTTCGTGGAGACTTCCACGCATACATTTCTCCACAAAAATATGATACTATCACCAGTTCCCCCTCCCCACGACCAATAGAATAAATCAAATGAAAACGACCGACAAAAAAAACCCGTCTATTTCTCTCTGCTTTGCAATTACAGAAATATGAAAAAAAAAAAAAAAAAATTAAAGATAAATTCGATTAAAATCGAAATCGGGTATACAAGTTGCCTCACGGTTCGTCTCGTTTATTCTTATTTCTCGGCTCAAGACGAAAGGCCGTTTGAATGTATCGCCTCCGCTCGAGGGCTAATCAGCCAGCAAGAGGAAACTTCTTTAAATTTTCATTTCACCAAAATTCCACCACCACATTATAACAAACTACCACTACAACTTACAAGTCTGGCCGAGGAGCCTCAGGCAAACGAGAACTTTTTGGTTATCGAGCGTATTTAAGCCCACAATAACTCCACACTATTGATTTTCATGAAATAGTGTAAATCTAAGGTTTATTTTAGTTTTTACAAAAAAAAAAATTATTGAATGACCTTCCCCAATCACCCCAACCAAACATCAGAACGAAAAAAAAAATAGAAGGAATCTGCGCCTTCACCCCCCGTCTACTCGACCAAAGTCCAGTCTTTGACTTTTACCTGAACATTTCCACAACTTCTGCTGCTGTTGGCTATGATGGCCAGTAACGCCGACGGTGACGGGCGTAACCACCGCCGGCAGGACGGAACTACTGCTGTTGCTCGTGCTGTCTGCTGCCAACAGAAGCACCCCACCTCCTTCTGTCGCTGTTTGGCTGGGACTGGGGTTGGTGTTAGTCCCAGTGCTACGTCCATCAATCAGCTGACACTTTTTTGTTCGAATCAATCCACGATTTATCTTGCAATTGTCACTCAGATGAGGGCAGTCCATTACTGAGCTGGGATCCTGGATATATTTTTTTTTTTTTGATGATTAGGGAGTCACACAAGTAATTTAACAGGATATACCAACAGAGTCGAGGGACAAAATAAAAAAAGCTGCGGTGGAATAATTTAGTGGAGAAATGCAAATTTTTTTTCACACGAGCGCTGTGACGATTCGATCCGAGAGCAGTGGGGAACTTGAGAAAGAATTTTTGCAACTTTGTCACGCACAGGCTACTTTTGATATTGTGTCTTTTTCCCTCTCTTGGTGTTTTTCTTTTGTAATTTTTTGCTGGGTTCTTGGATTTTTTTTTTGTCTTCCGCTGCGGCACTTTTTTTGTTTGTTGCTTTTACTTTATGAAATGGGAGATTAATCAATTTATATTTCACAAATTTTAATTTAAAAATCAATTTTTATGTAAAAAAAAAGATGAATTACTTTTTTTTTTGTTTTCACTCTGTTCTGTTTCCCTGTACTCCTGGGCAGGGGTACAGTACAATGAACGCAAAGATCAAACAGAACAGCACAGACACAGAATGATTAAACTGCTTTTCTTATTGTACATGCAATATGAAATGGACAACCATACATTCGATTGTATCTCCTTGTTTCTTTCTCTTTATAACAAGTGTATTTTATTTTTATTTTTTATCGGTTTCTAATTTTCTACTGCAGTTTTGGAGAATCAAAATAACTATAAAATTTTATGAAAACGAATGTTAAATTATAGGACGAAATTAAGTATTTTATAATTAATCCTTGAACTGTCCGATACGAAGTAAAAGATAAAACAAATGGGAAAGGGATTTTCTGTAATTTAATTATACTTTTTTCCTTTAATTTTGCAATAGCTTGTTTACTCGCTTACTCTTTCTCAGCTGATGGGGCAATCTGTTATTCTAGTACAATTATTTGTTTAATAAATGTACACTTGTGACAAAAATTTTCTGTATATCGATTTATTGTTTGAACACAATAGACGCGATGATCCATAAAATATAAATTACAGAAAAATTGTTTTCATTGCAAATTTTCTAATTTCGTTTGACAGCTAATTTCATTTTGAATTTGATTTGGCATTAAATAGCTTCTTTTTGTTGTGTCCTCTATCTGTTTCTGTTTTCTATATATCAAATTTTGACATTTTTAATGGTTTCCAATGGATTTCCACTACATGTGTTCATAAAGTTTTTACGTAATTTCCAACTAAATATCGTGCAAATTTGAAATTACCTCATTTCGAAATGTGAATTTATATGGGAAATGAGATAATTTAGAATTGAATTTGGAAATTTTCAACGAAATTACCTCATTTGGCCCAATGAAAACGTAGTATTAAGACCGCATTGGGCGGAACTTCCAAATCAAATTCAAAATGAAATTAGATGTCAAACGAAATTAGCAAATTTGCAATGAAAACACTTTTTCTGTAATTTACGAAATTATCTCATTTTGGCACCAATGAAAACATAGTAGGGGTATTCCCGATCCGATGCAACTGGTCTTGTATCATTGCAAAAATGCAAAAGTGTAAAATTGCTATTACCGAAATTAGCAAATTTGCAATGAAAACACTTTTTCTGTAATTTACGAAATTATCTCATTTTGGCACCAATGAAAACATAGTAGGGGTATTCCCGATCCGATGCAACTGGTCTTGTATCATTGCAAAAATGCAAAAGTGTAAAATTGCTATACCCTAACCCCATTGTAAAAAAAACTTTGCACCCCTAGTATAAATTTCCAAGGAAAATATAAATGAGAGGTGTTTGAACTTTGCTTTTTGTATATGAAAATTGAAAAATTTCATTTGGGAACAAACAATTTTCTCAGCTAAAAGAATTCCATTTTATTTGATTAAATTTGTCGCGTTCGGTGATCTATCCAAAGCTATCCGGATAGTTTTCTGTTGTTGTAATCCCTTGTGACAAAACAGCTGATGCAACAACAACCCAACGTAGCCGAAAATGTTGGGATAGGTTGACTACTATTTGATAGATCCCCGAACGCGACAATTCACTTGAAATAAAGGTTCCCCAACACCAACGCGAATTTTCGGTGGCGACGACGAAAACAATAATAACAAAGTTTTGTTTTCATTGACAACCATAGGGGTATTCCCGATCCGATGCAAACTGGTCTTGCATCATTGCAAAATTGCAAAGTTTTTTTTTAACAATGGGGCTAGGGTATAGCAATTTTACACTTTTGCATTTTTGCAATGATACAAGATCAGTTGCATCGGATCGGGAATACCCCTCATGTGTTGTTATTGTTGTTTTCTACGTCGCCAACGAAAATTCGCTTTGGTGTGGGGGAACCTTAAGGAAAAAAAATTCTTTAAATTAGTTGAATATGATTTCTTCTCAAAGAACACTTTGTTTTCTGTGACATATTCGCCACAACACTTTATGTCAATACTTAGTAATGGCGATTATGTCAAAATTAAGTCAAGATGATCAGTGAACCAGGATTTAACTCCAACTAACCAATTAAAAATCTTGAGAATTTCTGCTATGTGAGCATTTCTGCTAGCTTATTTACTTTTATAAATTTTAGTGAAAAAAAAATCAAACACACCCTCTTCAGTGATTTCAGAATTTCCAATCAAACAGAACTTAAAAATTGGCAAAAAAACGTGTTCCATTTCACAATCGTTCCGTATTAAAAAAATTTCTGTCAACAGCTGTCATCAAACTGTCATCGAAAAAAGATTCCCGTTTGTGGTAGAGTTGGTTTGTACGCGCCTGCACGGTCGTTGTTGTCGTCGTTTATTTTTCTTTCACCGTCGATTGCAAAATGCATAACGAAAAATTATCATAAATTATTGCACAATTTAAACAAAACAATATTCTTGAAAGTGATACTAATAAAAACAACAACAAAAAACTCGGAAATAGTGTCTCTTAAAATGATTTACCATCTGTGAAAATATACGAAACACTCGAAGAAGTCAATTTTTTTCGGTTCTTGAAGAAAATAAAAAAAGTGTTGCCTCTTGTCCTTGCCCTAACCCGTTCGCCTAAGATTTATTTTACATACTTGCAATGCCGAAAGTACACTATCATCCTTTGGGCAACCAATCGCGCCAATCATCAGCTTCATCCTGGGCCACAGCAGCAACCTCGAGAAATTCTTTTGCCTTCGCCATCGTAGTCTGCCTGGTCATCGTCTATGTAATTTGGATATCGTCGAGCAGTTCAATACAATCAGGTAATCTAGCAGCGACCAGCTTGCATCATCACAGCAGCATGCATCTGATGCGGTACAGCAGAGATGAGAATGAATTCATGCAGGCTGTCTCACGAATCTCTGCCGCCGCCGCTGCAGCTGGAGGTTCCTCCGGTCATCACAAACTAAGTGAGTAGGGTTGCCACAAAGTTACCATCTTTTTTTTATCCTTGTTTTTTCTTTTGTTACGAAGAAAAAACCAAAAAACTCATGTACAAAGTTGCATACATCATAAATGTGCTTTCACTCTTTCGGAAAGTTCAAGAGCATACCAAGTCCCACGATAAGGGGGCGCGTGCTCAGCTGCCAAGGCAAACTCCAATAAAAGATAAAAAAAATTGTTTGTAAATAATTTTTTTTTATTTTGTTTGGGGTTTTTTTCTTATTGTTTTTAATTTTCATATAAAAATAGTTGCACAGTGTTTTCAAAAAAACTTCATTCAAAATAAAAAAGTAGGTGGGAAGGATAAAAGGCTGGAATAGCTTCATTGTTTTCGGTGGTTCTGGGTTCTTTTTAACGAATTATGCATTTAACATTAACATTGCTTCATTGCCCTTGATATTTCCTTCTTCTTCTTCTTGCTTATCTTTCTGTGACAAAATGGCATATCAAAAGAATCTGAGTTAGCGCAGATGGTATTTATTTATTTCTCAAACTCATCAAGACTATCGTCATTTATGCTCATTTCAATTTCCCTTCCTAATCTTATTCTTTCTTGCTTTAATATTTTTATTTTTTGTTTCATTATTTTTATTGTAATTGATTGGATCGTCTTTCTGAGTCAGTGTTATTATTTTTGTTTGTGATAAGAAAGTGATAAATATAATATTCTTTAAAGATTCCAACCGATGATCTTTTTTTGGCTGATTTAAAAGAGGCCATGAAGTTAAGTGGAATGTTTTCGTAGCAAAATGTATTTTTGTTGTTTAAGTTTTTATTTTTTTTGGTGCTTTAATAATTAATTGAGTTTAACTATCAACAAGAACTTTTTGATTTTAGAGTCTTTTTTTGTAATTATTTTAAAAATAATAATTTTTAATTGCAAGATTGCAATTGTCTATCATTTGAAACTAGATTTGAGAAATCTTAAAACTTTATTAATGTCGATTGACTTCGAAATGAAAACCTATAGTTAGATGAAGCGTAAGACGACCCGTTCGAAAATGCAAATTCGATTCAAGGTCTCTTTTAAAATCATAATGCAAATCTCTAACTAACACTAATCTATCAATCTCACAGGTTTCTGTTCAAAAGGATGCACATCGTTGCCGTCCGAAAAAAAAAATTGCTGTGCCATATTTTCAAAACAAAACGGGCCATTTTTGTACTATATGAAAAAAACTAAAATTCTTTTATTAAAAAAAGCTAAATCTCAAATATGGGGTGAAATACAACTAAAAATTAGAGGAAATCATTAAAATCATCATAAGAATTTTTGCCAATTTTTACTTGAATTGGAGCAATTTTCATGAAATTTTGTCAAATCTAACATTGTTATATATAAAAAATGAAAATGAGAAAAACCATTGAAGTTAATATTGGAACTTCGAACGGTGAAAGTAAAATAAATTAAGTACCATGTTTCTTATTTATTAAGGTCCAATCAGTTATTTTGTGCAGAGAAACTCACAAAATGTACAATTTTCAATGATATTCTTTCAAACATTTCGATACTGCCCAAAATTATGGGAACGCAAATTCACAGTAGGGGTATTCCCGATCCGATGCAACTGTTCTTGTATCATTGCAAAAATGCAAAATTGTAAATTTGCTATACCCTAACCCCATTGTAAAAAAAAACTTTGCACTTTTGCAATGATGCAAGACCAGTTTGCATCGGATCGGGAATACCCCTAGTATTTCGTAATACCTATGAATGTGAATGGCACATTCGACTTTCATTCTTTAAATTTCATTCTAACTGTCATTATGACATTTGGTAAACTGTGAATTTCTTGAAAAGAAAATCACAAATTTGGAAACGGCTTTTGACCAAAATCCGTAAATGTTCAGAAAATAACAAAAATTCATAGCGTTTCGTCAATTTAAAATTGTTTTTTTTTTCATTATTTGTCGTTAAAAGTGTGCGTTTTGAAAAGTTTAAAAGTCTCGTTTTGATTATTTCTTCAAATCAAGAATCTATTTTTTCTTTTAAGAAGAACAACTGTCATTTAATGCCAAACGAACGATTTCAGAAGCATTCGGAGTCCTTCTGGACGACGAAAGGAAAATGCTATAAGATCTACTGATTAGCCTACATATTTTTATTTAAAAAAATTATAAATTATTAGTAAAGAGAGTAGCAAAGTTTCCAGATTTCAGTTTTAGGTAAAAAAAATAATGTTAAAAAATTTAAACAGAACATTTTTCGGTGATATCTTTTTCGCCCCCAGCAAATAGTAATTGAAATAAATCGGTTTTGTTAAAAAGTACAAAATTGGAGTAAGATTCGAAAGGAAGTACCTGCGTCTTTTCACTTCTACTAATACACAACCAAAATCCAACCGAAAACGATATTTCAAACAAGGATTCGTGAGTGAACTAGAAATATACATATATCTTTTGCGATGTATTCAGAAATTATTCGAACTCCAGTGCCAATATTTTTTGATGTCTTAGGTTTTATCTCAAATTTTTTGATGTTCCGAAGGAGAGGGTATAATGAGGTTGAATTTTTAGATTTTATTGTTTGAGATACATGTCAACAGTGTCAAAATTTTGTATGTCAAATTTCGCGCTATCTGGAATGCCCATCAGCTTACCTCTGAGCCCAATTTCGGACTTACTTTGAAGGTTCGAAAGATTCTTTCTTTAACTGCAATGCACAAAATGTAGAATTCTTTACCTTACTCCATTTTTTGCTCTTATTGTAATATTCAGAAATTCAAACCGAATGTGCATCGGTATCTCCCTAACGCTTGCACTGTATTTTAAGGCTCGAAGAGCGATAAAATATGATTCGTTCTTTCGTGAAAAATTCAATGAATTCTATCGCGAATCATATTAATTGGTTCCTTTTAAATAAATTAGTTTTCATGATTGAATAAAATCTGTTGGGATCTGTAAAATATGAATCGTTTTCGAATTTATAACATGGGAAATATTGGAGATCCATTGACGAACCGTTCAATTCAAATAATAAAAAAAAATTCATTGATTTTTTTTCAATTTTTTTTTGTGTGTTTCCAAAAGTTTTGACTTTTCTCAAAATGTTTCCTTTTTTCAAAAATTTTTTTTTACTATTTTCGTTTTTTTTTTCTTTTTTCAAAATTTTTACTTTTTTAAAATGTTGGCCTTTTTTTAAATTATTCATTTTTTTCAGAATTTTTCACTTTTTTCAAAAGTTTCACTTCATAACCTAACTGAATGGATACTTGATGAAGCATGATTTGTTTTAAGGATCTTTTCGCATCCTTATCGCAAGCGAACCATATTCTACCTTAATTTTATTTTTCCGATCTCACGAACGAGAGAACTATACATTTTTAGAAATCGAAAATTTTATCGTTCGCGTACTATATTTTGTATGGTTCGTGATAAAATAATAAAAAATGGTAAATATCCGTATTTTATGATTTTTACATGTTAAGGGTAGCCATAAGCCCTTCAATGCGCGTATATTATAAAACGAAAGCTTTATTCCTTGATCCACTTTTAGAATAGAATGATGAGCTTGATAATCTTGCTGATTTATTTTTAACTGTGATTCCAATGGCTTTTGCATTTACAGTTTATAGACAAGAATTATTATAATCTTGTTGAATTATTTTCAAATTTATTTGCAATTCAAAAAGCAAATGATAATTCAAATTCAAAATTGTTAAAGAGTTTTTCGAAAACCACCTGATGATCCGTCCAATATTGCCATTTTAATGCAGTGATAGTATTCCATTTATTGATTATTATTATGTATTTGTTTTTAATGAAGAATTTTTGAAAACACTGAGTTTCTCGTTTGTTCTCTTTTTAGTTTTAGATTACATTTTTTTACAATTGTAGTTTACTTTAATTTTAATAGATTTTTAAAATTTTTATTTCACTATAAGATTAATGGGAAAACGTGGCAACCCTAAACATTTTTTTTTATTATTTTCCCAATTAGTAAATGTACAATATTTTAAAGTGCCAGATTTTCCATTAATTCTTCACCTTATAATATATGAATGTATGTTTCTATGTATGTATGTATATGTCCCCTCCTTATTATTTAAGTGTTCATATCTTCCTAGACCATACAAAAACTCATTCTGCTAGAATCTAGACAGTTGGACAGACAAGCAGAAACAAAAAAAAATTAATAAAATGTACATTTCATCTTTTTCAGCTTAAACGAAAGTCACAACTGAACCAATTAATATTCTTATGTAAATCATCTAGATTTTGTGTTTGTTCTCTTTTTTTTCTACAGAGAAAGAGAGCTCAGCCAAAAAAGTACCAACAATAAGAATCCATAAAAAAAACATATTTCTTATTTTTAAACACAATTCTCCGAGGCTAGACAAATTAACAACAACAAGCTAAAGTATACATTTTTTTATTTGCTTTAAAGTTTAAGCCTCATAAGCTTTACGGTTAGGCTCATAGTCATGATTTTAAGAAAAAAAAAAAACATGTACAAAATTAAATTAGTAGGACAATATAATTAAGCAATAAAAGTAAGTTCAGTGAATATGAGCAATTAAAATACGAAGTAGAAAAACCTTTTAGGTTTTTAATTGTTATCGAGCAAAGGTAGGTTATGTTTGTATACAATATACATATGTACATATAATATGCATTATTGACTTTTAAATACAAAAAAAAAAACGTAGTATGTACAAAGGTGGTGCATGCGAATTGTTTTTGTTCGAGGTGGCCTTGAAATTGTTTAATCTACTTTTTAAAGCTGTTGTTTTTTGTAAGAAACAAGATCAAAACGATGACAAAAGATTCTTAAGTAAGAGAACCAGTTTTTTGTTTCAATATTTTTACTTTACAAAAAGCATTGGTTTCGTGTGAAAATAAATTTCAATCACAATTATTTTAATGAATATGAAGAAGTGTTTAAATAAATAGCACCATATTTGGAATTTAATAAAAAAAAACAATGTATTCCCGTCGGTTTTTCCATTTTCGCGTTCATCTGTACCTAGAGCCTAAGCAGCTAGACGAATTTGCTTCAAGTTTTTCTTCAAAATGATTAACTTTGTTTATAATGCTTAAATTAAAAAAAAAACAGAAATAAATCTTCTGCAATTTTGCGATACCAACTTTCTCGTGAGATTAAGGAAATTTAAATAAAATACACGACTAGATCGCACATAATATTATGAATTTATATGTACCTATTACCTACTTTACACTTTAAAGCTTCTTTAAAGTATATTAGTATTTAAGAATTAGGGTGATGGTATATTAATTAAATGGCGTTATTAAAGAGAAAGTATTTAAACAAAAAGTTCAAAGTAAAGGGAATTCTTCTATTTTTTTTGTTTATAAAGCAAAGCAGGTAGGCTGTTGATGTGAAACAAAAAAGAAAAACATAACAAAATTAAACAACAACAACAACAAAATGGGTATGTTTGGCAACTTGCAATTTCACATACCTACATGTTTGCAAAAGCTAAGGACTGTCTTTTCCACACATTTTTTTTGTAAACAAAAAATTGACTGTAAATATTGACGACTAATACCTTAATTTGGTTTACCCCACATGTTTTTTCTTTGATGAAGTATTTTTTTAATTTCTGAACATTTTCGAGCTTCTGATAGCTGTAATAAAAAGTTACATATGTACATATGTACATATGTAACTGAGTATCATCTGACAATTGTTCAAGCCTTTATTTTGTGTGTTTTTTTTTATGTCAGATTTATCGGAGAAAGAAAAAAATAAATCTCATCTACATCTACAAATTTATCAATCAGAATCTCCGTATCCGCTAGTATGACCGTTGGTATTTCGTAAGTACTACATGTGGAAATGCAGTTATCTGATTAGACTTTTAAGTCATCGATGAATACTTGTAGGTAAATTTTTAATTATTTTGTACAATAAAGTCAAAACAGTTTATGTTTTAATATCTATGTAAGGGTGTTTTTTTTAGACGTGTGGTTTTCAATCTGTCAATACTTTTTTCGGAGTTGGTCTTTTTGACAGATGTCACTTGATTTATGCTCAGTTTGGTTTGCAATTTCATAATGAATAGACTTAGTGCAAATTTATTACCAAAATAATGGTTCGGATGGCGCGACGCATCGCGCGCTGCGTCCAATATTCGGTCGACATAATCGCCCAGCAGAGTAATTCGAGCAACCATGGATCGGTTTCGCACCACGTTTACTCTAGAGTCTAGTGGATAATGCGCATCCTTAGAGACGCCTTACAGTGCGCACCGAAGACGGTATTGCTGCTGTGGAGCAGGTTATTAAAGAAGACCCGAATGAGTCCATCCGCCATCGCGCGCAACAATTGTAGCTGGGGCCTCTTTGAATTTATTCGAGCCAGCCGCGGCGGCCATTTGCCCGAAATCATTCTTAAAACATAATGAAAAACCTTTATCTTTATAATAAAGCTAAATTCTTGGCCATAACACTAAATTATATGCGTTTTATTTCTTCTTGAAAACCACACGTCTAAAAAAAAAAAACACCCTTTACCATACAATATTCTCAGGCCGAACTTGACCATGATGGATGGCTACTTTGTGTATCAATTCAGAAATCATGGTCTAAATGCAACATATCCAGGCAATTTGTAACGCACATTGTCAATAAACAATCTAAGTTTGCCAACAAGAATACAGTCCTACCGCATTGAATTATTAATTAATGATCAACAAACCAAAGCAGTGCACACATTCGTGCGATAACGTGTCTGCCTTTGTATATTAATAAAGTATCGATTGTTATCTTTCAGATAAATTAATTTGTATATCTCTCTTTAGTGGTATATTATTGTTGGCATGTTTATAGGTTTCCTCAAAGGCATAGATATAAGTATAATTTTGTGTTTGTCACAATATTATTTTTTTTTTATCGAATAAATGCATCAAAATTGCTGATTTTAGATTAAAAAAAAAAAAAACTAAAATTATACCATAAACAACTTTTTACATAGACAAAAACAAATTGTAGTTTAACAGGATTGATATTATTATGGAAAGAAGAACTTCCAAAGTAGGTAGGTAGGTTGGTACCGTAGAATCATGAACGTGAAATTCAGGTTAATCAGTACAGTCAACCACCGATTGAATACAGTTTTTTTTTTTTTTTTTTTTATGCTAAACAACAACACATACAATAAGTTGGCAAGACTCTCACAAGAAATTGCATAATTAATAAGTTTGTGAGCCAAAAAAAAATATATTAAATAATAATAGAAAAGAAGCACGACACAGAGCCAAAAAGACGCTATGAGATTTAGAAATTGTATTCGAAGAAGAGGCCTACGGAAATAAATAATACAATATTAATTCGCGCATTTCTATAAATACTCATTGTCATTAATATTGCAACAAATAAATTTTATATTGACTCACGAGGGAGCAATAGAAACGATGGTTTTAAAGATTAATTTTGCTCTTCATTGCCATGTATGTATGTATGAAATGTGTTTTACAGTTTTCTTCAATATACTTTTTATATAATAATTAGAACTGCATTATGCATTTGAGTTTATATTTGTTACACGTGTGACCAAATATGAATTTTACGTATCAACAGAAAATAAATAAACGATATATCAAAGGGAATGGAAAAATATTATTATTTCAAATAAAAAATATCTCTCATTATAAATTGAAATTAAAATCAACTAGATTTTATAAGTAGACAAAGATAAAGTTTTTTCTTTATCTTTAAATCTCTGTGGTTGAGGTTTGTACTGTTGCTACAAATCTAAACCATTTATATATTAATAAAAAAAAAACATTATGGTCATGCGATGACTCATAAGGTAAAATTAAAGAAGAAACAATCTGAGTGAAAGTTAATATATAAACGTAACTTGACTGATTGTACATATACATAGATATGTTTTGAAACTCACATTCGTTAACTGAAACTACTCCATACTAAATGTTTGCCATAAATTCCAAGAAATGATAAAGGAATAAAAAGTGAAAGGCTAAAAAAAAAAAAAACATTTACAAGATTCTTTAGTGAAAAGTCTGATAAGTAGGTTTTTTTTGATAATTTAGGTACATTATGACCCAGGGTTATGACTACCCTTTAAATGTTAACTTTGTTGTTTTGTTGTAATATTGTCTTAAATTAATTAAAAATAATTTAAACGATTGGATCGTTAGAAATCGGTCTTGGGGTTAAAAACTTTAATGTAACTACCCATTGAAGATACCTATCTTAATAGATGTAGGTAATGATCAGTGTTACCGCAGCCAAAACTTATTATGAATCCCGCCGAATTAAAAAAAGAAAATAAATGCTAAACTTAAAAAATGTCATGTTTTAAGAATTACCAAAGCTTTCTTATTTAATATTAGCTGACCCGACGAACTTTATTCCGCCTTAAATTAATTAAACTATGCATTAATGTCCCTTTCGAGAGTCGAGCCTAGTTTAACCGCATTCAGTTTTCCGTTCAATTCGCATTCGAAATTGATTTTGAATATGTAATTAAATTCAAATCATCGACGTTATTATTCTTCGCAGCTAATATCTCGCGTTCACTCAGCCAATCGTGATTTAAAAAATTGCAGCCGTTGTTCTGGAACACTTTGCTAATGAGTTCTTTTTTCGATGATGTGAATTCACAAAAATTCAATAGTAACGAAATCAGGCCAGTTGTAGCATCAACCGGAATTCAGCCATTTCCAATTGCCAACATATGTTCTGAAAAATTATCGTCTGATGGACTGTTCTGAAACGCAACTCGAAGGTTCGTCTTCAATAGTATCTTCTTTACGTACCTATGCGGCAAGCATAAATAGGATAATTTTAGGCAATAGTTAAGTTCATCTAACTATTTCGATTTTAACGAGACCAAGACGAGACTTACAAAAGTGTCAAAATATCGTGATTCCACGAAATAAGGCCCCAAAAATTAAAATCCTAGGAATTAAGGCTCAAAAGCAAAAATTAAATAAGAACCTCATATTGGGGTAGGTAGTTTTTTTCAAAAATTAAATTATGCCCAATGAAATGAAAATAAAAAAACAAAAATTAATGACTCAAGACACGATTTTTTTTAATCATCTTATTTAATTTTTATTTTCAAAAATTTAATAACACCTCAAACCGGCATAAATCTACGAATACCTGTGTTGTCTACTGAATAATTTGTGGTCTGCAACAAGTACCTACATGTCATCTAGCTCGCTTTCCTATGCGTCAGCAATTGATTCTGCTCGCAGTTTGAACTCGCATTTACCACACATTTTTAAGTTCTAATTTGTTTTGTTTTTTTTTTTTTTTTTAAAGAAAGTTGAATTTGAAGTGTGAAAATTCAAAAACGCAAAGGAAAATTAATTTGGGATGTAAAAATTAATGATTCGGTTGAATTTAATTTTCGCACAAAACAATAATATAGCAATCACCTGTTTACTTGCTAATAGTTTTAATTTTTGTAGCAATTTACCCAAAAATTTGGTCAGAAATCAATTATAGCAAAAAAAAAGTCAACTGATGCCACTCGCATCGAAAATTAATCGAAATTTATTAAAATGAAGCGTCTTAGAAATAATATAATCAATTTGGGTGCAACAACATTCGCGACAAGTTCGTAAATCAGAAAAAAATTGTAAATCAATATCAATACTCTTATTGACAAAAAAACGTCGGCCACGCTAAGAGATATCCATCCATTGCAGCTATATTGCAAAATTACACAACTCAATGTGGTCGATTCGATTAATTAAAGTTTATTCATTCATTAACATTGTGTTTCGAATTTCTGAGTTTGTTCGATACCGATCGGTATTGAGCAGTGTTGCCACTTCGAAAAAAAATGGTGTCATTAAAAAAAATGCATTAAATTGACCTACTACAGTAGATTTTTTATTAAAAAAATAAAAATACAAAGTTTATCAATTTGAACAGTATTAAGAAAGAAAAACCAGGCATAGAAACTAAAACTAAAAAATCTTACATTAATCATTTACATTTGTTTTGTGAATGATTTTATTATGTATAGAAGTTTGAGAGTAGTTTTTTTGAAAAAAAAGTGCAGTAAATTTGATTTTGTGGCAGTAGATTTATTTTTTGCAGAAAATGGAATAGATCCACAGCAGCAAAGTGGCAACCCAGGTTCTGACTAACGTAGAGCAGACATATAAAATTACAAAGTTCGTTTGTATTTTTTATTAGCACACCAAATACAGCATTAAACAGATACAAATTTCCATTCTATTTCATTTTTTTTGTTTAGAAAAATTTTATTAATTTCCAAATGTCTTGACTGTATTAAATGATTACTAATGATTTTTAATTAATTACTAATTAATTCCCAATGAATTTGTGTTTTATCTACCATTGTTTTATCAAACAGCTTATCCTCGATTTGATAAAAAAAAAACGAAGAAATCGAATCAAAACAAACATAATATACTTACAATGATTAATTAGTCATGATGAGTCTTTGAACTTCAAATCGCAATGGAATTCAAAACCCATCGCATGAATTGAATACCAATTGTCCATCGTCGTGATCGTCGTCATCATGATGAAAAAAACAAATGTGGGTTGGACACAAACGTTTTTGTTTTTGTTATTTTTGCATAAGCCAATTAGTTTGAACTTAAGTCAATCAAAATACAACATGAAGGAAAAACATTCATGTGGAAAACCAAAAAAGAAAAATAGAAATTATTTCCCACGTGGCATCAATTTTTAATGTATGTAGGTACCTAGTGCCAGTGTAGCACAATGGCTATAAATTCAAATAAAAAATCAAATAAATAAATGCAAAAAAGAATATTTAAGTTCAAAGCAGTTCTAGCCCGAATGACAACGACTTAAAACCTTTGAAGAAGGCTTATGTATATATCTATATCAGTGCAGCCTGCAACGTGTTCTTCGCGCTGAATTCAGTTTTTTCCTACTTCATAATAATTTTTGTTGTACCTTAGCCTCATTAATAGTCCGGGAATTATGTATCTACACGCAGAAAAATGATCGGTTAAAAACAATGTAAAAATCGGTTAAATAATAAACATTGTTAATATATACCTACAACCTGCAAACTCACCAGGTTAAATTATACGAGTCAACTCGATTAAACAAAATTATTTAAATCTACACACTGATTCGATTAAAGTGCACTAAATTTTATTAAACTACTTCTGGGTTAGTTTGTTCGGTTTCAATAACCAATTATGTTAGTTAATGAAACATATTAAATCGCTCAATCCAATCCAAACCAATCTAAATTAAAAATTAACTAAATATAATTATTTGATTTAAGCAAAGCTACTCGTATAAAATAAACGATCTTAAAAATTGCGAATCCTTACCAAGTTTTTGCATTAATATAACCTTTTTATTTTAAACAATTTATTTTAATCGAGTCGAGAATTAACAGAACTATGTAATTTTTACCCCTGGCTATACGTAATAATATTTAACACATTTTTTTAACCCACCGAAAAACGCCCTCGGTTTATAGTAATTATTTTTCTGCTTGTATGAATGTTGCTAAACGAAGAATAAAAAAGTAAAAATTAATTCCCTGAGTTATTATTGCTCCCATAAATTCACTTTTTATATGAGATATCAGGGGTATCCTCATTATACGTATCGTAAATTTTGTTTTAATTTTTTTTTTAATATTTATTATTACCTATTATAGAATAATGATTTTACTACCTTAAATAAATTTAATTACTCACTCACATAGACTTCGTGTCAAAAACCAATTTCGTTTTAATCTAACTTGATATTTTGAAATAAAACTAAATTTTATTTTATAAATTTATTTGAGTCATAGCATTTTTTTTTTAAATGAAATAAGAATGAAAAATTTGGTACGTAGGTACATTAAGTAGAATATTTTTAGTTCATCTTCTTAGTTATTTGAAAAATTGTCCCAGTTCCACGACAAGAAACCTAAAATAAAAAAAAAGGTAGAGAATCAGTTTTTTTGTATATAAATATACCTACTACACACTTTTATTGATTTAATTATAATTTTTTGTATTAAAATTTGTTTAAATACGCCCACTTTGGCAGTAGGCGGATAACTCATCTCATTCATTATAACCCCTGAATATTTCATCAAAATGAGTTGAGTAGTTCAGTTTTTATAAAGTTTTTTCCGTTCGTACGTACTTCCTATACTTATTATTGTCCCAAAAGACATTTCCTTATACTTATATACATGCTTACTAATTACAAATAGTTTTTATTTCTTTAAGTAAAGTTACAATAAAAAAATAATTTATTGCAAAACAAAATATATATGTATATCTTCCTCAATCGTCCAATCGATAGCCTTGGCATTGATTCACCCTATGCGTGACCTAACCACTTATATACATTTTTCATGCTTAGCCTGATGGTGTCCAGTTTTAATGAAAGGAAGTTAAAGAGGGGGCTGCCATCAGTTGCCTTTGAAAAATTGTTTCATTATAAATCGATTGGGATTCATCATCACAAAAAAAAAAAAAAAAAATAAAAACAAAACAAAATTCACAACGACTCTCATTTTTTTTTTTATTTATATCGATCTATAAAGAAAACATCATTCGAATTAAATTTCATTTATCGAATAATGTGCCTCATTTTATTTTTGACGTAATTTACATAATATAATCAGTTTTTAGTTTCAGTTTTTTTTTTTTTTTTTGTGCGTGGCCCCATTTAAGAGTTCATATCCTCGATGTCCTATAATATAAATTCCGGTAATATATATAACGACCTTTGGGAAACAACAATCGAACACGCTATATATATATACATAGTTAGTTTGGTCATCTGAGTCATGCTGTTAAGCACTTAGTTCAATTATATTTTATTCAATATAAAATGAACAATATGGAGATATAATCAGAATTTCACTTAGAAAAGCTTATTTTCAACAAGTAGATATACATATATTGAATATCATTTATTATTTACAAACAAACTTTCACTGTATAAATGAATATAGACGAAAAACCGACATGTTAATAATTTTCATTAGCTATTTAAAAATCCAAATATAAATTACACTAATTGATCTAAAGGCCACTAGGGTTACATTTATGGATTCATTTGTTCAGTAAGAATTTTTTCGTTCGCTAACTATTAATTCATTCATTAACGATCAACTCTTTCGTTAAGGATAAATTCTTTCGTTAACGATTAATTCTTTCGTTAGCTATTAATTCTTTTGTTAACGATAAAATCTTTCGTTAAAGATTAATTACCTATTTCGTTAAAGATTAATTACCTATTTCGTTAAAGATTAATTACCTATTTCGTTAAAGATTAATTCTTTCGTTAACGATTAATTCTTTCATTAGCAATAAATTCTTTTGTTAAAGATAAATTCTTTTGATAACGATTGATTTTTTCGTTAAAGATTAATTCTTTCTTTAACGATTAATTCTTTCATTAACGATCAACTCTTTCGTTAATTTTTTCGTTAACGATTAATTCGTTCATTAACAATTAATTCTTTCGTTAAAAATTAATTCCTTTAAAACGATTAATTCTGTCGTTAACAATTAGTTCTTTCGATAACGATTAATTCTTTCGTTAACGATTAATTCTTTCATTAACAATAAATTCTTTTGTTAAAGATAAATTCTTTTGATAACGATTGATTCTTTCGTTAAAGATCAATTCTTTCGTTAACGATTAATTCTTTCATTAACAATTAATTCTTTCGTTAAAAATTTATTCCTTTTAAAACAATTAATTCTTTCGTTAACAATTAGTTCTTTCGATAACGATTAATTCTTTCGTTGACGATTAATTCTTTCATTCATTCTTTCGTTTACTATTAATTCTTTCGTTGACAATTTGTGAGTTCTCATATACATATATGTAGAATAATTTATTCGTCTTTTAATGTTGTTAAATAGAATTATGGAAATGTTCGTCAAAAAAAAAATTTATTTGGTCTCTTTGAGTACATAAAATTAACGAACTCGTTTTCGTTAAGATAAATAATTAGATATCGATAAAAAATAACTCAAAAACCTGAAATGAATCGAACCAATTAATTATTAATTTTCACTTAGCTCATGAACATTCTGCTGACTCTCATTATTTAATGACAAAAAAATATTATGTACCTACTTCCTTTCATTTTATATTTAAAAACACAAAAATTTCCCTCGTCAAAAGCTTCCCATATGTGATAAACTTTCTAATTCACTTAAATTAATTTTCCAACTCCCTTTTTGAATACTTGATTACTATAGTTAACTAAGTTGTTTCTAATATGTCATGTTATCCTTACGAACACTACAACAATGGGGAATTTAAATTAAAAACGAACAAACGAAGGATGTCATTTAGTTTGAAAACATATATAATGAGTGTGGGAAGAGGAGTGCACTAATTTACTGTCATATGAAAAAGAATTATTATATGCGCATATCTATAACCTTTTAAAATTGCTTTACTCACGGGAATGTTTCATCAACCAAATTAATTGCTGAGATACACTTTATGTAACTTTTAATTTGACCACATAAATTCTATCACATCAAGAAGCGTAAAGGATCTAAAAAACTTGATGCATTGTGGAGGAATGTAATAAAATTAATTTTATGGTACAGTTGTGGAAATGTTCTATTTGACTGCTTACTATGAGAGGTGTGCAATGCGCATTCAAGTTCCAGTCTTAATCAGTATTCATTTATATGTCTATGTCCCCATTTCAACTTGAAATCATCCGTGTGGGATTTAATGAGATAAAAAACCACGTTATTATTCTCAATCCACTGAGTCAGCAAAAAAATTCTCCTCTATACTTATAATTTCCCTCTAACTACCTACTTGTGTGCAAAGAAAGTTGCAACTTAAAAGACTTAGACCTTGATTTTGTAAAAAAATATACAACCGCCCATGTTTTATATTTGGAATGAAATCGAATTGAAAATTTAAATTTCAAGTGAATTGAAATTCCATGTTCTTCAATTCGTTCGTTTTCGAAAATTTCGCAATTATGTACTTCGAACTGTCAAAATTCCAGCTGCATCCATTTTTAATTGTTTTTTAAATTGAAATTACACTGAAGATGAAAATCGATTCATTGTTATTGGAATTTATAAGAGAAAAAAAAAAATTCGAATTAAAATTTCTTCACCGCATTGTCCACAAAATAATTCCATTTACATATTTTTATTTTATTTTTTACACCTGCGATCCTGGGGAAAAATTTTATATACATATATGAAAAATTCACTTCACTTGAATATAAAGGGTGTACGCAAGAAATAATTTTTATAGAAAAATATTTTTTTTTTATTTGCTATATATGTATATGTAGGTACATATGTATGTAGGTACTACTTGACAAGTTATGGATTCGTAAAAAAAAATCGAACTCGAGATTTTGATCAAACTTGACATTACGATGATAGCAAAGTCGAAAAAAGTGGGTCTCTCAATCTAGTCGTGCATTTTGTTGCTTAACAATGAAAACGCGTTGTTCTTTCGTGTAGCGCTCCATTTTTAATAAACCTCAATTATCAGCTGTGAAACTGTCTTTATTATTTTTCGTTGGCAAACACTTTACGACACACAATCTTGCGTTTACTTCAGGACACCCACAGGACACACCAGGATGGTTAAGATAGGGAATCATATATCAACTTTTTTCGAAAAGTTTGTAAAAGGGCTCTTCCTTTCGTTGGCACATTTCACAAGGTGAACTTACGTGACAGTTAAGTCTTTCATTTTGGCCACTTAAGTACCACTTAATCAGACAGTAAGGGCCAGTTTCACAGTGCACACTTAACAAAATAAGTGGCACTTAATTTTCCCATTTTGGCACTTAAGCCGCAGTTTTACTATCTGAGTAAGTGGAACTTAAGTGGCCAACATCGGAAACTTAAGTGTAACTTATACCGATTAGTTTACAATGTGAAATTGGGAATTAGTTTTCCATATTCGGCACTTAAGTGACACTTACTTCACTGTGAAACTAGCCCTAAAACTGCGTCTAAAGTGCCAAAATTGGTATTAAGTACTCCTTGTAGGGAATATGGTATGACGTTAATTCTGTTATGATATTTCCGTCTCGATTGAGTTTCATCCCAGAGCCTACGTTTATAAGCTTCCCTACAACAATGCTTGTTGTGGTTGTTTCATTATTAAATAACTACCTACTCTCCGTCTTTATTGACCAAAAATTATGAAAATTAATAAATTCCAGCAAAAACATCGTAACTGAAAGTTACAATATAAAACGTCTAACATCAAATTTTGTTCCAACGTAAATTCAGAATTCCGTAAATTATGAATTACACGTGTCCAATTTGTACTTGAACTTCGTGGGAATCTTTTAATTTTTGTTTGACAATCCTCTAATGATACCTCTATTTTTAAAACCCAACAACCTTATACCACCCTCAGAGTCAGGGAAAATCTATCTACCTAATCAGTATTCCTATTGACAAAAATCAATCTGTGTTATAACCTATTATTAGGCTTCCTCAATTGTACACAATTTAACACTTATTTGTCGACCACATGAATTTCTGTTTTTTTTTTGTTTTTTATTTTTCTGGTTAACATTAACCTTCAGCCTTTTGTACTTGGCAAATTGATTCTTTAGGTGGTTGGTGGATGTATGAATTACTATTTGTGTATACAAAGAGCAACCACCAGCACCACATATATCTCTATATTTAACTCGCTGATTTGACATTTTTGTTGCCTGGATTCAATTTACATATTATTGTTCTTTGCACGCACGTACATACAACTTCAACAGTCATCAGACCCCTCACCTTATTTGTTAATCATATGTAAATAGATATATGGTTCTCCTTTATTTTTCTTTTTTTTTTTATAAAAAAAAAAGTTGAATTTGCATTTGGTCAATCAATAAACAAATCAATTCGTGTTGCATGCAACGTTTTCTTTTGTTTGGCAAAAAAAAAAAATGCAGTCAAATTAATTGACCGAAGCAAAAATATCCCCATATAAAAGCTCACAAACCGGATACAAACAAAAAAAAATAAAAAAAAGGTTTACCTATTCAAATATGAATGTCATAAGTTATCACCCTGTTAAAAGATGACTGATAGTAAAGGTGCTTTATAGGGTAGTAACGAATGTAAAATTAAGAGAGGGAATAGTTTATATTTTGTTTTTACAATTAAACACGACTTGCAAATAAAATTGACGTTTATAAAATTGACATTAATAAAATTGACATTTACAAAATTGACATTTATAAAATTGACATTTATAAAATTGACATTTATAAAATTGACGTTTATAAAATTGACATTTATAAAATTGACATTTATAAAATTGATATTTATAAAATTGACATTGACCTAACAATAATTGACAGCTTCGTAATAAGGGTGATTTAAAGACGTAACACAGATTATGTCAAGGTGACCCTTCTTATCAATCTTATCAATAAAAAATATTCAGTATTGTCAAGGAGAGTCTAAGCTTCCTACGATCAGTTTTCCGTATACATATCGTAAATGGTGACTTTTATGAAAAATTTAGGCATAATCAAATTTGTAGCTTCTTTAAAATTTATTTAAAAAAAAGATGTTGCTTTATTTTTAACAAGGTGGCTCAAAAGTTGTCACCGGCGCACAGTGGCCCGTTTATGCAAATCTATAGTGGCAATAATCATTTTTCGGGTGTGTCTATAATGCAAAACTCTTGAGTTTATTGAATTAACCAATGTTTGTGTCATTTGAATTCAAAAAAAAAATAAAAAATATTTTTTTAGAACACTCTTTTACGCCAAAAAATTAAAATATACGCTTAATAAACAAAAAATAAAAATAATATCTAAAAAATTCGCGCTGTTTCAAAACACACAGCTTCTACTCTAAATCTTAACTTTAGAACTTTGTAAAGTGAAATACAAACCTGTCTATGGCTTTAAATAAAAGTTATTTTTTCAACAGAAAATTCTGAAACACCCTGTAGGGATAGTTTTTTGAAAGTCACTAGTTTGATGGCCTTAAATATTTTCTTTAAGTTAAAAAAAAATTGTCACGATATCTTTATTTGTTTATGATTTTATATTTTAGCATGCAAAAAAGTCGAAACGGGCCACTATGCGGCATTATTTGTCATTTGTTTCAAATGAAAATCTATATTATGTTAAATCTATAATTTGACATTTGTGAAGTAAACGGATAAAAAATACACGTCAACAAGACATGAATCACTCCGAATAATGTGCAAGGCATCACCCTATAGGGTGACACCTTTTGCGCTATTTTGTATAAGAAAACGTTTTGAAGTTAATTCCTATCAAAGCTTTTGACAGCAACAAAAATATTCATACTTACCTCCATATTATTCACTCGATATTCAAATTCAATGTATTTACATAATATCCGGCTTTAAGTTTTAATCTGGATGTATCGAGTGAATAATATGGGCGTTAGTTTCAAGTTTTGTCTTATTATTTTGAAGGTACTGCAAACATTTTCTAAATTTCAATAAGTCCTTCCATGAATTAGTAATTGCACGATAGTCCGAAAGATTCAAACCTAATTGGGAGATAAAAGCTTCCCATAAATGTATTTATTTGAAAATCCTTTTATGGTATTTTTTTTTTTTTTTTTTACAAAAATGACCTCGAGTTCCTGCTCTACAAATAAAAAAAAAACTCAATAACAATAACAATATTAATAAAATTACAACGCAATTTAGCTTATTATAAACTATTATCTATCTATATCACAGTGAAGTAAAGAACAATTTACGTGAGACATGTTATGACTTTTTTTTAAATTTTATTTCTTCCGTTCAGTCAGTATACACCCGTATCCTACAATACATTATAGATGTGTATTAGCCCGAAACGTGCCAAGAATACATGAAAACCCTTCTTCTTTTTTTTGTATTTTATTGCAGCTCATGTATAGCTATTTGTATATAATATGTAACTATTGAATTGGAAGGTTGGAACAGAATTGCAGGTGCTGTGGCATATTTAATTAGAATCATTTAACTGGAAACAAGTTTAATTTACTGGCACGTTTGCTAAATTGCATAGTCAGGTGATTCTAAAATGAGAAGAAGACAAACATTATAACAGCTTATTAATAAGGCCAACAGAATGTACTTTATGCAATTTTTGGTGGTAAATAAAATGTTTATTTGGTTGCAAATTAAATTTATTAGCAGGTGTCTAGAATGTTTTTTTTTTTTTAATTTGAGGTTCCAATCAAAATTAACATACGATAGTGTAGGATTCCAAAAAAAGATTTTCGGTATGCCGCCGTCGGCTTTAATTTTAAGTGATTCTCATAAATTTAATTTTTTTTTAAATCCAAGATTTGTTTTTTTTTTGAAAATTTTGATATAAAATATTATTTAAACTTATAAAAAGCTCTTGTTCATAAAAATCGGTTCAACAAATAATGAGATAGTTGAAAACCAAAAAAATGCTTCTATGAAAATATCCGTTTTAATCGATGGATAAAATTAGTTTTTCAAAAATATGGTAGATGGTACTGATATAAGCTCACATAAAAAATTTAATCAAAGTTGTACCAGTCGTTTTTGAGAAAAAAAATGAGATTTTCCTTACCGCTTTTAAAACACTTGTTTCAGAGGTAAAATTATTTTTGGTTATAAAAATATTTTTTATTTAAAATCTACTAGATAATGTTAAAAAAAACTGCTGGTTGTAAAGTTTGATAAAAATCGATCAAGTCGTTTTCGAATTATTAAGTTAAAACTTTTTTTTTAAAAATCAAAAAAAAAAAATTTGAAAATTTTGGTTACAAAACTTTTTTAAAGATTCATCATAAAAAAAATAGATCAAAATCGGTTGAACTGTTTTTGAGAAAATCGAAAATCAAAAAAATATTTTTGTGGAGGTACCATTTATAACCATTTTTCGCAATTTTCGTATTTATAAAATCGTAGTTACTTTTTTTTTAGATAAAGTTGTTGAGAAAAATAAGATTTAGATTTTTTTACTAAAAAAAAATTGTACGGCAGCTACTGTTATTTTTGGTCCTAAAAAAAATGAAAAAAATAATGTTTCGGGGAATGCCCAAAAAAAAGCGAGGTACTAATTTTAAAGAAAATCGACAGGACAGACAGACGGACAGAATTGCGAGTCCCACTTTTTTTTGACTTCGCTATCATCGTAAAGTCAACTTTGATCAAAATCTCGAGTTCGATTTTTTTTACGAATGCATAACTTACCATATACATAGTACCTATGTATAATATATCGTAAGTAAAAATAATCTTGAAGTTGACTTACTCTGCTATGTTCATATCTATAGCTAACATACCCCCTAAAATACTGTACGTCCGTTTATTCAAAGAAAAATGCTTCACCCAATTTCCAATCATGTCCTGTGCAAAGCTTCTGATATTGGCAGTAAAATCCAACAAAATAAATGATTTTCCCTTACAGGACTCTCCATGGTTTTCCTAATATAAAGAATGAATCAGCATCAGCAGATAAATTTGAAATTCTAAATTTTTCACAGATATATGGTGTTATTTTTCTGCTTCTCACGCAGACATTTTACATTCGCAGCAGCAGAAGTATTTTTTTTGCATTTTTATTCTAAGGACTCATGTGAATTTCATGCATTGTAAACGGCATGTGGCTTAAATTAATCCCGACACACGACAATCATCTACTTCCACTCAACACAACCTCAACAACTACGCTTGGGTTCCGGATGAACACATATAAAAAAAAGTTAAATCGTTTCATAATCCTGGCAAATACACTCAGGCCACACAGCCACTCGTGTGAGGCAAAAATAAAAAAATATTAAAAATAAGAAAGAGTTTTTTACATGATGTAGACCCATTAAGGGCAAGGTGTGCTAACTTATAGTTTACTACAGTTACTGCGTGTGAGGTTTTCACATCCAACTATGACAAAAATGTTGGGTATACGAACAAAAAGAGTAAAATTTATGTAAATTTAAAGAGATTTTCATAGCTTATTTCAAGTATGTCGTCAATTCAATGACCGAGATCGTCGGAAGGAAGCATTAAAAAAGAAAAAAAAAAAAATGGGGGATAACCACGCATAAAACTTTGAATCTAGGACAAAATGGTTTTATAAGTCTCAGGGGTTCCACTGTGTGTACCTACATATTATAGAGGTTGAATCGCTTCCAAATAAATATCCACTATATCAACAACAAAATATCTACTCTTAACATAACACAGCTACATATACGATACCTACCTCCCTCGTAAAGTTGACCTTGGCTGAAATATTTAGGCTACCGTGTTGTTTGTAAATATATAAATATATACGTATTTAGTTTGCCAAAAAGGTGTGTCGTTGGTTGCACACGAAATGCCACCATGACAAACCCTTATTCGTGATATAAAAAAGAAAATTGTAATTCTTACGAAATATTTATATAGGTGTGTAATAATTTAGATGATAAACATCTAGGCCAACATATTTTCTGTTACCATATTGACTATGCCTCTCTATAAATATAGTACCTACAAATTTTTATTTTTTTCATTTCTTTGCAGAAGATACATCAAATTATATTGTAAACGATACATCAGTTGTGTGTAGTGAGAATTTCTCTGACACACGTCAATTTGTACAAAACCGTCCGATAAATGAATTCGATAATTTACCAACAATATACTTCATAACGCCAACCTATCCACGGCGTGAACAAATTCCCGAACTCACTCGATTAGCACACACTCTGATGCATGTTCCGAAAATCCATTGGATAGTTGCAGATGATTTTGCCGAATGTAATATATTGTTGGGTTATCTATTTAATAAGTTTGGTAAGTTAACTGAATAAATTGTCCTTGAACAAAAAGTAACATTTTTCCTTTCAATTTTCGTTACCAGGAATTCCATTTACTCATATTTCTAGTCCGATGCCTGATATTTATCGCAGTCTAACTCCTAATCCTAGAGGAGTTGCGAATCGTCGAGCAGCACTCAATTGGTTGCGTCAACAAAAACAAACTTCCGGTGTCCTATATTTCGGTGATGATGATAATACATTTGATTTGAAATTATTCTCGGAAATTCGAGATACAAAAAAGGTTTCAATGTTTCCTGTTGGTCTAATTGGAATGTTTTCAGTTAGTACACCAGTTGTACAAAAGGTATGTTCTTTATCATATAAAACATTTCTTTCTAAATTTATCGCTTTATTTTATTTTTTTTCTAGGGAAAAGTTATTGGCTTTTTCGACTCATGGCCAGGTAATCGAAGATGGCCAGTTGATATGGCGGGATTTGCTGTGAATCTCGAACATTTAGCCAATCATCCAAATGCAACTATGCCTTATAAAGCTGGTTATGAAGAAGACTCATTTTTACGGAGTATATCATTGTCTCTCAAAGACATCGAACCTAAAGCTAATAATTGTACAGAGATATTAGTTTGGCATACACAAACGCAAAAAACAAAAGCTCCAACTATACGAATTAATTCGCAATATTTAGATGATAAATCTAGTTTAGGGGCATTATTTAAAGAACTTGAGATTATGGGCGTTAGTCATGCATCAGATTATGATGGTAAGTTAATTAAGGAATAGAAAATGGTATATTGCAAATCGGTCGATTGAACGGTCATCGTTTTGACGATGGATGTGTCTACTACATCTATAGGGGATGATATAGTGAGATAATCGTCAGACTTACTACATTTCTCCAGCAGACAACAGCCTGTATTTTTCCGGAGGTTTTTCTTAGAATTAACAGCCCTATTCTAATATCCGATCCGATCGAATTTTTGGATTCATGTTCACTTAATTTGTCACAAATTATTCTTTAAACTCTTCAAGTTTTCGACTTCAAAGTTCTATCAATAATTATTTTTGAAGTTCTCGACAGAATCTAATTGTAAAAATTTTATTTTCATCACAATTTATATCCTTTTTGGAACATTCGTTTTGCTCCGATGTATAGTAGAATACGAAAGTTCACGAGAAAGTTTAGCAGAATAAGGCTGTAAGTAAGGAATCTATATACATTTTCAAATATTAAAATGCCTAATTGGATTCTATCAATGGAATCGGTTGGTTGACGAATGGAAATCTTGATTGAATTTTCGATTAAAATGTAATAGCTTATACAGTTGTATAGCTCATCGATAGATATTTGTTTTTCTTTCTTAGATATGCTGATCAATTTGAATACGAATCTTAATTTTTTAAATTTTAGACCAACTTCGTAAGAAGATAAAAATCAAAAACCATCAAAGCTCTGTCTATTCCGCCTCACATATTACACGCTCTTAGCACTTACGTCATACTTGTGATGGTTTTTCTTAACAGCTTTGAATGAAGACAATCTTTCAACTGAAACTTTTTGGTGTTCGGACCTTTATAGAGCATGAAGATCCCTTTGGATTTATTCCTCTTTATGTTTACCTGACATTTTTGAAAATTATGTGTATTCTGTGTAAAATTTGTGTAAAGATTAAGAGAACTATATTACAGATCTGAATAGAGTTCTAATAATGTTGAATTATGAATTTTGGTATTTTTTTTCCTTAGAAGTTCATACATAAATCTTATTTATTTTCCAACTTTTCTAAATCGATAAAATAAAATCTAAAATTGTTGTTTTATTTTTTTTTAATTAATTTATTTTTCATCTTTTCTTCACAGGTGTTAAAGCAACAATAACTAAAAATGGCAAAACGAAGCCAATATCTTATTATCTTCGGTGAGATTCGGCCATGATTAAATTTTGGAATTGGTTATTTCCCAGTTATGGCTAATGATAGTGATGTTAAACAAACAACAAAAATAAAATAAACTCTCATACTCGAGCGCCGCCGTCCGATTGATTGAAGCAAAAAGCGGCCTTTCTCTGTTTGGTATCGAATTTTGTGAAATTTAGTACTGTAAGGAAAAGAAAGAAACATACAAAAAAAAATTATTCATAATGGTTCAAAAGACATTAAAACAAACAAACAAGAAAAGTAAGTTTTTTTTTTTTTTTTTTGTAAATTCTACTAACACTAGAAATTATATGAGATGAACCTTTGTTAAATTATAATAATTATTATTTATATTGATAGAAAAAAAAATACCTCTTGGATAAGTAACAAACAACAACAACAATAACAACAACAACAACAACAACAACAACAACAACAAAAAAAGCATAATAATGTAATAGATTTTTTAGATTAGAATAAACATCAACAATTTATTTATTAATTTATCATAAAAATGTAATGTAAATTAACATGAAAAAAAATCTATAAATGGCGTGGCTGTGCCATTAGCCGATTGGTACTGATTATGATTAATAACAAAAAAAAAAACACATGAACAAATGTTTTAAGATGCTCACATTTTAATTCAGTTAATTGTTTTACTAAAAAATTTAATTGTTTTGTGTGCATAAAAGGAATACAAAAATGGTTCATTACCCAAAGATAAAAATGCTCTTTGCACGACACGATTGCAAAATCAACAATAAAAGTTTTAGTAAGGCGATAAGGGTAAATAATATTAATAAAGTAATTTTGTTTCTTCCATTATTTAAATCTGACACTCACAAACAATTATCTCGATATTATTAAGCTTTAGCTTCTAAAAATAAACAAAAAAAATAGAAAAATTAGAAAAATAGAAATTAGAAAAAAAAAAGAATTAGAACAAATATTTTTGGCGGTTAATTTTGTTTGATCTTATTAAAGATGCATATTATTTCCGCTTTTAGGTCCACATTTTTATGGATCGAGGTAAACGTTTGTTACATTACATATGGCAAAATAGACTGAGAAGTCTTTCGAATGAAGTGTTGAAATAAAGAAGTTTGCAAAAAGTACTTAGTCTTGAAAATGTTTGATGCAGCTCCCCGACTGGAATCGTCTCGAAAGCAATTTTCTGCTCTAGGTTATGGATTGAATTTTTTGTTGAGAAGATTTGCCAAGACTTTGTTTTAATATGTGTTCATGAGTCTTATTTTTTCTTTGATTTGTTTGTGTATAAGAAATTAAATTTTATATTTTCAGTAAGCTTCAGGTGAATGTAAAAGGAATTTACGGTTCCGTTGCTTCAAATTGCACCAAGCATTGCTATTTTCGGCAATCGCAAATTGGACTCATTTGACACACATAGGGATGGTTCTCGGAAAAATTAAGATAAAGTAGCAGGAAACCGACAGTTTGAACCTTTTGATGATTCTATAAACCGTAGAATACAGTTCATGAAGGCGGATAATCTTTGAAATATTTTCTGTCGTCAATCCTTACCCAAGTTTTCAATAATAATACTTTAAATACCTTTGAAAATACTCAATTAAAATAAAAAAGTAATGTAAATTATTTTTTATCTCACTGAGGAAGTTATTTATAAAATTGTTTTTTGATAGTTTAATGGAAGATTCAACTTAAATCGTAATTTTATTAAAAAAGAAATTTAATCATATCATGTGAACCTTGTAATATACCAGTGATAACAATAACACATACATATGTACACGGGCACCCTTTGATTCTCTTTTTGCATATTAAAATACAATATTTTATTCCTTTGGCTCACACAAACGACAAATAAAGGATAATTTGCAGTTCCTGCTTATGCTCTTAATCTAAATTTAGAAAAATTAAAAAAATAACAAAAAATTTAAATTATTTTATGTAAAAACTAAACAAAAAATTAAATAATTTCACAGTTTATAGGTACAATATACATACATAAATAGTTATGAATAAGATTTTAGTTTTAAAATAAAATAAATTATAAAACAATATTTAAACCAAATACTAAATACATAAATAAAAATAAAATTAAAATACTAAATTAAAAAAAAAAAACAAAATACTGAAATTAGAATTGTAAAGTGCTTTGCCGCGTTTGCTCTTGTATGTAAATACAATTAATTGATCCTTAAAGGATTACTATTTCAATTAAAATTATGTACAAAATTATTATAAATAAAAAAAAAAATATAAATAGATTGTAAATTTATCAATTATAGCGCCATGATTTTTTTGTTGTTAAAATGACCCTGGTTAATTTATTTATTTCTTGTAAACAAAAAAAATCAAATAAAATCTTAACTATAAATTAATAAAAATAATATTTATTTAGTTCTCTTTAATTTAAAATACAAAATAAATTTTGATGGGTGCAAAACTACAATAAGAATTTGGTATTTTACTTTTCTGTATGATAAATACATAATAACGGCTACAAAAATTTGTATTGCAGGTACCAAGTTTAAAGAAAATCGACCCATCCTTAGGACTCCAGTGCAACAGACAGACGGACGCGATTTTTAGACCCACATTTTTCATCTCGTAAAAATCTCGAGATCAAGTTTTTGTACGAGTCTATTAATTTATACATAGTTATGTATGGCAGGTAGTATGAGATTGCAAAATTATTATTTTAGCGCCATGTTTATTTTAATTTAATTTGGTTAGCATATTTATTTCGTATAAACAAAAAAAAAAACTAATGAAATATTGTCTTAACTCATTGAACATAATTTGTACCTTGCTTTACATATTTCTTAATTTTAAAATGATAGGTATTACATTTTTCTTTCTTTATTATTAAATAATAAATACAAAATAAATATTGATGGCAACAAAACTTCAAACAAGAATGTAAATTTAAAAAATTTTCTTCTTGTTTTCCAAAAATTCTACTTTATATTTCTTTGAATAAATGAAAAAAAAGTTCAAACACCAAAACCGCATCCCAAAATGGAGAAATGTTGAGTAGAATTTGAAATCATTCAAACACAGAAAAAAAAACACGTATCCTTAAAATGTCCATCTCGTTGACCAAAGTTCTTCTGAATAATTCAAACATTTTTTTTGTTTTGTTTTCTTTTCTTCTATTTCTAGTTTTGATAGTTTTGTTTGCAATCTATACAGATAGTTCATTTCTTCCAAAAAAAAAGGAAGAATAAAATACCCACATACATTTTATATTGATAAATCCTCCTATCATATGCGCCTTGAGAAAATTTTTCATGTTCTTTTATATTTGGTGGGAGATTGTTTTCTATGCCACATGAAAAGTAGCAGCTAGTTGCAACTTGCAACTTCTATTCTTCTTTCCCATTCTCATCTATGATGCACACTTGCACACATCTGATATTCTGAACCTTAAAAAATAAACTTAATAAAAAAAAAAATTGGCATATATACTTTGCGGCATGCAACAAACCGTAAATTTGAATGAAAGTTTTCGGGCAATCGGGAATATATTTCAGAAATTTAATTTAGTTGAATGCAGGAGTTAGAAGAAAACACAGTGTGTAGGGCAAAATTAGATTCAAGAGGATTTCGATAAAATGTTTTGCAAATTTTAAATAAAATTTCAGGGTTATTAACAATAAATTGAATTTAATTGCAGCTATAGTGACATGAACTTGGAACTAAAATTTAAAACGAATGAGAAATTTTTGTGATTGACTTCACCTCGTGTGGTCAATGCAAGTTGATTGCCTCAAGACTTGAAGAATAATCAACTCAATACGCTGGCAAAGTTATGGTTCTTAAGGTATTTTCAAAAAAACTAAACAAAATTATTTACCAGTTTAGCTAATTTTTTTTTTTAATTTCAGGTTGAAGTTGAAGAATCCGAAGATATTGCCATGGAATACAGCATTGCTAGGATGCCTACATTCGTAGATGTTTATCAAGAATGCTAGGAAGATTCATTCGTTTTCTGGTGCTAACGGCGGTTACTTGCCCAAGCGTATTCCAAATCACGCAATTTTGTTTAGTTACATATTCTTAAACTGTCTCCTTTTATCCTTTAAGCAAATAAATAAATAAAAAAAATATATGTATAATTTATGTGTATAAACAAAAATAAATATTTTTATAAACATTGTGTTAAAATTCACTATTTTTAAAACTGAACTGAAAAAAACACGCAACCAGTCTTTTTAAACCATGCCACGTCTCTTAGGCCACGCCTCTCTTAATGCATACCTGTTTTTGGTAAGTACCCCTTCCCCCTAGGCCACACCTCTTTTAAGCCACGTCCTTTCAAAACGCGCCTTTTTGGCCAAAACCCCTTTTTTGGTAATTTTCCTTCTAGGCCACAACCCTTGTAAAGCCACGCCTCTTTTTAGTCACGCCCCTTTTAAGTAACGTCCTTTTTGGTAATTTACATTTCAAACTAGACCCCTTTTTAAGCCACGACTATTTAGGCCACACACTTTTTGACCACGCCCCTTTTTTGGATATATTTTTTTTTAGCCAGCCCTCTCTTTAGTCACGACTTTAACAATTCATTTTTAAATATCAAAAAAGAATTACCTAAGTTATAGGTCATTCCCGGACTGATTTATCATAATTTTCCAAACCATGAATTTGAACGACCAATAGACTGGATTTTTGAAAGATTTTCGTTTCCGGCATATTTAAAACGCTTTATTGAAGCTTGTGGTAAACATAGGAAAATGTTTTATACACCAAAGTGACCGTTAATTTGTCAAGATTATAATGATATATACATTTTGAAAATCGGTCGGAAAATAGAAAGAAAATTGTCCATTTTGTCAAAAACATGCTTTTTTTTGCTATCCAAGCCACTTACGCCGGAAAATTCTATGGACACCTATAGGTTTTTTATAATGTGGACGTTCGTGACAAATTTATCTTTCCATAGACACCAAAATTTAAAAAATCGATGCAGTATTTTCCGAGTTAAAACGGATTATGTGCAGTCGAAATTTGAATTTTCCGTTTTTTCAGACATTTACCTTGGAAATATTAGAAATTTTTTTTTTGCACAAGATTGATTCTTATGTCTTTGAAATGAACCTGTAAAGCATAGAACAGCTTTTTAGGCCACACCCCTTTTTAAATCATGACTCTTGTTGGCCACGCCCCTTTTTGCCACGCATTTTTTTTAAGCCATACCTCTTTTTAAGCCACACTTTTGACCATGCCCCTTTTTGGATATATTTTCTTTTAAGCCACGCCCCTTTTTAGTCGCGGCTTTAATAACTCATTTTTGAATATCGAAAAAGAATTACCGAAGTTATATGTCATTCCCGGACTGATTTTTCATAATTTTCCAAACCACGAATTTAAACGACCAATAGACTGGATTTTTGAAAGATTTTTCGTTTCTGGCATATTTAAAACGCTTTATTGAAGCTTGTGGTTATCATAGGAAAATGTTTTATACACCAAAGTGACCGTTAATTTGTCAAGATTATAATGATATATACATTTTGAAAATCGGTCGGAAAATAGAAAGAAAATTGTCCATTTTGTCAAAAACATGCTTTTTTTTGCTATCCAAGCCACTTACGCCGGAAAATTCTATGGACACCTATAAGTTTTTTATAATGTGCACGTTCGTGACAAATTTATCTTTCCATAGACACCAAAATTTAAAAAATCGATGCAGTATTTTCCGAGTTAAAACGGATTATGTGCAGTCGAAATTTGAATTTTCCGTTTTTTCAGACATTTACCTTGGAAATATTAGAAATTTTTTTTTTGCATAAAATTGATTCTTATATGTACATATGTGTTTGAAATGACCCTGTTAAGCATAGAATAGCTTTTTAGGCCACATCCCATTTTAAATCTTGACTCTTTTTGGACACGCCCCTTTTTAAGCCACGCTTGTAAAGCATAGAACACCCTTTAAGACCTCTGACTCTTTTTGGCCACGCCCCTTTTTAAACCACACCCCTTTTTAAGCCACGCCTCTTCTTGACAGTTTTCAAGCCCCGCCCCTTGACAATTTTTATTTTAGGCCACGCCCCTTTTTTAAGCGGCTTACTTTTTTGACCACGCCTCTTCTCGACAAACCCATATTTTTAAGCCACGCCCCTCTTGGTAATTTCAATTTTAGCGCACACTCCTTAATGCTCTCAAGCTTTACAAGGCCATTGATATATTATAAGAATCAAACTTTGCAAAAAAAAGTTTTTCTTAATTTTCAAGGTAAAATGTAAGAAAAAAAGGAAATTTCGTAATTCGATGGCACAAAAACCGCTTTAAGTCGGAAAATACTAAATCAATTTTTTAAATTTTGGTGTCTATGGAAAGATAAATTTGTCACGAACGTGCACATTATAAAAAACTTATAGGTGTCCATAGAATTTTCCGGCGTAAGTGGCTTGGATAGTAAAAAAAGTATGTTTTTGACAAAATTGTCAGTTTTCTTTCTATTTTTCAACCGATTTTCAAAACGTATATATCATTATAATCTTGACCAATTAACGGTCATTTTGGTGTATGAAACATTTTCCTACGTTAACCACAAGCTTCAATAAAGCGTTCTAAATATTCCTGAAATGAAAATCCAGGAAAATTCCAGTCTATTCCGTTAAAATTCTCGGTCTGAAATTACCTAAAAAGGGGCGAGGTTAAAAAAGGGGTGTGGCCTAAAATTAAAATTTACAAAAAAGTTACTGTCGAAAATAGACGTGGGGGCGTGGTTAAAATAGGGGTGTGGCCTAAAATTAAAATTTCCAAAAATTTGTCAAAAATAGACGTGGGGCAATATGGGTGGGTCGTGCCCTAAAAGCTAAATTTTGAAAAAGGGCGTGGCCAAAGCTAAATTTAAAAAAAAGAGCGTGACGGGGTGTGGCATAAAAAGGGGCGTGGTGTAAAATAAAAAAATGCACAAAAATGTGCCTTAAAAGAGGCGTGGCTTAAAAATTCGGAGCTAGGAAGGATGTGGTTTAAAAAGGGATGTGGCGTAAAAGGAAAATTACCAAAAAAGGTGCGTGGTGAAAAGGGTGTGGCTAAAAAAGAGGCGTGGAATAAAAGGGGTACCTACCAAAAAAAGGCGTGACTCAAAAGGAGAGTGAACGTAGCCTTAAAAGGTCATAGCATTTGTCGCGTTCGGGGATCTATCAAATATGTATCAACCTATCCCAAAAATTTCGGATACGTTGAGTTGTTGTTGCATCAGCTGTTTTGTCACAAGATATTACAACACAAACCTATCCGGATAGCTTTGGATAAATCTCCGAACGCAACAATTGTTTAAAGAGACTTAAACTGATTTTAAGAAAAAGACTGTACGTACTTTTGTTTTTAATTGTTATTTATTTACTGTTCAGTTTGAAAAGTAATGAGGTTTAACACAACGGACAAGTAAACAAAAATATTTATTTTTTTTATCAAACGAGATGAAGTAAATATATTGTTGAATTAATTTGCTTAAAGGATAAAGGGAAACAGTTTAAGAATAATTAATCAAATCACGTGTGTTGTGCAAAACACCTGGCCAAGTTACTGCCGTTAGCACCATAAAACGAATCAGCTTGACTAGAAATCTTGATAAATTCAAATGTAGACATACTAGAAATGTTGTATTCCATGGCAATATTTTCACATTCATCAACTTCTATCTGAAATTAAAAATATTTTGGTAAGGTAAACTGGTGAAATATTTTTTTTAAAGTTTTTCTGAACATACCTTAAGAACCACAATTTTGCCAGTGTATTGAGTTGATTATTCTTCAAGGTTGGGGGGATCATCTTGCATGGATCACACCTGATGGCAAATAAGGCAATCACAACCAATTCCCATTCGTTCTGAATTTGAGTTTTGTTATACAGCGATTTATGAATATGGATGGTCCTAAGGGTGGACCATGTGTCAAGGCTTCAATCTGAGTTTCTGAAACAACAATATAAGCTTAACAGTAATATTCATAACAAATCATATTTTCAAATTTTAATAAATAAATTTTTCAGAAAAAAATAAATCTTAACAATTGTATAAGTCTCGAAAGAAGTTAGGAATACAAAACGTATTTGCCTCAGGCCGAATGTGTAAATTTTTTACCACGAACTATTACGCATAACGTAGTCGTTTACAAGATGCAGAGCAAAAAACAGTGAGTCAATCTATTAAAGGGGTGTGGCATATAAGGGAAATTACAAGAATGGGTGTGGTCTAAAATTGAAATTATCAAAATGAATGTGGTCAAAATGGGTGCGATTTAAAAAAGGGTATTGGCCTAAAAGGGAAGTTTCTAAAAAGAGGAGTGGCTTAAAGTGGTGCGTGTTCTAAAAGAGGAAACTATCAAATAAGGGGCACGCCTTATAATGGGCGTGACTAAAAAAGGGCGTGGCGTAGAAGGCAATGCAATGCTCTCAAGCTTCATCAATATGATGATATCGACTTGGAAAGTTAAAATTTAACCCAAAAATGATTTCAAAGCTTTATAATACCTATGTGCTGTTAATAGATATTGAAAAAAACTCCACCATTTCGAGTTCGTTTAAATTGAGTCTAGTAACGGAAATAAACTAATTTCTTAGTCTTACTATAACATTTTTATTAAATTTTACCTAACAGAACTAGAGAGTAGAGACACAAAACTACATCCACTCAATCAATTAAAAAGGTCATAATCCACCCCCTGAACATACTGTATCTTACTCTAGCTATGTACTGCTCCTAAAACATCTCTATTGTTATGCTATACGATACACATTTTATGCAAATGTTACACTTCGCAAACTTTACCAAAAAGCATTTGTTTCTCCAAATCGTACGGAGTGTGAATTTTGTAGTCTTCTATGTACGTATATGTAGGTTCCCCATCCATATACATGTGATATGATCCCTTTTTTATGTTGCACTTTCTAAGTTATTACTGCAATATTTGAGTTTTCACAAAATAAAATTTGGATTAAGGGCAAGATAAAGTTAAAAAAAAAAAACAAAGTAATATTATTTTATACCTCATATACTCATATATCCATCCCCAACATATACCCATTTAGCTCACAAACCAAACCAAACAACATACACCCACTTCCTTTGCCTACCATAACCGACAATCTGTTAAGCATTTTTTATTGAATCTCTTTTTTGAAAATTAAGGGTAGAAAAACAGATGTGCCGAAGCTGATGCTGTGTGTGTTGTTTGTTGAGAGTGCGGTAAATGGTATTTTTTTTTTATTTTTATTTTTTTCAAAATACTTAATCTGTGCTCACTCAAGCTTACTGTGAGTGTTGTTATAAAAGATTATTATAGGAAGTGTTGGGATGTTGTGAGGTATAACATTGAAATATGATGGGGATAGATTTGGGGGATGAAGTGATAAAAATTGCAATTTAAATTGAAAGACACTTCTTTTCATTGAATGTAAAAAAAAAGGAAAAATATTTAGTCATAAAGGACATGGATTTACAGCTTGTTTTTTTTTTTCTTCTTTTATTTCTGTGCAAACTAGCCTAGGGTTGAGTATTAATAAATCTATATCTATTTCAAAAGGAAAAGACGAGATTTACCATAAATAAGGTAGTTAATAATGCATTGATGGTTACCCTTTTTTGTGTGGGAAATTTATGAAAATCTTTTGAGTATATTTTAAGTGTGGGAATAAATCTGTTTAAAAGGACCTTTATACCTTAAATACAGATACAAAAATTAAATTATAAAAAACTTCCCACATTTAAGCCAATTTAAAAGTACTTATTATATCGACAACACAACGTTTAATAAATAAGATTAAGGAAAGTAAGATTGGGGAAGCAAGACATAAGGTGGTAAGTAATATTGTTTTTTTAATTCAAATCATTATTTTATCAATTGAATTTGATTTAATTTAATTTTTTATTTAAGAAACATGCGTTGGTTTATAGGTAAATTAATTTTGTTGAATATTTAAGTGGGTTCGAACTTTGGAAGCCTTATTTCCTGCTATAAGGCAAAGATATATTCAGACTTATTTTGAGTTTCACCCGAACAAAATTCCACCCGGAAAATTTGACATTTAACTTTTCGCTTATTGTGAGTTTCACTCGAAATTTCATGTTCGAAAAATTGCCCTTATTGCGAACATTCATTTCGTGTGGAATGTAATGCGATTGATAGCCTAAATATTCACTTATTTTTAGTAGGTGCAAAAAATTTCGTTTGGGTGAAACTCACAATCAGCCTTATCGTGAGTTTCAACCGAAACATATTTCACCTTAAATTTTGTTGTTCGTCCGGAATTTTAAAAGCTATTCGGCCTTATTATGAATTTCACGGCAAAAATATTTCACCTTATGTTTTTTGTTCGCCTGGAACTTTAAGAGCTATTGTGAGTTTCATCCGAACAAAATTTCGTTCGCCTACTAAAAATAAGTGCAAATTTAAACTGTCAATGGAATTACATTCCAACCGAAATGAATGTTCACAATAAGGAGAATTTTTCGAACACGAAATTTCGGGTGAAACTCATAATATACGAAAAGTGAAATGTCAAATTTTTCGGGTGGAATATTTATCGGGTGAAACTAACAATAAGGCTGATTGTGATTTTCGCCCTAACGAAATTTCGTTGACCTACTAAAAATAAGTGAAAATCTAGGCTGTCAATGGAATTTCATTCCGCCCGAAATGAATTTTCACAATTAAGGAGAATTGTTCGAATATGAAATTTCGGGTGAAACTCATAATGGGTGAAAACTCAAATTTTCCGGGTGCAATGTTGTTTGGGTGAAACTCACAATAAGGCTGAATAACTTTTAAAATTCCGGGCGAACAAAAAATTTTAAGGTGAAATATTTTTTTCCGTGAAACCCACAATAAAGTTGATGGTAATCGATAGACTTTTTAAATATAAGAATGTCGGAGATATAACAACAATCTAAGAAAGTAGAAAATGGGAAATTAGACGTTTGTTAAATTATTTGCCAATTCGCCGGTATCATTTGTGGAACGTATTCCTTTTGTATAAGTAAGGAAAGAAAACATTGGAGATTTCTCTCCTGAAATTAAGAATTAAAATTAATTTTTTTGCGATGTTAATATTATTTCGATAACGTATTTTATTATTTTATTAAGTATTTTTTCTTTAAATATTTCATGGTAACATTCTAAGTAAATAATAAAATGCAAACATCACAAAGTTCAAAGAAAATCAAAAAGCATAACCAGGACAAAATTCGACAAATTTAAATATTACCATTTTAAATAGCCACCTGCGTCTGTGGCTTGTTTTGGCTTGGCTACCCTGTTTTGAATTCAACATTCCAACATTCGTATATACAAGCTTATTAAATCAAAATGAATTTTTAAACAAAACATTGATGGAATATTATGTCAAAAAGTGAGTTTCGTAATTTAAAGATGAAGATGTATTTTCTTTGAATATTTATTGACATATAAATATGTAAATTTGATTTGCTAGATATACATATACCCTCGTCATTTAAATAATATACAAAAAATAAAAAATAAGAGAATAATAAATAAGTAGGATATATTCATAAAATTGAGGGATGTGAAAATATTTCTTCCACATGAATGATATACATATTTATTCTGAAAACATACATATCTATTCTTGTTTGTCGAATTATTAACCTTATACAAATCATCACAGTATCTCAACATATTACATAATTCTTTTTTGTGTCTATAAAAAGAATTCCAAGAATAGGTACTCATCAGATCAGATAAAATGAAAAATTAATACCTTCCACGATGGTTTTCATGTAGGTACCTATCATAAGGAATTTAACAGCATGTAACATACTACAAACGAAAAAGATGAAGTAGTTAGGAAATCTTTAATATTTTTGTCGAATAATTAATTTTATTTGGAAAAAACATTGGCATTCATTTAAAATTTTGGAATTTAATTTTTTTTATAAATAAGAGCAATTCAAAAATTAAACTAACTGTTATGGTAGTAATCAGCCCTATCACAAATTCCATCGTAATCGAAAATTTGCTACGAATCACGAAAAATGTATTGCAGAATCCATTCGTAGTGGAAAATCTATTAAGAATTTCGAAATTCGGGAAATTTGGTATCACAAATTCCGAATGTAACGGAAATATGACATCCTTTTCTACGACAACTGATTCTTGTCGTAGCCAAGTGGTAAACGATTGTGTTTCATTAAAAAATAGTTTTTTTTACAAATTGTAAAATTTGCAATGGTTGCAAACGCAAATTAATCAATTTTTATTTTGTTAAAAATTCTTAAACTCTTAAAATAATTGAATACCACGCCGAAACAATTTACAAAGAAGTCAAAACAAAACTATGATCCTTAAAAAAAAAAAACGAGGAATTAAAAGAACACATCACTTTTAAAACAAGTCGGGCTGAAATTAGTTCCTCAGTACATTTGAAACCACATTATTTTTATAACTTCAATTTATTTTTATGTTGAATCTATTTTCTTGAGAAAAAAATGCTAAAACATTGAATAAAAAGACAAATATCAACAACACAACTTTTTTCACGATCTCAATCATTTGACAGCTGTAATAGTGCTCAGGGATTTTGGGATTTGTTTTTGGGATATTTATTAAAACAAAGAGTCTGGCCATACTTAACACAAATGTTCAGCTTTTTTTGTGTAAAATAAAAAGGAAAAAAAGATGGTACTTTTTGGAAAGTTTAAGGGATTTTTTATTTTAAAAGCTCCAAGTATTGCTGTGACATAGGACAGCTGATTTCGAAATTCAGAATTAATTCTTTTAATGAGGCATTGATTTTTTTCGATTCCATTCGGATTTTGTGAATCCTTTTTTTCGGGGTTCGTAGTGGAATAATCCATTCGGGGATTTTCCACGATGGATTCTGTGATAGGCCTGAATATTTTTTCGGAACAAAATTATACAAACATAAAGGGAAGACAAATTTTCGAGAATTTTTAATTTTCACACCGAATTTTTATTTTCATACTCCATATTAATTTCTTGTAGACATTTTTTTTCGATTAAGTTTTGCTTAAATTTTAAAACTTTATTTCTGTGATAATGCTTTCGACGGCACTGATACAATACAAACATAACATGCTGCTCTTAATTGTGGCAGTGCTGTCGAACAAAAATTATAGTTTTCGGTACTTTTTTGAAGAAGGCTCTCCAAATTAAGAAGAATATTAAAAAGTTTAAGTAATGTTTTTAGATTTGCAAAAAGCGTAGTGGAAACAAAAATTTGGGTTGTGAAAAGGAAAAAAAAAATAAAATAAAAAAAAAATGGAATCACTTTAAATATTAGACTAATTTTTTTTGAAGCCAAAAACCAATTTTTTATTTTTAAATCGAGTAGTATATTTGAATGAAAAGTAAAATAAAAAAACTTATAGGTAGAGGGATGGAAAATAAAGTGCATGATTGGGTCGCACGAACTTGCTCTTATGTGCGATCACATTGTGGTTTTAAAGTCTGAATAGTTCATAAAAATTCATCTGATTTTATATGAAATGTAGTATTATATGAGTACATATACATAAAAATTAATAATAATATAGCATCGTGTGGCATATATGCATAGAACTTACAACATAGACTGTAAAATGAATTGATTAAACAACAACAACAATTATTTTGATACGATGTACACTAATTTCTTAAGTAAATCTCAAATAATGAGAACAACATTTTGAAAATCACGATTTTTTTAAACATTAATTTTTTATTTAAAAAATTTTTGAAAATATTTTTAAGAAAACAAATTGGTAAAAGATTTTTTAATGTGGAATATTCGGTTTGGGAAAAAACCATCTACCCATTTTCGAAACATCGAATTTTCCAAAAAAAATTATTTTCAATTTTTTTTAAATTCATTTTCTTTTTTAAATCCAATTTTTTTTTTAATCCAACTTTTTTTTAATCCAATTTTTTTTAATCCAATTTTTTTTTAAATACAATTTTTTTTTGAGAATTTGATATGCAATATTATTTAAACTTATAAGAAGATTTTGTATACAAAATTTCATTAACATCGGTTGAACCGATAATGAGATAGTCGAAAACCAAAAACAATGGTTTTATGAGAGATACCGTTTTAAACGACGAATATCTACATTTTTTTCCCAATAATATGGTAGATCGACTGACATAAGATCACATAAAAATTTGTGAGAAAATGGGATTTTTCTTACCGGTTTTTAAACACTTGTATGGTAGGTACCGTTAATTTTGGTTACAAGAATAATTTTTATTTAAAATCTGCTAGATAATGTTAAAAAAAACTGCTGGTTGCAAAGTTTAATAAAAATTTAACTAAGTCGTTTTTGAATTATTTAGTTCTGAAAAAACAATTAAAACTTTTTTAAAAATTTAAAAAAATTGGAAATTTTTTTATACCATAAAAAATATGTGTTTTTAAAACTTGTTGAATCATTCTCTATAAAAAATCGAAAATAAAAAAAAATGGCTCTATGAGGGTTGCAAGTTATAACCATTTATCAGATTTTTTTTATATAATGGTAGCCCTTTTGTAAAAAAAATTACTGATTTTTTGTTTTAAGTTGTGGGCACGTTTTTGAGAAAAATAAGTTTATCATTGTTTGCTTAAATAATTTGTAAGGCAGGTACCGTTATTTTTGGTCCCAAAAAATTAATGCCTTTCGCTTTCGCTTTTATCGCAACAAAACACACAAATTTTCTTCGAATTAATTTCAACATTGCCATATAGACTGCCCCACTGTGTAATGTAGAAAACAGTACCTACTGATTACTCCTTCCTGCCTGCCACTTGGCAATCTTACCCCAAATGACGACTCTAAGGATTTAAGGTAAATTCAATTAAATATATGTACGTATAGTAAGAATTATTGGAACTGTCATAAAATAAATTCTGTCACGCAATAATAAAATGATATATTTTTCTTATTGTTTTTCCAAATTATGATCTCTTTCCTTTCATTTTCACAATGCAATAAAAATAGCAAAAAGATATTAATAACGATGGAAACGTATCTAGATAGCTAAAGTTCAGAAGATTATGTCGTTAATAATAATCAAATAAAATTCATCAATAAAAAGACATTTATTCTTCCTTCAGATATTATTACCTACTATATTCGCTCGACTCGTATAGAAATGTTCACCTCATAAACTTAAACCTGCCAAACTTTTCTCGAACTCTGTATACCTATGTTCATATATACACCTTCATATTCTTGCGGGTTAATAAAATCGCAACGACGATGACGACGACGACGACTATGAGAAGAAGAAAATATAAAGATAACAAGCGTAACGTCCTCTACATCCTTAAAATTTGTCAAATATATCTCATTCGAATGTCTTTTTGTATACAAGAGTACCAAGCGGTGGAATTGATGGTGGTATATAGGGTGAAGGGGTACAATTTTTGTATTGGAAGGTTCATAAATATTCAAGTATTTTTATGATAAAATATTAAAATATGACCAGCTGATAGAATGAACTGTTTGCTTCTGCATAAAGTCTTAACAAGCTTAAAATTTAAATTCACAGAAAAATTATATTGTCTCAAGGCCACCTGAATCATTTTATACCCTTTATTAAAGGGATGAGAAGTTTTGGCAAAAGTTTGGTTTTTTTTTTTTTTGGACCAAGGAACAAAAGGGTTTAAAAGGACAAATAGACGACAGATGTTTATATATTTAAATCCTAGAATACAATTTAAATGAAAATGAAATTAATATTCATGCAAATTTGAAAATTTTCAGCCTAAATATTCTTAAATATCTTAAAGATGTCATATTTACAGTTTGAAATTTTACATTACATAAATTAAAAACATTTCATTCAAGATTTTACTGATGCTTTTTCCTTCGTGATTAAATGCAGTGAAAATTATGGTGTGAAAAATAATGAGGAATCTACTTATTTTATGGAAGGTGGTTGGCTGATACTTTTTGGTTTAAAACTTTACTTCATTTATTTTGAAGATTTATTTTTAAGTTTTTTTTCTGTAAATAGCTGGTGGGTGGGTCTTTGGGCCCATTTCAATTGCAAAATAATAAAAATAAAAATAAAAAAAACAAAACAAAACCCACTTTGGAAGAAGTTTAGTTTTACGAATAATTTATTTAGATCTAAATATCGCTTGTAGTAAGTTAAATAAATACATAAATAAATACCCTAGCGTAGAATTTTTTATATGAAACATATTCAGCCTTATTGTGAGTTTCGACCGAACAACATTCCACCCGGAAAATTTGATATCTCACTTTTCGCCTATTGTGAGTTTCACCCGAAATTTTGTGTTAAAATAATTCCCCTTTTTGTGAACATTCATTTCGGGCGGAATGTAATGTTATTGACAGCCTAAATATTCACTTACTTTTAATAGGCGAACGAAATTTCGTTCGGGCAAAAATCACAATAGCTTTTAAAATTCCGAGGGAACAGAAAATTTTAAGGTGAAATATTTTTCGGGTGAAACTCACAATAAGGCTGATTTTTTTTCAAAAATTAAAGAACATAATAGGTTCCACAAAAATTTCACCTCAGTTAAACTAATGTCAATTTTTTTTGTGGAACGAGTAAATTCACTTTGTCATACTTTTTGAACCCAAGCAATGGATATTTTCTAGGAAATATAATTTTTTCACAAATGAAAAAACATAATGTACGTTCCAAAAAATTTCACCTCAGTTAAAATAAAATCTTTTTTTGTTTGTGGAACGAGTTAATTCACTTTGTAATGTCGAACCTTTTCAAACTCACTCAGCCAAATCGTAATACAAAAATATGTGGTATAAAAAATGGTGGAACGTACCTAAGTTATTATTCATATTACGCGAAGTGAGAAACCCCCTTTTCTAAGTTGATTTTGAGTTTTAACATTTTTAATACATCGTTTTTCATACATAAATTCTTTAAGAACGGGGAATGTATTTAGTACTTAATTTCTTATTTAATTTTGCATTCAAAAATATAATTAACAACTCTGAGCCGAAGGGAGAGAAATGCATACTTTAAGGCGTATATATTAATTTATTTGAATATCTGTCACTGCTACTTGTTTTATTTCTGATTATTTCACATGACGTATAACAAGCTTCACTCTACCTAGCTCTCCCCTTCTCAAAATGCACCAACAATTCAAATGCTTGTCGTCAAATTTTTAAAAGATATAAATATACCTTCATACAAATCAACCCTCGTCGTCGTTTGATCGTTATACCCACTCGCATATAAAACCTTATTGCAGACACTTCAAAAATATTGAATAAAATTGGCAACATATGTGTGCGAAACATAAAATGCCAATTCAAAGATATGCAACCCTCCAAGAACTCCCTACAATATAATATACCACATTCACAATATAATACCCCCTCTTTAATATATACCCACCACCCTGCAGAAACCTCTTGATTACACACGAGTACGGTGACACACACAAAAAACAATTTTACAATCGTTAACGGAAAATCACTTTCATTTATTCCTCTTCTGGGTATATTCAATTCCTCCATTCAGTGGCAGCATCCCATATTAGATGCCAATGTTCCAACCACCCACATACATGGCAACGCATCATTGATGTCAAACCATCAACAAGGAGTCTGATAGAAGGTATTTATGTATGTATATAGAGAAGTTCTTATAACACCTTATTCATCATACCCAATTGAAAAGCCATGAATCAAAATCAATTCGTACATCACTTGTGCATACCGATCCCCCCCCCCCCTCCCTAATCACCATTGTCAACCCTCCCTTTCAAATTTATCAATGAGTCGGGGGGTAGAGTAGAACATCAGGCTTTCCAAAACTCTTGTCCGGCTTTCTTTCTCTTTGTATGTGATCTTCAGCAGCCCCTATCTCTAACTTTGTTGTTGTCAGTGATGTTGATAAGCCCCTCGACAATTGTCGTGCATCCCACCACAGAAGCATCTCTCTTCTACCTCGGGCTTGGGGGGCGGCTTCCGAACATCATCAGCGCGTTCGTTCATACTCTCGAAAAACTCTCCAATGCCCAAGTATAATATTGGCGATAAGCAAGTCAGATAGTGAGTGGACGTGGAGTATAGAAGCATCATCATATTGTATGGCCAACACAACTATACTGGGATTTTTCTATTGCTCAGCACAAAAAAAAAAAAAAATACAAAGTCACTCGCCCCAGCAGCCAGAGCCAGGCATCAGACATACTCGAGGTGCTATCAGGACTCCAGTTGGTCGTATCATCTCGGTTCGTTCGCACGCTTTTCCAGCTTCGCTCCTCACTTCCAAAGAAAATAAAAATAATAGAAACTAACGAGTAACGAGTCTCTGCTGACGGTGACGACGACGTGTTCAATTTTTCGTTTTATATTTTTTTTTTGAATATTATTCCCTAAGAAGAGGACGTGTTGTCGAGTTTTCTAACCAAAACCGGGTTAAGGTAGTCAGAAACAAAAAAAGAAAAACATCCTCGTTTAACTCCTTCAACTTGTACCATTATCTTTGTTTTTTTTTTTTTTTTTTGTATTGTGTTATCTTGCATCGTCGTCATTTATATGGACAAAAAAGGGATGATTTTCAACAACAAAAAATACAAAAAACAAAAAAATAAATAAATAACGGAATAAAGTCCATAATGCAATTATCCCCATACGTGGTCTGCAGATAAATATCGTCTTATTTCCCTTATATTTGTGCATCATAACGGCGGCAAGGCTCTAAAAGCATTTTACCCCATAAATATAGTAATTCGGGAGCAAATGTTGCAAATTATATTATTATAAAATTATCGAATAATTTTTGAAGCATTTAAATTTCTTCAAATTCAAAATGTGAACGGCCAATTTCAACTTTATATGTAAATTATTTCTCAAATTAGTTCTCAAATTCTTTGAAGAAAAAAAAATGTTATAATTAATTGAACGAAAGTTAATTTAATGTAATTTTTGTGTGAGAAATATTCGATGTTTTTCGATGTTATCAAATTTATTGTTTTCGATAGCAAACTGGTGTGAAAATGATAAAAAAAATTGTTTGAAAAAATTCAAAGTTTTTTTCGATGTTTTTCTATGTTAGAAAAGTTTCAACAAAAATTGAAGAATTATTTTTATTTAAACTTTTTTTTTTGTACTTATTCATTTTTCATCATTTTTATATTTTTCTTTTTAAATATAAAATATATTTTTGTGTTTAAAAAATTCGATGTTTTTTCGATGATTTTTTGATACAAACAAAGTCATAGTTTTCGATAGCATAATGGTGAAATGAGATTCTTTAGTTCAAAAAGTTTTGTTTCGATGTTTTTTTACGTTTATTCTTGATTCCAAATGTGAAAAATTGATTTATTTAAATTTAATTTTTATGATCAAACGAATCGTTTTAAATCTTTTTTAAACGATGAAATAACACTGATGTATTTAACAAAGTTTAACAAAAAAATATAAAATTTTCTACACAACTGTAAATGTTAAATAAGTTAAAAAAAAATTTACAAAAAAGGCACGACGAATTAAAAGTTTTAGTCAATAGTTATCGAAATTTGTGGTTTTGTTTTTTTTTAGAAAAAAATAATTAATTTACAAAAAATCAGATAATATGCTATTTCAATGACGAAAATTCAATTTTCGGGTCTCAGTCTTCTGAAGCTTTTTACAATCCACCAAAAAAGCCCTCAAATGCAACATTATACTCCCAGACTATAGAGGATAATTTCATTTAATAATTTTCAAGAATATTTTAATTCTGAAAATATACTCGTTATTTTATTCGAAAGAAAAGTTTGAAATTCGCAAAATTTCCAATCAAGTCTCTGAGAGTGGTGCGATAAGACATTCGAGATAACGCACGGAAGTTGTACCCTTATCGCCTTTGAAATGATGACCCTTTAGGGTCATCTCTAAAACCTTAACAACAATAAACATACATACATACATATAGGAGGATTATCTATTAATTTATTCATATTATTATTTGTGACGGCAGCGTAAAACCGCTGAACTGAATTTTCAAAATCTATTGAAATCAATTTTTTTTTTTTTTTTGAAAAGCACTATAGGAATGTTCTATATTCGTTGTAATTGGCACGTGCTATAGGGGTTGTAAATTCCATGTAAGGATTGTGAAGTTTTTTCACCCCAAAATAACACGCGAGTGATGGCAACAACGACGAAGACTACTGTTGATGGAGTGTAGAAGTAATGGGTTCATCCTCTTTTGTGGAGCGGGTATAGATGTTGTTTAAAATTGTATTTCTAATCACTGCTGATGGTCGTCGTGGTTACGGTTGAAGTTGGTTTATAGTTTGTGTTTTGTGTTTTTGTGTGTTATCTGATTGAATTACATGGATGATTGAAATTTTGAGGATTTTCAAAAGAACAAACCTCCTCTCTCATAATAATAATACCCTCATGTTAATTAAAAATTTTTAACTTTTCTTTTGTCCTTTTTGTGATGTTTGGTTATTTTAGATAAAAAAAAATTCAACGATAATGTTGTAAATAGAAAACAAAAGAAAAATATTCAGTGAAAAATTGTGAAGTGATATTATCAATATTCTGATGGTGAAAATTAAAATGAAAATTAAGATAATGAGGAATTATTATTTTGATGCCTTATTACTGATGCTGATATTTTGTGGATTATATTTAGCTGATGCAGCGAGACAAAGTAAGTATAAAACTGATTAATAATTATTTTTTTTTTATTTTTACGACGAATTGTACCAAAAATAAAATTAGCCAAGCTAACCGACTACTTTAGAAATTTATTGGTTGAAAGTTGAAACCCAAAAACTCTCAACAACAGTGTCAACAGCCTCTGTGTTTAATTTCAAATTTATGAATTTTATGATTTATGATGTTGCTATGAATTTTATTTGAGATAAATATGAGTAGGGAATAACTAAATCAAAAATGTCGTTGCTTGGTAGTGAGTGCTAGACGTTAGGTATTGTGAATAAATAGATAAACGTTTAAACGCGGGTTTTATTTTTTATTTTTTACATATGCTTGCACTCAAGAGGTTATTACTTCTCTGAAAGTGATAAACAATATATAGGGATACAAAAAACAAGGAAGGTTTAAAAAGGATATATCGATACACATTATCGGTCGTATTTATAAAGGTTGTTTAAATTTGGACAGCCATGCACAGTGGCCCTTTTATGCAAATCTAGTGGCAATAATATTTTTTACGGGTGGGTCTATCTATGATGTGTTTTTTTTTTACTTTATTTGTTTGTTATTAAATTAAAAATATACATAATTCTTTTTAAATTATAATCTTTTGAATTCAATGTTTTTTTGAAACGCACATTTTTTCAACTTTGAACTTAGTTACAAAAAAAAAAACGCCACAAATTCCCGCCTTTAAATCAACGAAAAAAAAAAAATGCTTAATCCTTCAGTTGTATAAAGTTGCATAGAACTACGTACTAGAGAGATTTGATTTGAAGAAGTCAGTCCATTTTTTTTTTTTTAATTTTGAGTCTGAAATTTTTTTTTTCTCCAAATATATTCACAAAAAATATAATTAAAACGGAATTAATGGGTTTAAAAAAAGGTACCTAAATATTGTAAGTGATATTGTAAGTGTTGCCGTTGATTTTTAATATTTTTTTTTCTCATTCAATTAAATTTTGTATTGAATTGCCTCTCCCGCCTAAACGGGATTTTTTTTCTACAAATTGACTTTTAATCTACCAATAAAATAGTTTTTTAGTATCTACACTCTTTTATGTAAACAAATTAAAATATACAATTATTAAACAAAAAATTAAAATAATATTTCAAAAACTGGTTTATTTTCTTTTTTCCCTACTGTCTAGCTCATATTGATTTATTTTGTTCAAAACATTCTGCTGTTACTCTAAATCCAAACTTTACACCTTTGTAAAGTATAAAATACAAATTGAGTCTATTGCTTTAAGTAAAAATTCTTTTTTCAACAGAAAATTCTGAAACACCCCTTATAGATATTTTTTTGAAACTCGACAGGTTGATAGCCTTAAAAATTTCCTTTAAATTAAAAAAAATGTTACGATATCTTTATTCGTTCTTCTCGAGATACGTGTACGAAAAAAGGTATCACGATAATACGAACGTCTCTACACACACACATACAGACATCACTCTAAAAACAATAGATTTGGATTCTTGGGACCTCGAAACGTGGAGATAGATATGCCGAAATTTTCGATTCGACTAATCGGAACTACATATTACAATAACTTCCATTGGGAGGTAAATAAACGTAAACATTGGGGATGTAGATTAATGGTTCAATTATGTTATGTTATATCTTTAACATGAAAATGTTAAAAAAGTAATAAAAGAATTTGAGTTTTTTGTTATAAAAAAATTATTGGCAACGTTTTTAAATGCAATGTTGCTTTAACTTTTTAGTAGCATCGAACTGCAAAATTATACAAAAATCGGTAAAACCATAAAGACATAAGTGAATAACTCAAAAATAGAGCAATTTAATTAATTTTCGATTTGGCCTAAAAAAATTGTTTGGATTTCCACAATCGAGCATCGTAAGTGATTGCTGTTTTCAGTGCTAAATTGGAAGTTCACAGGTCTTTCCGGCTTACTTAAAATTTTTGCACATTTTGTCAAATAAAATTTTGTTGACTTTTTGAAAAAAAGAATGCGCTAGCCCTTTGGCTAATTTTTGCTCCTAAGTGATTATTCAGAAATATTTCCAAAACCCATTGAAATTTACATCGAACGATGTATCCACTCCTGTTAGCCAAAAGCTTCTACGTGGTTTGGTTCTCAAAATATTTTTTCTATCCAAAGTTATATTTCGATCCAATTTTGAAAACCAACCCAAAAAAGTTATTTAGATGGCGATATTTCTGCAACTGAGACTTCGTAAATGGTTGCAAATTTCAAAATTGTGTATTAGTTTTTTGAGATATTTCTAAAACTGAAAACCTAAAAATTTTACAAGGTTTGGTTGTCGAAATATTTTTATCCAAAGGGTAATTAAAAATGAAAAACAAAAAATTCTACGAGCTCTGGTTTTCGAAATATTTTCATCCAAATTGATATTACCTCATTTTGTCCCAATTCAATTAAAATTGTTCAAAACAAATTTTGGATGGCGATATTTCCGCAATGGAGCCTAGGGAATGGTTCCGGTTTTTAGTTCTGAATTAAAAATTCACAGACCTTTTTGCCAATGTAAAAATTTTAGCACATCTTGAGAAACTAAATTTTATCGACTTTTGGAAAAAAAATGTCTACCTTTTGCTCCAAAAAGTGGTTTTACACCAAAAGAAAGCTGTTTTCAAATTGCATCCACACCTGTGAGCCAAAAACTTCTTCGTGGTCTGGTTCTCAAAATATTTTCATTCAAAGTTTTATTACTTTATATAGATTCAAATAAAAAAAAATAAAACAACTCAAATTGTTTGGAAGCCTCGTGAGAAGCTAAATTTAAAATTTACAGACCGCAAGAGGTAGGTACCTTTAATTTTTCAAAAAAAATCACAATAAAAACTGATGTTTTTAAACCACGCGGACAAGTGAAAACACAAATTTTAAATAAAGATTTTAATAAAGATAAAGAAAACAAATCTGTTTCATTAAATATAAATATTTTTATAAGATCTGTTGTCATACAATTTCGTTATAACTAAAGTAGATTTTTGTTCACAAAAAAAATCTTATCTAAATAACTAAGAGTAAATTCATGCAACTCATACTGAACTGTTTATGATTTATAATATCTAAGGAAGCCTCTCTATAAGAGAGAAGAATTACGAGTGTAGTTTATCTATGTATTGTAGATTGCAACAGTAATCCCTCCCTATAATAATGCTGACGGTAAAATCCATTCTTATCTAACTCCCTTGGTAGAGCTTTAAAAGTATGATGTCCTGTGAGAAGAAATTGCATGCTTGAGAATGAATTTCCGGTTTGAATTTATAAAAAAAAATAATAAAAAAAAAAAAATTATTTCATAGATTAGAAGAAGAATACAAGAAAACGAAGGTATGATAAGAATTTTTTCTTGAATGAAAATTTTCAATCTGCGAAAGATTTATCATCATCCCTCGATATGATGACGAGAGAAGGCAGTGATGGAAGAAAAAACAAAAAGTAGTCCAAGAAGTCCATGGAGGATTTTCAAAGCGAACGAAGGGGCAATGAAAATAATGTGGACTGGTATAGTTTATTGTGCCTTGTTTAAACTTCGTCTTTTTTTATTTGAAGTCTAAAATTTATTAAGGTCGTGTATAAAAGAATAACAATTATAAATTATGCATAATAGTGAACTAGATTGTTAATAGAATTTCTGAAAATTTAAATAAATTTATTTAATTGTCTTAAATAGAAATTTTGAAGAAAAAAATGTGGATAATTATTTTAATAGTGTCCACGAAAAAAAATTTAGGTCATTCACAATTTTTAACAAAAGTCAATTAGAATCATTGTGATTAGGTACCAATGGGTAGCTGAAAATGATTTAATTTATTTTCTCTAGAATGAATGGAAAACAATACTTAGAAATTGCCGTTCCTCATTTTCGCATGGCAAGTTATGGGTTTGTAAAACAAACTGAACTAGAAATCAAACTTAATACAGTAAACCCGCTTTAGAGAAAAGACAAAATGTCCCAGTCTTTCTTTCACTTACGCGGGTTTTTCACTTAAACGAAACCCGCTTAGGTAAACAAAAATTTCACTTATGCGGAGTCCGAATATAAGTGAAAAAAAATCACTTAAGAGGATTTAAAAATTTAAAAAACTGTTGTGGTGAAAATTTAGTGGAAATGAAAAATAAAAAAAGAAGTGAAAGCGTTCAGCAAATTTTTTGTTCTGTTCGATTCAATTTGCTTTCACTTTTTCATTAAAAAATGTAAAATTTTACTGAAAATATGTTTCATGTATTCGGATTTTCAGATAAGCGGGTTTTTCTCTCGGCGGGTTTCTCTTAAGCGGGTTTTACTGTATTACGATAATGAATCTTATAATTCGATATGTCTTTTTGTCTGCCAATTTGCCAGTCGAACTGTACAGCTGCAGCCTAAACGGATGGGTCAATTTTCTTTAATCTTGGTACCAGCGTTTTTTTTTTTGGCATTCTCAGGATACTTTTTTTTTCATTTTTTAGGACCAAAAATACTGGTACTTGCCATACGAAAATCAATTAATTTTTGTTACATTTAGGCAACCTGCTGGTCAAAATACAAATCCGAAAATGGTTATTAATGGTTATTTTATTTACAATTTAGTCGAATTTTGATTAAATTTTTAATGGAGTTTTAATTTTATATTGTACACCAAAATGTTCAAAAAATTGTATGGAGATGCGAACTAATATAAGCACTATCTTTCATTTAACAAAAACAAATTTTTTGTTTAGCCATTATTAACGTTACATCCCAAGAAACCATTTTTTTTTAATTTCGTCTATCTAATTAAATGTTCCACCGATTTTAATAAAAAAAAGCTTCTAATAAGTTTTAAAAAAATAAAACAAGTTTTGGATTTTTTGAAAAATATTATAAAAATTATTTTTTTTTCAATTCGATATTTTGGAAACTGATAAGATTTTTTTTCGAAATTGAATTGATTAATAGATGCTTAATATTGGCATTCCTTTTTTTACCTTTTAAAATTTTTACATAGTATAAAAAAAATATTTTTTAAAAATAACCGCTCCAATGATATTAAGAAAAATATTTTTTCACAAAAATAATGATTTATTAAAGAAATAGTCAGCTCATGCATTTTGTCCATTTAAATAAATGCACACGTCTGTGGTAGGTCATAGGTGACATTAAATATACAGGATGCCATAACTAATTTAGTTCTTTTAAAATCAGATAAATAACTTTATACTCAGACTTTAAGACCACATTGTGATCGTATATAAGAGCAACTATGTACGACCCAGTCGTACACTCTTTTTCTTTTTTTTAAGAAAAATCAATTTCTTTTTTCAAAAAATCCCCCCAAAAAAAAAAAGAAAAAGAGTTTTGAATTTCGATAAAAATAGGTTCGCAACAGATGCCGTTATTTTTAGATCTATATAGACGAAAAGAATCGGATTTCCACTAAAACCCATACTAAAAACTAAATTGTTTCATCGACTAAGGTTGAGTTATTGACAGACATACAGAAAAGAAAAAAAATTCTTTCGTTTTCTCCATTATCATCAACATCATCCTTAAATTCTTGTTCAATTTTAAATCTCCAGGTCGATTTATTTTACACAAATGCAAAACTTTCCCTCCCGCAGAAAAGGAAGCTTTTTCTCAAGTATAAGAAAAAGAAAGAAAAAAAAAAAGTAAATGAATAGAAAATTTTCACGTAATTCCCTGGAAGACGTGCCATAAAATAAATAGTCCTCCCTCTCCGTTCGATGGTAACAAAAAAAAAATAAAAAAAAAAAATAATAAAGCTTATTGATTCCTAATTTATCTTTTTCCAAGATTCAATTTGAGGGACCTATTTTTCCTTGTGTCAACAACAGGTGTATCTTTCAATCTATTGTGTACCTGTTTACTTTTTCATCATCTCAACTGTCTTCCAACTCTCACTCAGCAAAAATAAAAATAAAAAAAAAATAAAAAGAATGAGCGTATTTAATTTTATCTATGGCCTTTCGCTTCATTTAGTTGCGAATTAATCACGTAATGGAATGAATAAAAGCAACGATGATGATGATGACGGTGTGTCTGTCCAAAGATTTAATACCAAAGGATGATTCTCCTGCTGAATGTGAATCCTGCAGAAACAGAATGGTTAAGGCAAATTTTAAAATAACTCAAGCGTCACACGATAAAATCCCTATAGGAGAAACTGGGTTAATGTATCCAAGACACCGATGCAGGCTTCGCCCGCGCCGGCGAAGGACGACGAAGTTGGGGGAAAGAGAATCAGGAAAAATATAACTGAATTCCCTGCTCGCACTGATGTGTCTGCGACTTTCAATTGCGATTTAATGTAAGTTTTTCAATGAATATCCTGCGAACATGCAAGAAATCGTTGGTTGAATTCCTGAATAGTTCCAAGTCCAAAAACCCACAATACTCAAGGCAAATGTGCAAAATGTGGGAAGCTCTGGATAACCACATATGCATAGACTACATATTATAAGAAAACCAAAAGACGAGGTTAAACTACTAGATATACATAGAGTGTTGTTTTTGTTGTCTCGGAGACTAGGAGAGTTGTTGGAAGTCGAAGTTGTTCAAAAGAACGGCTGGAATATTATTCGAAGGATTTAGATTTGGAATTTGGTGTCAGTTTAATATTTTTTTTTTCTTCTTTACTACGAGCAAGTAGTTTTGGACGAAATTAAAAACTAGTCTTATAGGGATTTACGGATTTTCCACGTATAAAATACTCGTATAATATGAATATAATCAGATGGGAAATGGATGTTTTTGATGCGATAGTATGCTTTTCTGTTGCCAAAGGACATGCATGTGCTTAGGTTAGTTTATTGAATATCGGGGTCATCGGATAGTGAAAGGAGTATATAGTATGTAAATATAACTCGAAGCCACAGTCAGTATGCACATAATTTGAATTCCTTTAAAGGACATACATACATACATAATGTGTGATTTTTTTTTATTTAACATACAGTTGAGTATTTTTGAAATCATTTTCTACATTTTCTTAATGAAAACATATTTTCAGGGATATAATATTTTTTATTCGTGAATCATGTAGTGTGTTATTTTGAACTTTGATCTTAATTTTATTAGAATTTAGAGATAAGACATATTTATACGGAAAAGTTGAGATTTATCAGTTTTTTTTTTTTTAATTTAATTTTCTAAGCTAAACTACATGCATATATTAAACTAGGGAACATACCTGTTTTATCAGCTCGGGACTGTATCTTCAGTTGAATCTTTCTGAAAATGTAAATTTATATGACGATCACAGGCTGTCTCTGAAAGTGAAGAAAAAATAAATAAAAAGATGTTGATTTACTAATTTTGAAACTTACCAATAACGAATGATATATTTAAGGGTGTTCATCAGTGTTAGTTTAGCTGAAGTAGAAAATAGAGTTTAGCAGCAAATGAGATGAATAAAATATAAAAATATAATTTAACGTCCAAAAACTGCATGGAACCCCGACACTCATCTCCGTCTTAAATTCCTAAAAAAAAAGAAAATGTAAACAAACAATATTATAATTTCGATCTGTCAAACATTCAACTTTATAGGTCTGTTCGTTTACTTGACAAAACTTTCAATGGGTAAAAACCCACTTTAGTCCACTTTTATTTTTTTTTATATGAACTTTGACAGAACTTTTGAATTAAATGGGTAGAAATTAGCAGTTTTGGGAAGTAAACGAACAGAGGTTATATGAACAAAAATGTATAAGGGACGTTCAAAATCTTCTGAAAAAATAGGAAGAAAATTCGAAAAAAATGCGAAAAACTAAGAGTTTAATCATTTATTCAAAAACTAAGAACTAAAATAACGTTATTTAAAATATAATTAAAGAATAAATTAATGGCTTTAGAAAAAGTTATAACATGATATTGTAGGTGTTGCCGTTGTGTTTTTCAATTCATTTTCTATTTTCAATTTTTTTTTTAATTTGCCCCTGCCACCTAAAGGGGTAGACAAATACAGTGGGCCGATATCTTAAAATCATCTTCATATATAATGCACCGACAGCAAAACAAAATTAATGCATTTATCACAAAATGTACAATTTTTTAACTAAGCCGCCCTATATAAGTATGTCAATGTTTTTTGTAGGAAATTTTCCAAGCTACAAATTAGTCTCCGGCATTTTTTTTGTGCAACTTACCATTTGGGAGTTATTCCTAAAAAAATCATTTTGGGGGGCCTTTAACCCCCCGAAATATTTTTAGCGGCGCTCATATCGATGGGAACTTTTGACAGTTTCTTAATAACGCCATGTGGTGGCTATATACTAAAATCCAGCTTCCCGGCGATTTTTTCCGAGACCAATGCTTTATTGACTGGACTATTGGTGCAGTGCAAAAAGACCCGCGGAAATAAAGTCCGTGGGTTATATTTCCCAAAAAAAAGCAAATAATACCTGCGGGCTTTTTTTTTCTTTCTAGAGGGGCAATAGGACCCACCAGAAAAAAGCATTAAGACCCGCGGGATTTTTTGCTTTTCTGAATTGGCATTAAAACACACACTTAAAATATGATTCAATATTCATACTTTGCTTTACAATTTTGGAGTTTGTCAATAGTTTCCATGGATAACAAAAACTTGGGTGGCACGCTCCGCGGGTTCCAAGGAACTCCGTTGCGGAGGACATGTCTAGTCGTCTATGTCAACAGTTTTCTTGGACAACAATAACTTGTCCTTTTCATTCTTTGAGTTGAATCGTACAAGAAAAAGGAATTAAAACCCATTTCTAAAAGGAAAAAAGCCTATGGATGTTGTTTCCCTTTATTTTGGGAAGTAAGACCCTTGGGATTTATTTCAGCGGGTCCAAGAAATTGGACTGTTACCGTTATAAGATTTGTAAACGGTCCAATGGAAAATTTTGTTTACAAACCTTTGATAAAATTCAAAAATAAAACATCATAAAAATTATTTATCAATTTGAAAAGTATATATTAAATAAATATTTTTCTGTTGTTTCTTTTTACATTTAACAAATTTTATAAAAAAAAATTACTTTATTTAAACTCTTTTTTTTCTAGATCCACTTAAAAATCCAAAAATCTGCGGCCGTCCTATATGTGATCCATTAACATCCAAATTCGGCTATACCGATACAAAACGTTATCTATACGAATACAATGTTAATCTACGAACTGAATTCGCCGGAACCGGACAAAATACCTCTGATATTTATATTCAAACTACAGTGGATCTAGTATTTCCGAAACCATGTGAAGGTGTTATGACCCTGAGTGCAGTGAAGTTACGAGAAAAAAACGATATAGGAGAAGATAAAGACGCTGTCGTCGCTCAACCCACAGAAAGTACCATCGACTATTACGATTACAATGTCGAAACAAGTTCCGAAGACAAAGCATTTTCCGATGTAAATTTACATCCGAATAGTACTAATTTAGCAGTAGATTTGCAAAAATACATTTTAAGATTTTCATTTCACGATGGTGTTATAAGTGAAGTATGTCCTAATATTGCCGAACCTTCGTGGGTGTTGAATTTTAAAAAAGGTATTTTATCGAAAATACAAAATACAATGATGCGATTTGATGTCGATTTGAATACCATTGAAACGGATGTTTCGGGTCAGTGTAATGTGGCTTATGAATGGGAAGGAACTAAAGAGGCATTTGTGATTATTAAGAAAACAAAAGATCTTCAATCTTGTCGATTTCGACAGTCTACAGAGTCTATTCTACAAACAACTCCCTATGTTTTTAGAGAGGATAAAGCAATTTGGCCAATACTCAGTTCGCACAGTTATTGCAATGTAAGTTGATTTTTTATTTCGTTTCCATTTTGCATGTTAGGTTTTTGGGCAAGTTTTTAAAGTCTACTTGTGCGCCGAAGAAAATGCATCGTGTAAATGGGTGTTTACACGTTAAGTTTCATCAAAATTCTTTAAGACATTGCACATGCAGAACTATTTCCATAAAATAACGTGTAAATGGGCGTTTACACGATAGGTTTAAGCTAATTTTTTAAGACATTCGAGTTTTAAATTTTCCGAAAACGTGACGTGTAAATCAGGTATTGATTTTGATTTTTTTTGTTGTTGTTTTTTTTATAGATAACTATTGATCGAAGTATATACAGTGAGATAAGTTGCTTCGAACGCCATCAGCTTATTCCGTTCTCAAATAATGAAACGGGGGCTGTAACTGAAGCTTATGCCAAACTTGTGTTAAAAGGCGAGGAAAAGTACAATTCCGGTGATTTCTTCACATATGAAGGTAGAAAAGTTAAAATATTCAAAATATTACAACATGATTTAATTCAAAAATACAATTTTTTTTTAGATGAAAAACTTATAGAAAAACGTTCGCAACTTCTCTTCGACCATACTCCAGCGACAAAGCCAACACATGGTGAGATAAGGGCTTCAAGAGATTTACTTAAACAAATGTGTAATGTCGGCTTCCCCAATATTCAAAGAGAATTCATTGATGTTTTTACGAAATTTCTACAAACAACTAAACATTTGGAATACAAAGCTTTGACACAACTTCTGGCAAGATCAGCTGGAATATGTAGCAATGGAAAGTAAGTAATAAACTCAAAACAAAACGACATAGAGATTAGGGAATTAAGACTTTCTTATCAGCTCTCAGGGCTGACTATCTCATCATAAAAATAGACTTCGACTGTCTGAATCGAAATTGTAAAACAAAAAATCATAGATAACTAATTTATTGTTTTATTCTAATTTAAATTTAGAAACCACGTGCTTGAAAGTCTACCCTATATTGGAAGTACAGCCTCATATCAGCTTATGCGCGATCAAATAGTTTCAAATACCATTCCCAAACAATTAGCTCAAAGCTGGATGACTTCACTGGCCTTCATTCAACGACCGGACGATGAAAGTCTTGAGACTTTTTATACGATTCTTGAATTTTCAAAAAAGAAAATCGATGCTGAGTACACTTTGGCTTCAACAGCTGCCGTTCATAGCTTTTGTAGACATAATTCCGATTGTGGATCAAATGAGAAAATCCAAAAAATTATTAATCTCCTTGAGACGGAGTTTTTGAGCCTCTTCAATATGTACAAACACGAAAGACGTACTCATGATCGACTTATGGTTATTCTTAAAGGTCTTGGAAATATTGGAGTGTTGTCAGAGACTTTTGCCGAACAATTGAAGGAGCTTATTACTGAAGATAATATGACTCCAGTTGATGTTCGACTTCAAAGTGTATTGGCTTTTCGACGAGTTGATTGTGAAAAATATAAAGATTTTTTCTTGGAAACTTATGGAAATTTAACAATTAATACTGAAATAAGGATTTTCAGTTATATTCAAGCAATGCGATGCCCTGATCATTTATCTATTGAATTTATTAAGGATGTTTTGCGCAAAGAAGAAATCAATCAAGTTGGATCGTATGTTTGGTCACATTTGACAAATTTAGCTAAATCATCGTCACCAGTTCGAGTGGAAGCTCAAGGTCTTTTGGTCAATGATGATTTGGTTGATAAATTTAAAATGGACATAAGAAAATTCTCAAGGAACTATGAGCATAGTTTGTTTTTCGATGAATTTAATTTTGGTAAGAATTTTTATTATTTGTCTAAGGGAAATTTTAAATTTTATGAAATGATACAAGGCAAGACAAAATTTGTTGGGACCTAAAAGACCAAATTTAATATAAAATAAGATAGGACCCCACAAATTTATTCAAGGTGTTTCACAATGTCTGAGTAGGGTTCTGATTACTTACTCGACACATAAATATTGGCACAGGGTCATAAGTCTACAGGAGCAAAAATCGCTGCTGTCATTGTATCCTACCCGAATGATTTATAAATGCACCCAGATTATTTTTCTTTTACTGTGGACTTATGACCATGTGCCAATATTTATGTGTCGAGTAACTAATCAGAACTTTAATCTGACATTAAGAATCAAACCCGTAAGTTCTTAATTTTCTAAAATATTAAATTCATTTTTAGACCTTAAATAAAATAAATTCTAAAACTCTTTGAGTCCTAAAATAATATATATATAAAATTTAACTCTAAAACCATTTTTGGATCTTAAATAAAATAAAATGAAAAGTCCAAAAAATATTTTAAGGACCTTAAAAAACATAATATGATAGAGGACCCCAAAACTCCTCCTTGAACCTTAAATAATAAAAAAAAATTAAGTAAGACAGAAAACTTATTTTTGGGACCTCAATTAACTTATTAAAAACGACCTTCAAAATATAAGACCCCAAAACTATTTTGAAGGTCTTAAATGTTATTTGAAATAATATAAGACTCTAAAGCTATATTGGAATTATTTTAAACTTAAAAAAGGTCCCAAAAACAATCTATAAATATAATAAACAAAATTAAGACCCTTGAACTTAAAAAAAAAAAAAACCCTTCAAACAAAATTGTATTACAGGATCTTCAACTGATGCCAATTTGATATTTGGTACTGATTCGTATCTTCCACGTATGGCTACATTGAATTTTACTGCTGACCTTTTTGGACAATCTGTGAATTTCTTTGAAATTTCTGCTAGGGCTGAAGGATTTGAAGAATTAGCTACGGCAATATTTGGACCCAAGGGTCCATACAATAAAGATTTTCTTCGAAAAAAATTTAACTTTTTGACAAAATGGCTGGGAGAAAATACAGCAATTAATGAAGGTATATTAGGTGGTATTGGAACGAACCTTGTTAACAATTTTTCATTTTCCATCTTCTTTTTTTTTTGACAGATTCAATTGACAATTTGTTAGCTTTTGACCCACTGAGAATCAAACGAAGTACCTCTGATTTCAATGATAACGAAAATTATGAATTCGAAGCAGATGAGAGTGAAAGTGACAGTCGAAATCGTCGAAATGTAAACCCTACAACAGAAACAATTCAAAAGAATATTGACAATTTGGGCTATAAACTCAAATATAACTATAACAACCCTAAAGCTACTTTGGGTCTTCGCGTCTTTGGCAATGATCTTCAGTTTTATTCAATGGAAGGTCTTATTGAAGTGATGGCTTTGGCTAAGGAATTTGATCCATTTCATCAAGCTGAAAAAATTCTATCTGGAAATGAATTGAAATACACTAAGTCAAGTGTATTTCTTGATGCTTCCTACAACATTCCCACAGACATAGGTCTCCCACTTTCGATTCATGCATTTGGGGCTTCATCAGTTGATTTAAGACTTTCGGGAAGTTTGGAACGTCTGAGAGATTCTTTTGATTACAAAAGCTTTGACTTTAATGGAAAACTTAAACCAAGTGTGTCAATTGATGTTATAACAACTTTACAAACTGATGCCTTCTACGCCCTTTCTGGAATTCGAGTCAAAAGTAATTTATACTCAAGCTCAGCTGTGGAAGCAAAGATGAAAATTCGTGGAGCAAATTTGATATCTTTTAAATTCAGCTTACCTCAGGATAAAAATGAAATATTCAGTGCAAGATCAGAAATGATTGTTATGAAAGAATCGGAAGAAATTCCTCAAGTTGGAATCGAAAAGAGACGTTCGAACACAACTTGTACATGGCCGGTTTTAGATAAAGCCATAGGTTTGAAAGTATGTTCGTCATTTAGTGTACCAGATTTGGTGAATGACAATAATAATGCCACTGCTCCTCATCCTAGTCTTTTATTAAGTGGACCAATGAATATAAGTTGGATTCTAGAGAAATCTGATTTAAGTACCAAAGATTTTGTCTTTGAATATAAATGGGCTCAAATTAAAAACGATTCACAATGGTCTCTGATATTCACCACACCAGATTCTACCATAACACGACTACTTATGGCAAATGTATCAACAACTCCAGAAATTACAAATGTAACAATGCGATTTGTAAATGGCGCCCAAACATATTCGGCCGGAGGTGTTTATAATGGAAATCCTGAAGATCGAAGTCTTGATATATGGCTCGATACGAATGGTAGGAAAAATTTTAATTTTAATGCTGAAATAAAGAGATCTCAAGAAAGAAATGCATGGATTTATAAACCTATGGCTTTATTGGCTGTGAATGGAGAGAATATAACGGGATTAGTGGGAACTATACGAATAAATGAAAAGAATGGAAAATCACAAAATGATATCGAGTTAACTTTTGAAACGAAAAAATTACAAGCTTTGATTAAAGGAAATGTAATAAAAACAGAAATAAACACTATGACTAATATGACAGTTCATTATAGGGTAAGTATAGAAATGTTTAGCACACCATTTGACATAATACAAAAATTATTTCTTCAACAGTTCGAATCGAAAAAAATTGAAACAGTAAATTTCGTGGGAAAACTTACAAACACTGGCGATAACTCAAAAACTGAATACAATGGCAACATGAAACTAAGGACATCAGCTCATCCCAAATTAAATTTTGCCTCAAATGCAACATGGCTGTCATTAAAAGGTCACACCGAAGGCGCTATAACCTACAACAATGTCCCCGATACAATTAATCCCAATCAAACAAGTCAGCTGCGTTTTATTTTTGCTCGTTCCTTTTCCGAAGAAAACCGATGGGATGGTTCAAGAACCAAAGCTTTAGTGGAACTTCTCATGCCCAAGTCCAACATTGATTTCCGTATTTTAGTCAAGTAAGTATTGAATTTATTATTTTCGCTTTTTCCGATGTACAACTCTTTCTTAGGCATGAAGAACGCATTAAAAACGGAACAGAACATAATGTTATCGTTGGACTTCGCTATGCTCCACAAAAAGAAGCAACCGCAGTTTTTTCAGCTCATTTTCCCAGACGTAATCTATTTGCCGTTGATGCTTATATGAACCTTACGGTTCCAGAATTTAATTCTTCTACTCTTCGTTTGCAACTTACTGAGAGAGCCAAGGAAGATTATATGGTAAACAAAAAAAAACATATTTCCTCTTTTGGGCGCAAAATGTTCATGGTAGATTGTTTTAGATAAACTTTAACGGTACTTGGTTTTCGGGACATACCATCTCAATCAAAGGTAACTATAAGGACAAAAGTTCGCCACTTCAAGCTCTTCACCTACTCAAATTACTTGTGGAGAGTCCCTCGTTTGAAGTGACTTCATTTTATATGATCTTCCGACGAAGTCAACTCGTAGTTTTTGTCGACTTAGAAGCTAAGTACAATAAAGACCCTTATGGACTTTCCTTAAAGTACAATCGTAATGATAATCAAACCAATTCAAATGCCGAAGTTAAGTTGAAAATCAAAGATCGGGATTATGGAATAGCTGCTAAGTTACTCTCACAACAACCTAAACTTCTGCAGATAGAGATACATCTGGACAAGTAAATTTAAGCTTATATTTTGTATGAGATTTAGTTAAATTCTTGTTTAATTTCAGACTTCGGGACGTACACCTGAAGGTGGGAGTTTTGACAGTTCCGAAGAAAAAAGAACTCACAGTTGAACTTAAATGGGATGCCAATAGAGATCCTTCTCAAAGACTGGCTTTGAATGCCGAATATAACAACCCTGCTAATTGGACTTATGATTCTACAATTATGTTCACTTATCCTGATCGAACTTTCAGCTGTGGATTTAACATCTTTGCGGGTGGACCGAAATATTATGGTTCAGCGAGAGGAACTTGGGGCACCAACGAGGCAATTCTCTTTAATTATGACGCGGGATTCTTTTCGGGTAAAGAATTCCATAATTGGGTTCGAGCTGAATTAGCAACACCTTTCCAGGGATGGTACAAGAATAACCTCCAAGCAACTCTTTTCAATCGAAATAACCTTTATGCGGGAAATGCTTCAATACTTTGGGCTGACAATCAAAAACTTCAAATTGGCTACGAAAGTAATTATGAGGTTACCGAGCCTCTTATAAGCTTCCATGTGGATTTGGGTGTTAATAGCACTATCAAAGACATTCCAACGATAAGACTGATGGCGAAGCACCAACAAGACTTAATGAAAATTGACTCTGAACTTGATCTGCGACACACTGATGCTAATGATACATTAAAGATCTACAGCGTAAAATCCGTTTGGGAGCTCCTCAAAGATGGTGGCTATCGAAATGTCAGCGGTTCGGTTCTTATGGTAAGTCCATTCCAGGGCTATAGAAAAGGTGGACTGGTAACTAAGTTAAGTCTAAGTGACGATCGTCATGTTCAAGGTGTAGCCTCATTGAATTTTGACATAAGAGAGTTCACCTTAGCTTTGGATGGTTATGTCAGGAAATTCACTGATAGCATGCTAGAAGTCAATATTACAACACCTTTGGAAAAATTCCGAACTATAAACGGACGATTTGGTCTGAGTGAAAAGAATCGTCATGCAGTTGCTGAAATTCGTTCAGGACAAGTAGCTTTAGGTGCTGAAATTCTATTAGTTCTCAATACAATTTCAGATTTCGATGTAAAACTAAGCCTCGCAACGCCATTTGAAAATCTCAATCAACTTAGTTTTATTGGAAAAGTCAAACCAATTACTGTGGATCTTCGTGGAACTTTAAATAATGCTACATTAGGTTTTACTGGTGTCTGGAGATTCCATAATGCTACAGATTTTGAATATTCATATCAAGCCTACACACCTTTCCCAGACTTCACACACAATGGATTCATTTTGAAGTTCATTAAAACTGATATTTTTGTACTGGAAGTTCATGGAAAACTCTCGAAATATAAACTTGGCATAAAAGTTAATGGAAAACCAAAATCGAAGCTTCTCACATTGATAAGTCCAAATAAATTAGATCTTGAATTATTCCACGATGAAGATTTAAAACCTCAGAAACCATCTGAAGATGATGATGAAGGAGAAGAAGATTATGATTTGAGTGAATATTTTTCATATTTTGTCGAAGGTGAACTTGACACCTTGACATGGCCAACTATAAATGGTCAAGTTGATATTCAAGAAATCTATGATTACTTTATTATTGTCGGTGATGCTAATCTTCCAGCTGGTCGGGTAGATTTTAAAGATCGTCTTTATTATCCCGATATGATGAATGTGAAGAATGTTTTGAATCTTTGGACTCCATTTAAGTCTTGTCGAAATTTGAAGAATATTTTTGAATATCATGTTGATTTAGATCGATATTTTGTTGAAAGAGTTGATTTTACTATCGACAATGGAGGTTCTTCCGCTCCAACGGAATTCGGTTTTTTGGTAAATTATACAAAGGTCTTGGATGAAAAAGTTGTTAAGCAACACGAAATGGCTTTGAGAGTTCGGACACCATATGATATTTTGAAAGAAATTCAAGTTGAAGCTGTTTTGGAGTTGGATGATAATATTCAAAGAGGTAACATAACCTCAAAAACTGCTAGTACTACACTCTCATTAGCTGCATCGGTTGAAGTAAGTTTTGGGCATGTAAACCTGGGATGAAATATTTTAATGATTTTCTCTTTATTAAGGTTGAAGAGAACTTCCTGGAGAGCTCTATAGGCTTCGTTTTAGATACTGATGTCGTTCCCTACTACGGTTGCAGGGCTTATATTAAGAAAGACTTCTCCGGTGTAGATAATTCCTTGGACCTACAGCTTGAAGTCAATGATAATCGAACTATCAACTTGGTTTGTACCAATAAACTTTGATTTCATAGATACTGAATATTATAACTTTTCTATCTTTGCAGCTTCAAATCGAAACAATTTGGCGTCTTGATCAAGCATACATTATCAATGCAAAGGGTAAAGTTCAAACTAGTATGCTACCCCTAAAGTTAGCCGAAAGTTCAATTCTCCTCACTAAAGGACCAAATCCCAATCTTAATGTTGACTTTGCAATGGTTCATCGTGATGGTCAACGCATTGAATACGGAACAAGATCGAGTAAAAAGAAAGATATTATTAATATTGAAATTTGGACACCTTTGAAGAACTATCGAAATGTTTCGTTAATTGGAACATTTGTTCGTAATCAAGACAAAAACAATGAATATCTTCTGAATGGTCATTTGTATCGAAATATGGCTGTGTTTATTGTAAGTGGGACTGTTCAAATGGCAGAAACCTATCCTATTCAAGCTAGACTTCGAGTTCAGCCTAAAGCTGGTGGTGGTCCTGATGGTTTTATCGAATTTGATATCAAGAACGATGATGATAAACAAGGAAAGAGTATACAATTTAGTGCAATCGAAAATGGCAAGTCGTGTCAAATTTCAGGAGGTTATACCTTCAGAAATAAATTCGATTGGGACTTTGATACTTTGATACAATCAAGTGAGCCAGAAATTTCAAGAATTAATCTAAATGGCAAAATTCAACCCAAAGGCGAAGGATACTTTATCGGTGGAATAGATTTCCAGACTCCATGGAGACAATTAGGACTTGAAAAGGGTGGTTTCGAAACTAGTGTTAATATTCAAAAAGATGGGGGAAAAGTCGAAGGACAATACAATATCGGGCAGTTAAATGTTCGAAAATCTTGCTCTTGGTCTTGGATTTTAGCTGAAAATATGCAATTGGCTTTGGAAAGTTCTATATCCAATGGAATAACACAGCCCCGCAGAGCTGAAACAAGTATTAAATACTTAAATCCAAATAAAAGTTTCCAAAGATTATTGACTGGTGGAAAAGTTAATGTCGATTCTAAATGGATTCTCGATGTTAATGGTACATTGACTTTCCTATCGCGTGGAGATATTCAAGCTGGTTTAGTTTTGCAACTGCCAAAACCTGTGGGTGATACACATCATCTAGGAGTTCGTTATCGTGGTAATTTGATGACAAGCGAACCTCCGAATATATTTGCTGAAAGTAAATATGAATCAGAAGAAGCTAAGAATAAATTCGTTACCAGAGTATCCTATAGAAATGTTGAGGATCTGCAAGGATTGGGCAGAGTTCAATGGGGAAAGGTAACTAATTTGTCAACAATTGAAGGTGATTTCCAGGTTTTGAGGAAGAGACAAGTGAGAAAGGAGTTTTATGCAAAGCTAACAACTCCAATGTATGCCGAAGAAACATTGTTTGTAAGGGGTGACTACGATCAGGAAAAAGAATTCCATATATTGATGTAAGTTCTTGGTGAAATAAAAGGTTTTTAGTTACAAGAATTAAGAGATTTTCGTCAACCAACCTTCTCAGAAACTGCATGTTGTTAAAGTAGAATTAATTTTTTGCGTCTTTCCATCGCAGGTGTACTCTAAATTCTCCAGCATCTAAACGCCTTGGAGAAATCGATATGTCTTTCAACACGATTTCCAACATGAAGGGATTCGTAAATGGAACATTACCCTTCTTTAACATCACATGGCTTCGAGCTGATATTGATTTTACAACATCTGGGTAAATTAGACAATGAAAATTTGAGATTTTGAAAATTTTAAGTTTTTTTTTTTTTTTTTTTTTAGTGGAGAATCAACCCGTTACGCAAAAGCTACATGGCCTGAAGACTCAGGTTTCTTCAATTTACACAGCACCTATACATCACAGAATCTTAATCGAGATCTTCAAGGAACAATTCAGGTTGAATTACCCTTGGATACCCGCCATCATGGTAACGTCGAGTACAGTATGAAGGAACGTGAGCTTTTACACATAGGTCAAGCTAATGTTATTTACAATAACAAAAATGTCCTCAACGGACGATATAATTGCAAAACTGAGCAACGTATGGGTTTCGAAAAGGATATTGTCGATATAAGTCTTGAGAATGAACTCAAACCTCTGGGAATTCGTTATGTACATTCGAAACAGTACACCAATGCTGAATTTCCAGATAATGTAAGTTTGCTAAAAAAAAAATAAGAACATCAGCCCAACAGTCTTCAAAATCTTCTGTCTTGCAGGATATGAAACATTGTGAAATCTTCGAGCTTCGAAATTCAAAGGCGATGAATCTAACGGGTGAATTACATATTCGAACAACCGATACTGGACAGGAATTCAAAATTGTGGCAATTCATCCGAATCGAACGATTATTTTGAATTCAGAATATGACTACTTGGACATGATGACAAAACACAAATCAAAGCTTCAATTGGCTCCTACGGCTTGGATTGGATACAACATTGAATTGGGAAATTATAGCACGGTTTGTAGAGAATCTTTTGGGAAAAATCGTTCGATTCAAATTTATCGGTTTTTCTTTTTTTATTTCAAAAACAGGCTTCAAATGAATCCAAAAACTTCTTACTAGAACTTTCTTATCCCCGGCGAAATCTTTCAGCTGAAGGCTGGTACTATGTGACAGATGACAAGATTGATTCTGATATAGCCTTCAAATGGACCGTAGAAACATCTGAAGAGAAGAAAACATTTAGAACGGGACTTCTGTGGCAAAATGAAAAATTACAACAAGATGATAAGGATAAACAAAGTATCGTTTTTACCATAGGTCATCCTTATCTTGAGAAGGTAAATTACAACTTTTTATGTTTTTTGAAGACAATCTTCAACTAAAAGGAATTTATTTTACAGGATGTTCAGTTTAAAGGATCTTTTTACCGTGGATTAGAAGATTTGGTAAAGGCAAACTTAGTAATTGAATATTCTGATGAACCTGAACACTTGTTGACCCTTGAAGCCCTACTCAAAGATAAAGGCTCCAGAAATGGCATTACAAATTACACCTTGGATTTTGTAGTTCTTCATCCAGCAAGTACTTTGAATGTTGATGTCCATGGAATACTTTTGGCAAAGAGTTCTTATTATAAGGCTGATACCACAGGACTTTATCAACGTGGTTATTTCCCCCTAAAAAAAGGTCGATTTTTAGCTAAACTTGATTTAAACAAAAGAGAATTCGAATATGAGGTAAATTTAGATTGATTCAAATTTTTTCTCCATAAACACTTTTTACAGTTTTATGAACAATATTTTCATAGCGAAACACACCTTATCGAGAAATTAGATTTTGGGTAATTCCTCATGGAAAGTATCCCGTTTATGGTTTGAATGCAACCGTTTGGGATTCTCCGGATTTAAATAATACTGGATATGTTTATGTTGATTTGGCCAAGAAATACACTCGAGCAGAATTCAATTTAACTGAAGATTCAAGTCAAAATCTTCAAATGATCGGACATATTCCAGATGCAAGAAGTGGATTTTTAGATATTTGGAGAAATTATGAAGAAATTCGAATAATTGATGTTAGTTCGTATTATAAGATGAATCATTCAAGATTGATAACTGGAAAATTCCATTGGAGACCGAAAATTAAGGATGAATTGAAGGTAAGTTTAATAATGATAGGAGGAGATAGAAAGTACAAGACTCTATTTTTACTTGTTGAACAAGTCTTCTATTTTATATTCTGGAATAGAGAAGTGATTCCAGAAAAAGTTGTGGATAAAAAAGTTCACCAAAACTTGATCTTTAATGAAATTCCGTTTATTTTAGGCAAAATGGAAATCAATAGGAACCTCCTTCTATACATCATTTTCTGATGGAATTGACTTTTGGATCAAAAATATGTACACAGAGACTTCAGAGACTATCACCGATGTCTGGAATACAGCAAGTATTCATACTCAATCATTTTTAGATGATGTTGGGTGAGTATGGAGGTTGTCTTTTTGGAAACATAATGTTTTGATTTTTTCTTTTCTTTGTGTTATTTTAGAGAATTAAGTGTTTTAGAGCAAGATTTGGAAGAACTTCGAGTATTTGTCAATCAATCTTATGAAGCCAATGACTTTTATATCAAGACCGTTGTGAACTTTACACTTTCGGTATTAGACGAATTGGCAATTAGAGATCATATACAATCACTGCCAAAGATATTTACAGAATTATGGCATGCTATGGGTGATTCTGGAAAAGCTCTGCGAAAGAATATTATGTGGCTTATTGATACTGTAAGTTTTTAGCCTTATATGTCAAAATTTGTTTAAATGAGATATAATTAATTCTTCTTTGTCTGCAGATTAAAACCTCCTATCAAAAAGCTCTTGAATCTATTAGTAAATTTTTCCACGGAGATTCCTTACGTTATTTATCTGGACTTATGGAAAAAGGTGTCGAGAAATATGACAAATTTATAAAAGACCTACATATATCGTTTATAAAATATGTCGAAAACTTATGGAATAATTGTTCAACAATTATGTCTAATTACTGGAAGTCTGTATTAAAACGTATCGAACCACATGTTTTCCGGTTTCTTTCGTACATTGAAACAGTTGCTTGGGATATTAGTAAAGAAGTTTTCGGTACAAAATTCTTTATTTCTTGAAATTTTTCTTTTTTAAGTTCAATTGGATCTGTATTTACTTTTTTAGACTTCATTTACAAACGTACAAATGAGCTTGCTGAATCACCATATTTCAACAAGGTTTCCAGCTTCACTCAAGACGTCGATCGATTGTATAAGGACATCAAATCCAATGATGCCATAACCAACATCAAGAAATACTCAGTTATCGCATGGAACTTTATCAAAGAAAAGTACTTTAAACTTGTACCATTTGGCAATGAACTCAATGAAATAATCACGGAAGTTTGGGATAAAATCAAAGAACTTCAAAAATTGGAACACATTCAATTGGTATTACAAAAAATTGATGAAATCTTTGCTAAAATCGAATGGTTAGCTGAGGAATTGCAAATTGAATATCGTTTACATCAATTGTATGCCTTGCTTCGTAATAAATTCCAAACTTATACTTTGAATGCTCTTGAAACATCGGATATGTATCGTGAGGCTAAGACAAAATTTGTCTTTGATCCTGAAATGGGAATTATTGATTTGGAACAGAAATTACCAATGTCATGGCATAGTTTTAATGAGACACCGAAATTTGAAGAAATACCAGAATATAGAATGTTGGCTAAGGTACAAAATTTCTTGCCAAGTGCAAATGCATCGATAGTAAGGTCTCTTTATAGTTTAAAGTCGAATTTGAATCCCGATACATGGTTGCCTCCATATAAAGGTGAGTTCATCATTTCACGGAGTTTTTTTGCTACGAAAGATCTGTTTGATTTCATGTGTGTATTTTGTTTTTTAGAGCGATCTCTTTTGATTGGTTCTCGCCATTATATGACTTTCGATAAAAGCTATGTCGGATTAAATTTGGACTGTGATGGACGTGGTCAGCAATGTTCTTACATTCTGGCACATGACTTCTTCCAACTGAATTTTACTCTTCTTTTAGAACCATCGGTAGCGAATGATATACATAAATTTTCAAGAGCAACTCAGAATCTCTTTATTCTTCCACAGACATCTTCTAGAGCTCCAACCAAGAAGCTTACCCTATTGACAGATAATAAGGTCATTGAGATCAATTTGGAGGATGATGTTTGTTAAAGAAAAATATTCCGTCGAGACACATAATTAATTTTTTTTTTTTTAATTACAGACTTTGACAATAGATGGCAACCATTCTCCAATGCTACCCCTACAATTTGACTCGATTACCATTTATCGTGAAATGGATTTTCTAATAATTCAATCGAAAAAAGATTTTATCTTAAATTGTAATATTCAATTTAATCTTTGTTGGTTTGAAGTTGCTGGCTGGTATTTTGGTCAAACAGCTGGAATATTAGGAACTCTTAATAATGAACCTTTTGATGAGTTCATGACTTCAAGAAATCTCGTAGTCAATGACAAAGAAGAATTCACTGATTCATGGAGTTTAAAATCGTGCAAACAACGAAAAGCTCCTAAGAAAATTCAAAATTCTCCTGAAATTGTGGAAGCTTGTGAAAATATCTTCATATCTTCGGGAATATTCTCAAGTTGTTCGGATATAATTGACCCAATGCCATTTTTGGATATGTGTAAGGATTTAGGAGCAAATTCAAATTCAATGAGGGACAATAATCCAGCAAATAAGGGAGTTTGTACATCAGCTTTGGCTTATATCGAAGCTTGTGCTAGTTCTAAAATTCTTATGAGAATTCCTCATCAGTGTATATTGTAAGAATTTTTTTTTTTTTGACAGCAAATCTAAAATTTTATTTTAACCAATTTATTTGAAAAAATAGCTGTAAGCTTTTGAATGGATCTTATGTCCCTGAGGGAACGTTTATTACTCTCAACAAAGAAGACATACCAAAAACTGCTGATGTTGTATTCGTTGTAGAAGCAAAGCCTTGTAATGCTAATTTGACATTTGAAAAGAATCTTATGACAGTTGTAGAATCACTAGAAGCTGAACTTGCCGCTGCAAAAATAAACAATAACAGGTAAATAGTATAAGGGTATTCCGTACTCCAGTGAAGGTAAGACTTAAAGCCTTTGTACACGGTAATTATTTTCGGTAAGGCTTAAAATTTAGTTGGGTTGCTTAACAAAAATGTACAACAAATCTATTTCACTCCTTCCATTTCGCAACTCTCACAAAAAATGGCAACTGTTTACTACAAACTACCACTTTCTTCAGGTTTTTGCTTATATCTTTTTTTGAGTGTATTTTAACAAAAAAAAAACAATTTTCTGAATTATAGAAAACAAAATTTTCTGTAAATTTGATCCAACAACTTTCTGTGTAAGATCAATAGCAACTTAGCTATAACTCTAGAAAACATTGTCTTGGTGAAAAAAAAAAAAAAAACATCACGAACTTAGACATTTTTTCCTTTTTCGTGAGACATACACATTCTGTTACATCTTACGCGTAAAAATCTCTCCATAATAATTGTATATCTTGATCTAGTCTATGATTTAGCTCAAATTATTACGGTTTTCATAAAATCCGTCAATTGATTGCTTTAATTTGAAGAAAACACATGTTTTTTTCACTAAACATTCACTTTTCTTAGTTTGGAGCTTTATAGGTGCGTTGATATTGGGCGTACACAAAAGTTCTATTTGCAGGTTTATATAAAAATCAGATTCCAACAATTCAGCAAATTCCATTAAAATGCACCAGAAAGAAGTTGTAATCCACCAAAATAGTACCAATTTTGTAGAAAGCACAATTTTTTAATTCAGCAAAGGACAATTCACTTAACTAGAATGAATTTCAGATTTAAATACAAAAAAGGCTTGATTAATATTTTTTTTTTATCCTAGGTATTCGGTTCTTGCTTTTGGAGGTTATGAGCCATTTAACTCTCCACGCCCGATAGTCCATCATAATAAGGTCTTCACTTCAGATATAAATGAACTTCAAAAATACTTCGATCACATTAAAGTGGGAAATGGCAACAATAGTGATATCTTAGAAGCAATCAGTGTTGCCTCTCATCTTGAATTCCGACCAGGTGCTTCAAAGGTTCTAATTCTACTGTCATGTTCTGATTGTTCATCGAATGCAATGAAGGTACCATACGTGGCCCCGCCCTCTTAAAATTATCCACTTTCAACTTTTCTTCTTTCTTTCCAGTTTGATTTTACATCAATTCTTCAATATATGCTCGAAGAAGGTGTCAATCTTCATATAATTGCTGATACTGGATTAGAGTTCGAAAAGAATGCCAAAATAAGACACTTTTTCGGTTTAGATCGTGATTTTGTCTATACAAAACGATTTGTTGACGGAGATGCTGCAATAAGACTACAACTTTCCATTCCCAAGGACTACTTAGGCTTGTGCGCACCATTAGCTTTGGAAACAAATGGTTCAGTTTTTTCAGCTCGAAAACTTCAACCAGAACACAAATATCCAATTAGGAAAATTGCTAATATTTTTGCCAAACGAGTTGCCAAAACTGCAGCACCTATTAATTGTCAGCAATGTGAGTGTACAGGACATAATAGTGGAGTTGCACATATAGAATGTGCGCCATGTTCATTACCAACACATTCAACTGTAGAGGATTATGTAGGTTTAATTATTTGAATATTTTCAACAATGAATTTTCAAAATTTGAAAATTTTCTTTTTTCGTTTTTTAAAGGACTTTCAATTAAATTGGGATTGGGATGACGAAAAAATTGAAGAAGATATCAAAAATGACTATATTTAAATATATAAAGAGAATAGAATATATATAAAATTAAGTGATAATGATAATTTTTATGAAATATTGAATTACAGATTTTTTGTACCTTTTTTCAATAAAAATTTTGTACAAAATAAATTAAAAAAATGAAATATTTTGAAATTTTGCGAGTTTGATTTGTATTTTAATTTTTAAGTTTAGTACGCTGCTGATGGGAAACGAAATTTGTCTGTGATCTCCAAACAGACAGCGAAACGCTTGCGCAAACAACGGAAAATATCCTTGGAGAGTTTCACTAATTCCAAAAACAAAATCAAACATAAACGCAAACGCAAAAATCAGAGAAACCCATGATGTAAGAAAATGATAAACAAATAAAAAACACAAATAAAACTTAAATGTCATTTTTCCGCACACAATAAATAGTCTGAATAATTAATTCAGTGCGAAAAAGAAGCGGAGACTTCTCTAAATAATCTGCTACAATTATAAATTTCGCTCTTCGAACAGCGTACTGCAAAACGAAAAGCAGATCGAAATATTCCATTTATGATTTCGTTGTGTCATTTTTGTATGGGATTTTTAGTTTCGCATCAGCAGCGTTCTAGGCTTTAAGCGGAAATTTAAGACTAGACGTTGAGATCGAAGAGACACTTGGTTCAAAAAGAGTTTGTCGGTTATATTGTTTTAAAAATCTGTCAAATAGAATTCAAATTTTTTGTAAATTCCTTAAGCTAAAATTTGGCTTGAATTCTGACTAATGCTGGTTTGATGATAAATCATCATTGGGGTTAAGTTAGTACGAAGTGTGTTTGCTTAAGTTTTTCTCAAAGTCTATTGCTCATACGGAAAAGTATTAAATTTTGTCTAATTAATGTTCAAAAAAGTGCTTGGTCCCTGTAGTCCCACAAACAGACAAACAAAGAAAGTCCCTTTTTTCGACATTTCTAATACCTTAAATTTAGTCAAAATTTCGAGCCCTATTTTTTGCTACGAAGAAATGACTTAACGCAAAATTCTTTTCTGAAGAACATAAATAGAATCGAACTATATTTCGTGTTGGGTTCAAAGACTGAAGCATTTAGAATTACTACCAAATAATGCTTCCTAAAAATGGTAGTTCTACAAAAATCTTAATAAAATATTTTAACTTAACACACTACCATTTTTTTTAAAGGAAAGCACACTACATTATAACTTAATTAACATCACATAGTTCTTTACGAATTACCAAGATAAATTTACTGAAGAGTTATCAATACAAAATTTTAATTAAAAGAAGAAATTAATTTAAAACTTACCTTGCCAAAATTATTAGACACCAATAATTTCCAAGCAGTGACTCTAGAAATCCATCTCTACTCATCCATCGGTTGATCTTTCAAAGCTGTTCCAATTCCTGGAATAGGTGATCAAGATGTGCCTTATTTCGGTGGTAGCAACGAATCAATGCAGCCGAACCGCAAAGATGTGGTCAACAGAATGATTAAAGAAACTGCAAAAAAAAGTAAAAAATCAATAAGTTATTATCCGCGTTAAGTTATTATGTATCATCATTTATCAAAAAAAATTTAAAAATTATTATAATTTGAAGTTTTGACAACAATAAATAATACCTAAAATTAGACAGCAGGAGGGATCTGGATCCACCAATTCTGCTTCGATTTTGACAGATGAACAGAACTGATCAAAAATCGTAACGCTATTGATATCTCTATTCGATTATTTCCCCAAACTGCCAATTTTTACCAATTTTAGTAAAAAGCCCTGTCAAAGTTCATATAAAAAGAAAACAGAACTGGTGGAAAAAAACAGTTTTGGGCATTAAACAAACAGACCCATCAAAAGTAATATCAATATCATGTCTGTTCGTTTACTTCGCAAAAACCTGCCAATTTCTACCAGTTATTATTATTTTCTATGAACTTTGATAGATTTTTTGTACTAAAATCGGTAAAAATTGGCAATTTTGACATTTCTGTCAAAATCGAAAAAAAATGATAAATCAAATCCCCTTTGATTCCCAAAACCTGCCAATTTCTACTAGAAATTGGCAATTTTGACATTTCCGTCAAAATCGAAAAAAAAATATGGTGAATCAAATGCCCCTTTTAGCCTTTGTTTTTGTTGTTGTTTCAAGGCCTATTTGGTAACTTGAAATTTCTTGCGAATTTGCACAAAAAAACTCCGCTTTGGGAAATTTGTTTAAAAAAAAGTTACCGAAAAGGCGTTCTAATAATGCAATGAGTAGTTTTTGTAGGCACTCGAACAGCCATTTTTGAATTTCTGACACTTTCAACTTTAAAAGTTTGCAAAAAAAATATACAGCTACATATCGACGGTTAAAGTGCAGAACCTCGTTAGTCGAAAAATTCAACAAAAATTATTATTAATGCAAAATAATCAGAAAAATCAGAGCCATCTTTAGGCAATTTCAGTGTAACAATGTTATTTTTTTTTTAAGAAAAAATTCAAAAACTCTTCCTATAGATCGCAAATACAAAATTTGGCTGTTTTTTTTTTATTTCTGAAAAAAATGCAAAAACGACTTATGAGATTCTGCACTTTAATCCTAGATATGTAACTTAATACAAATCACATTAAAAATTAGAACGTTAAAATAATAAAACATGGGCCAATTTTTAAATAAAAATTTAAATTTTTGCAACAAACAATATTTTATCTAACCCCCTAGCGTAAGATAGTAACGACAAAATTTAGTTTCTCATACTGATAAGCTTTTAAGCTTTCAACAAGTGAACTTTTTTTTATAAATTTATTCTCAGCACAAACCATAAAGCTCTCAAGTTTTTTTTACTTCCACTTTATAAGCCCAAGCAAATAAAACCGTTATTTCAAAATGTTCATTAAATTGAAAGCTGTTAAGAAAAAAATAACGTTAGATAGGTACATTTGTAGATAGATACATATTTTTATCACTTCCTTGTGCGGCTTTTTTCTTTTACCATTACATCGTTAAGTCCACGTGCTGTAAATAAAATGCATGTATACATTATACCTATGTATGTAGTGTATAGGTATACCATCCGTTTTATCTAGGAACGATTGATTTTCTCATATACTCTCAAGGCATTACACTTATGGTGTCATTTTATTTTTTATTCATTTTTTTTTTTGAACACGCGCTCCATCTATATATTCCACTCTAGGATTATTCGTGATTTTCTTCTAATTTAATTTTGTCAATAAAAAAAAAAAATGGAGGGTGATTTCGATTTCGAGAGATGGATGGATGTATGCGGAATGGGAAAGTAAACATTTTCCTCTATAACATGAGCAAGAGCATGCATTTGAAAATGCATTTGTTACGATTGATTGATTGGAAAATAGAAATTCAAATTTGATTTAACAAGAAGCAGATATAGGTAGGGATTGGTGGGTACCTAATTCTGTATGCGTGATGGTGTGATGTGGTATTTTGAGAACCCCATTATAGTTGGTATATTGAAGTGTAACAAAAACCACTTGAATGCGCCACTTAAATACCTACCTAAGCACATTTCTCCACATCGCATCGGGAAATAATCTTGTTACATATTATTTTTTTTTTATAATTTCACCACCAAAGGTATAAAACTGGTATACAAAAAAAAGCCACCACAACAGTCACCCCACCACCTTAGGCTTCCATTACCCTGCATTTACATCAAACTATATTTGGTCTTGTCTATTCGAAAGCTGCTTCAAATAATATCTACCCAAAGTAAGATTTTGGTGCTTAGGCTGCGCCGACAATCTGTACATTGGATTATTTTAATGAAAAAAATAGACTAAAAATAATTGTTTGTTAAATTTAATGGCGCAAAATTTTAGACGATTAAGTACGATGTTAAAGCATTTTTAGCATGGTGCTAGGTTAAAAACAGAATTTTCCAAATTTAAAACGTGTTAGAATCGTGCTATCTTTTTAACATTTTATTAAAGTTAAAATCACCAAATGCCTATTTTAACTTTTTAGTATCAAACTAACTCCAAATGTCATTTTGACAGTTAAAAATGTGAAAATGGTGTGTTTGCTTACTTGTTTTGACGAACTGTCACTTTTTTGTAGGCGTGTTCAGCTGAAGTTTATTAAGAAAATAGGTTCAATATCATACTAGTTAAAACATTTTTAAAACTAAGAACATTTTAGTAAGGAGCTTTAAAGTTAGTAAATTGTTAAGTAGTATCATGTTAATATTTTAACATCAGGCTGTTTAAAAAATTTTGCGTCAATGATTTTTACGACTTTAATAATTTTAAAAACCCTTATTTATTTTCAAACAAAACAAGGGTGAAGTATATTTTTGATGTACATATATGTAATTGGCGCCCCAGCAGGGCCTCTTTAAGGTCCAATTCTCTTTTACAAATGGGTTTAAAAAAAGCAACTCACTCTTTTTCACCTGTTTTCGATAACATTGAGGGGAAAACGCCATCAAAAGAAATAAACAGAAGGCTCCATGTTAGTGGTGCTTAGAGCAGAAAATGTGAGGAACTTGAAAAAAAACCCAATGTGAGCTAAAATAAAAAGACGAAGTAAAGTTCACACCATCCGAAAAATTGTGAGGAGCTGCTAAACTGGTAATGAAATATTCAGATTTTTCTTTAAAATGCCCCTCTGTACTGTAGCTGTTTTTGGAACTAGTGCTATGTTTTTGGCGTATTTTTAGAAGCATAAATTGTAAAGCGTTTGTTCCGTCATATTCTTCATACCTTGTTAGCCCTAGAAGAAAGCTATGGATAAAAGCTCTACTGATTCATCCATCGATGGTAAATACATGGAAGGGAACAAAAACGAAAAAAAAAAAACAAAGTTCAAATCAGCACCCTTATATAGCCAGCCAAAGTCATTGAGCTAGCCAGCAGAATTTTGTGTCAAAAAATACTCTCTTTTTTATGGTCGGATCGCATCAGAGACACACAGCAGAGAGTTAAAGTATATATAATTTTTATTTTTTTTTGTAAAAACGGATGGATTTATTATATGCGGAGGCGAAAATTCCTTATTATAATTTCCTCTTCATTAATTTCAAACATGTTTTGTATCAAAAGAAATTTAACAAATCATTGAGCAATAATTAATTCAGCGTTAACAGCCATCTTTTGTTGGTGTCGATTTTGTTCGGAAAATTCTAGGTAGTGTGTGTCTGTGTATGGGTTGGGCTGGGTGTGTGTGTGTGTGTGTCATGTGTGTGTGTATATTGATGGGCTGGAAAATGAGTATGAGAATTTTTGTCTTTAGAGGGTGTTGTGTTAACTCTGTTTTGGATCCTCTTATACCTACACTATCAATGTTTTCAATTTTGTTTGTGGACATTGACTTCATTTTCAAGTACTTGTTTAATTTTTGTTTTGTTTTTTTTTAATTAACATAGAAAGTTGTTGTTACCGCAGAGTGCGTAGGTATAAGAGTACAAATTCAATAACACAAAATCTATGTGGAATTCTTTTAATTTTTAAGACTGATAAAAACATATCACTAAAACCAAACAAAATATAATAAGTAAATAATAAACATTGTAAATATTGTTAATGGATGATAAGTTATTTTTAACTATTAAAAAAATATTTGATAAAATATTATGTTTAACTATGAGATAATGACGTTAGCTTGAATAAAGATTTAAATCTTGAAATATTATCAGTGCATACATTATTATCTAAATAAAATATTATATTAGTAATCTGGAGAAAAAATCACAAAAAAAAGTCGTTATCGAGATTTGTTTAACTTCTACGAGTTCAAATCTTCAGTCTAGCCCAGTCGACAGTGATTGTTTTGTTCAAAACTATACCTAAAACGGAAATTAAAAAAGAAACCGCTTTCTGACATGAATATTTGTATACTCCGAACGAACGAATTCCTATAATAAAATTTTATAAACGTATTTTTAAATAATGGAAAATTATAATTTTGTCTCTGGCAACTGGGCGAACTGGGAAATTTATAGTTCGATTACAAGTCTGCAGTCATATTAGACGTCAAAAAACAGCACAGTTCCGAAAAAATCGCCGGTAAGATACATTTCGGTTTAAAGCCTCCTCATGGTGTTATTAAGAAACTGTAAAAATTTCCCATCGGTATGAGCGCCTCTAACAATTTTACGGGGGTTAAAGGCCCCCCAAACTGGTTTTTCAAGCATACCACCCTAATGGTCAGCTGTACAGAAAAAATGTCAAGGACCAATTTGTAGCTTAGAAAATTTCCTACACAAAACATATTAATACTTTTTTTCATAAAATTACCCGTTTTTAAAACAAACCAATCGCAAGAGTTAAGGGATTTATTTTTCTATAGTATATAGGTAGTTTATAAAGTATAAAATTGTGTATTTTGAGATAAAAGCATCAAATTTGTTTCATTGTTGGTACATTATATGAACATGATTTTAATTTATTCGGGCACTTTGTATGTCCACCCCTTTAGGTGGGAGGGGAAAATTAAAAAAAAATTACCTAAAATAAAAAAAGCATTATTAAAAAAAAACAACGACAACACTTAAAATATTATGTTAAAGCCTTTTTTACAGCCAGAAACTCATTCTTAATGTCTTCAAATTAAGTTATTTTAGTGTTTAGTTTTTGAATTAATTATTTTCACCCAAAATTAAAAAAAAAGTATAATAATTTTTTTTTCAAAATTTTACGTTATTAACTACCTACTAACTTGGGTTATAATTTTCTATACTCTTAATAATTACATAATAATAACTAGTCGAATGCTAAAAAACCAGATGGCATTCGAGTCCCAGCCGGGCAAGAAATTTTTTTCAATTAATAATTGAGCAAAGGCCAAGGACCACTAAAAGAAGTCTGATGATCGGCCTGGCAGTCGTGAAATAGCTATAATTCCAGCCTTTAAAAACTTGGTGGTAACTAACTCAGGTGCACTGTTGTTCATTCAAACCTACAAGTCTTTTAGTTTTTAAGAAAATTAAAAAATTACAACAACTACTTTTTTCTATAAAACATTCAAACTGTAATTTTTGAACAAAAAAGAAAACAATGGATTTTGACTTTTTTTTAAGATAGTCACATTTAACTACTTAGCAACTCTAAAACGAGTCCTAAGACACATTTTTGATTATACTATAATGCAATTTTCTTATTTTAGAAAACCAAAAATTAAGATGATCTGTTAAGAACTAATATGCAAGCGCTTAATAAGACACAAATACTCGGCAACTCTAATTTAACCCTTTACCGCATACGAAGCCAAATATGGTTTTCTACAGTTATGTCCTCTTTTCTCCTGACTTCAAAAAAAAAAATGATCAAAACGCAACAAGATCCTCTTCTGTGCATTTCTGAGAACAAATAGCACACGTGCACCAAACAAGAAGAAAGATATTCATGTTTGCAGGTCAGTGTGTTACTTGTTGTCAAAGGTTTTTGGTTTTTAATAAAAAAACGTCTTAAAACAATCTAAAGCGTATTTTATTTTTTTCCCCTTTAAACAATAATTCATGCGGTAAAGGGTTAACGAAAAAATAAATATATAAAATGTTTTAATATACTCAATAGAGTGATTGTTAGCCACTTGGTGGAAATTAATTGAACTGAACATTTTAAAAGAATAAAATAAATTAAAAATACTTATTAATTCCACAAATATTTTTCTTAACATTTAAAAGAATAAAATAAATTAAAAACATTTGTTAATTCTATTAAAATGTTCAATACAAAATGTATTTTAAAGTTTGTAAAGCTTCACCAGGTTCAAGCTGCAAAGCTTTACAATTAATTGTTGTCTAGAATAGCTTTTATTTAAAACATATGGGTTGCCTTTTCCAAAACAGGCTCATATGCGTGGCAACCCTCTCTCCATATTTTGAAAAATTTTAAATTTTTCATAAATTATTCAGTCCTATTCCACTAAAAGTTCGCGTAAAATTCGGTTATCTATCGAAGGGAAACAATTGTTCCAAAATGCGTACAAATTGTGATAAAAATAAATTTTTAAATAATTAGATTCTTTTGAAAATTTCAAAAATAAATATCGGTTAAGATTTGCACCCAAAACACAGAAATAAATAATTGGAATAAGTTGAATGAAACATTTACGCATAAAAAGACAGAACTGATTTATCGTCTATATGAAGTATCATGAAATGCAAACTTATTTTCAGACATCGTCAAAAATTTCACCACAATTTATAAAATGACCCGTTTCACTTCGATCAATATAATTTCCCATTGAATTAAGTATATGGCCACACAAACAAATATTGCTATGCAACCTTGACTCATTGAGCAAAAAAAAAAAAAAAAAAAAAAAAACAAACATTTGGCTGTAAGTAATAATTATTTTATTTCGGCAACAAAAAAAAATCAAAAAAAAAAGGAGTAACTCTTTCATTTTCATTATTTTTTATTACTCTGCCATTCATCAAATTTTATATAGATATAATATGTTGGGTAATTTTCTTTTATTTTTTGTTGATGATATTGTTGTTGTTTTTGTGTTTGAATTCTACATATCCTTTTTTTGTATATATTATGCCAAACATAACCTCTTTCTGTTCTTGGAAAATTTGCTTACATACATGGTTGTATACGCCTTGAATAGAACCTATTTATAAATGACCCAATTTAATGGATGACAAGGCAATTATAAGGCTGTATGTATGTGTATCTGTGTATTTATACTACTGCAGAAAATTATCATACTATATCTATAATACTCTCTGTCGAAAAACCTCACAAGTCCTTTATTTAAAATTATCATACATTTCAGTATAGAAATATTTATTTACATTTAATATTTACATATGTATATTCATATGTATATTTTGGAAGATATTGTTGTTGATTTATATACTGAAAATGAAAATTTTTTAAATATTTAATTGAGAATAATTCACTTATATATCCTTTTCTACACTTTTAATTTAAGTAGAATCAGTAGAATCTATTTGAATTCATTTTTTTTTGGGAATAGACTTAAGGGAAAATCAATATAAAGATGTGTAGATATAGTAGGTATACTAAACGCATGGTGACCATTTTTTTTTTAATAAATTAGTATCTACAAATAGTTTTAATCAAACAAAGTAAATAATAAACATAAAATTGAAATAAAATGAAATGAAATTACATATTTAAAAATGAAATAATATGAAAAAAAATTAAACAAAACAAACAAAATAAATATAAGAAAATAAAAGAAGATACTTAATATAAAATACAAAATACAAAATATAAAATAAAATAAAATAACACAACATTAAAAAAAATAAAATAGAAAATAACACAAAATAAAATAAAATAAAATAATATAAAATAATATAAAATAAAATAAAATAAATTTAAATAAAATGAATTAAAATGAAATTAAATAAATCAAAATAATTAAATATGTATAACAAAATAAAATTAAATTTCAGTCAAAAAATATCTAAGAAAAAAAATGTCTGTATCAAGAAATTTTTTTTGATTAGCAAAAAAATATATGAAATTTCCTTATGAATTTTATTCATACTTAAAATTTAAAAATCAAACAATTATTGATTTTCTACCTAACTTAAAAAAAATAATTTTAAGAAATGAAAATTTGCATAACATAAATCCCTATTAAAATATCTTTTAAAATAAATATCAGATGGTCACCATAATTGCTATAACATACACTCAAATCGAGGATATAGAAGTCTCCATTATGTCCGTTTTTTTTTTTTTTTTATTTAATTTTTTTTTTCCTGGAATTTTCCGATTCTGGTGTTTCGTCTTTTCATTAAAATACTGGATTGAAATAATCATAATAAAGCTGAAAAGGTGTGCAGAAGAGGTCGAAACGAGGTAATGTTTATGTATTGATTTTCAGAGGGAAGTTATTTTCGGTTGGGAAATAATGTGTTCCTAAGTATGTATATGTATGTGTGTTAACTAACGAAGGGCTGCGGTGTTGATAGTGGTTTAAGGCAGTGACGGATTAAAATATGATCTGAGTTAGGTCGTAATTGGAGGATCTCAACTTTGCAGGCCTCCTATAGTTAGATTTGTCATCAAACATTTTAACAAAAATTTTAATCCCGAACAGGATCACTCAAATTTTAAATTAAGTTGGATTATGGACTTAATTGTTCCTCGATGACGCCAGACAAAAATGTATCCTATTTACCAGACCCCTCCCCCACAGACTTTCTCACCATTTTTAGTCATTTATATAAAAAGAGAATATTTATATTTCGATTTTTTTTAGCCGTAAAGATTGGACCAAGAATATTCAACTTAAAATTCTATAAACTATAGGTTTGTTTTTATATAAACAGAACTCTAAGTTTGAACCAATGTTTTTGGGAAGAATATCTTCTTTTTTTTTGTGAATATCTCATTTTTTTTTTTTGGAAAATATCAAGCCAAAAATTGTGAATCATCAGGTTTTGTTAGTTTTTTTTTGTCATTCAATTTTTAGTCCAGAAAAAAGACTACGAATTTGAAAAAAAAATCCGACGAAGTTGAATTTTGGTGGAATGCTTTAATTTTATGTTTTAAGTATTTCCCAAAAAGTACCTTAAATTTGGACTAGAGATTTTAAATTTGTCGGGTTAGAAACGCAAAAATTTTTTTTTTTTATTCTTTTTTTAAACTACAACTTGTAGCTTATAAAGTCCTAAAAAATATATTTGCAGCATTTTTTTGTACAAGAGGAATAGGTTTAAAGAAAAAACAACTGAAGTTGGCGATAGCCAGTAAAATGGGTTGAAAAACGGAAAAACTTCAAAAGTTGTCTTTATCGACCTATTAAATGCAGTGCGTGTGCCACGAGCCAATTCTACTTCCTCTGATGCTTTGGAAGTAGAATCGTCCCAAGATGATATCGGATTTTCTTGGTTAAATTTTTCAGAAAATCTCGGCGCAGCGGTCTAGGTATTCTCGGAAGAAAATATTATATATAAGAATTTTTTTTTATAAAATTCAATTTTTCGTTGTAAAAATTAAACAGCTTCTTAGTTCAAAAATCAAAAGAATACAACTAGACCGACACCATGACGAGACCAAATTTAGTTATCTTAAATTTGTCGATTTTAACAAAACCGAGACGAGATAAGAATATCGTTTTTTCTCTCTCGTGTACAGGCTTAAGCGTACGTTATGCTGATGACTGACATTGTTTTTTTTTCAATGTGATTACCTATCTACTGATTTTAATTTTTTTAAATTTCTCTTCTCTCAATTGTACCGTTCGTTACCCATAGACATTTGTTATGCTCCGTCATCGTACCCTGTATAGCCTATACATTTTAAAAAGAAAAGGTATTGGGCCTTCAAAAGCTTTGATCCACCCCTGATTCTATGCTTCAACTTCCTATGCTATTCGTCATGTATAAACCCGGAGAAGGGTGTTTAAGGGATTTGCCCCCATTCCATAAAATATTATATCCTCCCTTTTATAGGCTTTATTAACTGAATTAGATAAAAGGAAAAGGAGGCGTTAATGTTTTAGCCAGTATTTTCTATTAATGAGATTAATCACTCTTTAAATTATAAATTTTTTTTAAATTTGTTCGATTTGTTTTGTTGATTTTAATCGATTAATTTATTTATTTTTCTGAGATAAGTCATTAATTTATCGAACCTTGAACCTATATTGGCATTTATTTTTTTTTTTATTATTCAAATCTCAATCCCAAATCTATAGACTAGACATGAATAATATTTGTTCTTCGCAATGGAACAACAATCATCAATATATATAAATGGCATTGATTTATTAATTTAAGTCCTTGTTTCTTTTTTGTCGTCTTTATTTTGTGTTTTATTTTTGTCGTTAAAAAATAATTGTATTTTTTCTATTTACAATCAGAATAAATATCAAACCTTGAGGACAAAAATTCAATCAGTCAAGTGAGAATGGACATTTGGTCTTACAACAAAAAAACAAAATAATATATCAATTTATCCTGCATACAAAAATTGAACTAGAGGACAAATTAAATTAGGCAAATGGGAATTTGTTTGTTTTTTAACTTACACCTGTTGTGAGTAAAAATAAAAATTCAATAATAGAAAAATGTCAGCATGTTAAACTACAATATTAAATTCGAAAGGATATTTTCAGAAACAAAATAAAATTATTGGTAAACGAATTTTGCCAGGGTTGCTTTCGTTTATCGTCTCAGTGAATTTTATTATAGTAACTACCTACTAATTTCCCGTGAAATTAAAAAAATTAATGAGTTACGAATCCTTTTATTTGGACCATATTTTTTTAAGTTTCAGGATATGTGTGTGGTAATAATATGGCTAAGGGTTACTCAAGTAACATTCTTCAGGGGCACAAATTAATTTTTGAATACAGACAGAATGATCCCAATATTTTCTATTTTTAATATTTTTTTTAAATAATTTTGTTTGTCTATAATCAAAAAAAAATAAGAAAAATCGATTTTTTGAAATAACTGAATTTCGAAATACGGTTTTTGAAGATCCTATCAAAAGAATACAGTATTACTAAGTGCATTAATCATCTTGACTTAATTTCTTTAATTGCATTTTTGATGAAAATTATAAAAAATAAAAACAAAGCACACAGACTGAAACTTTTTTTGTACATAGAAACTTTGTCTATAAAAATCAAATTATAAACATATTAACTAATTGGATTAGACACATCAAGGCTTTCACTATACACACAGTATATATACCATAGAAGAAGAGTAATGGTCCCCTATAATGGTTGGCTATTTTGCCCTTAAGAAACTAAAACGGATCGCTCGTTGTACTAAAATAGTTATATTGTAATTAATTAAACTGTCGTTTGCAGGAGGATTCGTATATAGAAACAAACAATAATAAATTTTTACTAAGGTGACCGCCTTAAGGCAAGAAAAATTAATAGTTCTTCAGTTGCAGGTCAATAAGAAATTATTGAAAGGACATTCGATGTAGAAACATATGTAAGAGTATTTCTTTATTGTCAATTTGGGAATGTATGTATTTTATATAAAAACACACGTTTTAACAGCCATAAGGGCTTCAGATTTCATTAAGTTGCAAATATTTATGTTTTAGCTAAATAATTTAAGAGTTAGCGGCGGTGGTAAGCAATAAATCGAAGGGATTTTAAAGGATTGTGTATGTTTTCAAGGAAGTACATTTAAGAACATATTTTATAGGTAATACATATATATGCGTAGGAAAAATAATGGAAGCAGGTTTTAGATATAAATTTTGTTTATGAGAAAAATTTTCAATAACAATTGGATATACAAACATATCCTAAATAAAACAATAAGTTTATTGATTGTATTTTATTTTTTTTATATTGATTTAATAAACACACTGTTATCGTAAGAAAATAATTTTGAGTGAAAAAACAATTTAATAGTGTGATCCTGCAGTTTACCAGCGGTTCCGCCCAGTTACGCATGTGTAGACAAATCTAAACTTCGCAAAATAATAACAAAAGAAAATATAAATTAATATATGTACCTACCTAACAGTATTATTTATTAAAACCTACTTATTTCATTTTTATTTTTTAAAATCGGACGTGTAATTTCTGAGATAAAACCGAAAAAACACAGATACATCGCTACCAACCACCCCTGAAAGTATGCAATTTTGGGTTTTCACAATTTTCTGACGTTTTCGGTCGAAATTTTCGTAATGAGCTTACCTAGATTTCAATAGGAATCAAAAAAAAAATTGACATACAAATCAAATGATTTGCAGCTGAGTTATGTGCGTACAAATAAAAAACCATTTATGCTAATTTTGGTTGAAATGTTTGCGTCAGTAAAAATAAACATTCTAAACTTAACACCACTAAAAGGAGTCTGATCATCTGGATGGTCCTCCAAAATACTTACCTATAGTTCCGGCCTAAACTTGATGGTAATAGGTACATTTAAGTTAGTCTTGATTCACTCAAAAAATGTTGCATAATTGTACATGCTAAAGGACAGGTATTTATTAGTTTAGTTTTAGTTTTATTTCAAAAAAATGTTGGCACATTAAGAATTTAATAATCTTATAACTATTGAAGCTTTAAAAGATAATTGAAGTGAGCTATAGAAAACAGCGTTATTTTTCGTGTTTCGTATAAAAAAAAGTTTCAAATTCAACACTACATTGATCGAGAAAATTCCTAAAAACTATGTTTCCTTAATCCGTCTGTTTTTCTGAACGTCTGTAAGTCTGTGGGTCTGTGTGTTTGTGCGTCCACTGTAATTTGAGTTGAAGCCTAAGCTTCAAATTTGTTACAGAGCATTTTTATTTGATTCTCCACGGGGGAAATTCGAATTTTTGTTTTAGCTTGGTCTAAAAGGGGTAGCTACTATACAACTATCTCGTTTATTTTTTTTTTTTTCTTATTTTCTCGAAAACTTCTGTAAAGATTTTAGTTAAACGACCAAATAAATTGTAAAAAAAACAGCGTTCCAAGTTTTTACCGAATAATTGGCATAACGGTTTTTTTTTGAGGAAATTCGATTGAATTATTTATTATTATTTTTGTATGACTTGATAGATTTTGTTATAATTCTGAAATCTGGTGCTTCTTAATACTTCAAAAAATATTGCATTTAAAAATTTCGAAAACAATCACATATTATAATTTAAAAAAATCAAATGAAAATCCATTTTTAGTACTTTTGACTTTTTGAAGATCGTGCAATCCAGTCGGGCATATATTTTTCGATAAAGCTTAACAAAAGATTTTAAATCAGAATTTTAATCCAGTTACAATACCTTTAATGTGTGTATGTTTTTTTTGTTAATATTTTCAAAAATATAAGTTTCTTTTCTACTTTGGTTCTACAAGTACATTATTCGACGAGCGAAATTGATAAATTGTAACAGATTATTTGGAGAAGTCTTTATTTTTTTTTCGTACAAAATTAATTGTTCGGACCATCAATTATTTGCGGAAATTCTGCATGGATATTTTTCGACTGCCTTTCCTCAAACATTTCGCTGTCTTTCTGGAGATCACAGCACAGTACGCTGTTCGATCAGCGAAATTTATATAATTGTAGCATATTGTAGCATATTATTTGGAGAAATATCCCCTTTTTTCGCTAAGAAAACTTGTCATCGATATTTTTCGGCTGCGTTTTCCCAAACATTTCGCTGTCTTCTTGGAGATCACAGAAACATTTTTTTAATGTAGAACAGAATTAAATGTACAATTTTGTTGTTTAAATCGTCATCTTTTTTTTTGTATAATAATTGAATATAATACAAACAAAAAAAACTCATTGCGCAATCAAATGACCACACAACAAAATTAATTTCATTAAGGATTGAATTCGAAAATCCTTTTACTCCAATAAAATTATACTTGAAACAATAAACTAAAATAAATATTATTTCATTCGTTAGTAGGTACATATATGTACATATATATATATATTGTAAACAAACTATACAAATCTCATTTCATGTATTGGCCACATTTATAAAATAAAATAAAATGAATCCAAATACAAAATAAAAACAAAAAAAAAAAATAAATAAATCAAAGCAGAGAATAACATACAATATACCCATCGAAGAATGAAAACAAATATCCGTACAAATTTCCCGCAGTAACACCCACCGAATATAGAATTACACCACCATAACATAGCAAGCAATTTTGTTGGATTATTTTGAAGTACATATAAGTATTAGTAATATCGAATTCCTTTACCAAAATAAAAAAAAAACACAAACAAAAATATAAGGACGAAAAACTACGAGGACGAAACAAAATAACAAACCAACCATAACGACTCCACAAGTTTATTCCTTTATTTATTTAATATTTTTTTATCTCTATAACTATATATCACTTTTGTGGGACAGATTTGAGGTTGAGATGGGTATGGGAATTAATTTTTTTTTTTTTTTTAAGTTTCTGGTAAACCTTATACACTAACGAATTCTATACTCACAGGTAACCTGCCATAATATTTCATTTTCCTTGGAAAATTTAAATTTTTAGATTAAAAAAAAAAGAAATAATAATGGAAAGACTGGTACTGTGCGTATTAAACAGAATGGTTACAGTTTAGGAACAAAAAAAAAAACAAATTACATCAAACACTCATTCTCTTTCTATATGGAAAGAAAAAGTATTATTTCACACCTTTAGTGAACATTCTGAGAAAACAGAAACGCGTCTAAAGAATCCTTATAGAGAATTTTTGAAAGCAGACGAGGAATGTGTATTTAAGGAAAAATTAACAGTGGGGCATAATGAGAAACTAAAAATTGAATTAGAATAAAAAAAATGCGAACTCCAGAACTATGTTGATCACCGAGCTGTACAAAATTTAGTTCTGGTTCACTTAGGACACTTTTTGGGATATGCTTAGGCAAAAGAAAAACAACACTCGAAGAAAATTCAGTTTTGTCAGAAGTTTTTTCTAAGAAAATCCTTCTTTTTTTATTTAAATTCATGACACAAATATTCGTGAAATTTGGTAAATGTACAAGAATTTTAAATTGCCTCTATATTTATGGAAAATAACATGAATTAGATCTATGCCCTCGTCAACCTGCTTGGAAAATAACTAAAAAAAATTCAAATTCAGCCAAAATATGTTTTGAAATTTCGATCTCCTTAAAGCTAACAGAATAGTACACTACCGATGAAATTTTTCTGTGGGCTTCAATTAAATAAAGACAGTTGCAAAATTCCTTTAGTAAAATATTCCTGGAGAATTTAACCTATTTTAAAAAAAAATTACTCATATAATAAACGAGCAATGAAAGGAACAACAAACAACAATAAACCGAAATGAACTCGAAAGTCATTTTTTCGAACACAATTAATGGTACGGGAAATTAATTCAGTTTGGTAAAAGTGTGGGAACTCCTTCCAAATAATCTGCTACAATTTATCAATTTCACTCATCGAACAGCTTACTGCAGAACGAAATTTGTTTGTTTATTTGATTTCGTTGTGTCATTTTTTTTCACCTATTCGCACTTTGACATATTAGATCTGTTTCTTTACTTCCAAAAACTGCCACTTTCTAACCATTTCAGCCCAAAGTTCTGTTAAAACCCATAGACAAAAATATAAAATTGGACTAGAATTGGTCAAAATTGTCAGTTTTGGAAAGTGAAGAAACAGATCTATTTTATCCTTTTTTGTATGCCAGAATGAATTAATGTAAAAGATTTTTAAGTAAAAAAAAAATCTAGTAGAATAGTCGATTACCAACAAAATCAACAAGGGCAAAAACTGCACAACGTTATTTATTGACCTTCTTAAATCTTTCATTTTAAAATCAAACAATTCCCACTGTCTATTTTTAAGCTCCAAAATCCAGGGCGAAAATAGGACAAAATAAAAAAAGTTGCGCAAGGTCGGCACGTGAAGCACACAATCTCTGTATAATAATTGTGTATATACCAACTACATACAATCCTGGGTTAAGCATGTAATAATGTAAGGGAATCTTTGAGAATAAAATGACGTCAATACCAGAAAACAGGGTCCTTTCTGCTCCTCTCTAATCTTCATCCCTTTAGATGTGTGTTTCTTTTTTCTTTATTTCATTTTGGTTTTATTTTTCAGCCAACACTGAAACCGGATTCGCACAGACAATTTTTTTGTCGCTTTTGAAATATAAAAAAAAAAAACAGACGAAACAAAAAATTATATAATAAAATCAAACAAAATATAAACAAAAAAAGGTACGTTGTACGTACGTATAACAACTGATGCCACCGACACACGACGCTGCTGGCGTCTTTGTCACTAGTGCCACAGTTTTTGACATGGATACCAGATTCGTTGAATTTTGTTTATTTTTTTTTTAATTATAAAATCTTAAATTGTGTCTAGGTGTTTAGGCAATGATTAGCTGGCCAACTGTGGACCAAGGGTGTTCTAAGGAAATCTAAAACCTTAAAGAAATTTTGTAGATTAATTAAGTCGAAAAATAGCCTAAAACTCAAATAAAAACGAGTTTTCATTTAAAAAAATCGAGTTTTTGTTTATAAAACGATTTTTATTCGATTAGAATAATTTTTAAATTTCTCATTTAGGAAGATTTAATCTTAATCATAAAACTTCGCTATCGAGAAGGGCAACAAATTTAGCAGAAAAACTATATTCCTTACAAAACGATTTTTTTGCCGCTTTTATGTATTTTTTGAGGTTTAACTGCAGACAGCATACAAAATTTTAATCGGAATAAACACTGAAACCGTAAACCTCCGTCATTGGGAAGGTCAAACAATTTAGCAGGAAAAACGAGTTTCTTTTAAAACGATTTTTTTGTCGTTTTTGTGTATTTTTTCAAGATTAAACTGTTCGAATATAAAAATAAAAGCGGATGTAAACTGAAATCGTAAAGTACCGTCATTTAAAATCGATTTTTTTTTATAAATCGAGTTTATTAAACAACGATTTTTTTGTCGGATTTATTTTTTTATAAAATTTAGACTTTTTTCAAAAATAAAAGTGGATATACACCGAAATCATAAAGCTGCGTCATTTAAAAAAAAATCAAAAAAAAAAAATTGCAAAAATCGAATTTTCGTTATAAAACGATTATTTTGCACTTTTATTTTTGTCGATTTAGATTTTTTTAAGGGTTAAACAGTTCGGATAAAAAAAATAAAAGCGAATATACACTGAAATCATAAAGCTCCGTCTTTTAAAAAGTCAACAAAATTTTCCAGAAATCATATTTCTTATAAAACGATCTTTTTGTCGCTTTTATATATTTCTTAAGGTTAAATATTCCAATAAAAAAAAGTTCAAAAGATTTTTTTTATTCAAATGGCAACCATAATTAGGGTTACGCAATTTCAACTTGTTGGCTGCTGCTAGCTACTGTATCGTCTTATGATATAACAAAGAACCAGGACAACGCAATGCATTAAAATCCAGAAAAAGGATTTTAAAAAGGAAAGAAACAGCGCCAAATACAGAAAAAAGATATAGGTATAAAGAAAATGAACATCAATATAAAGAAGATATAAAGGCCAAATAAGAATAAGAAAAAAAAAAAAAAAAAAACAAACAAAAATAAAGACGCAGGAAGATTGAAGAGGAAAAGCATCACAACAGAATCTCACAACTCCCGAGAGCCAGTTGGCACTCAAGTTTCAAAAGGACATCACCTTTCGAATTTAACAACAGTAGATGTCAACTAAAACCAATTTCAATGAGTAAGAAGAGAGACAAGAAATCGTTGTTCTTGTTGTTGTTCATAGACTGAAACTTGAAAGGTCTCATATAAGTTAAAAAAAAAAAAAAAAAAAATAAAATCTTACCTACACAAAAAAAAAATGACTGAAAAATTCACATTGCTTGTTCATGTTTTCTTTCTCATGGAAATTTTTCTTTTAACATTGAAATTGTTATAAAATATCTAAATATATGTACATACATATGTATGTGTGTTCAGAGATTAAGCAAAAAAAAATAATAAATTGTCATCTATTGTGGCTTTTTTAGAGTTTCATCGATTCATGTTTATCCCTTTTGGTAGTTTTTTTTTTAGCCTTTTTTGTTGCTTATATTAGATTATTCTCTTGTGAGACTATGTGTGTTAGGTATCTAGAAAGTGGTAGTGGGTGGGTTTTATTTTGTGTTTTTTTTTTTTTGCAATCTATAATTTCATAGGATGACAGATATATAGTGAGTCCTTTTTATAATATTCTTCCGGGCAATTGAAGTTTGTGTTTTTGTTCAATTTTTCTTTTCTTAAGAAATCAAAATTATTTATGGTGATTTTTATGTTTTTTTTTATTTTTAAGAAGAATAATTGTTATTTGTCAAAGATACAAATTTGCTTGAAAAAAAGATGTGAGAGATAACCTTTGAACATAGGTGGACTTTGAGGAGAGCTGTTCTAAAAATAAGAGTGAATTTCAAATGAAAAACCCTTCATAAATGAGCCCAATTAAATAACCTAAAATTACTGTTCTAAATATGTAGGTGTATTTACAAAATAAGTACTGTCAAAAATATCTCTTCAGTTAATCAAGAACCAACTCACAAAATTAAGTAAGTAAACACGAGACTGAAATTGATTTAAATAAATGTTTCAGGGGTTAACTTGAATCTAACCCCAAAACTTGAACCTAACCTGACAAAAAAAAACCGCTTTAGTAGGCGTCCAACACAAAACACCTTATAAACATAAATTGTTAGACCTTTCAAAATTTCTTCCATTACCATTTCGTACAAAATCAATATCAAAAAAAGTCCAAATTAATTTGAATTTTGTTTTGTTTTGTTTTTTTTTTTTCAGAATGCACTTATAAAGAATATCATTGAACTTATAGATGATTAATGTTTGTTTTTTTTCACAAAATAAATAGTCTGTAACCTTGACTTCAAAAAAAGAATATTATAAAATAAATTTCTCGTTGAAACATTTTTTTGATTTTTAGAGATTACCGGGGGATATTTATATCAGCATTTGTTTTTATTTATTTATTTACGTTTTCGAATTTCAAGGTTAATAAAAAAGATACAAGTTTTTGAGTCACTTCTTAATAATTTCTATGACATCTGAATTTTTTTGTCGTATGTTCCTTAGATCATTAATTTATTCTTAAATTTGTCTTTTAACTGACTTAAAATCCCATATGTCTCCTGTTTGACCTGAAATTTCACATACTTACATAAGACTTAAAAATTTTAAACTAGTTATTCAAATAATATATACCCCGTTCTTAAAAAGGGAATAAAAAATATAAAATTATTCTTCCTAGCCCCATACATCATTAGAGTAGTTACACTTGCTAGAGACTAACTTGAACTATTCAGGCGTCAATTATTATCTATTGCATGCGCCCCAAAGTTTTAAAGTATGGAACAATTTTAAAGATAAAGTTGGTCCAAAAATGAAATGTCAGAAGTAGTTTAACAGGAATATCCAAGTTATTCAGTTTTAACAGTTACGCTAAAGCGAGCGATTGGTACAAAATTATTGTCAAAACTTATTAAATTTAAAAATTTCCAGACCCAGCTTTAAAGTTAGCCCAGTCGGAATAAAAATTTGACCGGGAAAAATTTAATTGTACAATTTTATTTCACTATTCGTTAGAGGAGGTTATTAGAAGCATATCTGAATTTTTTCGTGAAAATCTGGCTGGAGCTTAAAGCACCATTTTGGAATTAAAAAAAAAATAAATATATATACCTACCTAAAATAAAAACAAAAACTTAAAAACAACGGCAAAATTACAATTTCATATTATATATTGTTTTTAAGCCAGAAATCTATTCTTTTTTCTATTCTAGTTTTTGAAAAATTAATTTTCCAACACAAAATTTTGAAAAAAAAACTTTTCAATTTTTTTTTTAATTTTACGTTATTAAGTTGTGTTTTCGTTTCTAATCATCAATGTTCTTATCAATTTTTTTCAAACTCTAAAATCCAAATGCATTATAGTTTTTAAGAAATACCAGAAATAAATTTCCATTAAAGAACATTTTGTTATTTTCAATTTTCTGAAAAACTAGAAGTCATTTTAGCACCTGGTTTTTAGAATTTGACTAAAAAAGTTATAGGAGTACTTAATAATAAAAACAAAATTACTACTTAAGAAGGTAAAATTTTGAAAAAATTACCTAAATAATTTGTTTAAATTTAATTTAAAAAAAAAGATATAATATGGCTTTTATAAGTGTTGCCGTTGTTTTTAAATATTTTTTTTTCTATTTAAGTCAATTTTTGGAGAAAATTCAAGATGGTTACTTAATGTCGATTTTCCCGAAAAACCACAAATATACTTCGAAGAACCTCCTCTAACGACTATCAACCATACCTGCGTGCTTTTTATTGGCAGGAATTTTATTTTCAATTTTTTGCCGAATCCGAACGGCTAAGGTTAGAAGCATTTTTTGTATGACAAGAGGTACTCTTAGAGGATTTTTCAATTCCTTGGAAACATCAATAACTATTTTTTTAGGTGGCTTGGACTAGACATCGAACCCAAGACATTCGGCGTAGTAACGCACTAAAGCCTAGTACATACTTGTGAATCATGTCGTGAATCCATACAAATTTGCATTTTTGTTCACCCATGAGCGTGCTCGTGAAGCCATGACAAAAAGTGGAGGATTTGCGTTCACGAGCGGTGAACCATATTCACGAGCAAAATGTACGGGAACTCTTTAATTTTTGGTGTAGCTTTGACAATTTGACCATAAAAGCTGCAAAAGTCAAGCAAATTGTGTCAAAAATTCACTTTCTCCACTGATGGTTGTTCACTTCACGAGGAAGTATGTATATTAGGCTTAACCATTAAACTACGGACTTGAAGTATCGCTTTATTTAAAAAAAAATATCAAAGTATTTGAACTTGCTTCCGTTTTTATCATGGAAAAATTTCAAGTTATCGTCTTAAGAAACGAGAAAAATGTAAGAAAAAAATAAGACAGACAAAAATTAGAACGACATAACCTCGAAAATAATGTCGGCGCAGAAAAAAAAAATTTTAATGCAGATAAAAAATTATTTCAGTGTTTAAAACGATTGTAATAAAAAAATGTTCTCCTAGATTCAGTTCACATTGTACAGAGCCTTAAATAAATAAACGAAATGAAAATGAAAATTAAAACCAATTATAGTTTCAGAGATAAAAGTCTATTCGTATTTTCCAAAATGGCGTTGCGTACCTACTCAAGCTATTCCGATAAGTCTATTTCGGATATGAAAAATTCATCCCTCCCTAAATATTGCTTTCCACGAAAAATTCTGTCTTTCCTCTACTAATACTACAATATGGTATTATTTAATCAATCTCAAATTAATAAATATTACTAGTTGAAAAAAAAAAATCGGAGAAATCATATCTAAAATCAAGCTATGAGCAGTTCTTCATTTAACTACAAGTTTACAAAAAGATTTATGATATGATAATTGATAAGAAACTATTATCATTTTCAAAACAGTCAAATCGTTTGCGGAGATCTGTTTTGATTCAAATGTTTCTGGTCCAGAAAAATTGACTGCTGAGCTCGCTCTCCTATAAAATCATGAATTTCAATTACTGAACTAACTAAAATTGTCATTGATTTGTTTACCTTAAAATTCTTGTGTAAGTTGATGGAAACTGGACAATCAATCATAAAAATAAATTTTCAAGTTCATATACATAATAAATCCTTCAATTATTTTGGCACAAATTGCCATCAAATCAATGAAAAATAAAAACCATTGCAGAACCATAATGTTGTCCAGGTCAAGCCTATTCGCCGAAAAATGTTTATCACAAGTAAAAAAAAAAAAAAAATACTGATAGCAACACATAATAAAATTAAACTGTTGATATGCTTTGAATAATAAAAAGCACCAAGTACTTTCTGGTTAAGTTGACAATGAAAAAAAAAAAAAACTGTTATAGTGAAAAGTTTGCTTTTAAATTTTCGACCTTTTTTGTCTCTTCTGACTTTGTGTACAACAATTTAAAGAATAATAAAAGAAAAAAGATCATACAAAAAAAACAAATCTCTGTGCCTCCTTGTTTTAAAATTGCATCAAATTAAAGAGAATGCATTTCTAGTTGAAAATTGACGCAAAGTGGCAATGAATTCACACTCCGTGTATAGTCACTGGCCTGCGAAATTATTTTATTGCATGTTGATTTTTTTTCTACGTTCGTTTTATTTTTTATTTTTTGCTTTTTTATCACTTGGTTTTTTTTTTTTTTTTGATTCAATAATTTAATTCAATGTTGTTTGTGTGTGTTAGTTTGAAAATTGTAAGTGCACTATGTAGAAACGTCAATATCCAGGTCAGCAGTGGCACTGGTGCATGATGGAGACAAGAGGTATACATATATTAAAGGGTGTTTAAAAAAAAAAAACTATCTACTATTTAAGATGAAGTTAATAATTGTAAAATATTATTTAATAACACTTGTGAATGAAATAATAATTATTTGACATTTGGCTTTGATAATAAATAGTCATAAACAGTTAGAAAATGAAAGAATCACTTTATTATAGTCTGCTCAAAAGTTAGACGTCCGATAAAATTACATTTTGTGTTGATTTTGATCAGCAAATAGGCTTGGGCCTCATCACATAAAATAAAACATCGGGCAATATCTTTTCCACCATTGATATCCCTACCATATCTGTAAATAAAAATAAAGACAGCTATCTTGAAAACAATATCGTTGGATCGTTTTCGTTTTAAGTTATGAGGCCCCTGTTTTTAGTTAAGTGACTGAATTAAAATGGTTTTGATAAAATTCAAAACAAATTAAGATAACATGGAGGAAATTCCAAGCTTTGAGACGAAATAATTTTACAGAAAAATTGAATGACAGCTGTCATGTCATTACAAAATTAGGTCTGTTTGTTTACCTCCTAAAACTGTCAGTTTTTATTTAAATTTTACAACTTTGTTTTTATATAACCTTCTTTAGGGCGAGAAGGATAGAGAAAAGATAGAAGAAAGATAATGTAATCCATGTTAAAAAATCTTTTGTTTAACAAGTAATTATTTTTTATTTTTATCGTTTTTTCTTCTTTTTTTTATTGAGACACCCGTTGGATGATATAGTTAGTCAGTGAAGTATGCAAGTTGACAGTTGTTTGAAGAGTAATGAATACTAGTTATGGAGTATCTGGTTCTGCAGTGCACTTTGGTTTAACTTAATTGCACTTCTTTTATTATCAGGGTTTATTTTCTTATTTTATTTTTCAAAACAAAAAAAAAAAGAAAATTAATGAAAATTCATGTTGGCATTTGAAAAAAAAAAAAATTAATAGTGTAGCTGTTTTCTACTAATTAAATATTAATGTTTCTTTTGAAAAAGAGAAGCTGTTTTTTTATTAGCAAATTAAAAGGCGTCTGATAAAAATTTGTAAAACGAGACTTTTATGAATATACAAAAAAAAAATACTCATACGCCATAGTGACTTTGGCATCTTGGGAACTCAATTTCAAATTAAAACTTAATCAAATGTTTTTCTAGGACAATTTTACGTTTTCAGTAAAAAAAAAAAAAAGGATACGTATACGCCATAGTGACTAATACCATTTATATGTTGGTTTCTAATTAAAAAATAATGATTCCCTATAATTACTACAAAAATATTATTATTTGTATAAGCGAAAAACCTTTTAAAAATAAATAAAATGAAAAAACAAAACATTACAAACCCAAAAGGTATATATTTCGATTCGTCCAGACATTACTGTGTGTACCATAAATGAAAAAAATACTCCAACTCAGACAATTTTCCACAAAAAAAAAACCTGATCACAGGAAATCTGTTAATGGACAACCCCTCCAGCCGTTTGATTGATTTTATCAAAAGAAAGAATTTTAAACAAAAAAAATTGTTTAAGTTAAAAAAAAAAAAATGCATCAACAAATGAATGAATGTTTATAATTGTGCAAATCCTCTAAAAAGTTAAGAGTAATTTTGCATTGTTGTATATATTTCCGCAATTCAGTTTTGTGTAGGGGTATTTGTATAAAATGAGTTAGGTAAATTGAAATGCTTTCATTTGTTTTTCTTTTTTGATGAGAAAAAAAAAAGAATTCTACTAGGTGTAGCTTAATTTATATTTGATTTGATTTTTGTACATCACTTCATATCATGAAGTCTATTTTTATCCTCAAAATAAAAAAAATTAGAAATCACTCCATAGAAAAACTTTCAAACAAAAGATGGAAAAAATTTCGTCGATAAATATTTAGCAAACTTTAATGATGAAATGCTTTCTCTCTCTCTCTCACTCTCTTTTTCAATGGACCCACCTCTTAAATTTTATTTGTTTAAACTAACTTTGAAGTAAAAAAAAACAACTTGGATCCAATATCTCTTTTAAGAATCCAAATTAAAAAATCAATTTTTTTTTTTTTTTCAAAGTGAAAACTTACTCCTTGCACATTTCAATAAAACATCTCCAATTCTTAAAAAATAATAAATATTAAAATGCCATATTACGATAATAATTTATGTTCAAAAAAAATAAAATGCACATAAATTTTAAACAGAATTCCGCAATTCCAATTACATAAAGCGATGACAATCACTCCCTACAATTTATATACTTAAAAGCTTTGTCCTACATAAAGTACACCTAATGAAATAATCGATTTCAAAGTATCTAAAGGCAAAGGTATAATCACAAAGTAATTTAAATTTAGTAAATAGTTGCAGAAGGTCTGTGCATGTAAAGGTAGCTTCGTTTGAACCAGAAATTGAGGGAGGAGACACCACGAAAATGGGTTGCATTGTTGAATTAAAGAAAACCAATTAAAAAATTTTAGAAATAAAAAAATAAAAGAAAAATAGACGAACAATCCAAAGCCAAATTGGTTCATTTCATTTTTATCCTGTCATATGCTTACTTATATACATACAAAGTGTGAAAATGTGAGCAAAGAAAGAAAGTTAGGAATTTATTTTTAGGATTTTTGATCGATTTTTTTATTTAGCAGCAAAACCTATTAAAATTCATTGATAAGTTATGATTATTAATTTTTTAGGAATAAATGAAAACATTGATTTACACTTTGTGAGAAATTGTATGTAAATAATACTCTTTGGCGACAATAGAGTTCCTTTTGAATGTAGTAGATTTTCATGAAGATTTGTTACTTTACTAATATTAATCAATACACAATTAACTGCTGATTCTGGTTAATTATTTATTAATAAACAATCAACTGCTAACTCAGGTTAATTAGCAGTTAAAAGTTTATTAATAAATATTTTAATTCGTGAATTAAGTTTTGATCAACGTTCTATTTAAGTTAATTTGTAAATTAGAAGATAACTTGGCATTTTTAAATTTTTTTTGTACGTGCATAACTCGGCAGAAAATCATCCGACTTCCATGGGGATTTTTTTGGATTCGTATTGAACCAGGTAAAAACAAAACGGAGACGAAAATTCGATATTTCGATCGAAAATCAACAAATCAAAGAATTGCATACCTTCAGTGGTGAATGGTGGCGATATCTGATAATTCCATTCTTTTACGCTCTTAGACTGCGTATTACAATTATTGGAGCGTGCCAAAAAATCATTGTGGGTTTTTAAAATGCTAAAATTGTTGAAAAATTCCGTGCGAAGCCGGACGTTGATTTTTAAATTAAAATTATTAGCTGTATTGTTTTTTTTTAAATGCAGAAATTCGATTAAATTGCAGTTTGAGTGAAGTGATTTTGTCTATTCATTTTATTTGAAATTGTATTGACTAACATAAATTAATTATGAAAAAGAGAATTGTACAAAATTGAAGCTGTTTTTAAAAGGTGAAATTTGTGAAGAAAAAGTTAATGTGTTTCAAAAAATTTTACAAACCATATTTTCAATTCCTGATCATTTTAGCAAAAAGTTGTTCCAGTCATCCCAAAGAACTTCTCTTTGAATCTTATCTACAGTCCAAATGTACTAAAAATTGAACCTGTATGGATACGAAAAAACTGTCGATTCAAGTGAAGCTAAATATGGTAACCTAAGTAGCAAAACACATCAGCAAAACCAGCTGACAAACGGCAATTAGACAAAAAAAAATTGTTATTGACTTCTTTTTTTTTTTGGCGAAACAATAGTACCTAATAATTTCCCAAATAAGATTGTTTTTTTTTTTTGTTATTTTCTATCAGTTTTATCAAGACAAATTAAGATAAGAGGAAACAGCGCCAGCAGCAGCAGCAGACGTTGGCAATAGATAAGATAAGATTAAAATAACCTAATTTCATTTTTATTTCAACTATTAGGTATAGAAGTCCTATAATCTTGATTTATTCATACGTGTTTTTTGTATATATAAGTACCTACACGAACACGTATGTACATTTAGAGACGAATTTTAATCAACCTATTGTTTTACTATCAACAATGGCAACAACAACAAACAAACAAAAAAAAAAAAAAAGAGGAAAAACAAATAAGCGGGTCTCTCCTCGTTATCATTTGACAACAAAACCAACTGTAATTATGTCTGGTGCAAAGTTTTATTATTATTCAACAACCTATACGTTAGAATTATAGGTTCTTATTTCAACATACCTACCTATCTATGTATATCGATGTAATATATAACATACGGGCCTAATTTTGTTTATTCTGTCAATGTTTCTTGTCATTTCTACAACCTTTTATTAATGCTTCAAAGAAATGATTTTTTCGATAATTTTCGAACAAAACTATCAACCTTATTCTATTTTTTTTTTGTGTAAAACAAATCATTTACAACACATGTTGAATTCATCCGATTCACTCGTCGAATAAGTACTCAAATAAGGAAGGAATAAAAAAGGAAACAAATTTAAAACACATGTAAATTTTTGATTACGAGAGAAAGTACGAGGCCAGAACCAAATTCCTTTTACCCTAGGTTTCATCTATTTTGAACATGTAGTTAAAAAAAATTACCAAACACAAGTACTTTTTCAAGTACCTACATATGTACTCTATTGTTATAGTATATTTATTTACTAACCAATTGAATATTCTTCAGATTTAATTTTTAAGTTCCTTTCATATTTTTTTTTTTTTTTTTTTCAAAAACAACATTTTTGACTTATGTAAGTTGGTGATAATTTATAACTTTTTGGTGTGAAATCTTAAATGTTAGTTTTTTCAAATTAAGATATTTCAGGTTTTAAAAAAATTGACTTTAAAAAGAAATTTTACTTTTTTTCATCGGTAATGAAAATGAATGAAGAACCCACAGGTGACATAAGATGTTTACGGAATTTTCAAGGAATCCTTAATGGCCATATTATTCACTCTGGATTTAAATTGGGTTTAAGTGAATTTTAAATCCAAATTCATTTATTCCGAATCAATTAGATCCAAAGATTAAATAAAATCCATATCCATATTATTCAATGTAAAAAATACATTAAATCCAATGGATTCAAATTGTCTTAAAATCTAGATGTAAAATGCTTAAATCCAATTGTCAATTTGGGGAAATGTCAAATTTCTCTAAAATGAAAGATAAATAAGTTAAGCCATACAAACAGCTGACATAAATCATATGTAGCTTTATAAAATCAATTTTTCTTGATTTATTTTTAATTTTCTTTCTTTTTTATTTATTTATTTAGTATTAAATATATTTATTTTATTTCTTTAAATTTCATTTAAAAGAAGTAAATAAGATGACGTTCATTTTTGATTTGGATTTAAGTAATTATACATAAACGTGCCTCCGGAGACCAGTTTAAATCCAATTGGATTTATTGTCATTGGATTAAAAAAAATGGAATAAATGCGTTCACGTTCATAGACATATTCATCAACAGATGTCATGTAAATAGATTTTTGTAATCTGAACACCAGTCGATCGACTAGCTCTGTAGTTCAATTTTTTTAATAAATTGCCTTGTCGAACGATCGCTGTAGTAAATGTGAACTGGAGTCGGATGACCGAAAATTTCAATGTAGCTATACATCTTCTTTCAATTTATTTTGTAGGATTAAAAGAAAAAGGGTTGAAATTAAAGTAAAATAATAAAACGAAAGAAAAAAAAATTAAAATCGCGCCATGTTCCCTCTTTGAAAAATTAATTTTCAAATGAAGTCGGTACGACAGTCGTTGAATGTCCCCCTAATAATATGAAATTATGGACTTATTTATTTGATTTAAGTTAATTAACATCTGGATTTTAGTTTTAATCTGTATTAATCGAGTAAACAATATGGGCGTAAGAAGTAAAAAAAGCTCTCAAGCAAATTATAGTTTCGTCAGAATTTTTTAAAAATCTGTTTTTTTTGTCTAGTTTTTCGCTGATAAAAATTGAAGCAGCAAAATCATCATTATATATTATTTCTATAGTGTAGACTCACTTTCCGACTCTCATACTACACTACACCGACAAATGAGGTGCCAAACGAAGCGAAATAACCTGCTGATTTGACGAATTATAATTTTATTTTAAAAATGTTAATGATTTGTTCAAAAACTGCATTTGTTTGTTTTCGTGTGTCTTTTATTTTTATGTAATTGCTAGAATTCTAGCACAGGTAGGCTAGTTATATATAATTTATAAAAAAAAACAGAAGATACGAAAAGAAGTACAAATATGAATTTCTGTGAAAAACCTTCTTGTAAAAACATTTTGTGGCCTTCTTGATAGAAAAAAAAAAACAAATGCTTTTTTTTTCACGAGTACTGCCTCTTGCAAGGAAGTGAAAATCATCCAAGTATATGATAGAGTTCCAAAACACATCAGATGCGTATTTGATGTAATGTTATGAGTTTCACCAGTCAAAACACAATATTATAATAAAAGTAATGAGTTTCTAAACACATCCCTAACGCCAGCGATGCCCATTAGCTGAGCGGTATAGACGTATCCAATTTTGTTGTGATGCTTTCATTTGACAATTTTACGCTTTAACTGATAGTTAAACAAAAATATGATGTCTGTTCCAGTAATGTCCAAAGCTGTGAAAAAAAAAATAAAATGTAAAGTTTTAAACAGAAAATCACAGTTTTAAAGTAAAGGAACGAAGGTATATGGAGCCTCGAACGAAGTGAGTTTATTTTTATATTTCTATTGTTTTTTTTTTTTTGTGCATAAAATCAATTTAACGAAACAAAAGATCATCAAAATCACGTCTTACCACTCTTTCATTTTAAGCTGCATAAATTGGGTTCGGAAATTTCAAACTGATGCGAAGTTTGGTTTAGGGAATACATTTTTTTTTACATTTTTCATACAGGCCACATTTTTCCACAGTCAAAGAATTCTAATTTTTTGTATGAAAAGAATTCTAATAAAATAAAACTTTTTTGTATTCTATTACAATATTTGTTTGTACATATACAGGTTGTCCCGAAATCACCGCCTCAGAAGAAAACCATGAGTTCCTGAGGTCATTTCAAGTCGAAAAATTTAAGAGGTAATTTTCTCGTTTTCGCTTCGTTTTCGACTTATAACGCTTTTTATGATTTTTATTCTTTTTTCCTTTGACTGGGTCTAACTTTGCCAAACTACAACCGATTTTTAGAAATTTTTATCTGCCATACAACTGTTTTCTGTGTGGATAACGGTTTTCCCGCAATTTATTATCAAACACTTTTTTTCAAGCATTTTAAGGTTGTTTTTTGACTTCCATATGATTTTTTTTTCAAAAAAACACGTTATTAAGTATAATTTTTTTTCTTTTTATTATGAAAGCCCAATATGTGTTCTTAAAAATTCTTAACATTTTTTACCTAAAAATACATTTAAAATTATTAAAAAAAATAGAAAACAAAAAATAAAGGAAAATCAAGAAAGTATGAATATTTTTTGAAAACGAATTAAATCGAATAATTAATGTATGTATTTAATTTTTGTTTTAAAAATAAAAAGTTTTGATAATACTTAAAATCGGGCATTTTTAAAAAAATCACATTTAGGTATTTCCAAAAGGATACATTTTTTTCAAAAAGACTCTTTTTGATTCAAAAATAATTTTGGCTGCTGTAACACTGGCTGCTGCATCAAAACTTTTTGTTTGATATTTTGGAACTTAGTTCCTCTCGCTCTCATCTTGTCTAAAATGTCGGATTCTACAGAAAACTGTAGGACGTACATAAGTACCTCCCATTCCCACATTGGAATGATTTTTAATATTTTTTCTTTAATAATGTACCTTCATGGAAGTCTGAGACCAAACAATTATTATTAATTGAAACAGCTTTCTTTTTCTATTAAGGACAAATTATCATTCTCATTACTGATATTATTCAATTTTTATTCAAACACCTGCGTTTTTTTTTTTTTTTTTGTAATTTCATATTAACTCAAATTTATTGGATGAATTTTTATGTGACTTTCAAACAATATTCTATACCCCATAAGCAAAATAAAGCACCAAAGTATATGAGATATCATAAAAATTAGAATTTTCCAAACAACACAGATGTTAATGCGGTGTGGGAGGAGTACCTACTATTGTGATTTTCTAATCAACATTCTGGAATATTGATTAATAATAAAATGAAACATATATTCAATGATTGGGTTTTTATGTTCAAGTTGAATATATATGTACACAAAGCTATGCTAACAAAATTGTATATATGTATGTATGTACAAATATGGAAAAACACGTATAGGGCTTAGAAATACATAGGTATATATATATGCCTAATTCCTACCATTAAGAACACAAGCTGTAGTAAAGGGAACAGAAATCACAAAATTGTTTGGCATTATTTTTGGAACCTGATGTTTATAATAATAGTATAGAAAAAGTGAGATGTGTGGTGTTATCCCAAAAAGGTTATAAAATATAGATATTAAGGAAACCTAAATTGCAAGAGGTTTTTTTTTTCGAAATATAATTCAGGAAATATATTTTCATAATTCAATCAGTTCTTGAGGACAAATAATGTTGAAATAAATCATAAATAAATAAAATGTTACAAGTTTCAAGTTTATTTAGTTAGAGCTTTATTTTAACATTTGTAGGTATATCTTATTTACAGTTAGGAGTAGCTTAAGACTGTACCTACACATGTGGATTCAGAACGTGCTGAAGGGCCAATATTGACTAGGACCTCGTTATAACTAAGGTTTAGCTTTAGATATCTCGACCCGCCCACGGAAAAAATGGGGGAATACTGTGAGAAAGTCTCTAAAATCTTTTGCGAAGTCCTCAGACGTAAGCATTAAGTATTGCGAACCATTAGCCAAAGTCAATAATATAATATACAGCGCTATTTTGCTAAACATTCGCGTGAATTTTCGTATTCTGCTATCCGACGGAGAAAAAAAATTTTTTTCAAGAAGCACATAAATTGGGATAAAAATAAAATTTTAACAATTAGATTCTTTCAAGAGCTTCAAAAATACTTATTGATAAATATTTAAGAGTTTAAAGAATAATTTGTGACAAATTAAATGAATAATTCAAATGAATCGAAAAATTCTATCGGATCGGATAAAGTCATCGAGTAATATAATGTAAGAGCTCTGTATGTTTCCGTTAGAAATGTAGGAGAGCAAAAAACTACCATCGGATATATGTATCTATCTATGAATTATCTTAATTAGAATTTAGGAACACCTGTGAATGAAATTTCTTGGCTTATTGAATATTTTCTACGAACAAGAATTCAATACATTGTGGGACAGTCTAAATTTAAATATTACAAGACCTGTTCAAAAAAAAAGAAAAAGAAAAAACAATTTACCTCTAAATACATTTATATATAGACATCCATCTATCTATCTTTTCTACCTAATTACGATACAAAAAACTAAACATCTGTCTTACTTTGGACATTCATCATTCATAGAATGTTTTGCCTTCGCAAAACTATTCTGACCAATTATGGAGGTTGGTGTGTTCATATTTCTTCTCTACTAGATAAAATATCTCTATTAAAACCACCGCGCACCAACCATTCGATGCACAAATGTACAAGAAAAAAATGAATTTATATAGTCATAAGCAAAACTTTGTTATTTTTTTTTTTATTTTATTTATTTATTTTGCTTTTAACTTATAAGTACAAACAACAAGTATCTGGAAGATAAAGAGATGAAAAAATAAAATACATATATTAAAAACAAAAAAGTTAACAAATACCGTAATTGAAATTCAAGTGGTGTGTGCAACATGATATTATGAGTCTACGTACCTATATAAATAAAATGTACCTATAATAAGTTGTAGATTTTAATTTGAGCTTGTTTTTGCTCTCGAGAGTTTAGTTGACGAATGGTACTTAGGTCGTGTTGAAGGAAAAAAATAAATATAATTAAAGATAGATATTAAAATTTAAAAAAATTGATATTATACAGACAGAGCTGTCGCGTGTGGGAATAAAGGGAGTGTTTATACTTTTTTATTTGATTCACTGATACTTTCCATTTTAGGGATTTTATTTAACAAGATTTTAGAAAGTTTGCAATTTTGTTTTTGGATTTAAATATTTTTCCAAAAAAATTTAGGTACCTACCTTGTTTTGGAATTTTCTATCAAACTTTCAGCAAACATTTTTTAAATTTGAAACCAACTCAGTTAAAAAGTGATCAGATCTCGATCACATAAAAATTTGTTTTTTCTTGGCCTTCGTAGAGATGTTTAATTCCCTCTCTCTATTCTATCGCTATTTTTACAAACAACTCTCCAGTGAAATCTCTATTTGTATTCCTCTCTAAAAAACAATTTCATCGTAAAGGCTTAACTACATTCAAAACTTTTTCAAAAAGTACAAAAGTGAAAAATTACACACATACTCTAGCGACATCTCCTCGGACAAATTTTTACCAAAATTGCCATTTAAAAAAAAAAACACTCCTAGTGGCGAAATCTGTTAGTCTATTTTGAAAATAAAATTTCATGTGTGTTGGTGTTTTACTTTTGTGCAAAAGTAAAAGTTAAAACCGCTTTAACTTTTAGTTTTTTAAAATTTGAAAAAAAAGATAGAATTGAGTACGTTGAAAAAAACAAAACATTTTGTTCACTTTTGTACAAAAGTAAGTTAAATGTAATCAAGCCTAACACTTTCACCGCAATGAATGCCCATTGAGCCTAACTTCGGACGAACTTTTAACTCTCAAGTACAGAGATTGCTTTATTGGACACACTACACGAATGTGAAATGCTTTAGTTTGCTTTATTTGTCTCCCTCCCACTGCGATTACAGACATTTTAAACCAATGTATGCACATACCTTAATCCTTACTTTTAAATCATCTGCAATTCTCTTAGTACTACACGAATGTGTTTGCTTTATTTTTCCCTCCTATTGCGAAATACAGACATTAAAAACCAATGCACATATTTTAATCCCTACGTTAAAATCCTCTGCAATTTTCTTAAAATAAATCAAACACACCTTAAATACTACCAACTCCTAAAATGATTTTTAAAAGACAGCCCTGGTATCATTGCTATTAAAAGGTATTGAAGAAAGATTAGTGTACATTCAAGTGCTTTTGTTATGGAAATGATAATTTAACAATGAAGAATTGATTGAAAATTAATATTCTTATCGATCGCTTTATTTAATTAAATTTTTAATTTCAACAAAAATTTTTTAATTGTTGATTTATCTGTGATACCAAAATATTTTTTTTTTGTTAAATCTAAATTCAACAACTAAATATTTAACTCCCACGAAGTAAATTATTCAAATCGAATAATGATGAATTGCAAAAAGAATTTTGGTGATATGACTGATTCAAGTCAAACTGCTTTCGGAATTTATTTCAAAAAAAAGGAAATTTTAAGTGAAAAATGATATCATTAATTTAAAATGCAATTATTTTTGTTTTGAATTTTTTTTTCAACAAGGCACTTCATTTCGCTTTGATATTCAAGATATTTATTTGAAAATTCAAGTAGGTTACAAGCTTTTTTAAAATTAATTATTATTTTTTAATTACTAATATTTTTGTTGACTTTATTAAATATATTCGACCAAAGTTCTGCAAAGAGAAGCTAACTCAAAATAGCAATCAGTCACCGCAGGCCAGACAAAAATTAGGCCTTTCAGCCCCAAATGCAATCATCGGTTCTATGTTAGGCAGTTTGTTTCAAACAATGGTTTTCATATTCATAAATCTCAGAAGAACTAAACTTAGGAATTATATCATATCAAAAAATCAACAAACAAGTAAATTCTTAAAATGAAACTATATTTTATGTACAAACAAAATAGCAGAAGGAAATAAAATTAAAACAAAAAAAAACTTTTATAGGACCGTGTCTTTCGCGTATTTTTTCAAAGCCAACATAAAACTCTCGGCATCCGATTAGATTAAAAAACGTAGCACGACCTTGTATGTGTGCATATAGGAGGAATAAACGTGCGTGGATTATAATTAAAATCTCAAAAAAAAAATAAAATAAAGTGATTTTAACATTCAGAACCTCACAGAAGGCTCAACAATCGAACAAGTGTTAAACAAATAAAAATTGAAAATAATGTAAAAGAAATATTTTATATAAATATTATGAATGTGACACAGTCGAATCTCTCTAAAACGTATATAAACCAATCGGGATGTTGAAATTCCGTTTTGAAATTTTGAAAATTATAATTTTGACCAAAAAATTATGGATTTAAAAATACAAAAACCATGAATAAAATTCAGTATAGAATATTGGAACAGAGAACTTTGGAAAACAAATTTTAGAATAAAAATTTAAGTGTAAATTGTTTTAAAATACTGGATTTAAGATTTTTTTAAATAATTTACTTTACAAGTCTTCCGAGTTTTTGAATCCATAATTTTAGTAGTCAACTTTTTGGAAGAGAACAAAAATATTTGGAGTCATGAAGTTACAAAATTTTTGAGTACCGAAAATTTACATAACATCTTTAACCGAATATTATCAAAGAATTAAGAAGAAATATAGATTTTTGGATTAACACAATTTTGAACTGCGAGTATACAGAATTCAGATCTTATGAGTTTTTTGATAAAAATTTTGGTAACCTAATTTTGGAACAAAATACAGAATTGTATGAATTAGTAAAATTGCGAGATATACAAAATCTTTGATTTATAGTTTTTAAATTACATTTTTGGCAACTGAATTTTGGCATAGAATTTATTAATTCAATTTTTTTGTACAAAATTTTTGGAATGTGACATCTTGGATCTACAGTTTTTTTTCTAATACATAATTTTAAAATTCAAATGTCGGTACTGAAAATTGTATTCGTGAATCCTGACTCGACAGAATTTTTCAATACAAAATGCAGAATTTATGAATTTAAATGATCATAATTTAAGCGCAAATTTTAAGAATACAATTGTTGGGGGCAAATTTTTGAAATTTGGGCGCGAAATTCCGGATCTACAGTATTTTGCAGTACAAAATTTTGTAAGTGCAGAATTTTTGATTTTAAATGTCAGAATCAAATTTTGTATTGAAAATGTTTGTGTTTTTCTGTTTGTTTTGTAGAATTGCGAAATATTTATTTTGGTGACGACATTTAAAAACTGGTGGTCCAGGATCTACCATTCTCAAACTTTGGATTTAAAAATAATGCACTTTTGTTTTAACAGTTTTTTTTTAATTAAAACTGTACAGAATTATGAAGAACAAAATTTATGAAATCAAATGTAGGCATAAAATTTTGAATTGCGAAATACTAGATCTAAAGAATTGTTCAAGAAACAGTTTTGAAATTCAGAATTTTTAGTATGGAATCTACAGAATTGTTCATTAAAAATTTTGGAAATCAGTTTTTTGGAATTGACAAAAATTCGGCAAAAAATGTTGGGCTGTGAAATCCTGGATTTACAGAAGTTTTCAATCAACAAAATTGAAATTTAGAATTTTTTGTTACATTCTAACACAAAGTTTTAGATTGTTGAATCTTGGATGTTCAAAATTTTAAATGAAGATTTTTGGAATCCAAACGCTCGCACAATATATTAGGCTGTAGATAAATCCTAGATAAACAGCTGAATTTTTCAATCTAAAATACTTAATAGAATACAAACACTGATTCCACAGAATTTTGCAAGACAAAATACATACATAAATGGAATACACTAATATAATTTTTAAATAAAAATTTTATACCTACGGAATTTTTTAATACCGAAATTTTGAATATCTAAAAATTTGTTAGTACCGAATTTTTGTACGCAATTGTTTTTGTAATATAAAATCCTGCGTCTATTAAATTTTGTTATGCACTTTTTTGTACAATAATTTTTAAAATTATTTTTAGCAGAAAAGTTCGGATTACCTAAAAAATTTAGAAGTACAAAATTTTGAATCGAACATTTTTTTAACCATAGGTACAACATTTTCGACTCTCAACCAATTTTGTTAACATAAAAACATTTTCGACTTTAAAGCATACCTAATTATTTTTAGTTGTTAACATTTTTGGTACCCGAATTTAAAAATTAGATACTCATTTTTTGGCGGTGGCATAAACCGTCTTTTTCAGACACTCCATAAAATAATCAAAAACAGCAAATTTGCTTGTTTATGAAATTCATTTTTTTCCAAGTTGTGATGCTTCACCAATAAGAGACTCTACTGTATAAATTCCCAACGACTGAGCAAATAAAAATAATAATAAAATAAAACAAAAAAAAAAAACATATGTATAGGATAACAAATGCCAATAGAACGTGTGAAAAATAATTCAATTTGATTTTGGGTCGATGACGATAGTGACGATCTATAAATCCATTCCACACGACTCCCACACTTAACCAACATTAATTCAAAACAAACGCAAAAACCCAGACGCCCGCCCGGATTCGAAGTCACCGCATCGATTCCATGACGACGGCGACGTAGGCCGGACCGCAACGGTCAAAAGCATGAAATACATAAATCAAATAGAATATTTGCACGGTTGTGGTTGCACTGCAACTACCTACATAATTTGTAATTCACGGCCTGTGACAATATTTTTACGGTCTTTTTGTAATATTACGTCAATCATTAATATTTTTCTGTTATGTTGACTTGTGACAAAAAAAAAACTAAAAACAAAAAAAGAACATGCTTCACCTCAACTGTGTCGCACGCATTTGCCATATAAATTGTTGGACAACTAAAAACAACGATGTTTGAATGCAAAGTGTAAGGCCAGTTCAGCAACTGATTTACTGAGGTTCAACGATGGTTCAAGGTTCAAGTATGTAATAATAATCAATTTCATACTTGAAACATCGTTGATCCTCCGTGAATCCGTTGAAATCGTTGAGCTGAATCATGAATCAAATATTTGAGCAACGTTTGTATTTACAACTTACCCATAAGAAATTTCAACACATAACCGCAAAATTAAAAAAAAATTTAGTAGGGTGTCAAAGCTTTTTAGTATGATAAAAAAACTTCATCGTACAAAATCATTTAAAATTTTGCGCCATAATTTCATAAGACAAATTTTAAATGATCAAAGGCGCCCCAAAACCATAATTTGTGAATATCTTCTAAACGGTAAGTATTAGAGAGAAAATCAGTATTGCAAATTTGTAGCTTATTAAATTTCCAACAAAAAAAATTGTGGATTTTTCTTTGTAGGATTAAACGTTACGAAAATAATTTGGTGTACAAACAAGCTAAGGAAATCAAAATAATGATACTTTAACTTTCAAACTTGTTTTTTTTTTTTACGAAACCCCTACCTGACCTTTACTGCTAATTTAAAAGAATGCACTTCTTATGAGATGAAAAATAATATTACAGATACAATATTTCTTATACATAGAAGTAGGCTGATCTCTTTGTAAATCAAACGCCAAACCGGCAACAACAACCCCATTTCGGGCAAATTTCGAGCTCCAAAACTCAAAGAAACTTAATAGTCTCGTCACCGAGCGTCGCGGTCGTCGCCTCCGTGCGACGGTTGGTCAGTTGTTCAACTGAAATGCAGAGAATGACAGTGGCGGCGCGCGGTGGAGTAAGAGTTACGCTCACTAAAATGACAACTTGCAACAAGTGGTGGAATGTATATCTCTGATTTTTTTTTTGCTGATTCTGTGCAATAATTTAGTAGAGGTTATTACTCAATCACAGTGTATAAGCATCATTTTTTTTGTCTGTTTGTTTGTTTGCCTGGTGGTGCTGGCCAGATGTTGTTTTGCCCACGGGGACATGCATTTAAAAGTGAAAGCCATGCGGTGGCCGGCCATAGCTATATGTAAGTACAACCACTCTGGTGGGCTGGAGGCAGCATTTACGGCGGTGGTGGTTGAAACTGGCGGTCCATAGGTTGTTGATCTAGTTAGCCGGCAAGTTCTTGCATAAATAATAAAGAAAACAAAAATGTATATAAATGGGAACAAAAAAAAAAAAGAATATTCAAGTTGGAGGCATTTGAAAAATGGACCTAATGACTCTCGGTAATTATATATGGTAAACATCACATACGAAGGTTACAATAAATGAATAACGTGCAAATGTAATAATAATTATATTTTAAATCCCAACGAAAGTTATACTCAAGTCACTTAATCATAATGCTGTCAGAGACCGCATGCTGTGTCTCTCTGTGTAATTAAAGAGCACATTGACCTATTCCAAGAAGGTTAAACGGGGTAATTCATTTGAAAATAAAATAAAGCAAAATAAAAAAAAGTGCATGAGCTAGTCGCAAGAAGGTACTTAATCTTAAACTCTACTTAAATAAGACTGTAACAAATGAGAAAATGTTTTTTGTAGTTTCGACACTGATTTTCGACCAGATTGAGCTTTATAGTACGTTTTCATTAGAGCAAACGAGGTAATTTTTTTAAAAATTTCCAAATTTGATTTGAAATCATTTCACTTCCAATAAAAATTCCAATTTCAAAATAAGATAATTGCAAACAAATTTGCACAAAATTAAGTAGGAAATTATGTAAAACTTTACGAACACACCCAAGTGGTATCCATTAAAAGAGTTAACCATTGAAAATGTCAAAATTTGATTTATAAAAAAACAAACAACAAAAACAACCGACTAAATGTCAAATCAAATAATGAAATCAGCTGTCAAAAGAAATTAAATAATTTAAGATGAAAACACTTCCTCTATAATTTGCGAATTTACATCATTTCGACTCTAATGAAAAAGTAGTATAAGCTTCGGCCGCCATATTAAGTTTTGGGGTATTTAAAAAAAATCCCTAAAATGAAAAACTTGGAAAATTCACTTGAAGTGTATGAAAGATGAAAAAGGTTAAAATAACATTTTTGTGCAAATTGGTCCTATCGGGAATTTCGAGGAGTTTCGTCTCGTATTTAAAAAAATTTCTAAAATGAAAAAAATGGATAATTTACTTGAAGTGTATAAAAGATGAAAAGTTTTTTTAAAATAACGGTTTTGTGGAAATTGGTCCTATCGGGAATTTCGAGAGGAGTTTCGTCTCCAATGAAATACTTAATATTTCCCCGAAAATTCGTTTGCTATCGTGAATCTCCTAATTAATAAATTTTCTTATAATTCGTCTACTAATCTTCCAAGGAACACAAATCTAACGAAATGACAACTAAGTAAATTCCTCCGAAAAATTTATTTCCGAATTCCGATTCTAAAATTTTTTAAGATTTTTTATTTTTTCACGTTCTTAATTATGGAAGAAGTGAAATATTTCGAAGTAAATTTAATTCGCGATAACCTCTGATATTTCAATTATGAATAATTATAAATGATAAACGTAACTTGGAAAGTTTTTATATTCACGGAGGGTTTTAATAGATTTTATAGCAAAGGAATATATGAATAGTTTAATTTTTTTTCAAAACATTAACTCGCCCTTAGTATTATCTATAATTTCTTTAATAAATATTGCGGTTGATGGTTTATTTTTCACTTAGCCTCTTTTTAAGAGAAATGTAATTATGTCATTTAATTGTTACCTTTAATTGTTTTACTGATAATGGAAACGACCCACCGACCGACGTTCAAAGGTTAGAAGACGAGAAGGACTTTCTTCACCGCAAAATTAAATTTCTTCTTATTTGTTTGATATTATTTATTTTTTTTTAGAGGCAATTAATTACGAGTTACTCGCATGATATCTTAAATCAAATTAGGGAAACCTGAAGTAATCGAATTTGCCTGATTAGAATCCATAATTGAATAAAGTGATTGTAAATAATTTAAATAGTTTTAGATTAAAAAAAAACTAGGTCAGTTCTGTATTTACAGAATTTTAAGGAATACAGAACTTTGCCAAACGAAATTTGACATATTGACGGTTGAAGTGTTGAACGTCGAAAATCCAAAAATTCCGAAAAAATCTTATTAATCCAAAAAAATATTATTAATCAAAAAAAACATTATTAATGCAAAAATAAAACTGGAGAATCAGATCCACCTTTTGGCAGTTTCAGTGTAACAATCTTGTTCTGAGCATTCAACAGAAAAAGGCAGAATTCAAAACCTCTTAAGATAGATGGCCAGACAAAATTTGGTATGTTTTTTTATTTCTAAAAAATCTTGCAAAAACGATATACGAGATTCTGCGCTTTAACCGTCGATATGTGCATATATTGTATATTATATAAAATTATTAAGAGTGCTGAAATGCCAGAGCTCTTAGCAATCTCAAAAATCTGAACGCAAAATTTTTTAGATTTGCTTGCTCAGTTTTTTTTTGCTGTAGTTGATCAATGCAGGATTTTAAAAACAAAAATAATAAAGAGAGCTCTGAATTCTTGTGGAGGTTTATTTTGAGCCCTTGGAAAGCCTTGCAAAGGTGGGGGTTAAAAAAAGCAAACTTTTTTCAATTTTTCTCTATAATTTCTTCAGTCCAAAGAGTTTATCTTGACAATCCGATTAGCGTACTTTAAACTTTTTTTAGTCTTTTTTGGTGATGATTTGGGTTCTATAGATCTCAAAAAAAGCAATTAGATTCACTTAATAAAAAAAAAATAATTTAAGTGATAACACCCTTGAAAAATTAAAGAAAAAGGCGACTATATAAGCTCTGAGTTTTTTTCAAATTCTAAAACACTTTGGCGAATATTTCGGTAATACTCGTATGTACAGCTTTGAGATTTTCCCGAAGGATGTTTAACAGCCTTCGGTCTAGTTCGATTTTTATTTATTTTTTTATTTTATAATTATGCGCGCAGTAAAGGGTTTTGACTTCCCTTAAAATGTTTAAACACAGTACGAGCATTAGGAAAATAAGAAAGGATTTAAATTCACATTGATTTTGAATCACAATAGGAGGGGAAAATAGAGGGAGGTAAAGAAAGCATTCAACATTCGTGCTGTGCGGGTAAAGAAAAACCTCTTTACTTAACAGTACATCCGAGTTTGAGCTCAAGGGTAAACTGTTAAGCAATAAGCATTCGTAAAAGCACGAGATTTACGGTTGAATTAATACGCAAAGTTTCTTTTTTTATGAAGCTTGGACGCTAGAATTTCAACTGATTTATTCGATAAATTTAAATATCCAATAAAAATGCTCAAATTCATTTCATTTCCCTTTCTTCCCAAAATTGGGTTAGTTAGTTTTTTTTTATAAATATAGATTAAGAAAATATTAATATTTCTTCGTTACTTTTGTAGATAAAATTTACCCACATTGCAGAAATGATTGGGATTATTAATTCCCATCTATACGCGAAAAACGCATTTTAATTAAATAAACTGTACGTATAATGTATATTCTATAAATAAACCATTGACATTACATATTTTCAACCGATTAAATGAATTTTTCAACAAAACTTATATTACAACGACGAAATAAAGCATTACTTTAATCCTCACACGCAAGCTTTATGGTAAAAAAAGGGCAACTCTAAGCGTCTGACATTAAAAAAATTAATACTTTCTATCAACTGTACCTTCAATATATTGGATATGAGAGTAGGTAGTGATTAAAAAATTGATTTTCATTCAACACAGTCTTTTATGTAATATTTGCATGTTGTGCCCTTAGAACTCCTTAGTTTTGAAAGCAACAAACAATAACTTATAATTACAGTTTATTGTTTGTATATATAGGAATGTTTAACGAACATGTATTCACTACATGCATTTTATTAATCATTATTTTGTCATTTTTTTTTTTAAGCTGCATCTCTTCCCATAATTTGTGGAATTATAACGAAAATAAAAGGTGAGAATTATCTCAAGGCCAGTGCCACGTGAGATGACATATTCCAAAAAAAATAATTTCGCGCACACATATAGACAACAAAACGACAGCAGACAGACTAAGGCGGATAACCCAAACAGAGGAAGTGCTAATTGACTAACAATGTGCGAAGTAATCATGGCTTTTGAGTGATCTTATTATTATTAAAGATGTATATTTACCATGCATATTTGTTTTTTGAATTGCTTTTATATACAAAAATATACTTGTACATATGCATACATAACTATAAATCCTATGTAATAATGTAGGTAGGTTAAGGTATACTATGTATATCTAGATTTATTTTTGTTCGTTTTGAATTTCTTGTATACGTACACTTTGGTTCATATGATAGAGCCATTTTTTGTGAGTGTAGAAAATTTTCATTGAGAAACAGTTTATTTCTTACCACAGATAAGTGGAATTTTATTTTCTGTCATATGAAAACCATTCATAGAGAGATTCGACTGTATATTTTTAGAAATTAATTGGCTAAATGTATTCTAAATAAGAAAATTTTAGTTAAGAGAGCTTTGGTTGTACCTTTTTAAATTTTTTTTTACAATTTTGTTTAAAATGTTCCATTGAAAAATATTTTTAATCACTTTTTATTTTGAAAATCCTACATATTTCATAATATGAAAACCATTTATAGAGATATTCGACTGTTTGTTTTTAGGAATTAATTGGCTAAATGTGTGTAATGATTGTCTTCTAAATTTGTTTTCGTTTAAGGAAAAAATAAGAATATTTTAGTTTAGAGAACTTTGGCTGTACTTTTTTAGGAATTTATTTAGAATTTTGTTTGAAATGTTCCATTGAAAAATATTTTGTAATCCTTTTTTATTTTGAAAATCCTACATAAATCATAATATGAAAACCCTTTATAGAGAGATTCGACTGTGTGTTTTCAGGAATTAATTGGCTAAATATGTGTAAAAAGTCTTCTTAATTTTATTGTTTGATTTCGTTTATGGAAAAAATAAAAACATTTTAGTTTAGAGAGCTTTAACTGTAGCTTTTTGATTTCGTTTAAGGAAAAAACAAAAATATTTTAAGAAGGTTTTTTTAATAATACAAATTCTATATACTATCTACTGAAATACATCACCCAAGTAGAAGACTTAGCACTATTTTATTTGGACTTGTTGAATTATTGATTCAAAATAGTTCACACTAGATATTCGTCACGAAATCTATGTATGATGAACTGAACTTAACAAAAAATTGCGTATTGACAAAGGCCCTCACTAGTCAACTGATGAGTCCAAGTGAGATCGCCGGGACGAAACGCCAAATTTTTGTAGGACTAAAGGCCGTTAAAAGCTATTTTAAAAATATTTTAGTTTAGAGAGGTTTGACTTTCACATTTTATTTATCACTTTTAAATAACTTTTGGTCGAATGTTTTGAAAGTCGTACATACTGAGAGATTTGAGTGTATGTTTTCTATGTACAAGAACATATTTAAGGAGAAAAAAAATTAAAAACTTGGGTTAAGAGAGCTTTGACTTTAGATATTTAGCAATTTATTCACAATTTGTTTGAAATATTCCATTGGAAAAGAATTTTTTTATTGAATTTTTATAGAATATTAAAAAAAAAAAGAGATTTGATTGAATAATTTTATCAATGTATTCATTTTTTGTGTAACGATTAAAATTTTACAAGCCACAATCTAAGTGTATCTTCGTATCTTCTAGATCTCCTTGTATGATTTTGTTTAAAAATACAAAAAAGAGTAGAAGTAGAATTAGAGAGATTTGACTGTAAATTTTAAGGTTTTTATTTCAAAATTTTGTGATATTCCGATTGGTTTTCCAGATTTCTTTCTATGATTGTGTTTGAAAGAAAAAGAGATTTTCCTTTCAAAATTCGGTATAGATAGGTTTGACTTTAAGGTCAAAGGTAAATTTAATGTTCATTTCAAAAATAGCATTATCTTTCATAGGAATTTTTAAAATTTCACTTCAAAGGTTAACTTTAGGTCTAGAACACAGTTCGATTGCTTATCCACTTTTCAAACTAAACCGTGCCTCTTCGGGGTAAAATTTACAAAATTATATTCCACAGCAGTGGGATATAAAAAAAATGATGATTTCACATTGATCCTTTTCTATGATTTATTTTCAACAATTATGGTAAAATAAATTTAAAATCTTGAGTGAATTTTCTGGTGATAACTGATTAACAAAAAATTGTAACCCCAATCAAGTGACACAGACTGTATGATATTTATTTTCTTCTATTATACCTACTAAACATCCCTCTATCACGGGAGATGAGAAAGGTATGTAGAGATTCTGATGATGTTGTATTATTATGGTCGAGTGAGGGTGCACAGCTTGGAGGCACTTTTCATCACAGTCACCACACCAACAACCTTATATTATGTATAACCAAACGACCGGTATCCATTTTGAAAGCCGAGTTGAGATGTAAATTGAAGCCATGTTGTTGTGGGTTTTCTATTACCTCGTGGTGTCCTATTGCGCGTTGGTTTTCTTAACATTGATTATGTTTATTTTAAGTCATGTCATCATGTGTGTACTATAAACCTAAAAAAAAAAAAAATACAACAAAATTGTGGGTGGAAGGCAAAAAGAAAGAAGGGTGAATTTGTAGAGAGAGGCAAGCGAGTGTTTGTGTCACCACATCATCAGTGCTTTAGTGTATAGGGTTTCACAATTAGCCGACCATTCGAAATGAAGGGTTTTCTGATGATGATACTTGTCGTTTATATAACTACACACATAAATATAAATATATATGACTTATCTTGTAATGGAGTCTCTATTTTATTTATGTTGGTATATTGATTTGTTAAAGTTTTGGCATTTTATGGCTTGAATATAGCATAAACTTGACCTTGTAAATCAGTAAACAGTTAAATCTCTCATAAAGTGAAATATATAGTCTAGTTATTTGTCAGAGATTTGTTTATAGAGAAAAATAAAAATGGCGGCAAAAAAATTAAAGAAGACATCAAGATATTTTTTTCATTTGCTGAGCAATGCCAAATTTCGGTATGTCAGCTGTCAAATCAACTTTATAAAATTACATTCTTAAAACATTTGTTTATAAATTTTTCTTAAAAACTAAAGCTACTATAAACGGTCAAATAGTGAATGCGTTGGCATCTCTGACATCAAACTCACGATAAGTTATGTCAAAATTGTCAGGTCTTGTGATCATCGACGCAGAACACTGTCAACGTGCTAAACGGTTGCTTTTACACTCATGGTGATACGACTTTTAATGTCAGATCGTTGATTATTTTCGTTGACCGAATAATCACCCTATCGACGTAATCAAGAAACGCAAACAGACTTTCCGTCAGCGCTTTGACTGATCAGTTTTTCAGCGTTGACACAGCAGAATTTTTAGTCACGTCAATGTAGCCGTTTGTCAACATGCTAACCTTGTTCTTTTACTTCCCAAAACTGTAAATTTCTACCATTTTTAGTCCAAAGACTGACAAAGCTCATATAAAAAAAAAATAAAGCTGCAGGTAGAATCTGGCAGTTTTGGGCAAGTAAACGAACAGACCTTATGTGATAAGTTCTATGCACATCGTTGCCATACTCAAATGGAATTTGACATTTTTTATTTGACAGTTAGAGGACAAAACATACTTTGACACATAAAATAGTATTTTTCCGAAGCCACACTGCAACTTAAAAATGTTCAGATTTTTTAGAATTAGTGTTTGAATCCATTGATATCGTAGCTATCTTTCGATGGAATTTGACAGTTTGTGAATTGACAGATAAAGCGGGAACTATCTTTTGACGTAAATAGAGTATTTCTTTTTAAATTTTATCTGTTCTTAAAAATCTTTTTTCCCGGACGAAAAATAAAATATTTCTGGATTTTCTTTTTCCTGTTTTCTGTAAAAAAAAAAATGACAGCTAGAATTCTTCTTGAACAAATGTCAAACACAAACCGGTCTTCTACTGTATACGAGTATATTGTAACATTTCTACCTGGCATTCAACATCAACATCAAATCTTGTGTCATGAATATTGTACAAAGGTGCTATTGTATCAACATGCAATGTGTACAACAATATACTTTCATATGTAAGTGGTGTTGTATATTATAATAGTTTTGTAGGATAAAGTTGAAGAAGTCATTAGGTCAAAGCAAATGCAAACTTACTTTTTTCATCTTCATATACATACCTACATACTTTTGGAGCATCAGAAGCTTGATGAATATATAAGAAGAAAAGTGACGACGACGACGACAACTATGATGACGATGAGGAATAAAGTTGACGACAATGTTATGACTTATGAGTTATGATTGCAAAAAAAAAACATGAAAGTGATATAATATTTTCTATAGAAATTTGTTGTTGCTTTCAAAGGGTTGTTGTTGATTTTTATTTCCAACTTATAAAAGTGAAAAAAATGAAGAATGTGTGTATAAGGTTTAAATGTTCCTATTTATGCAATATGTTGGAAATAAAAAAAAAATTGATTCATTTTTATACCCTTGTGTCAGAAGAAGTCAATTGTACATATATTAGGTTTCATATACTGTGTTGAAGTTATACCTACGTTGTTTTATTATGCAAATATTTATCGGCCAAGGCTAACAAGTTTTTTTTTTTTAAATAAATAACATGCGTTTGACTGAAACTCAAATGAAACTCCTTTTCTTTTTATTTTTATTTAAAGGGAATTATGTTTCAAACGTTTTTTTTTTTCGTTACGATAAGGCAAACGTGAAAAATGGAAACATTTGAAAAGTTTGTCCGTCATGTTCTCTGAAAATAATTAACTGATTTTAGTCAAATATATTTAAGAATATTCTTTGTTCTCAGGAGAATGTTTATAGTGGAATGTTACTAAACCCAAGCTAACAACTATTTAAAATACAACGTATGATCAATAGATACCACCTAAGCCGCCATATTGAAATTTCTGTGAAACCTATATTTTTAAATAGATTTATTATATTTTTTACATCATCATAAGTAAGGCATTTAAAGGGAAATAATTAAAAAATTTGTTCGTTATGATAAGCCAATCGTTAAAAATGGAAATGTTTGGAAAGTTTGTCCGCCATGTTCTCAGAAAATGATTAACTGACTTCAATCAAATAAATTTTAGAATATTCTTTGTTTTCATGGGAATGTTAAGGAGCGTATTACTAAGCTTAACACCAAGGATAAACAGAAGTAAAATGAAAAGATACCACCTAAGCCGTTATTTTTGCATTTCTGTGAAGCTAATATTATTAAAAAAAAAAAAACACTTTTGTTGTGTTTTGTTAAAAGGGGAAGATTTAGACAAGAAGTCTTGGGCTTTCGGAATTTAAGCGAGCGCCTGGTCATATTCCGCATTATAGCTAAAATTAAAAAATATCACGTTGATTCAAGTCCACGCCCTCACAGAAAAAAAGATGACTTAAACGCGAAATAAGAAAAGAAGGGTATTTTTGGTTCAATAGCTAGGCGATACAGACTTCACGACAACACTTCCTGTAACGAAGTTTATGTGATTTCTTTTAAAATTGCATTTACACCAGTTTTTCACTACGAGATTATCAAAGTTTCGAAATTTAGTACGAGATAACTCGAGTTTAACTTTAATTTCTCACAAAACTAGGACTCAAAGGAAACTCTTTGTTTTTATTTATTTTTTTTTTTTGTGGAAAACTTTTATCCCGAAGCTAACATTGTCTTGAATAATTCATTAAGAACTTAAGTAAGTAAACATAAGATAAAAGAATATTGTTTCTTCAAAGCCAACTCAATTCAACCAATTAAAAAAAAAAAAAACTGAAAGTTCCTATTCAATACGTCCCCATCCGAACTCAACCAACCAACAAATTAATTTAACACTTTTAAGAAAACAAAATGAAAATAAAATTAAAAAATTCCTATTTTTACAAATTTATGATTGAAAAAAAAAATATTATTTAAATTGACATAAATTTCCTCTTCAAACAAAAATCTTTCCTCTTATATAGGTACCTACGTCTGTGTTTTATTCATTTTTAAGAACCCCCCTCAACATTTTTGCTGCCAAAAATAAAATATATCCCACAAGGCCAAGTGAAACAGAAAAAATAAATTACTTTTTTTCCATTAGAATATTGTCATAATATGTATAGACCTACCTATAGATTTAGACTATACATATTTCAATTTTCCCACAGACAACAAAAATCTATCTGCAACTATACCTTAAGTCGTAACATAAATAAAAAGTATCTCAATGATTGACGAATTCCTTATAGAAAAAAAAAATACTTTTTTTTATGATTGACTTGCCAGTTGGATGCTTATGGAATATTTCATTACAGGAAAAGCTAATAATAACAGTAGTTGATTTAATGATCCGTTATTTTTTGAAAAAATTTGAATTCTAAAAAAAATCCAGTTAACCATATAAACAAATAGTATTTCATTTGGTTTGAGTAAATATAAAAAAAAAAAAAATTAGCAATCACTACTTAAAAGCATTCCTTTTTTGCTTGCCTTCACGTAACTTTCTCATATTTGCAAGAAATCTTTTAATTTTTCTTTTTTTTTATTGATATTTGTTTATTTTTACAATTAGAGATATTTTATTAACCTCCTGCCAGTTCATCTTAAAGAAGATTGTCAAAGATACACAAAGCTGAATATGTATATAAATTGTAGATAATAATATACATATACATATGTACAATACAAACCTACATATAAATGTATAAGTTTGTTTTTGTGCAAATTTAGAACGCTCACAAGTTTATGATTTTTTTTTTTCATTTTATAAACAGACGAACGAGTGAGATATCTTTTATGTGACATGCTATATAGCGTGTGTTATGATGATGATGATGCCGCTTAGAAAAGTTTGGTATCTTCCACACGAGTCTTATAATATTGGAGCTATTTTTACAATTTAAAAAAAAAAATCAAAAAGAAAAAAAAATAATAATAATAATAAACATTCTTAAAAATGTTCTGCTTCAAAATTGTTGTTTTGTTAAAAATAACTTTTTTCGCTGTGAATTTATATCAAAAATTTATATAAAAGTCGTGTGCTATCATTCTTTACGAATTATGAGCAATCAATTCTACCCATCATGGAATCCTTCTGAATTATATTCTGTTGATATTGCACATTTAAAAATATCCATTTTTAATTGAAATTCATGTGATAAAAATGGTTACTTCCTTTGTACTCCGACATCATAAAACTTCGGTAACTATAATCGAAGGCAATTCATCTACAATATAAAACGGGAACGTTTAAAGAAATAGCAATTTAATGCATCCGTTTAGGCATTAGGTCAATGTACAGATTTTTAAAATTAACATTTTTAAATCTAAAAAAGTTTTTTGTACTTAAAGACAAACAAACAAATAGATAAATATCAATTTTATAAAAAAAAAACATTTTTATGACCATATACTTAATGTTTACCAAAAGTACTTGAGCATTTAATTTTACTGTTGGATAGGGGAGAATACCTAATAGTGAAATAAGCTTTATTCCAGACCTAGTTTCAAGCAGCTTCAGACCGCCAGATAGTCATTTTTAGTCCGAACTTGTTCCACACCTCAAAAGTTGCAAAATTTAAGTGATTTGTTTTATTCAATCGTTAAAAATTCAAAAATTTGAAAAGTTTGTCCGCCATGTTCTCAGAAAATGATTAACTGTTTCTGTCCAGTATATGGGAGAATACTAAATAGTGAAATAAGCTCTGTTCCAGATCTAGTTTCAAGCAGTTTCAGACCGACAGATTAAGGCATTTTTAATCCGAAGCAGTTCCACACCTCAAAACTTCTGCTAAATTTTATTTATTTATTTATTTAACTTAATACAAGCAAGCATGCGAGAGAGTAAAATATTTCCCCTTCTTGTCTGTGTTCAAGGAATTTCGTCTGGCTGTTTCTGGGCTGGCTGTCAAATGCCAGGTTGACTTCTTTCAGATGACAGAATTTGTAAGTTGAATTCAAATATTCATGTCGACCAAGGATTTAGTTAATTTTAGTTTTATTTAAGTTTTGATAGATAAGCATATTTTTTTTAATTATTTTTTTAATCTTTTAACTAATTATTAATTATTTTTTTAATCTTTTATATAATGAACTAATAAAAAAAAGTATGTCAATTAGCAAGACCATTTCTTAAGGAATTGAAGATAAAATCGACAGTTGAGTATTTCTTATTTAATATAGTGCTTTTTGAAAAAATAATTTAATGCATAATTAATTTTGTTTCTATATAAAAATTACGCTGAAAATAGCTCGTACGTTTATTCTCCGTTAATAATTTACTTTCTTGGGTTTGATTAAGATTTATCGCTGATCAATGGCAAATCTAGTCGAATATATTTTTTGGCGTTTAAAAATTGGTCCGAATTAGTGAGACATTCCGAATAACTCCGAAGAAACACGTTGCACCATCTATATCATTCATAAATCATGATTCACGACAGTGGACAAATTTTCCAGGGTATAAAATATTCCGTGTAAACAATATTCTCCTCGAGATTCCCGGATAGGCCCAAATAAAATCCAAAGTCCAGCCTGTTACAAATTATTCTGATGTACCCCCCATTTTGTTTGTATCTAGATTGACTATATTATGGCGTTCGGAAATACCGCACTGATACCTCACAAGTCACAAGTTGTGGTAAAATTGATCTTGTGAGGTTTTTGCATTCTGGTAGCATCTTCACAATTTCTAAGCCTCACAAGAACTATGGAAATTATGATCTCCTTTCGAGTATCACAAGTTTGACATTTAAAAATCACGAAAAAAAATTATTCAATCACTCCTGTTCTGATTTTCGATGGGTTTTAAAATCCTTTCGTTTTCAAACTCGTGTTCTGAAATACTTTTCGCTTTCAATACTTGCGGAATGAGTGTGCTTTGATTTTTAGTCGGATTGAAAATAATTGACATTTGGAAATTCATTTGACTTTTCGTGTCCAAATTGAACTTGAAATACTATAGCTAATGTGAATTTGAAAATCAGAACCGTGCGGAAATCAATTGCGTTTACGGATTTAATTCGGAACGGAAATCAAAACAAGGGTGAATGGGCACGTTCAACAAAAATTCAGAACAGAAAAAATTCACCTTGTTGTGGTGATTTTTTTGTGAGGCTTCTTGTGAGGATTTTCTGAAAATATCAAAAAATGTTATCGAATCAAAACAACCATACAAGAAATCAACCTCCAACACCAGAATAGCCCTGTAAACTTTTATTTTAAATGTGAAGTAAAGCGGTGAAGTAAAAAAAATGGTGCGCAAAAACACACACCTTGTTAAGAAAGTAGTTTTACTAAAACACCTGCTGTGGTTAACTGGAAATTTTAGCATTCTAAATGGTAAAACGTCATATTTGCGATGATGAGGTTTTAAAACTATTAAATAATAGAAGTGCCATATTTAGCTACATAATAAAAAGAACAGAAAGAGGCGATTTGGTTTAACAAATTTCATAATAATGGTGAGTAATCTTTTTCTTCAAAATTCATTTTGGACCTCTCCAATATATTTGTTTGCTTTCTGATAAATCTTAAGTGAGTTGTTACGTTTAACTTGACCCTATAAAATTTAAGAACCCTACTAATACGCTTAACTCGCATTAATTATCTGATAGAGCCATTTTGAGTTCGGATTCGAAATCGCTTTCGAATTCCAAATGTATAATCTGACTTCTGTTACAAACAAAATGTTTCATTTTTCCTTTTTATTTGCAAATTTAGCTACGATATTCCTCCACCACGACGAAACGATTCTGTGATAGCATTTGCGATATGCGTAGAATTAGTAATTTGTTATTGGTGTAATTATAAGCATCGAGTCATATCTGAAAATTCAAAATAAATAAAAAGTCATTTTGTTTCATATATTTTTGTTTGTAATTTTTTTTTTAATTATTTTTCTTGTTCTTTTATCTTTTGGATTTATTTTTATGTGTCTTAATCATAACTTTACATAGCATTTTGTTTATATTTTCATTTTTTTTTTAAATTATTATTTAATTAGTTCTTTATGCAATTTTTTTATTTTGTTTTATTCAATTACATTTATATGAAATGATAAATTGTTGCTGATGTTTTTGTTTTATTTTATTTTAACCTTCAAAATGAAATTATTTTTTCTTTAATAAAATCATTTTTAAGTTATAATAAATTTATATATTATATTTATTTTTTAAATACATTGAAAACAAATGTAATTTAAAAAACACGTGGTGTATACAAATCGAAAAACAAAAATGAACAAAAAATAAAAAAAAAAACAAACAAAAATTATACCTAATATAGATATTTATTTTATTAGTTTTTTTTTCTTTCTTTATTATTTAATTTAATAATTTAAAATGTTTTTTCTACATTATTTTTTTTGTGGTTGTTTCAATTTGTTTTTTAAATTTTATTTATTGTTATAAGTTCTAGTTTTAATCTTATTTTACGACAACGACAACTTTTTTGTTCCACTATAATTAATTTTTTTTGTTTTTTTTTTTTTCTTTTAAATTTTCATTATTGTTTAATTGATTAAATATATATTGTTAGTTATTTTTCCTTCAGTTTTACTCTCGGATTGGTGTGTTTTTCTGTTTCAAGGGTGACTTTTTGGTTACCCTGTTTAGTTTAGGATGAATTTTGTTGTATGTATGTTTTTTTTTTTTTGTTAATTGCCTATAGGTATGTTTTTTTTTTTAATTTAAATATAGCAAATATGTAAGGGTTTTTTACGATTTTTATTTTTTGGACTCGACACTACATATCTAGATGATTTTTTTGTTTTTATTCTTTTTTGCTAAATAAGTGTGTATTTTGTGTATTTGTTAAATTTTTTGTTTTCTTTGTTTCAATTTTATACTTACACTGATAATTTAAAATTTATCTGCACAATATAATAATTTATAATTAACAAAAAAAAAATTAAATGAAACAAAACAAAACAGAAGGAGAAGGAGAAAAAATAAAACTAAATAAATAACAGCAATAATAATACCTATACATTTACACTTAAAAATCAGTTTTTTAAATTTTATATTTTTTCTTTTATATTTTTTATTCCATTTAAATTTTAAATCATAAATTACCTATACACCTAGAAAAAAATATTTTACACAGTTTTTAATTTAATATTGAGAAACTATAAAACAAAAACAAAAAAAAATTATCATTAAAAAAAAATGAAGAAGAAGACATTATGTGACACAAGTAAGAGTTAAAAAATGTTTAAAGCTGAGTCTAACATCAGCTTTTGTTGTAATGAAAGACGAGAAACAAAGTCATTTATATAGAGTTTTTACTTTGTTTTATATTTTATTTAATAACTCCTAGTTAAATGTAAATAAATTTGTTTTTTTTTTTACGTTTTAATGGATTTTTTGTATTTATATGAATAAATATATAAAAATGTTTTCTTTATTCTGTTTCTTTTTTTTTTCTTTAATATTTATTTTAAATTAAAAAATATTGCATTTTTTTATATTTCATAAATTTGTTTTGTTTTTTTTTTTTAATGTATATATATATATATTTATAGTTTCTTTTTATTTTTTGCTTATTTTGTCTACACATTCACATTGACTTAAAAGTTGATTTTATTTTTTATTTGTTTATACAAAGGGCTATAACATATACATTTAGTTGTTTTTCTTAAATTTTGTATCAATTTTTTTTTTTTCTTTAAATTTGGTTTATTTGTTTTATTTCATTCAGTTTTTATTTTGAAAAGATTTAATCGGTTTCTAGTTTTCAGTTTCTAGATGAATTCGGACTTTTTTCTCATTATTTTCCTAATAGATATTTTTTTAATATTCAAGAATCCTTGACAGAAAATGAAAAATGAAAATAAAAGAAATTGAAAAAATGTAGTTTTTATTTTTCACTTTTTTGTTTTTACTTCTTAAACTTTTATTTCTTATTTATTTTTTTGTTTAATATTTTTTTTAATAACATTGCGCAACACTGACATAAGGTAAAAATTTGAAATTACATACTGGTCGTAAAGAAAGAAACATCCAAAATGCGAGAATAGGAGAAATCCATCAATTTATACAAACAGAGATTTTCTTTTCGTTTTTTTTTTTATCGTCAATAAAAACGTTTTTATTGCTGGATTTTGTTGTTTTCATTTTTTTGGTTTTTGTTGTGAGGCTTCACTGAAAGTAAAAGAAAAAAAAATAGGTTATAAAATTTAATTCATTAATTGTAAAACCAATAGAAGTGGTCTTACGATTAAAATTATAGGGTTGGTGTTTGGTGATTATGACGGGAATAATGTATTTTTTTTTTTATTTTTCTTGAATAATGGAATTTTCTTGCTTTTTCTTGAATAGAATTTCTTGATTTTTCCCCAAATAGTGGGATTTTCTTGAATGGGATTTTCTTGCTATTTCTTGAATGGGATTTTCTTTCTATTTCTTGAATTATAGGAGTTTCTTGATTTTTCTTGAATAATGGGATTTTCTTGCCTTTTTTTAATATTAGGGTCTTCTTCCTATTTCTGGAATAGTGGGATTTTCTTGCTTTTTCTTGAGTACTGGGATTTTCGTGATTTTTTTTAAATAGTGGAATTTTCTTTCTATTTCTTGTATAGTGGGGTTTTCTTCGTTTTATCGAATACTGGGATTTTCTTGCTTTTTCTTGAGTACTAGTGGGATTTTCCTGCTATATCTTGTATAGTGGGGTTTTCTTCGTTTTATCGAATGCTGAGATTTTCTTGCTTTTTCTAGATTACTGGGATTTTCTTCGTTTTTCTTGAATACTGTTATTTTCTTGTTGTTCTTGAATACTAGGATTTTCTTGCTTTTTCTTGCTTTTTCTTTACTATTGGGATTTTCTTACTTTTTCTGAATAGTGGGATATTCGTGCTATTATATGAATAGTGGGATTTTCCTCGTTTTTCTTAAATAATGGGATTATTTTGCATTTTTTTGAATGCTAGGAATTTCTTGCTTTTTCTTGAACGGATTTTTTGATGTCACATTATGAATTTTTTGAGTTCTTGATTGTTTGGATTAATGTTTTCTCACAAATAAAAATTCTTTAAAAAAAAACACTTTAATTTACAAAATTGTTTATTACACTATTCTTGAAGAAAGTAAGAAGATTTCCCCTACTTTCCACGGAAAAGTATCAGAAAGAAATTAAAAAATTCGACAGGAGTTGTCAAACTTTTCAACGTGTTTAAACAATCTATTTAAAAAGGGGAGTGGGGGGGGGGGTACATCACACAAATTTGAAATAGGCTGCACTTAAGATTTTTCACTAAAGTCAACCTACACCAACAAATTTAAACAAAAAGAATTTTCTCACGCCCACTTTTTTGGGAGTATTTTCTTTAATTTTACGCAAACCGTTTTAATTCGGTAAGACCTGAACCACTTAACCGATTTAAGTGAAATTTTCAGGCATGATACATGTAGCATAAGAAATTATTGGAAAAATCTCCCCCAACTGACGCGCCCACTTCAAATAAAAATGATTAAAATCTAGGGTTGTGTTTAAAAAAAAATACAATAAAATTGGTTGAACATCTTTGGTATTTTTTTGGACAAACATTTCTCAAACTTTCAGAACTACATAGGACCAATATATTATTATAAAAAAAAAATAATTACATCTTTCATATTTGGGATTTTTGTTCCTTTGGCACCACTGTGCGCAGTAATATGATTTTAATTGCATTTTTTTAATCAGGCAACTATATCAGATTCCATACTTGATGCACAAGAAATTTATTTGGATGTCAGATTTATTTAAAATCTTTAGTTTACATTACTTGCCTTTTTAGATAAAACCCTACATAATAAGTTACAAAAATTAGAGTTGTTGCACATAAAAACTTTTTTAAAATCTTTTTAAACACAAATAAGTAGATAGATAAGTAGGTGATAATTGATATTTGATAATCATCAACTGATATTATGGATGACGACTGACACGGCAACGTGAATTAATTATCAACTTTGCACATCAACATAATCGTGTAGTTATGCCTTTTTTGACACATTTTCAATGAGCGATTAAAAAATGGAAGAATTACCCTTGAATTTATAAAATGAATATAAATTTTTGTTAAGCTAGCGAAAATATCGAAATATTTGGTGTTAATCAATAATTGTTCAAGAGTTATGAAAATTGTCATTAAATCACAGCTCAATCGTTTAAGATTTAGATGGAAGTAAAGTGAACGTACGGACGCACGCGACGCACGAAAATGTCGAAAACCATTTTTTTTGGAATTATGACCATGTAAAAAAAACTCTGAATATTTACATAAATACATAAAGTACATATGTGCTGCAAAGCAGCCAGATTATAATTAATATTGAAAAATTATTAAAACTATAAAACTTAAATTCCAAAAATGTATTCTGATCATTTCATGGGAAAAACACATTTTGAATTCGCAGGTTCAAGGCCATAAAAGTGCGTTAACTATTCGCTGAAATTTGCAAAATTTATGTATGAGAATGTATTTTTTGTGTCAAACTCTTTATAGAACCCGCGGCAAATAGAAAACATCAATCATTATCAAAATTTAAGAGCATGTGACATGACATACATAAAATGTACAGTACATACAATAAAGAACCTTATACTGAGGACCAAAAAAAAAAAACAAAAACAATAACACAATTAGTTGATGATAATTTGTTTGAAAATAATGAATAAATCTAAATTAGGTATACGGTAAAACTAATTAAATATACATTTTAATTCAACTGCTTTGGTAAACTATGTATGTGTAAGGTGTATGTATGTATGCATATGTGTGTCTTGTTTACGTATTTGTTTTGAAATTAATTAATATTTATACAGGTGACTGCTGTGTGTAATTAGTTTAGCTTTTTTAGAGAAGAGCCCAACCCAAAATTTGACTTTTTGAAAATACGTTTAAATTAAGTCTTTTGTTTTAAAAATAAACAATTGAATCAATTTAAATTCAATATTATTTACAGGTTAAAAACTATTTGGATTTTACTTCTTATAATCTGTTTAGTGTTTTACATAAATTGAGATTAGGGGAGATTGAGGTGAGGTTAAACATTTGCCTCTCTGTCTGGTTGCATTGTCTTGCATAAACCTGTCAATCTGTTACTCTTGAAAATTTTTGCTGGCTTTCTGTAATTTGAATCATATATATGGCAGCATATCGGAGATTTCTCAAAAACTTCAAAAAGGAACAAAACTCGAAAGCTCTTTGAACAAAAACCACTGAAAAAACTTTAACGATTGTGGGTTTGCTAATAAATCGATCATTCTGCCCTCGGCTTTATGAAAAAAGACTGGTCATGATTCAATGTACGAAATTTTGCAGAGAATGACAACAACGATTTCTCTGTGGATAAGTCAGTCGTTTGGTATTTTGTTCAGTGGCATTTGCGTTGGTTCAGTGTCGTGATAGTGACTACAGGCACCACTGTTTCGAGGAAAGCTCCGATTTTGGTTAAATGAAGAGCTCCTGAAAAAGTGGCTGAAGAAACTGATGTCAAATTCGATAGTACAATACATATTTTACTTTTTCGAAACATTTGACTTTGTTAAAGTGATCAAAATATGTAGGTATGCATGTAACATGGGTGGGTGATTCATAAAGATTTGATAATCATGGCAAAAGTTATTCTCATTCCTTTTCTGCCGGATTATCGAAATCATCAAAAAAAAATATATATAGATATTAAAATATTAAGCCCTAAAGAATTTCTATAGGTATAAACTTTCAAACAAAATGAAAAATCCGTTTTTACCCAAATTCACCTTATAAAGTAAATAGCAAAATTTTGTTAAATACATGTACCTTAAATAACCTTTAAGTGATCCCTTAAGTCTATTCTCAAAATAATTATCTTTCAAATACAGAAAGACATTCTTAAAATTAAAAAACATTATTTTTTTTACCCCGTTACACCCTATAAATTGTTTAGTATGAAGTGAAAAATATCTAGCCCTTAAGTGATCTTTCAAATACAGATAGGATGTTTAAAATCGAATTACATTTTTGTTTTTACCTCATATCACCCTATAAATTGCTAAAATTTAAAAATCTATAGCCCTAAAGTGATTTTGGAAGTCTATTTTTCAAATATTATATTTCAAACACAGAAAGAAATTTTTAAAATCGAATACCATTATTTTTGTTGCCCCATAAATTGCTTAATTTTTAAAAATATTAAGCTTTTAAGTGATCTTCAAATTCAATCATTCAAATATTATTTTTCAAATACAGAAAGGATGTTTAAAATCGAATGTGATTTTCGTTTTTAACCCATATCACCCTATAAAATTCTAAAATTTAAAAATTTATAGCCCTAAATTGATTTTTGAATTTCATGCTTAAAATATTATCTTTGAACCACAGAAAGATTAAATACCTTTTTTTCATTCATTTACCTATTTCACACCACAAATTGCTAAATTTTGAATATAAATATCTAGAATACAAGTGATCCTCAAGTCCATCCTCCAAATAGGTATTAATTAAAAAAAATAAAATCTCCCTCCAAATATTATCTTTTAAACACCAATTTAAAACGCATTTTTTTATGTCTACCCCATTTCATCCTATTAAATTAAAAAATATTTTAAAGTGATCCCTGAAGTCCATTCTCTTAATATTACCTTTCAAACAAAAAACGAATTTTAAAAATTAGAAACCTTTTTTACTCCATTTCTTTTAGCCCTTAAACCATTCTTTATGTATAACAATTCAAACAAAAAGAGAATTTCCAAAAACAGATATGTGGTTTCTGAGATAATCCTGGACATACAAACTTTAAAAAAAAAAAGAAACAAAGCAACTAAGTTTGTATAAGAAAATCAAAAATTAAAAAGAAAAAAAGAAATTAAAACTACAAATGCACAGAAAAACAACATCTTTCCTTAAAATTTTCGGTTAAATTAGAATCGGAAGTTCGATTTTTTTGCGAATCCAAAATTTGCCATTAACTTTGTTACGTATAGTACCTGTCTCCCAAGTTGAAATTGATTAAATTTGCAATGTACAATAAGGAGAAGTTGTATCAATCAATTATTTTCTTTCGTATATTGTATGTAGTTATAGTTAGTTAGCATTACCACCTCATCTATACAAACTTTGAAAAAAAAAAAATAAAAAAAAAGAATCTAATTCTGACTTCCGATATTAAAAAAAAACAAAAACAAAAAAAAAACCTTTTCAAAAAACTACAATAAAATCTCCTCATGGCGGCGCAGCGGTGGTGCTGTGGTGCGGTGCTGTGGGGTGCTACTAAGTAATTGTGGTAAGAATAAATTACAATCTGTGTGGAAATAAATAACTCCTCTCTAACAAAATGATCAATTCAAAGCAACGAGACGACGACGACAAAAACCAATTATCGCACAATTGTACAAATTAATTTTGCACATTTTATCCCATGCTCGTCAATTGTAATGAAAAAAAAATAAAAAAAAAAATAACTGGCAGCTACAAATAAGTGGAACTGTTTTGTTTTGTTGGCAATTTTCAACAATTTTAATACAAAAAAAAAAAATACAAAACAACCCCAATATATCTACATACCTACAAATAAATTTAACTAAATATAACAAACCATCGAAAATATCTTTTGAGTTGAAATTAATAAACCAAAAATAGCAACACAGTATTTCTTTTAAAATTTATCACCTCGTGTACAAATAAATACCTAAAGCAAAACATAAAAATAAAAAAGCAAATAAAAAGCGCATTGGTATGTAATTAAGTATAAATATTTGCATATTTATACATACACACACATACGCAAAGGATGAAAGGAAAATATTTCAGTTTTTTGTATTTGTTTGCTAAATAAATAAAAAAGAAATAAATAAAAAATTAAATTAAAATCTAATATTCACAAAAGAAGAAAAAAAAATAAAATAAAAATTGTCATTGCGGAGAGGTCAAATGAAAAAATTTGTTAGGGAAAAAAAGATTTTCCACTTAGTTGGTTTGTTGTGCTGCTGCTCGGCTTTCTGTAGTTTTTTTGAAACAGGGTTTTCTATATATTTGCGCTTTTCTGTGCCGGAATCCAAATGCTTTATGCTGTTCGTAATATTTTAATATTTAATGTTATTTTATGTCGTTTGGGATTTATTTTTAGACTCACAGATTAACACTTGTTGGGAATGTTTTAAAAACATTCCTGTGAACACAAATACTATGGCAAAGGTGGATTTCTTTTTAGATTATATGTTTATTTTTCAATTTAATTCGGTACCTATATAAGTAAGACAGAAGACTATATTGTTGACTGTCTGCACTTATGGCACAAGTCCAAAATGTTTTACCAAATGTGAACTAATTGGCTAGTAGAGGTTTCCATAACGCAATAGAAAACAACGATTAAGTAATATTATTTGTATCGGTTGCGGGTAGTTTCTTGACAATGTAGGTACATATATAAAAATAAGGCGCGATGGAAGCCATAATTAGCCATTGTGTCTGGCAGACATAATGGCTCCTTTAACCGACTTTTTCGATATATGTTCCGTACTACGTAGATTCAATCATAATAAAATCATAATCAATCAATTTGTTGGCAATGCTGCCACGAACAGTGATATAAATAAATCAAAAATGCTAAGAAATACAGTCGCACACCAAATAAAGAAGACAAATACAAAAAATTGACAAAACCAATTTTATTATTTATTTTTAGATGGCATACAATTTATTTGAATATCCCACAAATGATGTGCTAACGCACTTTAATGGGAGTTTTTGAAAAAAAAAACTTTAAAAATTCATAACAAATTGCCAGATTGACCAATTTCTGAAACTTACGGTCATTTTGTGACGAATTCATAACCTTTCACACAATTTTTTTTGAATATCCCACAAATGGAGAGCTTACATCATATAAAGAGACCTCGAATAAAATTTAAAAAATTCATAACAAATCGCCAGACTGACCAATTGCAGACACTCTTGTGACAAAATACTAAACTTTCAGATTTAATACTAATTTTTTTGAATATACCACAAAATGGGTTGCTGAAATCCTCTAAACGGAGACAAAACATTTAAAAATTCATAACAAAACGCGAACGGCTCACCAATTGTTGAAAGTATTAAATATTTTGACAAATTTCATACGAACTTATTGAATATCCCACAAATTGGGTACTAAAATATCCTTTAAATAGACACCTCTAAAAAAATTCATAAGAAATCGAAATGACTGACCAATTGTTGAGAAAGTATTGTTTATTTTTTTGACAAATTACTAACCTTAAATACACATGTTGAATATCCCAAAAATGGGGTCCTAAAATCCTCTAATGGAAGACCTTGAACAAAACTTTAAAAATTCATTATAAATCATCGCCAAAGACCAATTGTTGATATTTTGTGACAAATTGCTAACCTTTCATAAAAAAAAAAATTGAATATCCCACAAATGATCTGCTAACATCTTCTAATGTGAAGCCTTGATAAAACTTTAAAATTTCATAACAAATCGCCAAGGGCTGACAAATTTCTGAAACTAACGGATATTTTGTGATAAATTTCTAACCTTTCAAATAGCACATACATTTTTTGAATATCCCAAAAATGAGTTCGCTGGAATCCTGTAATGGGTGACCTTGAAAAAAAAACTTTGACATTCATACAAAAATCGACTATGGCAGTCCAATATTTTGCAACAAGCAAACATTTTGTAAAAAAAAAAATACTAACCCTTCAGATGGCAAACTGATTTTTGAATATCCCACATATGAGGTCCTAACATCTCCCAATAAGTGATCCTTAAAAAAAAACTTAAAAAATGTCTAAAAAAACACCTATGTCTAAACAATTACTGAAACCAACAGAATTTGTATGACCAATTAATGACCTTTTAGATGGCATAATTTTTTTTCCGAATATCCCACTAATGAGGTGCAAACAATCTCTACGACTTTTAAAATGCTCTATAAAAAAAATCATGAAAAATCGCCTGTGGCTGACCAATTACTGAAAACAACTGACCTTTTATGAACAATTATTGAATCTTTAAATAGCGTACGTTTTTCTTCAAATGTCCCACATATGGAGTCCTAAAATCCCGGAGCCCGCACAGACAGGTAAAATTAACTCGAATATAATACTCGATCCATGATTCCTCAGACCATGTATGATTGTTGTTGTTTTACAAAGAAAAACGAGACTAAAAGAAACTTGAAAAATTCATTATCACATTAATTGCAGAAACATTAAATTAAATGTGCAGTAAACACACTTATTGAAGGGGAACTGGTAATTTATTGTTTTTTTTTAAGAACAATTATTTTATATAGCTAGGTAGTAAATATTTATTATACAATTTATAGACGGCAAGCTAGTAACGGATTTATTAACCTAACAACGATGAAACTTTGTCCAAAGAAAAATTAATGGACATCAACATTTAACATAAAAAAGACAGCCTGACACTCCTGATTATGTCTATATTTTTATTTTAAGAAGTATTTATTTATTATTAATATATTTTTTCTTATCAATAACATATTAAAATATACTATTAATAACTAGATTAATAGGAGCACTAGTTTATGTAAAATTGACAGTCATACACTCCGATTCAGTCGATTAGGTTTTTTTGTTTTTAAGTAAATGAAGAACTCATTGTAAAATGTATAGATATGTTTGTTGTAAAAACTACAGTCTTACATCCAGATTCTATCGATTGGGTCTATATTTTTATTTAAAATAAAAAAAAAAAAATAAATGAAGACCTTATTGACTGAACCGTTGTGTAAAAAGGATTGATTGCAATGAATTTAAATATGCTATCGTTATTTTAAGGTTCAAACAGAGATTCTGCAGTGAGCATGTCACAGATCTGTGACAAATATCAAAAGCTCTTTAAAAAATACATTAAGCCTGAAAACTCCAAAAACAAAAACTCAACAAATTGGATAGAAAATTATCTCTCCTGCATAAAAGGGGAGAATAATTCTGTGCCTCCTAATTTTCGCTTAGAACATTTCCCAGAATATTTCTCAGTTTATTGCCATTCAACCTGGAAACCACTGTATATATCGCAAGTTAAATTTGTGAATATTTTTAAATTAATTTATATATCAAAACTTTCAAAGTGCAGATTTGTGTTTTTTTTTTTTTTTTTTTTAGAAATCTCTTGACGACTCGTATACATCAATGAACTTAATTTGATTTATAAATATAATTTCAAAACCATTTTTCTGATTTGATTGCCTGTTTGTTTATGAATATTATTTATTGATTTTTATGTTCACTGTTTATTTCTGCATAATATGCATGTATGTAAAACATACAGCAAATAATATCAATACCATTATACATCAACTATACAACTCTGAGAAATGATTTTTTGTTTGTTCTTTTCAATTTCACTGCATTCATAAATGTATACGAAATATCACCATCATTTAATATATCCCACCGCATTACATTTTTTTTTTATAAATAGGTACTTAATATACACGTTTGTAGAGTGTGTAACTTATTGAACTGGGTTCGTATATGAGATACGCATACAAGCAGAACAATCATATTCGTTCATACTTTCCTCTCTAGACATTTTTTTTTGTTTGTTGTTGTTTTATTTCCTCGCGTACTTGATTTTTTTTTTTTTTTAATGCCTTTCAGAGGAGGATAAACCTTCAGGAAGGACGACTCTGTGTATGGAGTAAATTGCTTCATAAAGTGTATTCTTTCGATAAAATTAATTGAATGTAGCAATTGAAAATCAAAAAAAAAAAAAAATAACAGGATACGAAAGGGTCGCACGAACTTGTTCCTAAAATAACATTTTTTGAGAAAACATAAAAACAATGGCGCAAAATTTTAAACGATGTAGAACCATTTTTATCGCACGAAAAATGCCCTAGCATCGTACTAAATCTCATTTAAAATTTTGCATCAATAATTTTACTGACCAGAATTTAATTATGTTTTTTTTTTTTTTTTTTTTTTTTTGAAAAAAGTGAAGAAGTTGTGTTTGAGTATATTTGTTATTTTACAAAACTGCTTGGGCGCCATTTTATTTAATACGATAATTCTAAATTCTTTTTTTTTTTTTTTTCAAATTAATAACTTGCTTCAATAGTAAAAAAATATATCAACAGAGGTAATAAAAATTATAATAAATCGTTAATATACGCCTATACATTTTTTATTACCGTCCGACGCCTGTTATTTATATTTAATTTTTTTTATTTCAATAAAATAAATTTTAAAGATGCATTTTCTTTAAATTTATATAATAAAATATTTCAACTTGCAAAGTTAGTACCTAAACTACTCACAAAATTATTCAAGAAATATATAATACTTGAAAAGGTGTTCACATATAAATTTTAATACACACGTAATAGCAATTATATTATTTACTAAGGATAAACTTTTTCTTTATCTATACTTCTTCTTCTTCTTTTTAAGTGCATTTCTTCGAGAAATACCTGCCTAGTGTCTTTATCAGGTAATGTGATGGAAAATTTCAAGCTAAATGACTCAAAAAAAAAGTTAATCAATACACAAGCATATATGTATAGCAAGGAAGGATAATGAAAATTTCTCAAATAAATTTTGTGTGCAATCTTGCGATAAATTAAAGGAAACTTTAAAATGAGAATTAGAAAACTTTTTGGAAAATCCATTGATTTTTTTTTTTTTTTTTTTTACAAATTTTGTAAACTCTCTTCAATCAAATTTCAACAGTTTAAGATATTTTTTTTTATTTCGTTGGTTTTGGAAAATGATGTAACAATTTTGTTTGTTTCTTCATTAAGGCACATAAAGGTCAAAAACTGTGTGTTGATTGCACAAAGCGATGTATAGGAACTTTACTACAGTGATTTGATAAAAAAGAAAAATCATTTGAAATTAGAAATCCATGGATAAAGTAAATTGTGGAAAAATTATAAAATGTTGTGCTAATTTACTAATCTTTTTGTGCGGTGGAAACAAATATTTATTTAATCTAAACGATATTAACTTTTGGTGGAAACGTAGCATTAGATTCAAACTCAAAAATGAATGACAGAAAAAAACTCTATAAAATCCCAAATCTTCCCAATAGTCCTCAAAATGTTACGTAAAACATAACAAAAAAATCCCTGCGATTTTCTGGCTTGATTTACTATTTGCAAATTTCTTTTTAGGTTTTTTTTGGCCAAACATAGGTTTTAGTTTTAGGATTTTGGCTTTGGGGATTTTGGTATTAGGATTATGGCTTTTGGGAAATATCACTAACCCTTTAAATCAATAAAAAAAAATTAAAAATGGCAACGTGTAAGGAATTATTTATAAAACAAGCTCCGCGATATTAGCAACTCATATGTGGGATAGTGAGTTAAATTGTACAACCATTTTTTTTTTGACTGTTTTATTCTTTTCAAACTGTATAGAAGGAAAATCATTCAATTTTGCAATTAAAAAGCATTTACTTTCACTTTAGGGAAGAAAACGGGCAGTATGTGCTTAGATATGTTTGTACACAAATTATTTGACGTTCAATATTGACTTAAATCTCACATTTCTAAAGAAGGGTATGAGTAAATCAAGCTCTACAAAAATATAAATTGCAAAAATGGGTTGCACATACTTGCTCTTATATACATCATACTGTTGTTTTAAAGCCTTGATATAAAGCTATTTGTCTATTCTTAAAATAAATAAATAAGTTATGTTAGTCATGTTAGTACATAAAAATGGAACAATACAGCACAGTGTAGCACTTATTTTACATTCATTAATCTTACAATTTGAACTGAAAAATTGTTAAAATTGTCAGCTTACTGAAATTATTTTGACACAATTGGCGATGTCCACCATCTGATTTTTTGAATAAATTGTTTTCGAGAATAATTTAAAATTTTTGGGAATTAATTTTAATTTTTGAGAATAAATTTAAATTTTTGAGAATAAATTTAATTTTTGAAAATAAATAAATAAATTTTTGTGAAAAAGGTTTTTTAGAAATCGTTAAAGTGTTTTTTATTAGAAATTAATATTTTGTTTTTAATCAAATTTTGTAAACAGTAAAAAAAATTATTGGTACGAAAATTTAAAGAATTAATCAATTTTTAGTTTAAAAATTAAATTAAAAGACCTGGGAACAGTTTTTAAATAAAAATAAAAAGTATTTTAACGGCTCTAAGATTTGGTTAAACTTTTGAGGAAATGCCAAAAAAGCGCATTTCGAGATCAAAATTTTGAAATTTCGAGATCAAAATTTTGAAATTTCGAGGTCAAAATTTTTAAATTTCGAGATCAAAATTTTGAAACTTCGAGATCAAAATTTTGAAATTTCGAGATCAAAATTTTGAAATTTTGAGAGCAAAACTGTGAAACTTCAAGATCAAAATTGTGAATCCCAAATTTTATGAACGTAAAACACTTTTGTAAACACACAAATGATGTACACTGATCAAAAATTATGTCAATTCAAAATACAATGAACCGAAAGTAGGTACATATATATTTTTTTTAAATCAATTCAAAATTTTAGAATTTAAAATTCAAAAATTATTTTGAATATTTGTTATCTCAATTTCTACAAAACTTGAATTTTCGACACTGCTCGGAAAAAGAATTCGAAAATTGCATTTGATCTCTTTTTTTGGGCCCTAGAAACTTTAGCCCTGTTCTGGATTTAAGTTACTCTTTAGGAAGTTCTCAAGAAAGAAACACAAATAGAGCTCTCGACCAAGTTTTGGGTTTGTAGAATTTTTTTTTCGAAGTTTGACATTTTTTTTGTCAAATCTTCCTAGACAAAAATTAAATATATACGAAATTTTGAAATGATATAGAAAGTGTGTGGGACTGTCACACCGGAGTTCTGCAAATCGAAATCCCACCTAAAAAACAAAATGTTTATTTCAAATGTAGGTACTGCTTCTTGTGAGGAAGAGATATATCCTCCACAATTATATAAACTTGTTTTATCATAATAAAGTGCCTCTCATCTCAGCCATTAAGATTTTACGGAAAATTCCTGCAGACTAACAAAACAAACAAAGGAATGGTTGAGAGTTTGTAAGTCACTCGGCCTTGGTTCTCTACCGATTGTCGCGCCACTAATGTATATTTATTTTATTTTATTTTATTTTTCATAGTGCGGGAGGAAGCTGTTGTAAAAATTTGTAGTTCTTCACAAAAGATCTGATTAAATCCCACAACTATCTTTCTAAGTAATTTTTTTTAACCACTCCAGCTCGGTAGAAGGTTTTTCAAAATCACAAAGAAATGTTTTCATGTTGAATTGTTTTTTTTTTTTGTTTCTTAATTTCTTCTATCTAAATATCCACTATAAATTCTGTGCACATGTGTGTGTCTTATTATACATACATATATGTATAATGATCTCAAAATACATATTGTATTCTATTTATCTTTATTTGAGGATGTATTTTCTGCACGTGTCTATATACATCGCCAGTTGAAAACCTCATGATATTATCCACTTGAAGGCATATTTTTGGACTACGACAGTCACAGGCACAGCTATAGTGATGATGTTGATGGTGAAAAATTTCTCCGCACATCGTCAAAATAAATATTATTTTTATCATCCTAAAAGGCACCACCGCCATCGTCTACAGTGTTTTAACTTATTTAAATTTAAACCTTGCAAATAGAGGGGCACAGTGTCTATTCAACCGCTACAAATATGATAAAACAAAATAAAAAAATGAGATATTTTGGAAAGGCAACATTCTCCGTTAAGGGTGGCAAACAACTCACTCTCACTTTAAGTAGCAAAAACAAAACAAAACAAAAAAAATTCAGAAATGTGTCGTCGGGCGTATACGCAACCTTTTTTTATTTTTATTTTGTTTTTTTTTTTTTTTATTGTGTTCACCGGGCAGAATGTTTATCGATTTTTGCAAAGAATGTGAAGTGTATAATATATTCGTATGAAGAAAAGTATATATGTATATACATATTTTGTATTATATTATCTTCTATACTCTTGTTGTAAAAGCATAGTTATCATTTTGGGTACAATTTTAACTTTTTGTATATTCCTTTGTGTTTAGCCATTTAATTTGGTATTAAAATGAACGCGTGTTCTGGTAGTGGAGCATTGATTGAGGAGTAAGTGAAGTGTTTTTTATTTTCGTTTGGTTCGCAACATAACATGAGCATTTATACAGGGTGATTTAAAATCAACAAACAAGAAATCATTTAAATTCATTCTACAAATAGATTAATTTTTTGTTAGTATATTCCAAAATTTTGTTTTTTAAAAGTTTATTTCTGACATTGTTTTAAGATCGATGGTATATGATAATTGTACATTTAAGTACAAGAACTAAAAACTGGCATTGTAAAATTTGCGGGAGTTTTTTTTTAAGAAATCTATTGTACTTACGAAAAAATAAGAACAATAATTTTTGTGTAAAATTACTAAAGCTACAATTTTTGTCTTCATATTTTTTTCAAAATTTTTCATAGTTTTGGAGATATTTATAAAAAAAACTGAATGTCAACCATTTTTAGGTTCATACAAATTTTACCACTGTTCAAAATTTAGGATACTTTTTTGAAAAATGCTTAAGACATACAAATAAAGCCTTTCGCCAAATTTTAGCACTGTCTGAATTTTTTTGGAATTCTGACCTTTTTGGTCAATTTTATTTTGGACTAAGAAATTCAATCCTTTTTGTAAAGCCTTTCGCCAAATTTCAGCTTTGTCTTTAATTTTTGGAATTCTGACCTTTTTCATCAATTTTTTCTGGGCTAAAAAATTCAATCCTTTTTGTTTTTTTTTTTTAATTATTTAGAGTACTCATTTGGAAAGTGCTTGGGACATTAATAAAGCTTTCCACCAAAATTTAGTTTTGTCGAAGTTTTTTTTGTTGGAATTCTGAACTTTTTTTGACAAATTTTCCTGGGATGAAAACTGATGAATTCACCCTTGTTTTTTTTTAAATGCTTAGGACATACAAATTAAGTTTTCCGCAAAAATTCAGCTGTCGAAATTTTTCTTAGAAATCTGTTCTTTTTGTGCCAAATTTTCCTGGGCTAAAAACTGATGAATTTCAACCCTTTTTCTTTTGAAATGCTTAAGACATACAAATAAATCTTTCTGCCAAAATTCAGCTTTGTCTTATTTTTTTTGGAATTCTGACCATTTTTTGTCAAATTTGTCTGGGCTTAAAAAACTGCTGAATTTCAACCCTTTTTACTTTCTTAAAAATTTTAGCATTGGTCCAAATTTATGGTAGCTACTTTTTTGGAAAATGATTAGGACAATTCATCTTTTTCAAATCTTTTGTTTGGAATTCTGACTTCTTTTTGTCAAATTTTTATTGGGTGATTGTAATAAAACTGCGCTTCAAGTTTTTGGTGGAAATAAATTCACATAGCGGACTTTTTTTGAAAAAACATACATATGTATGTACGTACTGTCTTATTTTTAGTTATTCCTGTAGGTACATTATATTAAGTTAATGGATCAACTAATTTAGTTCCAATTTTCACATAAGTATTTCTAAAAAGCAAAAAATAAATCCAAAATTTAAAAAATAAATCTTTTGTTCATAATTGTTTGTTTATCAAAAAATAATTTTTAAGTACACTCTTCCGAAGTTATTGAATTATTTAATTTAATAAATACCAAGCCACATTATAGCATTCAACCTTAAGAACAAGTAGGTAAGTTTTTTCATACTTTTATTTAGTAAATTTTTATATATTTTATATTTGTAAATATTTTATATTTTTATATATTTTTATATATTTTATATTTTTATATTTTTATATATTTTATATATTTTATATATTTTATATTTTTATATATTTTATATTTTTATATATTTTATATTTTTATATATTTTATATTTTTATATATTTTCTATCTTCAAACTTTTTTTTCAGAATCACCCTATACTTAAAATTGTATCAGTGACTGACTTGGTAGAAGGGTCAGCATGACCATCAATATTAAATGGAAGGATTGAGTGTTTTGTTTCTCCACTTCGCTTTGTTTTTCTTTGGTTTACTATTTTTGTTTTTATTTTGTTAACCGAAATACATAGATAAAATGGAGAAAACAGTATTCTTAAAGAATTTTCTTTCGGTAAGGGTTAGTAATAAATTTAAGTTTGTATATACACATATGTATTTTCATGGTAAAAATGTTTGTATGTAGATTTTGTTTTATTTTAAGAAAAAACCACATTTAATTTGTCACGTTTCAGTGTCAGTATTGTTATTGATTGTTTTTTTTTTTTTCATTATTTGTATACCAACTCATTTTAATGATAGAGGCTTTTTTATAATAATCTGTTACAAATAGTGTTTATTGATTGTTTACTGATTGCTTGCAAATTATATCATTAGATTTTGACCTTGAGGCAGGTTTGGAAAGAGTGTATTCATAATATAATTAATATATAAAGTTTGATGAACACATTGAAATAAACAGTTGTTGAACTATATTATAAAATGGGAATTTTGGACTAGTCTATATGGAAAACTATAAAGAGACTTTTTCCATAAAAGGCGGCGCGGCGGCGAGTAATTTTGCTGTTTCCTATTCAGCTATTTCGAAATGGATTTCGGGCAATTAAAATGGCTCCTGTGATGAATCATGTCTGGGTCGATTATTGTTGGACAGAATAAGAGTTTAATTTTAATGGAAATTTGGTGGGTAAGATAAAATGTTAAAAATAAATAAATAAATTGGGGCGGCGCGACAGCTAGTGCAAAACCAGGGCCTAGTGACTTACAACTCTCAACCCTTTATGTGTGCATATTATTAGTAGGAATAAAGGGGACCTACAATTTTCTGTAGAATCCATCCGAACGGCTAAGGTGAGACGCACTTATACATGACAAGGGATACTTTTGGAGGGTTTGTCAATTTCTAGCAAGAGACAGTAACCCGTAAAAAATATTTCTTCTTTTTTTTTAAGGACAAAGGCTTGGAATCGAACCCAGGACCTTTGGCGTCAAGTTTTTTTAATACAAAAAAAAGCAGTAGGTTGAAAAAACCAAGTTAAGAGTTCTTTGACAATATTTCCTATTTTTCGTCGAAGAACAAAACAGTCGATCTTCTCCAAGCTGAATATTTAAAAAAAAATTGTAGACGCTCTGTGCCGAGTTAAAAAGGATTTCCATGATGAAATGTCAAACAATACCGAAAATAAACAAATAAAATAAAAAGTTTTGAATTTCAATGAATTTTGTGTTATGTCATTTGATAAATTAAACCAGGGACTCAATTCATAGTAAATTGTTTAGAAAATGAATTGTGTGGAAAAATATGACAATTCAGTTAGGTATTTTACCCTTTTTTTTGTGCATTTCGACAAGTTGTGGTAACAGATATGTGAAGAACTATATTTTGACCCATGAATACATATATCGTGGGCCTCATAATCAGACCTCATAACTCACAAATTTCAAATTTTTCAGGAGAGACGAAAATGTCTACCAGACAACAGAGTAGTAGTGTTACGTGCTAGGCAAAATTTTATTTTAAGTTTATTTAGAGCTAACGAATTTTCTATACAATAGCATTCAAAACTCATTTTCGCTAAAAGGTGGAGTTACGAGGTCTGCCTATGAGGCCGACGATATGTAGATTATTTAGTTCAAACAACTGCCAACGGAATAATTAATTCAAGCTGTCACCGTAAGGCACAAAATCGTTCAAGATTTTTAAGAGATTTCTTCATTAATAATCCATTGACATCATTTAGTTTCTGTTAGCATTACCCCTTCAAAATTTTAAGATTCTAATAACTGGATTAATTGTCGTGAAATTGTCGTAAATTTGTCGTGAAAGAAAAAAATTCTCGCGCTTGTTTAAATAACCCCTGATAATGTTAACTTGACAGACAAGTAAGCATTACCACCCCTCAAACAAAAAGAGTAGATATGTCATTAAATGTCGTAAATATGTAGTAAATTTGTCGTGAAAGAAGACAAAAATGGAAATTTTTTTTGATGTAATGCAATTTTTGTTCAAACAAAAAAATTCCGACATTTATTTTTTCTTTCACGAAAAATGTACGACAAATTCACTTCATTTAATGACATACTCCTATTGTTTTAATTTATTTTGAGGGCCTCACTTGACTGAAAACACCAGCTCAAATTTACGGGGAAAGCACTTAAATCGGGAGGTTTCCCTGATCGAGAAATAAAGCGTTTAATCCACTGACATCGTAGCCACCTGACAATGAAATGAGGTACGAATATGATGAACTGCATAGAATCGATCATAGTTCACTCCGTTCATTTTATTCTATTTTCAGCAATTTTTAAACTGCAAATGTCAATGTCAATTTAAAATTCGAAAAACTTCAATGCACCCAACACCAAATTTTGCTGTCTATATACAACACTATTTAATCTCAATTCTTTCTACTTCTATATACCTACTCTTCGAATCCTATGTCCATCTTCATAAACAACAAAAACAAAACCTAAAAATATCGATTAATATTACCGGAAGCGTATATATTTTATTAAAGTCTAAAAACCCTCAAATCAGACTAAAAATGTTTCATTTCATAAACTTTCCTTTTTTTTTTTCTTTGTACACTTCCATTCAACTCAATACCAAACACAAAACACACACATTATAATAAATCCTTCAGATATTTGCCTATTTTTTGAAAAGTGCCAATTTATAAAGCAAAATTTGTTTATTTAGACGTGATTGCATTTGCAGATCTCTCTTAAATCCTAAGTAATCATTTAATAATAATTTTGAAGAAGAAACAAATACAAACAAAAAAAAAATAAAATAAAATATTAATTTTGAAATTGATTAGACGGAAAATTTTAAGATCAAAATTCATCCCTCAACCCTCATTAATTCTCTTCTCACTCATCTCTTCGACATCCGCTATTTCCACCACCACAGCCACCAAAATAAAGATTTAAATTCTAAATCCGAATAAACTCATCAAAAAAATGTATCTTTTTCACATACCTATATAATATAGAAATTATCTTTATATATACTTAAATAATTGCTGGTATATCTAAATTTTGTATTTACAATTTTTAAACTCAAACCAAATAGCACACAAAGAATAATTTTATACACATATACAAACATAGGTACATAATATGCACACAGAGTGTTAAAATCAGAGAAGTCAAGCAACAAAAATAATAATTGCCATCAATTTCAATTCACTTTACGTTCATTTATTAAGTCAGAGGCAGCCCCCTTCCTTTTTGGGGTGAACATCTTTTTTCGAATGAAAAATTCTCTCATAAACAGCCTTGATCGAAAGTTTTAAGTTGTCTGGTGTTTTTCAATCCTCCTCAATACTACGTTTTTAATAAAGCTAAAATGAGGTACCTAATTTCGCAAATAATTGAAAAAGTGTTTTCATCTCAAATTTGATAATTTCGTTTGACAGCTCATTTCATTTTGAATTTAATTTGACAGTTAATCGCTTGTTTTTGTTGTCGTCTCTTTCTGTTTCTGTATTTTTTATAGATTGAAATTTGACACTTTCAATAGTTTCCAATTCGAATGGATTCCACTTTGAATGGATTCCACTTGGGTGTATTCGCAAAGTTTGTACGAAGTTTCCTATCGAATTTTATTTAAAATTGGGTGAAAGGACCTAATTCCGAAATGTGAATTTGTATAGAAAATAAAATTATTTGGAATCGAAATTTCAAATTTTCAACGAAATTATCTCATTTTTCCAAATAAATTGTACGTTCTTCCCTTGATATTCCATGCTTTAAAATAGAACACAAAGCTTGGGAAAAGTTGTGAAACATATTCATTTTCATTTTAGCAAAGTAAACTGAAAAATGGTTGCGATAAAAAAACTCAAAAAAAAAGAAATTTTCACACTTAAAATCGGCTTGATTCTTTTCCCCAAGACTGTACCCTGTACGTTTAGCTTGAAAATGTTCAATGTAAGAGCGCTTCAATTCAATTTGTAGCCTTTAAACAAGTGTGGAATTAACCGTCTGCCCGCTGCCGCCGAAATATTTACCATCTGTTATATTTATAGCAAGAGGTGGAGAAACAGTAACGATGACAACGACCACGTCGATGTTTTGGCTGAGGGCAGATAGATGATTTGAGTTCGACGGCAATGGCCATCAGTAGCCACAATTTGCTATTAATTCCGAAATCAATTTTAATTTGTGAAATTCAAATAAATTTTGACAGAACAAACGATAGATGGCTATATATACATATGTACATGTGTATGTATCTGAATATTTAGTTGGTTTTGAAAGAAAAAAAAAAAACAGATTTGAAGGAAATGGATGAACGGACGACAGACAAAAATTAATGACACTCTGTGTGCTGTGCAATGAGGCTTCAAGAGGTGCGCGCTACCACGTAAAGCGAATCAATTAATCGCCGCGTTCAAAAGTTTGTATATACATATTCCTTTCGCCATCATTTGCAATCGCCTCATGTTCTTCTTTATACCAACAGAACCACTTTTACCACTCCCAAATGTACAACAAAAAAAACTGTTCGCAGTAGTAGCTGGTGAAATGAAATTCCAGGAGCGACACACCTTTTTTTAATCATAAATATTTCATTCTATACTAGAGGGTTCTTTAGGTTGATACAACAAACTCAAAGTACACGCAGCGCAGGCTAAAATAACGGGGTCCTCGGAGCAGCTAGGTACCTACCTACAATCTACATACCTAACTTGCCAATATATACATAGTTGCGAAGTGAAATTATTTTCACCCCGTGCTTTTATATATCTCTTCTATCATTTTGTCTCTTTTTTATGACCGCGCTGTACCTACATTTGTATACAACCCTCATCATCGTTTCAAACAGCAGGCGCTATTAAGTTTTTCGTGGACTATGATGAGAGCTTAAATGGCATGAAAACACAACACCAACGACGACGGGTGACGAAAACGACGAAAGGGAGATATGAATCCCTTGATTGAAAGTTGACATTTTATTTCATTAACCAGTGTGACCATACTATATGTCTTTTATTTCATATTTTTGCAAATTCATAGTTCCTTCCGAGTGAAAGTTGAATATCAAACGAAGAATACCTGAATTGCACAGGAACATTTTTGCATTGATTTTTCATTTTACATTGAACTGAAATTTTTTGTCGTTTTTGCCCAAGGGATTTAAGGATTTAGTTTTTAAAAATAAATTAAAAAAAAATGTTATAACTTTATAAATTTTGGTAGCGAAACGCAATATTGTCAATATGATTGTGGAATGTGGACCGTATTCATTTTCTATTTCACGAGTCTTGAAGTTCAAATTTATTTTCTTCGAAGATTTTACATTGAAAGTGATATAAATTATCACGTCAAGTTACTTTCATTACTTAACGTTTAGTTACGTTATATTACGTGACATTAAGTAAGCATTTACGTAACATTAGGTTACATTGTAATACCTTTGCATTGCTTTAAATTTGTGTTGTGGATTACGTTACATTTATGCTACGTTACAGTTGCGTTATGTTACTTGTGCATTACGTTACGTTTTGAATTACGTTGCGTTTATGAAACATTAACGTTACGTTTAAGTTATATTTATGTTGCATTTACGTTACGTTTATATAAGATTACATTTCTCTAACGTTCGTATAATTTGATTAATTGTATTGCTTGTATTAATTTCTGTTATTTTACGTTTTCAAACTTCAAAAAATTTTACTAACTAGTACCAATTTTAAATGTATTTGATGTTGACTCTGATCCGGAGTGGGAGTTAGACCCACTCACGATTACCGAACTTGTGAATTCACGGATCATCTGCGCTGCATGCAAATATCTTCATTTCATAGCCCCATAAAACTATATGTTTAATTTATTTGGTACGCAAGAGCCTTAAAAGGAATTTGAAAAGCCTCCACTCTTAAGGAGTAAAGTTTTGCGGATTCCAGAATCGACATTATTTTTTTTTTCTACAGTTTCTAAAATTTAAATGCGACAAAAATATTTATGCAATTTTTTTTATTTTTCCAACAGCTGGTCACACTTTTTTCATTTTGTCTGATGTTGTGGTTTGTTTGGGGGAGATAAGACAGAGAAAGAAAGATGAGCCTTTCGACCCAGAAGACACGACACACAGATGAGCTTTGTGCATAATTATTAAGACAACCATGTATCTTTTACTGTTGCTTAATAATGTTTAAGAAAACATTTTTTTTTAAGTGTCTGTTGTTATTTTAAGTCACAACCCTTTTCAATTACCAAATTCGTTTTTCAAATTAATTAAATTAAAGAAATTACAAAAAAAAAAGACAAAAAACATCACAAACACTAATCAAAACATATACACAAGAAAAAACTGTTTAAACAAGTTAAGATGTGATAAAAGATTCTATTAAGGTACCGTCTACATTGAATTATGTCACAACTAACTGATGGTGTTGGTGGCCTTTAGGATTTTCTGACTGGCAAGACAATACTTCGTTTTCCTTCAGCTAATTGCGTTTTTTCTATCAAGGCAATTTATAAATTTCTCCATTACCCATATTTAGAAAATATATATATATCTATACACAAAGTTTTTTATTTGTGAGTGTAGATTTCGCAACCGCTGCCGCCATAGTCATCGTCGTCACCATCATCATCGTCGCGGATGGCGCATGTTTCAATTCACCTGCAGGGCTAAGAAATGACCTTGTTACCATCAGAACATCATCATCAACATCATCTTCTTCATCATCATCACCATAACCATCCAATCTTCATTAAAAAAGTGAAAGCCTTTAAAGCTGCGATATGATGATAGCAATAGTATAATCTAATGAATTACATGCTTGATTTTCTATATAATAATAATAATCGAAAAATAATTGAATCTATCTTTTGAATTTTCAATTTATATACATGACATTTTTTTCCTTCAAGGTTTTTCGCCCTTTTTCCTTTTAAATTTAAGGGCAGATATTTAGGGAATTGGGGTCAAATTTTGTTTTATTTTGTAACTGAACTTTTTTTTTTAACGCGCATAGTTCTTATTTTATTGTTTGGGAAACAAAAAAAGGAATCGGCATCAATTTATTTCATCACTCGAGGTGTGAAATTGAATCTCTTCTTTTTTTTTTTTGGATAGACGTGTTAAGGCGTGTGGCCCTATAAATACATCTATACCAACCAGACAGACATAAATTTAAATTTCTTGATGTACCTATAAGAAAAAACGAACATTTAGTAAAAAAAATATTCAAGACCATTTGGTATATTTACGTGAGAGACATTTATTTTATTTTTTTCGTACAGAAGATGGGATCAAATGAAAGAAGGGCATTTATTCAATTAATGACCGAGACTCAGATATGGTATCTTTTTTTTTTCTAAACCATTTGATTTCATCTATTTTTGTATCAAACCCAAAATAAATTCTCCAAGAAATAATTGTTTTAAGCTTAATAGATTTGTCAACTTCCCACTCTTAATGAGCCTTCGCAAACACCCCGAAATAACTGTGAAATGAACTGTCACTTTGGGTTTTTTTGAGTTTTGAACAGTGCTACCAAACTATAAAAAATTATAATAAATGTCAATTGAACTGTCATTTTGAGTTAATTTTTTTGACGTTTGAACATTGCTACTAAAGAAAATAAGGCAAAAGCTTGGCAACCTAACTGCAAGTGTGTTATCAGACAAAACCCCTTATAAAAAAATAAAAAAATAAGTTGTCGTAAAGTCTTTAATATCGCTTTTTTCTTCCTATCAGTATGACATTTTCGTATGCACAACTTGTAAGTAACGAATACTAAAGCTACGACGATAAGACGGTCAATGGAAAAAGTCTAAGCGTTAACTCAATGACGTCAGCTGACACTCGCGTTCACACGAATTTTAGAATCAGGGCGTTCATTATTGTTTGTTACCATGTATAATCAAACGCAACGACAGACTGCTCATCAGTGCGTTGGCTGTATCCCAAGAACATAGAAAAATGTTCTGTTCAACTCAACCTTTTTTTATTTTTTTAGGTTTCATCGAAATCGTAGCCATCTTCCGGGAAAGGCTCGAATTAACATGACCATCAGGCGATTATCAGCTTTCGGATGTGGCCAAATTATGTGATATTAGGCGCGTTCAGAAAAATCTGATATCAGAGATTTTGTTCACTCCAAAAGTGAGCAGCGAATCCAAGGTTTTTTACCTCAGAATTTTTACAGCAAAGCTGAGAAATTTAGCTGAGGAATCCTGTTCAGGTAACTGATATTGGCTAAGGTCTCCGAGATCTTATTTTGCTGAACATGCCTTTATTTTCATGTGTCAACGCGTTGACACCATACAGTAAATAATGCCCTGACGTAGGTAACACCGAACGCGTCAACACATTTTGGGAACTATTTTGACAGTTCACGCTGTGAAAAGCATTTAAGTTCAATTTAAATATTTTAGTTTTATATTAGCGAACAACTCTTAGATCAATTATCTTAGATTTGTTCAATAAACTTATTCAATTTTAAAATTGAATTATTTAAATATTTGATATTGACAATCAAATCATTTTAAGTGCTTTTTAAAAGACTGCCAAAGTGTTGCAGCATTTTTTAAGATTTGTTTTTCTCCATTTTCTGTATTTGCTGATCTGTCACTTTTTAATTGCATATTCTGTTTATTTTGCATTCAAATATTATTATTTGATATTCATTATTTTTTTTTATTAAATTTCAAATTAGGAGAATAGTAATAAATTTATCATGAGCACTGAGCACGTACATATATATGGTTTGTGGTTGTAAATAATTTATTTTTGCGACTGATAATCAGTCATATTATTTGTACTTGAACATAGATAACGGTTATAAATTTTCGATCTTTGCATGATCTTGACTTCATAAGAAACAAAAATACAAAGCTCTCACAGTCAAAGTTCAAACATATCTAATGCTTATATTTTTTTTGACAATTCAAGTTTTTTTTTTTGACAGTTCGGTAGGTAATTGTGGGAATGGAAAGGATATCTTTGACAGTCCGTTCACACAGTGATGGCAGGCTTTGGAAAAAGTTTCCCCACAGTGTTACCCGAAACTTCCTTTTCTCACACGCCTTTGAAAATTTTTTATTGAAAATGAGAAATATTGTGCTTAACGTAAAACATTTTTTTTTTTGGACTACAACATTCGAAAAAACCCTTTTATCTTTTAGCTTAATTTAGACGTGAAATTCCCAAAAAGAGGGATAGATCCCAAGATCTGGAATCGCAGCCTTCACATTTAACTCGCTTCACCGCGACTTATTTTGACTTCTCAGTATTTTATCTCGCTCTTACTTGATAGAAAGAAAGAGGCAGCCAAGTGAGGAAAGAATTTTTAGATAGTTTTTTCAAATGAGAAAGATAAAATACGTGAACAACGGTTAAACCTAAGAGGTAAAATTAGTTAAGTTTTTTTTTGTTACTTAAAAAAATGCATACTTCTTCGCTATTTTTCAGTAAAATTACCGATAAAGTACAAATTTTTACTAAGCCTTTTCATTTAAATTTATAAAAATTATTATTATATTACTATTCTTTTCTTGGCCGGTTGTTGAGAAAAAGGCTGTCATCTTAATTTCACATTAAAGTTAGCACTGCATTCAATTACACCCACCGTTAAGTGATGAACTGGAACGATGAATAGGAACGAAAAAAAAAATGCAAAACAAAAAAAAAATACGTGAAAATTGTTATTCCAACTTCACAGACGTCCAAAAGTGTTAAGTAGAAACTTATTCCCATGAATAATATAAAACTTTTAAAATTATGTACCTACCTACATGAAAGTAACCTAAATTCCAATAAAATAGAAATTCATAAACATGTCACAAAAAAAAAATAACATAACATTGTGAACGACACGATAATATAACACTAACAAAAAATAAAAGTAGGTAAACAAAATGTGCTATGCAAAATATTTCAAAATTCCAAAACAACCAACTGACATATTTGACCTCTATAATGATGAAGTGTACATAACATATCCCCTAGTTTTTATATGATAATATAATTAATCAACAAACAACCAAAAATAGAAATATTAAAAACAGAAAAATCAACACCAAAAAGTAAATAATCATCAGAAGTTTTGTATTTTTATTTTTTATTTCAAATGTGCCATTTATATGCTTCTTATAGAATTATTTTATTGAATAAAACTGTAAATATTTTGATGCTGAGTTTTTTTTTTGAATGACTCAAACAATCATTTTATCAAAACAAAACAAAATTCTACATATGAATGCAAGAAATGGTATCAACAACAATAAAACCAAATGTTCTACGCAAAAACAAATATCTCATAATTACTATTTGACCTTTGAGATAAGAGCAGGCCCTAGTTCTCATGACCATTAAAAAATATACGAAATAAACAAATCATTATTTATAACGGATAATATTTCCAAATGACTCAGGGGCTTTTTTTTATTTTGAATGTGCTCTCTTTATGCTTCCTAAGTTAATTGTTTTGTAAATATTTTGATCTTAAAGTTCTGAGTGATTCAAGCAATTATTTTGAAAGTCGTCATTAAGATTTATTAGAAGTTATTTTTGGAAAAAAAAACTCTTACCAATTTGTTTACAGTTGCAATTTAAAAATAAAAAATGTTATATTCAAAAAGGGCATTTTCTAAAGAAACACGCAGTCCTATACAAATTAAATACAGCATTTCTCTATGTATAGTGACCTAGAGCCTACTACAGATATGTATGTTATTTCTACAACTCCCAAAGGTCGCCAAGACTCATTTTAAGAATTCTATATACACACACTTTCAGAACTCTTTCGACGACTTCAAATAAAATTTACTTTGAAAAAAAAAATAAATAAATCTCTAAACCTTCGTATATATATACTGTAAAAACATTTTAAGATATATTTCTTCGTTTAAGCATATTTCTGCCTTCCATGTTGGTGTTTTTTTTTTTTTTTTTTTTTTTTTTATCAGCATCTACATTTTATCCTTCAATAAAGGATGTGGGTAGAAAAAAAAATCCACGGTGGTCTTTCAAAGTCAAAAGCCACTTTAGGAAGGAAGACCTTCAAATCTTCTTAAAGATTCAAAAGGGCCACATCGTTGTACGCGCATGACTTGAAAAGTTTTCCTCTTCAACATTCCCGTTTATTGTGAGTGTTAAAATTTTAAAGCTCAAGAATGAGGAAGAACTTAAAAAAAAAAAAAAATATACCACTAGTTTGTGTTTGTGTTTGTAATTTTTTTTAATAAATTCTTAGGAAATTAATGCAATTTCATTTGATAGCAATTTTGAAAGAAATTTTAATACCACAAGTCGGCGAGCTCCTACTCAGCTGATTCAATATTAAAATACATGTTTTTTATTTAAAAAAAAATTCTTATTTATAATCTTATCCCAAAAGACAACAAGAAAAAAATAAAAAGAACATTCAACCTGTAACACCCGAGAGCTTCTTTAATTCTTTCAAAAAATAAAAAAGAGAAGAATCATTAAATAGGTCAAGTATGCCATATTTACATAAAAACAAAAACAATAAAAATAAATGAGTAGAAATTAAAGATAGTGTCCATTGTCATAAATAATTAAATTGCCAAAGGTAAGTGCAACCAATTAATTTAATGATGCCAATCGTTAATCACCACCATTCCTTTGGGTATATAAAAATGGAACAAAGATCGCATTTAAAGACATCGAAATGAAGAACTGGAAATGGAAAAAAATAAATAAAAAAAAACCACAACTCGTGATAGGGATATTTTTATATTATGGAATATATAAAATAATGGTTTTTGGTTATGGTTGTAAGGGGGATGTTTGATGAATTAAATTGCAGAATAAAAATGAATGATATTCTTGCAAGAATAATTATTACCAACAAGAAATGTATATTCAAACCGAATCTAATTGTTTTCTATTTATTTTATGAAAGTTAAATATTATATCACTAGATGGTGATTAAGTCAATCTTGTATGAAGTATGTATGTATATATCTACCACTTCCTATTATTATCTCTCTTCTAAATCTGAATTTTACAACTTGATAAGACATATATTTTGCGTCACTGAATAAATTATTCTATAAATTTAATGGGGGTTTTATAAATATGATAACCATACCTACGCCTCCAAAGAATACGCGCACTATCAATTAATATTTAAACTTTTTAATGAAAAAACAACAACTTATATGTGCTATACCACCATATTTAGGTTAGAATTAAATACAGCTATTCAACGGGGGCTAACCCAATGTGTCAGATTTTTTGGAACCACCTTTAATAGTAAACTTTTTTTTTATTATGGGTAGACCGGGAAGTTTGCAAGGGAACTAACAGTCATTCATCATTATGGGGTTATATAAAAAGGAAAGTTTGAGGGCACGTTTAAGCCCAATTTTCAGTACTGAGTTAACTCCGATTAAACCACGGTAAGTTAATCTATGGAAATAAATTGAACTCGAATTAACTGAGAAGCAGTTTTTCAGTAAAGTATAGGTATTAACTTTAAATTTCAGGTGTCAAAAATATATCGAAATCAAAGGACGACAATATTAAAATGCGTTTTCACTATCGAAGAAGAGAGGGCAACACTTTCCAGCACTATTGAAAGGGTGATTTTCATAGTGCAGCCCTCTCTATTTCGGTAGTGTTTTGACACATGTCAGAAATTAAATCAGAGTTAAACCGGAGTTCATTCAGAGTTAACTTGGAATTATTTCAGGGTTACCTCGGAGTTAATTCAAAGTTACCTCGAAGTTAATTCAGATTTAACTTGGAGTTATTTCAGAGTTACCTCGAAATTAATTCAAAGTTACCTCAGAGTTAATTCAGAGTTAACCCGCAGTTATTTCGGAGTTACCTCGGAGTTAATTCAGATTTAACTCGTTGTTAATTCAGAGCTAACTCGCAGTTATTAGGTTAGCTCGGAGTTAATTTAGAATTAACTCGTAGTTATTTAAGATTAACTTTGTAGTTAATTCAGATTTAACTCGGAGTTAGTTCAGAGTTAACTCGGAGCTGTTTCAGGGTCAGCTCTGAGTTAATTCAGAGTTAACTCGGAGTAAATTCAGAGTTAATTCGGAGTTAATTCAGAGTTAACTCGGAGTTAATTCAGAGTTAACTCGGAGTTAATTCAGAGTTAACTCGGAGTTAATTCAGAGTTAACTCGGAGTTAATTCAGAGTTGGACTCGTGAAATTGACTGAAAAACATTTTTTAGGAGTCAACTGAAGTTTAACAGTCCTTTCATATTCTTGTCAAATTTTATTGAAAAATATTATAGAAATAAAAATCAGTACATGTCATACGTAATAGGTCAGTTAGATTACTTTTCAAAACTGTCGAATTCTACCAAGGTAAATCCAAATTTTGTTTACTTTAAATTTCGCGCAATTTCAGTGCAATTTAATTTGTTTCTTGTATCTATGAATTTTGACAGAAAGTTGGAATAAAATTGTTAGAAATTGACAGTTTTCGGAAGTAAACGTACGCGGTTATGTCAAATGTTTAAACTCTCACAATTGAAATTTTGACCCGAAATTGCAGATGAAGAGTTGATTTTTCGTTTGTATTTGTGTGTGCTTGAAGAATTTGTCAGACTTAACACCACTTTCTTTTGAAAAGGCAAAAACGAGCTTTGAAATGCCATATTGAAATATAACAAATAATATTAATCTTAATTTAATTTTCTGGGTGTTTTTTGTGAGATGACAAATGTCAACGTGAGCAAACTTAAATTTACAAGATAGTGCTGCACCTTTAATAGAACAATTAATATATCAGCTCAGTTTTCTTTGACTAAGCAAGCTCAAAACAAAAATGAGATTTCAACAATGTCCAAAAAATATGAACAGGATTTCTTAAAAAGGATAAAATGAACTAAAATAAAAAATTGTCACGAAAGAAACCGAGTCCTTTTTTCAAGAAAAAACCTAAATTTTAATTTTTCAATACATAATAAAATTTTCGTCTACATATTCAAGTTTTTTTTTTTAGAAAAAAAGGTGCGACAAATTTTTCTGCACAGAATTCTTAAACCGAAAGTTAGATAAAAATTGAGCTAGAATTCAATATTTCTTTAGAACCTAATATGGAATCTATAGTTATTAAGTCTATAAGTAAGCGTATATACCACTACCATTACTTATTATATAAATTAATTGAATTATGGAGCTCAATACGAAACAAGAACAATTGTGTCAAAAGAGTCTAAAATCATGGGATTCAATCATGCCCATCTCCCTTTACAAAGCATCAGTATCGAGTAATCGATTAATTATATTATATGGGGATATAAAGAACCAGTTGGAGGCTTCATTGAGATTTTTCTTCGACAGATTTTCAACAAAGAATTAATCTTCAGTATAGTTTTTGTTTTCCAAAAAAAAATTAGGGTTTAAGAAAGAATTAATAATCAAGATAAAGAAAAGGATAAAAATAGTATCCAACGTGGTATATTCTGAAAACACATGACAATACTCAGTTTTTTTTTTTTAGGCGCCATCAGAGATATCAATTAATTTCAATTAACTGTTGTTTTTATTTTATATTTATTTATTTTGTTTTTTTATTCTTATTTTATTTTCAGAAACATCATTAATTGAGATTTACGATGAAATATCTTTTGTTGTCAACAATTTTTATGTATATACAACTTTTCGTTGGACATTTGTCTGTCATCATGAATGAGGGATAATTAAATATTTTTTTATTCCAACTAGACCAATTACGTATGTATTTATGTATGTTTTTCGAAAAATTAACGTTTAAGAAAAAAAGGAAAAAAAAAAGTCAGATTAAATGAGGAGGATAACTGACTGAAGAATGCGTATGAAAGTTTTCCACAAATTTACTCTTTATATTCTGGTACTACATTCTCAGTCACAGAAATAATTAAATGGTGATCCGTTTTGTCGGACGTCTCCGATTCTCCATTGTAATGAATTTCGCACTGCGTATGTCATTTTCATTGGACACAACAGACAACCTACTGAAAACACACTCCCACATCTAGTAGTTTTCGCTTGTCTATGGATTTCACTTAGGGATGCACTCTGAATTCACAATTCACATATTAAAGGTAATGATGCAAAATTTTAAACAGTCTCATGTTAAAGCATAAGCATGATACTACTTAACAATTTACTAACTTTAAAGCTCTTTATTAAAATGTTATTAGTTTAAAACATTTTTTAACTAGTACCATACTTAACCTATTTACTTAATCAACATCAGCTAAACACTACTAAAAAAGTGACAGTTCGTGTAAACAAGTAAACAAACACACGCCCGAAGTAAAGTCAGCTGTCAAAATTAACAAGCGATGCAATTTGAGGATGTATGTGAGAAAGTAAGGAGTGATCGCTAGACGAGATTTCTGAGACGAAATATTTTTGGATTCATTTTTCAGCGAGATTTTTTATGAAGACATGGCTAATATCTGATCTTCGCGAAGCGCGAAAAAAAAACATCGGTGACCGCGACGCTGGCGGGGCACGAAAGATGTTGAAACAACTTTGCTACCTAGGAACACAGTCTATTGGTTTACTTAAGACTGTAGCGCCACCTAAAGTAAATAAGAGTAAGTAGGTAAGTATTCTCACAGATACGACCTAAGACCCTGTTTAGATTGTGACTTTTAACTACGCCATAACGTTGATTTTATTTGTGAGAGCGGTGAGATCTGTTCCCTTTACTCATCCTTTATATCATCCGCAAAACTTTATGGGTAGTAAAAATTCACAATCTAAACGGGTCTAATGTCATGACATTGACATTTGACAGATGTGTGAATTTTACCCATTCCATCCCATCCCATGAAATCTGAACGTAATTCCCCAGTGAAATTCCTCACTGCTGTCAAAAAGCTGAAATATATTTTTGGCATTTATAAAAAAGAGGACGGAGTGTTTTTGACTCCTAAAAGAACAATCTGGTTCATGTTTCTCTTTCTCCTCAATGAAGCTGACAGAAGTTTGCTCATTGGTTACTGTCTCGCTAACGATCTTTTCGATGAAAAACTACAAATTTCATTCATTGACATTTATTCACAGTAAAAGAACGAACCCTATGGTTATTTGTGACATGTTACCATTCCATGGAATTTTTTTTAACGGAATTCTCTCAATTACTTTAATGACACCCTGTTGTGATGTGATTTTGTATACTATTCACAATTCAATATTCCTAAACAAGAAGTTGTTTTCATATTAACAGCACCTGTTCGTGCAGGTGATTTATTATTTATAATAATTAATGATGACCAAAAATTAAGAGAAATGTGTCTTACTATTTCTAAAGTTGCGATGACGTCACCATTGTTGTTTGGGTTAACTTATTTTAGGTCAATGTTCTTAATATAAATTCCAAAGCACCATTTTGTTGTTTTTTTTTTTTTTTTTTTGAAACACGATATATATTACATAATAAACGTTATGTGTAGCTTCATCATAAAGAATTCACGTAATCATTATTATCATCATCGATTCTATTTTAATGATAGATTTTATTATTTTTGGAAATGACAGAAATTGAATCCTTTAATCACACGAAAGCTTTCATGATAATTTTTAATTTCCGTATAAAGTGAGGAAAATCCAATATAAACGTGAGTATAATATGCGTTTGAATATGGAAATATTCATTGGAAAAGATAGTTGTATTTTATCGTTAGAACTCTATATGTATGTGCAAACAAACGTATTTCTATGGAGGAAGAGGATGTTGTATGCAATTTTACTATAGGAAAATGGTAGCAAATTAGGTGAATAGTAAAAAAACAGGTTTATTTATAGAATATAGGTATAGATTAGATAGAATATTAAAAATATAAATATCCTATCACTTGCAGGTACGTTTTTAGTGAAATTTTTCCAATAAAATAATACTTAGGGTGACCATCTGTTGAGGTTTTTTTTTTTTTTTTTTGTGAAGTTTTATTTGAAAGTTGTTCTCTCGATAATTCTTGTAAAAAAATTGTTGCTTATTTTTTATAAAAAGGTCAAGAAAAAGAAATAATTTTTTTGTTATTAGAGGGAAAATTTACTCAGAATGTTTTTAAGAAAATAAATACAAAATTTTAATGCTAATACTAATTTCTCCTTTAAATGTAATTTTTAATTGAAAAACTGTTTTTTCATCACTGAGAAGCAAACTATGTCAGAGGCCGCTGCCCAACAAATAGCGCTATCGAAAAGTGAAGCAGGTTATATTCAGTCTTATCGCGAATTTCAACCCAAAAATATTTCACCTCAAAATTTTTTGTTCATCCGGAATTTTAAAAGCTATTTTGAATTTCGCCCGAACAAATTTTTATGTTATTAATGAATAACATTCCGCCCGAAATGAATGCTCACAATAAGGGGAATATATATTTCGATCATGAAATTTCGGGTGAAACCCACAATTGGCGAAAAGTGAAATTTCAAATTTTCCTCGTGGAATGTTGTTCAGGTGAAATTCACACTAAGGCTGATTGTTAATCAATCGATCTGAGCTGACTAGCATTCTTATAACAACTTTGTTGCTATTCTCTCGGTTTCTTTGTTTTCCCCCGTATTCGATTAATATGCCAAAAATTCGCTTGAAGGAGGGAGATAAGTTGTCAGATTTTCATAAATTCATATTATTTTCATAAATTTGAATTAGTTTCAAAGGCGGGTTTCGTGTGATAAAAATAAATAAATAAGCAGATAAGGTTCGCTAAAAAAGTTATTTTATTTATCAATTCGTCAAGTCTTTGGGGCCAGAAAAAAAATAAAATTTTAAATAAATGAATTAAAGTGGCCATTACCCTGACATACAAATTGTAAAATCGCCATAGGTATTTAAAACCCCAGCCCAAGAATTTCTATTCGTTGTTTTTTTTTTTTGAAAAAAATAAATCCAACTTAGAATTTCAAGAAATAAATAAATTTCTAAAATTTATTTCTGCAAGTTTTTTGAACCAAGTTTAAATTAAATGAAAAAATTAAATGCATTTTGTAGATATAAATAAATTATAAGGTCACCCTATTATAAACGGCATAATTTATTACAAATTTAAGCTCATTTTGTTTTAACTGGTAAAAGTGGATTATTGACAAACTTAACTTTATGAAACAGAGAGGACAAAATACATATATTATGTGCTAATCTATTATAAAAATAAATATTAATATGAGTTCCATAAATATGATGAAATAATTGGAATTCAAATGTTAAGCCTGTGTAAAAGGTTATTATTCCTTTTTTTTATTATTTTTAGGTTAAATTGACTTTGAAAATTGAATTCGGTAATTTGGACTTTAGCATTTTAATTGATAAACATAAGTGCGAAATAAAGCAATTATTATGAATACATAATTAATTTTTTGATTACATTTAAATATATAAATATTTTTTTAATGCTTTTCCCAATAATTCAATTAGCACAGGTCGCGTAATTTTTAACAAAACTGTTATGTAATTCTGTAGGTGCTACCGTCGGAAAATAAATGTGTTTAAGTTGTCAATTTTACCGAATAATAAATTATAAGGCTATAAAACTATTGCAATGCGTTTTAAGATTTAAATAATAAAAATACATTCGTGTCTTGTCTAAAGGAATTTTCAGTAAAACTTCTTGTTCCGTTAAAAAAAATGTCACAATTTATAATTTGTAATTATTAACAATTTACGAGCTGTTTTTCTCACTGAATCTTTTATCTTGTGTACAACAAAAATTCTAAAAATTCTCGAATGGCTTTAATGTAAAAATAATGTCTCCAGTTTGAACTTCAATATAAAGTTATAGAATATAATTTAAATTTGTAATCATATTTTTATTAAAAACTTGAATCGAAAACCTCTAAAGGAAACTCTCCAATGACTCCACTTTAAATTTGGATGTGAACTCTCCAAATTCTTCAATTTCGAATAAGAATCACCAAATGGAAACTCTCCAAGTTTCTAGGTACTTTAAATTTGAAAGTGAATGTTACAATATATTTGATCTCATCCTGTACTTATTGTATTTTTAGTTAGATAAGAATCAATTGAAAGGGTTTTAAAAGAATTACCTAGGCTATGAATCATCAAACAGAAACTCTCCAATGAATAGGGAATGCGTTTTGATAAAAACTCATGAATACCTATTCACACATCAAAATAAGAGAAAATAAATTTCGTATATTTAATTCATTTTAGGGGTTAAATGTAAACTCTCCAATGTCTCCATTCTAAATGTGGAAGGGAATAATATTTTTATCTTTTTTGGTCTTATTTTCTGTATCTTGTATCTTTATTATTTTAAGTTAGATAAGACGCATTTTAAATAGAATTGGACGAAGAATCATTAAAAGGGAACTCTCCAATCTTCCCCAACTCATGCAAATTGACATATCAAGATAAGAGAAAAGAAATTTCGTATATTTAATTCATCGAAAGCGATAAATCATAAATGCAAACTCTTCAATGTATTCAATTTCGAATAAGAATCACCAAATAGAAACTCTCCAATGTCTCCAATTTTATTTCTAGTGACCAACCTCAATAGGAGTTAACATTATTATTAATATAAAAACACATTATGTATATCTTTTGGTATGGGAATGGGAGGAAATGATTAAATGATGTTTAAAAATATAAATATAAAATAAATAAATAATTTTTGACTTACTTTGCTCTTGTTGTTGTATTTTTTGTTGTTTTATTTATATATTGCTGCTGCTGCTGTTGTTGGTTTGATGTGAATTATTTGTTGGTGTTTTAATTTTGAAAAAAAAAATAAATAATTTCCTCCTGTTATTATTTCTTTCGCTCTCTCGCTGAATAACTGTCTTTATTTTTCTCTCTCTTTCTTTCTTAATCAGTTGATATAAAAACACAGATGAGATATTGATAAGATGAAAGTTTACTTCTTTTTTATTTAAATATTTTTGTTTTTTGGAAGTGATGATATATTTTTATTTTTAATATTATGATCGATAATAAATGTGTTTTTGTTTTGATATATTATTTTGTTTACTAAGAATTGGGAACAGGGCAGACCAGAAGAACAGGAGACCAAGACGGACGACGAGAAAAGTTGTTTAATTTATTATGATGATTGTGATGCTCCTCTCTCCTTTCTCCTCTCTTTCTCTCTCAGCTGCTCTGATGCTACAATTTTTTGTTTTGTTTTTGTTATTCTCTCCCTTTGTCGGTTAAACACACAATTTTTTTTATTAAAAATTTATTTATTTTTTTTAGTAAAGTTTACTGATTAAATGATAACAACAACAACTCTTTTTTTTCTGACAATTTTTTTATCTTATTTTTATATAATATATAAATATAATTTACTGAATGACTTTTTGTGTGTGTGGTTTTTTTATTTAATTTAATTTTCTTTCTTAGGTGAGAGTAGAAAAATCATTTAATTTAATTTTTTTGTTTTGTTTAAAATTCAGCAAACTCCTTGGCGCATTTCTCAGTACTACTAATCCGCAGCACTTCCTCTTCGTAATCATCAAAATTACTAGTATCGCCTGGTCCCTTACACCTGGGTATGAATGGTGCTTCGATCTTTTTCTGGAATATGGCAATCCAATCTGTGGAAGCGAACCATTTCTGGTTTTTGATATCATTGACGCCCGCTTTCAGATTGCCATAGCGTTTGGTTAGGTCGACTTGTAGCAGATTTCGCAGCAAGTCCTTCAAATCGGAGCCGAAGTGAGACGGGAAACGCACCTTGCCGGAGACGATCTTCTCGTAAATCTGAATTGGCTGATCGGCAAAGAACGGAGGATAGCCAGCTGCCATTTCATAGACCAACACGCCCAACGCCCACCAATCGACCGCCTTGTTATAACCCTTGGATAGGATGATTTCCGGAGCTAGGTATTCGGGGGTGCCGCACAGAGTCCATGTGCGGCCTTTGACGCGCTTGGCAAAGCCAAAGTCCGTCACTTTCAGATAACCCTGCGAGTCTATCAGCAAATTCTCGGGCTTCAGATCGCGATAGATCAAATCCAGATAGTGGAGATACTCGAAAGCCAGAACAATTTGTGCGGCATAGAAACGCGAATGCGGTTCCGAGAAGCGACCCACTTTGCGTAAATGCGAGAACATCTCCCCGCCCGGTACGTATTCGAGCACCATGTACAAATTCGAATTGTCTTTGAAGTGGTATCGCAGGCTAACCAAAAATGGAAAGGATATTGCTTGTAGAATGCGCTTCTCATTGAGCGTGTGCTCGACCTGCTTCAGTTTGACGACTTTCTGTTTGTCTAGGATCTTCATGGCGTAGTAGTCTTTGGTTGGCTTGTGCTGAACGATCATCACACGACCAAATGACCCAGTTCCCAGGGTTTTGATGCGCTCGAAATCATCGAGAGCAGCGGTATTGGTCGGATTGCGGCGCCATTTGTCTTCGAATTCCTCTTTGGCTTGCTCAAGAAATTCTTTGACAGTTTCGGCAGCATCGACCTTTTTGTTAGACGAGGATGTTGTAGCGTTGTTGCCCATTTTAGATGACGACGAAGCTGCGTTAGCGTTGGCAACGGTGTTGGAAGAGGAGGACGGCGATGATGTTAAAGGAATTAGCGAGGACAATTGCCTTTTGATATTTTCCTTAGATAGTGATCGTGTTGTTGCTGTTTGGTTAGTTCCGCTTGATCCTGCTCCTGCTCCTGCTCCTATCACCGATGCCGAAGTAGTGGATGATGGTGAAATGGAAGTGGATTGTGATGGTGAGTGATGATGGTGGTGATGTTTATTGTGTGGATGGTGAGTTGTTGGTGAAGATGGTGATGGACTTGCAGTTGCTGCTGATGCTGATGTTAATTGAGCAGCTGATGCTCCCAACGACGACGACAACGACAACGACGACAACGGCGGATGCGAGGAGGGATCTTCTATCGCGACGACGTTGTTATCCTTTATAGAGTCCAGGGTGTTAGTCGATTTTTTATTTTTTTGTTTTTTCAAAAATTGAAATATCGCTTTCGCAATTTTGACAGATTTTAAATTTCCCGATTGTCAAAAAAAATTATATGACAAAAACAGATTAAAGGTTAACACACACAATTTCTACGTATACCTGTCTCTATCTTTCTCTTCAATGTCGTGATATTTGTTGACAAGAGTGAGTGAGATGGTTGTTGGATTTGACAACGAATTTGTCGAATTTTTGTACTAACGGAACACTCGCAGTTATGACGACGTAAATTTTCTTTTTCGCACTGAATTAATTCTTTTGGACACCACTGTTTGGTTAGTGAGGTTAGTTTTTTTTTTTTTTTGCTTGTTATGAAAAGTGAGTTAATGAGGTGAATGAGCGAAAAGAGGTGATGGATGTGAGTTTTTAGTTTGTTTTCAGGGGAGTTAGTAGGAGATTTCCTTAGATTTTCTTTTTATTTTATTTTATTTATCACACAAAATGAACACAATTTTATTTTATTTTTTATTTGGATGATTTCGTAATCACTTTTATTTTTTTTTTTGATGTAGGTATTGCACGTCAGTTGAAAGAAACTGTTGTGTATCGCGGCGACGAACGACGGTGTAGAAATTTTTTTTTTTTTGTTCGCTTCCTTTTTTTCTCTATTTAGGGATAGAAACGAAGAAAATTAAGCAACAACCAAAATCGAATTAAAACAAAAAAAAATAAGAAATAAATCTATCAGAATTTTGCACTTTTATGGGGTTGTGCGAAGTGGTGTCGGTGTGTAGAAGGAAGGCGGCAGCAAGTAGATGGATGGCAAAAAAATCAATCGTTTTGCACTTCTTCTCTATCTCTCTACAACGCAGCACCAACTGGGGGGATAATTTTTTTCGTTTTTACTATTACTTGTGAAAAAAAGGGAAAAAATGAAAAAAAAAAACTACACAGGAGTCAGGAGATTTTCCTTGATTTTTTCGTTAAATTCTTTATTCCTCACAATTTTTTAGCCACTTTTTTTTTGTTCTACTAATGCGTTGCTCCTGAGGTCAGTGGTACATAATTTTTCTTTCGATTCGTTTTCTTTTGGCGATTTGTATTTTCCGTTTTGATTCGTCGTCGATTTGTTACTTTTATTTTATTGAACTTTCGCGACGGTACAGAGTTTTGTTAGTTTTTCTCACTTGATAAACACAATTTAAATGGTTTTTTCTATTATATTTTTTTTGCAAAGAGAAGAAAATTTTCTATTATTTTTTTTTATATTAATGCACCCGCATCCGTACGACCGAGCTACTTTGCAAAATGGCGAATTCGTTTGAGGAAAATTTTTTGCTACTGCTGGTGGAAGAAAAGAGAGGAATATTATTTTTTTTTTATTTTAGTTTTTTGTATGTATACATATGAGGGAGTTGGTACACCTGTTATGTGGATGTGTGTTTTGTTTGACAAAGTGCATAGGTTGTGATATGTAGGTGGCGCGGCAGGTGGTTGAGAGAAATTTTGCATTCAGTGAGAAAAAGATTTTAAATTTGTGATAACTGAATTCAGCTCCTATTTACACGCAGAATCATGAAGTTATACTAATAGACGTGTTTTTTTGCTAGCCCGGGGGGAATTTACTGAAAGTCGTTTTACTGAAAGCGTGTCTACACATAAAAAAAAGCCTTTCAGTTCGATCTAACTTTCCCTATCTCCCAACCTTAAATTTCATGAATATCTCACTCACACAAAAAAAAAATCTTTCATGTTTCACCCGAGAATTTTACTTGAATCTGGCGCATCGGTTAATTTGGGTGGAACCTACCCTTCTCGCTTTTACATACATAAAATATACCTGTATCATTTGATGTGCCCAAAAATTTACTATGCAATGAAGAACATTGGCCAGTGTAAAGTCCTTAAAAATAGCCGCGTTTTATTATCGCCAATAACCCATATGGTTTACCCCGATATAATAAAACGATACGGATCCAATTAAATTTTTATGTAGTAACAACATTTATTCTTGAATAACCATTTCAAATGTTTTTTGATTTCTTTTGTCAACCTATTTTATTTGAAAGATCATCCATATTTTTAACTTGGATGGTTCCTGAATGAAAAGTATTTATTTTTTTTAAATTATGACATTCCAACTTTTATTTTTGACATATAAACCATAGTAATTACCTATGTCAAAATTTCATGAATAGAACACAGAAACAGAAAGAGAACACAACAAAAAGAAGCCATATCAAATTCAAAATGAAATTAGCAAATTTGCAATGAAAAAACTTTTTCTGTAATTAACGAAATTACCTCATTTCCGCTCCAATGAAAACGTAGTATTAAGGCAAGTTTGTTTACAGCTGAGTATCTTTAATCAAGGATTATTGCAACTGGTAAATCATCTTATGTGCTTTGTGTTAGAATTTTGTAGGACCAAATATAAATTCCTTTGGACAAAAAACAAACGACTATATTCAGCTATATTTATTATTAGAATAAAAACATAAACAAATTTTCAGTTGATATAAACTACAAAGAGTTTATAGAATTATATATGTTTTTTCAAGTAAAATACTTATAAAGTACGAATGTTAAATACAAGATATATTCAACACTTTGTGCTTATGTGAATTTTTCCAACTTATTTGGTGAAAACTTAAATTTTGGTTAAAAAAACAATTTGCACGACTGTACAAAAATTTTTTGACTTCTGTAATCTTGCTGGTCAGTGTAGTTGAAATAACAATTTGGTCATAATTTTTAAATAATGTCGAATTCCTTTCAACAAAAGAATCGAATTTTCTTCTAAAAAGAATCGAATTTTTTCTGTCGTTGAAAGGAATATGAAAAGACGAAAAGAATCGATTTTTTTTTGTGATTGTGTGTGTGGCACTTGACAGAAACAATTTTGAAGTAAAATATCCAGAAAATATTCAATTTGGAAAATATTATTATTGTTAATTGAAAAGCAACGCACTATAAAATTCACCGAAAATTCGTTGCAACCAAAAACACAATTTGTTTTCTTAAAACACCGCGACATTCAATTTGACATTTTAGAAATTTCAAATCTTGCTAGTGTATGTGCAAATCGGTGTAAAATCTTTCTTGAATCTTGCTAAATTAGCAAGATTTGTTTTGACAGAAAAAATCCGAATTGTTCAGAAAAAAAATCGATTCTTTTAGAAAAAAATTCGATTCTTTTGTTGAAAGGAATTCGACATAAGTAATTTATTTTTGAAAAATACATATTCCCTCACCGCACTCATTCATTCTTGTTTATTCAGTAGTTTTTCACTGAATGCTATCATTCAAGCACGTGTTTGTCCTGAAGTTTGAAGCCGTCAATTCTACAAAACACGCGTTCTGCTGGAAAACGTTTAGAAAATTTCATTATTTTATTTTACTGCCCTCAGTGAAGCACCCAGCCGAGAGGTTGCATTAAAAATTTTCTTTTACTATTTAAATAAATAAATATCCAACTTAAATCACCCAAAATGGTAAATATATTATTTAACATTAATTTCAGTAATATTTATTTACTCACCTTATTGTTACAAATTCCAGACTGAAGAAGTTAACCCCAAGGCATTCCCGCTCGCTGATGCGCAATTGACCACCAAGATCATGAATCTTCTGCAGCAGGCTCTTAACTACAACCAACTGCGTAAAGGTGCTAACGAAGCCACCAAAACTCTAAATCGTGGTTTGGCTGATATCATTGTTATGGCCGCTGATACTGAACCAATTGAAATCCTATTGCATTTGCCATTGTTGTGCGAGGACAAGAATGTCCCATACGTTTTTGTTCGTTCAAAGCAAGCTTTGGGTCGTGCTTGTGGTGTGTCGAGGCCAATTGTCTCGTGTTCGGTGACAACCAACGAAGGGTCTCAATTGAAGTCACAGATTACTTCAATTCAACAAGAAATTGAAAGGCTTTTAGTTTAAGAAAAGAAATGTACAAATTTTTACCTATTCTCAGTTTAAAAAACGATGGTTTTTATTTTTTTAAATAAATGAATCGAATGAATTTTGTTTGTTATTTATTAGTTATGAAGGTCACAGAGGGAAGGAACACCGGTACTAATTTTCAATCTTCACTGAAGTTGGATTACTCGTTCAAGCACGAGCCATGTATGTATATACCTATGTGTCTTCCCCGGCTGATTATGATTTTATCATGTTTGACCCGCTTTATTCTGAGGTCCGATTCACCTTATCAAAAACTTCCGGAAAAGTATTTTGTTTGCTTTGCAAATTTTTGCCGACTTAAAAATTTCAAGTTCTTTCTTTAAAGAAGCGAAAATGCTTCTGGATTTAAAAAAACAATTTGACTTATCTAAAAGCTAAAGACTTTACCTCTTATAATTGAGTTAATGTGCTTTTAGGTTATTTCCGAGTACCTAAATTAATTTTTTTTAAGCCCCAAAAAAATACCGGATCTTCTATAACTAGGTACCTACCGTTAGTAAAAAAAACTTATACGATATACCTATCTCAAAAACGGCTTTTATATATACATATATATATGTTTTTATAAAAATAATTCTGTGTACTTGTAGGTGTTCTATATTGTTCAAAAAACTACCAAAAACTGTTATTAACTAAATCTACCATACAAACTTTTTTGATTTGTTTTATCTTTCTCGTTATCGACTTCACTTGCAATCATATTTCTTCTTTAAATTTAAAATGTGTTACCATTTATAATTAAAGATATGTTTTGGATTTAAATATTGCATATATGGCGTTATTAATTTGTATGCTCATAATCTTACTGAACCCATCAAAATTACAGTTCTTATTTTTAAAAGAGGAAAAATATGGTTGGAGTATAATCTCGCAAGCTTGAGCTTAGGTAATTTTATTCACGGATATTTTTGACGTGACTAGAAAGTTTGCCCTGAAAATTATTGACACTGCTTGCGTAATTGGGCCTTTGATTTCATTTCATAAATCATCATTTCATAATCCACAAAAAAAGTACATATCGGATGCTCAACTTCTAACGACCAATGGAAATCAATTAAAAATTTCTTATTTTTATCCTGAACACACTCAATTACCTCCGATGACATCATACAGCGACCTAAATTTTTGACAAAAAAAATACAAACTGTCATTTTATTTGTCATTTAACTGTCACTCCACTGTCATGTAAAATACCTTTGCGAACTGCTGCAGCACCTTGCGTCGTCGTCTTCGTTTGTCCTGTTTGCTGTCGTAAAATTTGTTTATTACAAATCTCACAGAAAAAGAAAAATGAAAATTTTCAATAATAAATTGGCGAGTACACAAAATAAATGCAAGTGACAAAAAGCTAAAAAACTATTATTATTACCATCATGAAGTTAGTTAATAGAAGTGTAGATAAATCTTATCAGGGGTAAGTTTATTCTTTTATTTTGTTGTTGTAAGGAGGTGTATGAAGCGGAGCCTCTGATTTTAAGGTTATTAATAAATTTTTTTAAATTATTTATTTATATTTTATAGAACTGTAGTACTGATCCCAGAGGAACCTGAAGATATGTGGCATGCATATAATCTGATTACAGAAGGAGACAGCGTCCGAAGCACAACAATACGAAAGGTAGGTCAAAATATGTTTGCAGTCGTGAAAATCTACTAAACGTTGTCAATAAGATGTTAATAATTGTAAGAAAACTTTCAATTGCATTTCAAATTTAATAACAAATGTTTTTCAAAAGTAAAAACACCAAATCGATTAATTTTATCTTCGGTTTTTGACTGAATTATTAAAGCAGTTCAAGCTGTTCCATATAAGAAAATTTTCTTAAGATGACTCAAATGCGATCCCCAAAATCGATAAAGTTATACATTTTGTAACCTAAATTTGTGCTTATACTCCTTTAGGCATTCAAAGATATGTAGCCATGCCTCTTCAGGCATTTGATAATTTCAAAAAGAAGATGTTTTTGTAATTACATATATTTGATTCAAAATACGTATGTAATGTTTTTTCATTTAAGTTAATGTAAATGTCTTTTCCAGATAGCTTTCTTTAAATCAGAAACACAAAAGTAGATGAGTTGTCTTCGTTGAATGAACATTTCCTGAGTCTACTTTTGTTTATTATAAAATATATATTACATATTATAATGTGTGTACTTGATTTGAATGACTTTTGACTATTCACTAACATGAAATTAAAAAGTTTGGATTTAGGAGGTTTTTAATTTGGAAATAGAAAAGCTTTAGTATAACTTTGATTTTTACTTAGGGTGTTTTCCTTCAATTTGTAGATGATATCAATTTCTTGTATTGGCTTAGTCCAATTCCAACATTATCGTATCATTCAAAAACAAGTTCTACCTTAAAGAAATGGAGTGAAATTATGGACTAATAGTTTCGTAGATACATAAATAAAAGATACAGTTTCTTCTTTTCTGGTAACAACAACTGAAAACTCAATAAATACCTACCTCCCTATACGCTGACGTGATGACTCATATCTTCTTTAATCATTTCTTCATTTAATAAACACCATATTTTTTTGGGAACGACAGTAATTCTCACTGTTGAAATAAACTAAAATAAAAAAGGAATTCCATTTTCAAAATTAATAAAAACACCTCCAAAATAAATTTGATAGCGCGAAAGCTATGCAGCCTTTACTGCGAGTGTGTTATCACATAAAAAACCCATTCCAATATTATTATTTGAAAAGAAAAATGTTTATTTCTTATTAATTTAAATGATGGAGTTTGTAGATGCATCAACAGGTTATCTCAAATTTTTGTTGAAAAGTGGACTTAGATCACTTTCAAAATGAAAGACAATTTTATAAAAAAAATCTGCATTTCTAGGTACAAAATGAAACAGCTACTGGTTCCTCGACAAGTAATCGAGTTCGAACAACATTAACTATTCGCGTAGAGTCTATAGATTTTGATACTCAAGCATGCGTTCTTCGTTTAAAGGGTCGCAACATTGAAGAAAATCAATATGTTAAGGTATGTTCGTATTTTTGTTTTTAAACTTAATTTTGCTTAATCAAATTTTTAAATTCTTCTTGAATTTTATTAGATGGGTGCATATCATACACTCGATTTAGAATTAAATCGAAAATTCCAACTATGCAAACCCGAATGGGATTCAATTGCCTTAGAACGCATCGATATGGCGTGCGATGTTACTCAATCAGCTGATGTAGCAGCTGTTGTCATGCAAGAAGGATTAGCTCATGTTTGCCTTATTACAGCTAGTATGACATTGGTGCGAAGTAAAATCGAAATTTCAATACCACGCAAACGTAAAGGTAATGTCCAACAACACGAAAAGGGTTTGGCAAAATTCTATGAATCTGTGATGCAAGGAATTTTGCGACACGTTAATTTCGAGGTAGTTAAATGTATTCTAATAGCCTCGCCTGGTTTCGTACGTGATCAATTTTTTGAATATATGTATCAACAAGCTGTGAATTCTGACATTAAGGTAAAATTATTTTCTTAATCATAATTTACTCTTTGTATCTACATAATTGTTTTTTTTTTTTGTTGTTTTAGGTTCTTTTAGAAAATAAAAGTAAATTTATGCTGGTGCATTCTTCATCGGGTTTTAAACATTCATTAAAAGGTTTGTTTTTTTTTTTGCATCACATGATTTTGAGATTGAATTATTTTGTTTATTTTGTATTTATAGAGATTCTCCAAGAACCAGCTGTCATTGCAAAAATGTCCGATACAAAAGCAGCTGGAGAGGTAAAAGCTTTGGAGCAATTCTATACTGTGCTGCAATGTGAGCCAGCTAAAGCATTTTATGGAAAAAAACATATTCAAATGGCTGCTGAAGCTTTGGCTGTTGAGACGCTTTTGATATCAGACAATCTATTTAGGTAAGTTTTTTTTACTTGTTTACTTTGAATTCAAATGAAAAATGTTCTTATTTCAAATAATAATAACTTTTGTGTTAGGTGAGTTAAGTGGTCATACAAATATATTTCTGATTGTGTGTCTAATTCTCTTTGAAATGAATACATTTTTATTTTAAAAAATTATTATCTTGCTCGTTTGAGAGGTAAAAGTGTACACACCATATTTGGCTTCGTATGCAATAAGAGGTTGAAAATTTACATACATATTTGGTTGATTTTTTTATTTAAACAAAACATTTTTTTTTGGTTTTTAAAAAAGACGTCTTAAAACAATCCAAAGAAGTCATTTTAAGCAAATTTTATTTTTTCCTCTTTAAACAATAATTCATGAGGTTGAGGGTTAAAATTTTAAATGAAGAATTACACGAAGAACGTATTGAATCAATGCGCATAAGAAATTTAGGCAAGTTCAAATGAAACAAACAATACTTGAATATGATTATCGAAATAGAAGACGAGCAAGTTGCCATATACAATATTTAAATGTTCGGTTACCCATTCAGAATAATCCATAAGCCACTGAATGTGCTGCTCAAATAAAAAGATAAATTTGGAGAGTTAAATTCTCCACCAAAAGCATTATAAACATTGGATTCATGTATATACGAACATTGATGGGAAACAGAAATGGTCAAGTTGACGTCGCAAACAATACAAAAATTTGAAAAAAAAAGTAATTTTTTATTTAGTAAAACAGTCACTGCGAAGCGTGGCACGGTTCAGCTAGTATTATATAAAATAATTCTTACTTTTTATTATTACCATTTTTGAAAATTGCTGGGTGCAGTAACAGCTGCATTTAAGGGTTCAAGAAATTGTTTATTTGTATATGTATATATACATATACATATATATTTAACTAGTGTTATTTATAATTGTTTTAGGCAACAGGCCCTGTTGTAATGTATTTTTACCCTAAACTTATCTAATTTCAGTTAGATCTCAAATTCGATTAAATATTTCTTCTTCAAAATATACTTAACTATTCAAAAAAAGGCTTTATGAAAAGACTGCGTTAAAGAAAAAAAAATTGAAACAAAAGTTACCTGAACAAAATCATATCTACCCACACGTGTTTAGATCTTAAACTTTAGCCTACATAATATTGCTGTTTGAAAATAAAAAAAAAAGAAAACAACCCTGATTTTGTTAAGAAATATTTTGCTTAAGTTGACAATAACTTAATTGCTTATTTACCTACTAATTTAGTTGTACCTCGCCATCAACGTCGTTACACATGAACTCTTTTCCTTACATTCACCTTTATGTATATTGCACCTACATGTTGTTGAATCTATAAGCGGGCATTGACGTTTCTCTTCCTATGCCCCCCTTTTAAGTAAAAATAAAAAAAAACAACATACATAACTGTCTGTTGCCTTCTTTTTGCAAAGAAGTTAAATGTCTGAATTCCACGCATGGAAAACCACCACTAACCGCAAAGTTAGTATATAAAAAAAAATTAAATTAAAAAAATAGAAAGACGACATTATACCCATATATGTATGTATTTATTTTTGCACGGCCAAGGAACCTTCAATTCAATGCACGATAAAATGATGCCGAAGCCGATGTGCTCCAATTTGCCTATCAACAACAGCAGCATTGACTCTTGATCAAGGTTGTGTGAAGCAAATAAGGAGCTAAATGGTCGCGCCATTTAGTTTTTTACCTTTTTATTATTTCGTATTTTGAATTTTGTGCTCTGATGGGTGTTGTGTATAATATAGTCCGAGCCATATATGAGGCTAATTTGTATTCTATTGATGTCGCATAAGCATTAGTTGCACAGAAACAAAAAAATTCACTGTCTATACTTACCTGTGTGTCAATGGTCAAGCATTTCAACAAAAATACACAACGAATCATCTTTATAAAATAATTTATTATGTACAAAATGTCTTAAACTAATTTTCTGAGAATTCCAAAGTGTGTCTCTTCTTATCTTTTCTCTCTTTTTCTCTCACTCAACGGTATTGGTTCTTATTGCTATCTTCTTTACTACTTGACGATTGTTGAATTCTATTACGAGAAAGAATTCAATAACTTTTACGAGAAATGTAAGTGACCAAGTTAGACTTACCGACTACATTGCTTATCAGCCTTGCGAATCGCCTCGTTCATAGCACATTTCATGTGTTTTAATGTATCTGCCTGCATGGGTTGTTGCCTTTTGGTGATATCAGCTGTCGTCTTGGTCGTCGGTGCTGTTAAGTTCATCAACAGTTTATCATAGTAATCCGAGAGCGATTCTCTTCTCGGTAGCAGTCTTTTTCTCGACGATGTGATATAATTGTGAAATCTAAGCTCAGAGCTCGGAAAGTAAGTTTCCTTTAAGTTGGCGGGATATTTTGTTACACTGGGAACTTGTGGACAGCCACATTCCGAAATTATGTAATCTGGCGTTAGTTGCATTCTAATGAAACAAAAAAACAAAATACAAATCTGAAATTAAAACAAAGCAAAAGTGAGATATTTTACACCTTCTTTAAACAAAATGCAAATTGCTCTAATTTTATTAATGCAGAGTTTGGTCTTGCAAGACAAGCGCAATCATTGCTTAACAATCATCGTTGTGCTGATTGAAGGCTAGCGCTTAAGGCGTCGTCGGTTTTGTTTTATAAGGAATCCTACAGTCTTAATCCCACCGCTTTACATTATTAATTATATTTAATTAACCATCATGGCAGGTAGTAATGGGCATGTCTATTGATGGAGACAAACTCTATGTGGGCGGGCAGCAATAGAAACAAACAGACAAAAAAAAATCTCCCCCATTTTGGAAAGTGGAATTATCCAAAATAACACACGACAATACTTTTCTTGTAAATAAATAAAGTCGCACAAGTATTATTTGTGTTTTTTTGTCACCCCAACCACTCTAGATCTCAACATGTGTTTTCAATTGGATTCAGTTTCGATTTTGGTTTACAATTCGATCATTTGTTTTAACTGGCAGACAGATCTGTCGTGTTTGATGTGTCATGGGTGGATTTTATTTTATCTAAATGTACGGGAAATTCGTTGTAGATGTTTGTCTTTTTTAGAAAATGGAATTTCACATTTCTGTTCGGTGTAAATGAGTAATTTTTTGAAGTTGTTCGTTTTTGATAAAAATAGTTTAAATTTTAACAACAACTGTCGCAGCTCGTACCAACGACTTATTTTTTGTATTGATTTATTTTTAATATTGACATGATCTTGAGAGTGATATTGGAGTAGGAAGGGAAATTCCATTTAAAGTTGTTTTGGTAAAAATAAATTTCAAAGTCCAGGCTGTTACAAATTATTATGATGTCAAAATCTTGTTTGACTGTGCTGTTAAGTGCGTTGTTTGACTTTTTGTCTCCAAGTTGTCTGTTGGAATATTCGATTTTAAAATAATAATACAAATTCAAACTAAAAAACAAATGTTTTTATTTGTATTTATTTTAAATATGTACCTAATTTCACAACTTAAGCACTACTAATTGTAAATGTCTTTAGTGTAACTCTCGAAATATCTTACAATTTGTCTACTGCACTTGCTTTATAATATTCAAATGATATCCACATGAATAATCTTATACAAAAATCTAGAATGTTGTTCTATTTGATTTTATCTTCAGATTTGGCAATAAAACAAAAAAACGATCGAAAACACGGAACTATACTCAATTTAATTAACTAAAAAGTGTCTAACTTGTTCATTTGTTGAGATAATAAGAAGTACAATTGAAGTATGGAGTTTTAAAATTGTGTTCCATAAACAAACATTTCCTACTACTAGTATGTCGGCAAATTTAAATTACATACACATAAAGTGATTAAACTACTTCAAGTTTATCTGCAAGTAGAAACAAATATTTGAGTGTGTAACTATAATTCTTTGCTATGATATCTTATCATTTCTTGTTTTCTTTTACTCTTCTCTTCTCTCCATGACTTGAATTCTTATTTATTTATCAACTCTTGTATTAAATTGGTTTTTAATTACAAGTTTGTCACTAATACTTTTATGAAACTGTCTTCCAAATCATCATGACACTTTTATTTTTGTTTTGTACATAAATGCGAAACATCAATATCGAATAACTTTTGTACCACATATTTTCCGTTGAAAATCTTGATGAACCTTGCAAATCGTCTCAACGTGAATGGCACCTTTTTATCTGTAGTTATTAATCGTACACATTCCTTATGAAAGACAATCGTATGTACTTCCTACAATCTACAAGTGAATTCACAAACAATTATTTAAGTTTTAAATAAATTGCCCTCTTATCTGTTCAATGCAGAACAGATGGCGACAGTACCTACTCATAACACCATGGGTGGGGATTTAACTACAGCTCAGATTGAATTTAAAGTTAAGTTGTATATTTTCATACAACCCCTTTAATTGAGCTATGATACTGAGAAATTACATACTTAAATCGAATTAATCATCAGATTTTTTGTATGCTAGGCATCTATATTTTTTATATTCCTAGAAAGGTTGCACTTAGCAACAAATAAGTTGAATGTTAAAAGGTACAGGTAAAGTTTATGTACATTATACTTTTAACAACATAGACATTAGTATAGAATTGAATCAAATAAATAAATAAATAATTTGCTTCAGATTCTGATTGCCCAATCCCAAGATACCTATTCGGTTAAAGCAACTTAGAATAATTCTGAAAATTATTTGAAATAGCTAACTTCTTAAAGTTAAAGAAAAAAAAACAATAAAAAAGAAAAACATCCAGCAAACAGGATTGAATACAAAAAAAATTGCAGTCTTTTCTCGGATTGAATATTTTTCCAGATGCTCACACACAGTTGCAGGCAGTCCCAATAATTCAAAGAAAATTCTTTGTTCGAGAACTGAATTAATATAAACACATATAATGATCTTCCCACATCTGAAACTCCCGGGTTTATTTAGAGATCTATTGCGAGATCTCCATTGAAAGAAAATGCTCGTTCCCGTTCGGCTAATTTGACTTATAAATGCTATCAAATCACTATTCGCGCATACAGATTCTTTTAACGCAACATCAAAAAACCATTCAAAAAACCCTCTCCAACAAGCCATCATTATTACTCCTGCTCCACCCACAGAAACATATGGATTATCGCTTCTTTCGTTTACACAATAAATCCCACAGTATGCAACTTTTCTTTTAGATTTTTTGTTTTTGTTCGACAAATCTTTTCCGCTTGGGTCTTCTTTTTTTCCTTATAGTCTATACAGTAGTTTACCTCTCAAAGAGTTGCCCTTTTTTGTTTCCATTCGATTTGCTTATTTCTGTTTGGTTTTATTCATTTCCATCAATATAGTAAAAGATAGGACAAGCAATAACAGAAAATATGCATAAATGTGCAAAAAACAAAAGAATGAATATAGACGGAGGAGCAACAAAAGCAAAAGCCCTCCAATGGAATTTCTCTACTTAATGTAGGTCTTATTCTACTGAAGCTCTATCTGCTACCTATATGTATGTATGTTTATGCATATGGATAACCAAAAGAGACGAAATCTGAGCCATTTTTGTTTTACAGAAGTTAAAGCTCTGACTCTGATGGGAAGACTCGAATCCGAAAGTTGTGTATCAGGTTTACAAACTGGTTATCTGCTTGTAGGTACATAGTTTATATACCTAGTCTCCAAATGCATAACCGATTGGAGTTGCAACAATGACCTTTTCAATGAACTCCCTGTGTGTGTTATCTCGGGTTTCACAAAAATTATGGAATGCGCTCACACGGTTCACATGAATAATCAAATACTGAATGGGGTAGGCTTAAAGGGCTGTTAAATACTAACACTCTTTACTTGTTTATTGTATGTTTGTTTAAAATGAGACAAATAACGTTTTTCCTTATCGGTGTTGTCTTTCATTTTTTATCAGCTAAGGAATTTGAAACTTAAATAGTATTAACTTTGATAAGAGGGGGGTGGTTTTTTGTTTGTATGTTACCATATTAAGTTCCAGCACTATGCAATTAAAAGGGATCACAATTACAAGATTACGTAAAAACAAAATAAATTGAATTTATCAACAAATTCACACACCAGTTAATAAAAAAAAAACTATTATATTGCCAACACAATGGAAAAGGTTAAATGCATCACTTCATTCTAGAGTCAATCTCAATAAATGAACAACAACAACAACTAATCAAAATCAGAGCAGATTCCATTCTACAATACAATGATCATCATTATTACAACTCATCACCACCCCGACGAAATGATGCTTTGGCAATCTTAAGTAATCTATTGGCAACTTAATGAGTACGTCAAGTGGCAAACAATTTAATTTACCAACATCAATGTGCCAAGAAACCATTGACGATGTATATGGAATGGAGGGCCAATCTATTTTGTATGACATTACCTATAAAGAAAATTCCAATGGAACTCCTCTGAGAAATCTACTTTCACTTTGCGGTGTTTTACTTAATGTTTTCTCGTGTTTAAAAAAAAAATAAACCGGCGGCGGCGCCAACACAACTAAATATAGAACCGTCTTGGGGACAGTCACAAATGCGACTGAAGAAAATATTTTTTCTTTCATCAGCTACTAGCTCTGCTACTCTTGGTCTTCTTGGCTGAGTGGCTGGCTTACTTGGCTTGGCTGTGTTGTTAGCGTTGATGAGACGACTACACGTTTTTTTTTATTTTGTTGATCATTCCAATAAATAGTGTGTTGTTGCTGTTGGGCAAGTGTTAGGGAACCTTAAATAAAATTAATTATTTCATCGTTCTCTTAAAGGTGATCGGTGATTTTTATTCTCTCAAGCTAGTGATGATTTGTTTTGTATAATTTTTGCGTAGAGTAGGGTGAAATGTTTTTATTTTAGATATTGGAATTGAATGTAATTTTTATCCCAGTTGCTCTAATATAGAAAAAGAAAATGTGTACCTAATCCTTTTGGGGGAGGTAATTAGTGGTTATTCATTTTTAATCCAGATTTTGATTCAGATTGTGTTGGGGTTTTATATGGCGGTTAGTCTTGTATTTAAGAGCGATTCTTGCTCATTTTCAACTTTTGCAACCATTTGACTTGATTTTTGACTTTCTTTTGAATGGTTTAACCGATTTCCCTATTTATTCAGGAGCCCTTTAAGATAAAATAATACAAATCACATATAAAAATGTATGATCCGAAACAAATAAGTTATTCTAGTTGGCAATACGGATAAAAAATTTGTTTCGGAGCAAACATTTTTATATGCAATATGTTTTATTTCATCTTAAAGAGTTCCAGAATAAACATGGATCAAATAAACGGTTCTATCGCAGGTACCGTTGTTTTTGGAGTTAAAACAAATCAAAATTTTAAGAAAATCGCGTCTATGGTGTAGACTGTAGATCGAGGAGGTACTGAGAGACATACGGACAGACAGACTAGCGGGACCTACTTTTTTCGTATTCTCTATCATCGTACTGTCAGGTTTGATTAAAATCCTCAGCTCGATTTATTTTAAAAATCTATTTTTTCGGGTTTGGGATCGAAATCTTCAAATCCCGTTTTCCAGTAGTATGGTGCTCAAAGTAAAATGACATATGTATATCTTTACTATTTAGAGGAAAGTGGTGGTGTAAACGACACACATACCATTTCCTTTCATTAAATTTTGTCCGCATAATTTGGCATTAGGGAAATCAATTTTCGCCCCACTAGGGTTTATAAAATCTTGTAGGGTTTTAGGACAGCGAAAAATCAGAATACCAAAACTCAGTTGCCACGTTAACTTATAGTTTTTCTGTATTTGTTTCTTGATTTTCAAAGAGAAACAGAGAAAGCAAAGCCACAGAAGAACTCTCACGGTCGGTATGGTATATAATCTCAACTCTCAAGAACACAAGAAGATTCTCCTCTAACCTTTTGGCATTATTCGATGGTTACCGGCGTGTGGATTATTATTTTATCTTCTTTAATTGTTTTTCACATGTAATATCAGAAGAATGTGTGAAAATTATTTATTTTTTTTTTAAGCTTAGGTATAGCTTATGGTATTAACACTCTCTTTGAGAATGTAAAAGGTGTATGACCTTGTAAATGTTCTCTTTTGCAAAAAAAAAATATTTAAATATTATCAAAGATTAATTAGAAGCTATTAGAACCCTAGTCATGTAGTTGACGTGCAAAACGGATTTTAATTATTATTATAATAAGATTAAGTAAGTAAGATTACGCATACAAAAATCTCACTTTAGACATAATGTCATCAGTTATTTGCTTACTATATGATTCATTTCATCTGAAACCACCTGAGTTTATTTATCTTAAACCTGGTTTATCCGTTAATATCATTTTTTTCTCTTGAAAAGAGTTTAAAATCGTCTAAATATATGCAAACAAATGACTTTAATGGAATTTATGACACGTTGTTAATTAGAGTTGATAGAAACAGGATTTTTTACGAAATATCAAATAACCTTTGTTTCGTTTGAATTAATTTAACATTTTATTCTTGTTTATTTAACAACATAATGAGGCTATAATTTATATTTTAGGTGCAAAGATGTCAGCCAAAGAAAGGAATATGTTGCTTTGGTGGAATCAGTCCGAGATGCTGGTGGCGAAGTAAAAATATTCTCGAGTATGCACATTTCAGGGGAACGTAAGTAATCATTTTAAGAAAAAAAAATTTAATTTATTTTTATAAACTTTATATCCTCCTTGTTAGCCCAAATATAGTCAGAGTAAAATAACAGAAAAACCTACAAAGCCATTTGAGGAATAAGTTTTTAGACATTTAATATACATTTTTATATGAATTTCATAATATTACAATAATATTCTTGTATTCATTTAACCTAAACTTGGATTTTTTGCATAACTGATAATCCCTGTGGGTGTAACTCTGTCTTGACGTACCTCTACAAATCAAACAAAACCACCAACGAGAAAAAAAAACAAGATTTTCTAATGCATGACTAACTTCTGGTTCACGTGCGTACTAACAACTCCATTCTAATTGATGACTCACTACACCAGCTCTTGATATAGGGCCACAAATACACAACACAGGGGTTTCCTCATTTGCTTCAAGTCGAAAAAAGCCTATTTTAGATTATTTTCTTCTGTGCCTTTTTGTTTTTTTTTTTTTTTTTGTTAAAGATACAAAAGAAAAATATATAAACATTGGCACATAGCCCAACAGAGATCGTGTGCGATCTCTTCCTCTTCGGCTTCTACTTGTCATGATGATGGTTGTGTGTACCTTTGTGCATTTCAACACACTTTCTGCGTTTGTGGCAGACGACTTGGTGGACGAGGACACACATCTTGAAATTCTATTTTCGATAAAATGCACGCAGCACGCATAATATCACAAAAATCTCAATGAGGTCATTAAACAGAACATTACAAAACGCATAAAACGTCCAGCGGGATCAAGTTAATCATATTTTTAGGAATCCTAGATTTTTATGAGCTTTTTTTATTATTTCCAAAGCAACAACAAAAAAAAAACAAATACCTACACACAATGTAATTTTAATGGTTATTTATTTTGTTTCCTTTTCTTTTTTATTTATGGATCTTTCCTTTTTGACAGAATTATCACAGTTAACAGGAATTGCAGCTATTTTACGTTTCCCTATGCCAGAGCTTGAAGATAGCGACAATGATGATGATGGTGGTGATGATGATGATTCAGACTCAGATTAATCGAAATAAAACAAAAAGTTTAGAAACAAAAAAAAAAATAAACATTTAGTATAAGTAGCTAACGTATGCGCAGTTTTTTTAGCCTTAAAAAGATATCCAATAAAACAAATCAAAAAAAAAAGTATAAGAAACATTTATTTCTTATATGCAATTTTTAAATAAAATTTAAATAAAAAGAAAAACTATTTTATTTTGTTAAGTGATTTTTGTTTTTGATTAACTATTTTTCATTAAAAATGTTGGTTAAATTTTTGTCAAGTATAAATAAAAATGAAAAAAAAAAATATTAATAAATATATGTTAAAAATTAACATACATACATATTTGTATTGAGATAAAATAAATGTTTCAATTTATTACATTTTTGGATAAGATCTAAGACTAAAAATAATTTGGGATCCTATTTTTCCCAGCCTTTATTTCTATTAAATTTATTTTTTAAGTTTAAATCCTAGCTTGAACCCATCTTAAATCAAACTAGCTATTGATTGACAAAATTTCTCAAAACAAAACTTTCAAATCTTCAAATATAAAATTTAATTTCAAAATCATAACAAACAAATTATTAAAATAATTAGAAAATTAGATCTCGGATATCAGTTTCTCACTTTTGCCGTCAAAATGCTGAGGAACAAAAATTTTGGATTCCTTTTTGACGAAGCGAAATCTTGAGATCTCATTTCTCTGAATTCGCCTAATAAAACACAAAAAGGTACTTTTCATTTCTGACAATTTTGACACACTTGTACTGTTCTGGTCCGTTCTAATCTAATTTTTTCTTCATTAAAATAAACGTGTTTGAAAAGATGGTAAGTATACTAAACATTACAGATCTGCAAAATTGATGTATGATAAAAAAAATTGATCCAAGTTGTAACTCGATTAAAAAAAATATATTTTTTTTCCATAACCTCATTGTTTTCAGGTCAAATACCCGATTCTTTGGCTCGTGTGATTTTGTTTTAGGCTGAACTATATTAGGCAAATGGATAAGTAACAAATTTATAATCGCAAGAAATCTCTTATTAACAAATGGCGCTACAGTGTGGACCTGCGAATCAAGCAACTAACTGATCCAAACAAAATATCTGCTCAGACTCAAGATAGCTCTATCATGTTTCGCAAGCCAAGTAAGTTAAAATTCTGTTTTATTTTACCCATAATATAAATATACAAAATAAGGTTATATACTTGGGAGCAATATTTTGCTTATCTTCTGTTTATTTCGTCACTCTAATTTTTGTTGATGGATTCAAAATATTCGAACCGTATAATTTTGTTCTTTTTCAATATAACTTAAGTTCTAATCGGATCCTCAAAATTAAGGTATTCAAATTGGGGAACAAAAATAGGCTACAAAATTATTGCGTAGTTCTCTTTTGAAAAAGACTTCCAGTAGCCTTATGACTTACATAATATTTCTACGTAACTGTTTTCAAAGTAAACTTTTGGCCCTTATTGGAAGTGTCGTTTGTTTATCAAACAAATTTTATCATTTCGATTAAAATTCAACTTCTTCATCGTTCATTACTAGTTGTGTTTCTTGAAAAAAATAATAGCCAGACTCGGCAATTTTTTACTAGAAAACGATAAAATCAAATTTTGTTAATTTAAAAAATCTCCGAACAACAACCCAGAAAAAATAAATCAATAATTATTTAGTTCAAGTAGGTACATACTTTTTTTTTTTATTAAAATATATAGTCCATCTTCATTTTACTTACATAAACAAAAAATATTTATAGCTAAATTTGAAAAAAAATTAACACACATTTTATTGTACGATTTTCTTTGCTTTTTTCTTGTTAGCTTTTTTTGTTATCTTCTCAGCTTGGTCAATATTTTTTCGTTTCTTCTTCAACAACCACTGTTCCTTGTCTTTATCCTGTTTCTCACGAATAAGCTTTCTGAATAGATTTCTATGACGTGGTTTGACCATTCGTGCTTGCAGACGATGTTCTTCAACTGCATTTTTGTGCTGAGCTCGCTTGTTTTCTTTGTGTACCTTGCCAGATGCAACAGCCATGTTACTTTTCTAAAATAAAAAAAAGAAGTTTTAAAATGTACTTTTTGAAAGAAAGAAATGAAGACTTACCTCCTCAAGACGTTTCTTCTCTTTTTCATCCACCTCCTCATCATCACCACTTTCTTCGTAACCATCCTCTTCATTTACATCACCATCTTGCATATCGGCATCAAACTCGGCCTTCTCTTCTTGATAGGCTGCTTGGAGCTGGGCATCGATCAAATTTTGATTCATTTCATCATCTTCGTTCTCTTCATCATCTTCTTCAGCATCACTTTGTTCTTATAAAAGAGAGTAAATCATAAGAATTCATAGAATTAAGAAAAACTAAAGACTTACCATGAGTTTCAATCAAAGAAGGATCATGCAAAGCCTTCTCCTCAGGTGGAACATACGTATCCCGCTTGGCATCGACAAACGGCGATAGATGTGGAGGCAAATCAACTCCTATGAAGTACTTGTTAGTGGGAAGTAGATTTCTCTGATTGACACAGTCAAACACCCATTGGGGTTGAATGTAATCCCTGGAGATGTATTGTTGTGCCAGAGCTGGACGATCGACAATTTGATGAGTAATGGTCTCATCAGTTTCATCGAATGTCGCCCCATCAAAGACGGTCTTATCCCAAGATACCTTTCCACCAAATGAACGAATTAGAATGACTAAAGGCTCCCGGGGGACTTCGCGGCTAACAAAGAACTTCAAGCCCTTAAAAAGTGACTTGAGTTTGCGAATTTCCTGGGCTTCTTGCTTCATTTTCAAAACTCTCTTCGAGTCACCATCTTGCTCGAGGAGTTCCAAATCGATTTCAACATCCTCGTCTTCCTCCTCGATTTTGTCAAGCCGAAGGAGTTCATGATTGAGGGCAGCAATTCGGTTCGAAACAAATGAACTCTCATCTTTCAGCGTGTCCTCACTATCGGCCATCACTCCATCTGGGAATTGAGGTGGATAGGCCATGTTGATGCTGTGAAACAAACGGAAGTTTGTGAAGCCCAACATGATCGTATAGAACTCGACAAAGATGGACATCACTTTGAAATCGACTTCGGTTTTCGAGTGTGGCTTAAACGGATAGTAATGTGGGACGATCCACGTGACCTTTTGTCCCTTGATGTCGGCTTGGAAGTAGTACCCTTTGATTGAGATGAACACTTTACGAATGGCCCTGGCGGCTATAATATAGTGAAGGAATTCAACGGTCAAACGGCGGCACATGGCTGACTGTTCACGCGATATGAGACGCAGCGAAGGGAAGGTACTGAAGAGGAACAACAAAGTCAGACAATCGTCCAAGTCTTTGACAGCATCAATGAAAGTGGGATAGCGTTCCTTGACGATGTGGTCAATTTTGAGTTCGGGATAAAGGGCGAGACGCCGTTTTAAGTTGCGGAAGTCTTTGATTGCTCGATCACGTCCCGATTTTTTAGCAAAGATCTAAACAAAAATAGGATTCTCCAGTTTCATGATAATTTCATTGGTTCTAAAACTTACCTTGTAGTTACGAAGTGTCCATACAATGGGTTCACTCAAGAGGAACCTTATGTCCTTGGCATGATAGAGGACCTTTATTTCAGATGATCCTTTTTGTGCTCTTCTTCTGTGTTTTGGCTCACGGGGATAGACTCCCTTAATAATGCACAATCGACGGAAATCATTTAGAGACAGCTGGAGCTTCTTCAGGGCAGCCTTTCGTGTAATATACTGAGCAGCCTCACCGGACTGATACTGCAATCAAATAAAAACAAGCATGGTTTTTGTATCAATTCATTTAATTTAAAATTTAATTGTTTTTAAGGGAAATTTTAAGGAATATTAATATTTACCTTCTTAGGACGACGCATTTGTTAAGATTTTAACAAACTTTTTTAACTTGAACTTAAAATATGTTAAAATTTTGTAGAAAATATTTTTCCACACAAAATACGCACGTTTTTCAAATTTGCCTTCACAAATAAAAGGAAAGTGTCAAATATGACAGCTTCGTTATTTTGGTTTTAACTGTACCAAATGTCAATAGTTTTTTGTTTGCGAAGAAAATGGAAACATTCAACAAGCGTATAGTACTTTATTTTTTCGAACGCTCTCAGTTTCTCAGCTTTGGGTCTTAAAATATTGCAAATCTACCAACACGCCTAATAACAGCTTTGAACACTGAGAACAGACATAATTATTATATTTATTTTTAATTATTTTATTCTCCACTATCGCATAACAAATGTTTTCAATCTAGTACAATATTGATACGAAATAAATTTATAGCGCATCCCTGGTTAGTACTAAGTACAGATTTACAGTTATTTTTCTTGCAACAGCAGATTCTTCTTTTGTTTGAGGTGCTAGTGAGTAATTTATAATTGTAATTGGTTGTTTTAATTTTCTACAACGAAAAAAATTTTAAAATGGTGATCATTGAAGAAGTAAGTAACTAGTTAATAATTATCTATTTAAAAAAAGTAAACATATTTTTGGTTTGAGGCAAAAGGCACTTTTCCATTTCTGTAAAATTAAATTTTTTGTATTGGAAGAGAGTGGACGCGTTCAGTAAACATTTCTTTGAATACTATTTTCTTGAATAATCTTTTGATTAAAGGTTCCCCCACACCAACGCGAATTTTCGGTGGCTATGACGAAAATAACAATAACAACATGTGGTTGTCAATGAAAACAACACGTTGTTATTGTTTTCGTCGTCGCCACCGAAAATTCGCGTTGGTGTGGAGGATCCTTAACGGTTAAGGTAAATAAGAAGATAAAATAAGGCTATAATTAAGCAAAATAAAACACATTGAACACATTTTTATTTATTTCTATCATCCTATTGTTAAAAAAACTGATTTTTTTCTAGATCGAAATTAACAACTGCTTTTCCATCGAACATTTATTTTTGCGCTTTGGAAAAAAACATTTTGTTACTATATTCCACTGCCCGATTTCATATAAATTAAAAGATAAATTAAAACTTGCGATTCAACCGTTTTTACTCAAGAATTTCGTTAAAACACCTTTGGAATGCAATCCTGGTGTGTTCAGAAAACTTGCAAATGTTCGAATTAAATTTATTATTCCCAAAGGAAAGGTAAACTATAAATAATAATGTTTAAAATTAATTTATATACCTCTAAGCTTAGTTTTAAATGTAACAATTAATGAACAATTCTTAAGTTCACCATCAAGGTCGAAAATAAAATCATAAAATTCGTAAATTACAGTTTGAAAACAACGTTTGTGTTGATGCTATGAGAACAGCTCAAAAACCCGATTATGTTCATTACTATTTCGATAATGAACAATTCATCGACCACATTCAGGTTTTCCACGAAAGATGTCGAATTGATGTTACATCTTTGTTTCCATGTTTGAATCAAGTATTTTCAAATGAGAAAAAAAATTTAATGAGTATCTGGGTAGCAAATGAATGTCCCTCAGTCAGGTGAGGAATCGAAAAGACGTATAGACACCATAAATATAAGGATTATATGTATATTGTTTTCATCAACAGAACTGATAGTGAAAAATTATATGAACTACTTGCCAATTATTTGCAAGTATCCCATCTTCGATCTGAATCTGAAGTACGAGATATTGCAAAGCTTACAAACTCAATTTTAACAATTGACAGACATACTGATCTCTTGGAGAAACGTACTTTCTTTGAGGTGGCAAATAAAATTGGTGAAATATTCAATTATATTACTTTTGGAAAATACTCTGTTCATTTCCGTATTCCTTTGGCTGGACGAAATGTTAGAATGGAAGAACTTGTGAGTAATATTTATTGCACAGAAGAATGTTTTTTTTATAGGCTACTTATTTTAAATATAGAAATGGGAAGACATGGATTTATCAAACACAGAGACATATATCGAAAACATTAATGCGAACACATCTGTCCTTTGGAATACAATGGAACCAGGATTAAAATATCTTTTAAAAATTGCTCAAAAGATAGCTATGGCAAAAAATCTGGGACAACATTGCATTTTTATTAAAGACACCACTTTACTTAAGAACTTTCAAAATCAAGAAATGATTAAAGAGGCAATATTAGAAGATGATGGAGCAAATAGCGAAGCGGTAATTGTTTTCTATATTTTATTATTTTAATTATAGACAGAAATGTCTAGAGTCGGTATACCAAGAACTTATTCCTAAGCAGATATAGAAAAATGTATACTCCGAATATCATTTCCTTGGGAAAAAACATAAAAAGACCTTTTCCAATTTATCTTGCATCATAGAATTTTTACATATTTGTAACCATAAAAAACTCGGAAGCTGTTTTATTGTAGTCCTTGCGTTTTCTCTAGTTAAAATTTCGTTGATTTGACTTTAACGCTATGTGAATTTGCATTTGACTGTTATACAAACTTACTGCAATTGGGTACATAAAAATACTTTCTTTTAAGCTTTTTATTTTTCCATTTTACTGATTGGTGTAGGAAAAATTCAAATGCACAAATCAAATTACTAATGCAGTATCTTTTGCTGTTACTCATAGAACTGGAAGAACAAGAATTTCTTAAATCAAATTGTAAATGTGTGTAATGACATGGAGATAATGGTTTTTATGAATTATCACGGTGGACTACCATTACCACCTGAAAATGCAAATATATTAAAATACCGAGATGCTGAAGAAATTCCCGAACAACAGTCGATATATGTTTCAGAACAATCAGAATCAATGGAATTAGAAGAGTTTCTTCGCTTGATAAAACCAGCAACTCCTTTGGAAACGGGAGCCGTTTAAAGTTTAAATAAATTATCATTTCAAAAATTAATAAAGAGAATTTATTTGAAAAACAAACGAATAAGTTATTTATAAATGGTATCTTGTACTCTTTTTTTTCGTTCTCGTTTACTCCCCAAACCTACCCATTTCTACCATTTTTAGCCCGAAATACTGTCAAAGTTCATATAAAAAAAAATAATCTGGTAGAATCTGGCAGTTTCGGGCAAGTACGCGAACAGACCTATAATTGGCAGCAAGAGAGCTATCATTTTGACAGCAAAGTCTTGAGTTTCCAGCAAGCTGAATTATAAAGATTGGAATCCTCAGCTGTCATTCTGGTTTGCCTGCAAGCTAAACAAAATGGCGGACAGTGGAGAAATCATATTTTTGCACTAGTGTGCGTTAAAACATGGAACACTAGTGCAAAAATATGAATTCACCACTGTCCGCCATTTTGTTTAGCTTGTAGGCAAACCAGAATGACAGCTGAGGATTCCAATCTTTATAATTAATTCAGTATCTTTGCTTTTAAGACAGCAAAGCTGAGAAATTTTGCTGAGGAATCCTGTTTAGGTAACTGAGATTGCTGAGATCTCCGAGATCTCATTTTCCTGAACATGCCTACTATTTTTGCACTAGTGTGCGTTAAAACATGGAACACTAGTGTAAAAATATGAATTCACCACTGCATAAATTGTTTATGCCAATCACATCTATTCATCGACACGAGATGAAATTACAATAACAACAATGTAAACAAATGGGTTTTGGGGGATGGAACGTACGAAAGATTCCAATCTTTATAATTCAGTATCTTTGGTCAAAACTCTGAAAAAAAAAAATTTTGGATTCGCTTGCTCACTTTTTGAGTGAGAAAATTCTCTGAGATCTCATTTTTCTGAACACACCAAGTAAGAGGGGAAAATGAGATCTCCCCGGTCAACGAGACGAGATTTTTTTGACATTCCTCTTCACACACACAGTGTGTGTGTGTTCAAAATTTTTTAGGAAACGTCAAAATCGAGTTGAAAAAAAACACCCTTTAGGAACAGGTAATGCGAACTACAAAAAATGCAATTTGATAAACTTGTTTCCTAGTGTACCCCATTTGACATTTTAAATGAAATTCCTTTCTTACTGTACTCGGACCATCGACAAAATTCCCAAATTGCACTTTGCAGAGACTTTCAAAACAAAAGTGAAAATCATCGGGTGATTTTAATTTTGTTCTTTAATTTTTACCCCAAAAAAAAAACGAAAAAATACAACAAGAAAAAATTGCAATCACAAATCAGCAAGCAAATTATCTTCTAAGCAAATTAAATGCTTATTGATTAAAAATTTATATTAAATTGACTAAAATACATAATGAGCAAACATACATATTCCACGGCGAACCTCACTGATGCCCAACTCAAAGAACAGGGCAATCAAATGTTCTCGGCTCGCAAATTCGATGATGCTATTAATTGTTACAGCAAAGCAATCGTAAGTCGTATAATTTTAAAAGAATTAGAAATAAAATAATCGGCAATTAAGTTGAACTTATAAAATCATTTCGATTTACTTGGGGGGGAAAAAAATAAAATAAATCAATAACATGATGAGGACAAGAGACACCTCTATTGGAGGTGCACTTTTATTGTTTTTTTTTTTTATCTGACCAAAAACCAAAATATGTACTTTATTTGCAGATTAAAAACTCAACAAATGCCACATACTTTACGAATCGAGCGCTCTGCCATCTGAAGTTAAAACGCTGGGATCAATCATGTCAAGACTGTCGTCGGGCATTGGACATCGATCCGAGTCTAGTGAAGGCACACTTCTTTCTCGGGCAGTGTCTGATGGAGCTGGAATTGTACGACGAAGCAATAAAACATTTGCAACGGGGTATGTGGGTTGTTTTTCGACGGATTAGAACTTGTTTTCTTATTCATCTGGTATTTTTTTTTTATTCTGTTTTTGCAAATTCCTTTATTTCAGCTTACGACCTAGCCAAAGAACAAAAACAAAACTTTGGTGATGATATTACATCGCAGTTGAGATTGGCGAGAAAGAAGCGTTGGAATGTTTTGGAGGAGAAACGCATATGTCAAGAAATTGAATTGCAATCATATCTTAATAGGTTGGTTTTTGTGAAGAGGGGTGCATTATTTAACTTTCTTTTACTATTTCTATAATATTTCTAGACTAATAAAAGAAGACATGGAAAATAGATTGGCAAAACTTAAATTGGTGGATGATGTGAACGAGGATCATTTAAAAGATAAGCAACAAGAAATCGAACAAGAATGCGTGAGTTTTTGAAGAAAAATTTCATTATACATTCCTATGTAGGTAGTTTTAAGAAATATTTTTTTATTTATTTCATCTCTCAATTTCGATTACCTTTTTTGATTTAATTGGAAGAAAAGAACATTTTCGAAAATATTGGGGAGACCTTATGAATTGTAGAACCTTTAAGTAAGTCCATGTTGCATGGAGTACCTACTAAAGAAACGAAATTTTTTCGTCGCTTTCTTTGACAAGAGTTTTGTTTCCAAAATTGTTTCTATATTTTTAATCGAACTTCCTACTTTCTATTAAAAAAAGAGCTTTCAAAAGCGATATCAAAAACTTTTTGCAAAATATTATAAATTGAAACTTAAAGTAAATACATATATATGTATGTGTTCGAGCTGAGTTTAGGACTTTTGTGTCGAAAAATTTTATATCACAAGTTTTTCGAGGATTTGTATTAAATTTTTGTAGGTGCAACTATACGAAAAGAAGAGCATTATAAATAATAGTAAGGTTGAAACCCATAAATTGTATTTCAATGGGGGGTTCAATATAAAATCTGAAAATTCACATCTGAAGTTATGTCATTGAATACAAAATAACTCTGAAATTTCAGTCGAAAGTCATTGTGTTAAATTCTTGAATTTACCTAAGGATATACATTGAAGCGAAATAAAATAGAATTTTTATTATATTATATTCGTTATTTAGAAATTCAACATGCGAAACTCTGAGGATGTAACTTTATAGGTGACTAAATCAGCAACAGATTTTGTCAAGTGTTTGTAACTATGTCGTAAATTATTTTCTTGTTTTTCTACTGTTTTTATTATATAGGTACATCTCCTATGACCTAGTAAAAATAGCAAAACTATCTAAACTTCAATTAAAAATTATTCCACGATATTCTGATGGAGAATTCTTGGAACATCTTTTAAGAATAGTTAATATTTTAATCATAAAAAACAAGTTGGTTGCGCAACAGTTCATATAAAATCTCAACCATTACTGTGTGCCTATTGGGATGACCAGCAATTTTGTCACTGAATCCGAACGGTTAAGGTGAGAGGCACTTTTTCATGACAAGAGATACTTTTTTAGGAATTGTCAATTCATCGCAAGAGGCATTTCTGTTTTCATTTGACATCGGTTATGATCGAACTCAAGACCTATGGACTAACCATTAAGCCAAGGGCTACTGCAAAATCATAAATTCAACTTTTTTGTATAGCTGATTTTAACATTTTTCCACTACAAACAACTTTCATCAGAATTTTAAGATGAGAAATATTGTCTGAAAATTCATCCTTTGAAGGTTTGTTTGGTAACGTGAAATTTTATGCGAATTGGCACAAATGTTCACATTTTACTGCCAAAACCCAATTTGATAAAAAAAGTAACCAAACAGACATTATATGCCTGGTCAATCAGTAGCCCTAAAAATTCAGAAAACTGTAAATTCAGATGGAAAACGTAGTGCGTTGAACCCATGGACAGGACCGCGTAATTTTTCTTTGCTTCTTTGTCAAAAATTGTGTATTTAAACTTATCTTTCTACATTTTTAATTGAATTTCCTACAGCTTAAACCAAATAAAAACTTTTTTTCAAAAATTTCTGAAAGTAGTATAGTTGTTTTTATGCTCCATCTGTTGCATTCTTAAGACCCCCAGATTTTTTTTAACGGTTTTCAATCGAACCGGTTATTTAATATTATTTTCAAATTACATCGCTCTATGTTTTTCTACGTTTTTCTTCTTTCATAAATTGTTTTCTCATCATTAATTTTTCAATGCTTATTTTTGTCTCGAGTATTTATCATTTTTTCCTTAAATTGTCTTTCATAAATTGTTTCATCATTACTTCTCATCATTACTCTTTCAACTAATATTTTAATCGCGTGTTTTTTCGAGTTTTCTATCATAAAATAAAAAAAAAACTTCATACATTGCAGGATGATCACATAACTGAGCTAAATAACATATTCGCGAAAATAGATGATCGAAGACGGGTAATTTTTTTTTTAAATTTTAGACAACAATAACATTGGATATTAAGTTTTTTTTTTTATAAACATTCTATCAGAAACGTGATGTGCCAGATTTTCTATGTGGCAAAATAAGTTTTGAAATTTTAACGGATCCCGTGATAACTCCGTCTGGCATCACATACGAACGGAAGGATATCGAAGAGCATCTACAACGAGTGGGGCACTTTGATCCAGTAACACGAGTCAAACTGACCCAAGATCAACTTATTCCGAATTTCTCGATGAAAGAAGTCGTCGATGTGTTTCTTGCCGAAAACGAATGGGCTCTGGATTTTTAGAATTTAAGTATTATCGACAGCTAAGATAGAGTATTTCATCAACGTATAAAAAAAAACACATTCTCCTAAACATTATAATATTCGTTCGTATCCACCATTGCCACTGATTTTCAACAAAAAAAAAAACAACATTAACAAAACGACATCCAATGTCCTTTGTTTGAAAAAAAAATATATAAATTATAAAATGTTTGTAAAACTGTTTTATCTAATTTTATGATTTGTTTTTATTTTTTTTTTTGCTATTTAATTTTTGTCACGAATTTAAATTGCAAAAAAAAAACTGCTGAAAGCAAAAGTATCGTGTTGTTTAGAATTTATCTAATTTTCTCCTTGATTTCTTTCCATGAATTGTAAATATTGTTTTGAAATCTAATTTATTTAAACAACAAAAAATGAACATTTTTTTCTAGTTACATATTTAAATAAATAAAAAAACAAACAAAGTATTCTTTTATAAATAAATAAATAATTATTTAATTGAATTTTGAACATTATTAATTGACAAAAACAAAAACGAATGTAAAACTAAAGCAAAAACAGTCTCGAGACAATTTTTTTCCATAACCCTGAAAAAATATATCAAATATACAGTTATTTGGAAAAAGAGTATCGAGATGGTTATAAAAAAATGCTTTCCAAATAAAATATGTTTTTATTTCCATGTTATTTTATTGTTTTACTTGAAGACGAAAATTAATTAAAAAAAGAAATGATCATAAACTTAGCGTTATATTTTGAAATTACAAACTTTTATAACAGGGCTGGATTTGGCATTTTATTGTTCTTCAAAGAAGCACGTGGAAAAAATTTGGCGTATTCCCCCTTGGTTCCCTTATTTTGCCTTTTTTATTTTGTTAATCGATTTAAAATTCTCCTAAACCAAAGCGGAACCTTCGGAATGAAGACGAAATTTTGTGTACCCAAACCAACGTGAAGATGCGATCCAGCGAATTTCATGTAAAATATATTGACAGCCGAAAGTTTCGTCGTCTTTTCGAATGTTTCGTTTTGGTTTCGGAGAGCCTTTATTTAATTTTGATCGTTGGAAAACTGCAAAGATATGCTATTAAAATTGTATTTTGAGATTATTTTTATTTCTAATTAAAATTTTTCGCAAAAAGTTATTTTTTTGTAAATTTTCTTGAGGTAGGTATTACTTTGATTTTTCTTTTCAAACATAAGGTTGATAACATTAGGGTTTGTTTGTGCTAGGACACGAAAAAGGTTTTTTTTTTTTGTTAAACGTCAAATTATTTTATAGGAAAACTTGACGAAAATTAGTTTTAAGTCCATTTTGTTAAATTCCTTCATTTGTCTAAATGTGTGAAGAATCCAAATCTTTGGATATTGGCATTTATTACAGATGTCGTTGCTTTATCGATAAACGACTTTTGTCTAACGTCGATCATCAGAAATTCAAGATAATTGAAACTCTTTTGGATACCAATTTGAAATTGCCTAGTGCTTTGCTACCACCGACTTTTTTAGCACTACTGTTGAACGACTCTCTGTTAAATATGTACATTAAAATTTTTAAATAATTTGGACGTCTTTGGTACACTGAGCGAGCACTGAATGAGTTTGAAAAACAGTTTCTTATATGTCCCTTATAAGCTTCCTTTGAATCATGCTATAACCAAAAGCTTTCATTTTGTAGATAAAAATGTTATGACTTAGTTGATTTAATGCCCAATCGGATTAACTTCGCCATTAGATCTTTGCCCAAAAAGATAAGTTTTGCTACAGGATATTCCTATAAACAAAATAAAAAAATAAAAAACAAAAACACACGTTTTCATATTACGTTACAATCTTTCTTTATTCTTTTCTTTCCATTCAGTTTACATATTTATTTTTTACATCGAGAGCCTTTGCTAGTTGTTTTTGTTTGTTCTGGCATATTTTTTGTTGTTGTTGATATATACACTTGTGTTTATGGAATCAATTTAGCGGTTTCATTTACTTATATATTTTTATTTTAAATTTCTCTTCCGTTTCTGTTAGGTGTATATTTTATTTTGTTTTTTTTTTTTTTTTTTATTTATATTTTTTAATCTTAGCACACACACCTGCTCATAAATTGAATAACTCCTTTTTATATATATATGTATGTATATATATATTTTGTGTATATATAATAAATATTTTAATTGTTCTTTTATTTATATTTTTTTATAAATAATCCATATCTTTTCCCTTTTTTGTTTTGCTTATATACTCACAATTACTATAACAAATAACATAGTTTTGTCTCTCATTTAAAATTTAGATAAACGATATGTTTATAAACTTAATAGCTTTAAAAATATAATTATTTTATTTTTTATATATATATTTTTGTTTTCATTGTTTTTTTTATTATTAAAATCAAATATACAGGACTTAATTAAATTTTGTTTATAGTTTTTTTTTTTTTTATTTTCATAGGTACACCTAATAATTTTATACACATTTTTTCGTTATATTTTATTTTATTTTTATATTATAATTTTTTATCGCTCCATTATTTGTTTTTTTTTTTGTTGAGTACGAAATGCATGCACAGCTAGACGAATAGTTTATAGATACCTATTTTTGTTTTAAATATAATACATTTGGTAATTTTTTTTTTGATTCTTACCTACCAGGCAAAACTTTTTTGTTTTTTATTTAACGCTTCTTTAAAGAAAAGATTGTTTAATGCACATTAAACTGAAGGTTTTTTTTAACTACATAGTTACAGAAAGGCAAATATAAATAATGCACATAAAGCTTAGACATTTAATTAAAAAAAGATAATTATTATTTAGCATTGTAGGCGTGTTAAAACGGGAAGACACATTTCAAATAATTTTTCAATTCCATTGTTTTTTTTTGTTTGTTTTTAATTGAATCAAAAAAATATACAAGATTCACCCCTCAAAGAAGTGTAATCGACAAATGAATATAATGTTGATCATATGATCATAATATCACCTGATCCATAGATACCCTACCCAAAACCTGAGCCTTCTTTCAAGTGAAGAACCTCTCGAAGAAGTTTTCAAACTAGAAATTAGAATTTTTAATGTCAAAAACTTCAAATTTAAAAAGTAATTGAAAATAATTCACTGTAGCATACAGATAAAAAAAAACTCCTCTTTTTTTAAGGATTTTTTGATAATAATTTTATAGGCGCGAACAACTTAGGTTCGTTTTTAGTGTTTTTTTTTAGAGAATTTTTAGAGAAAATAAACTCTTTTTAATCTGTAGGTGAAATATACATTTCAAAATTTTCAAAAAACTGTCGAACGGGGATGATAGCATTTTATATTTTTGTTGATAAATCAACAAATTACTCTTTAATGATTACATCGATATGATGGATTTTTTTTCACAAGCAAAACAAAATATTTTGATATACACGTGAATGTTTCATTTAATGTGCCTCAAATTTTTTAAATCTTCTATCTTTCGAGTCCAAATCTTAACCACCATTTGTTTTTAATTATCAAAAAATTCCAATTGATTAAATTTTATTATTATCATAATTTATACAAAATTTGGATCAATCGTTTCCCTCCGACGCGACGCACGAAACCTAACTTTTAGTTAACTGAGAATACAATCAAAAATATTTATAGAAAATAATTTTTTTTGACAAATCTCAATATTCTTTGTTTAATAATTCTGTAATTAAGAAGTTTTTGTGGCAAATTGCACCATTCTGTCACATTTAAATTTTGTTCCACATCGCAATAAAAAAAGAGTCCACAACAAAACCCTGACATCCTCGAAGTTTCCTGAACTGAAAACGGTTCATGACTCAAGAATTAAGAATTCTCTTAACCACTTAATTCAAATAGAAAATTAAGTATGAAGCAGCTTAAATAAATGACCTGTAATTAAAAATGCAACATTAAAAATAAAACAAAAACTAACCCAACTACATTGCTTTTGTATGGTAAATAAAAATTTCAAAATTTTAATCTAACATCTCAATTATAAAATGTGCCTTCCAATGTTGGAAACTCTAAATTATAGGTAAATAATGTTGCTGCCCTATTATAATAATTATTGTTTTTGCCTTCAACATTTATATTTTGCCACGAAATGCAAATCCCATTTCCGGCCATTCTTATACCTATACATAGATACATACATGCATAGCTATACACATACACAAACGTACAAATGTATTCATATCGTTATTCTACCTGAAAATCAAAATATTGAATTTATTTTATTGCAGCTACAATGTCTTCTTGTTTGTTTGTTTTTTTTTTCCTATTTTGGTAGGAGAGAGTAAGGTTCAAGGGGCAAAAAAAAAAGAAACACAAAATAAAACACTTTACTGTCCAAGTTTTGCAGGACTCAGGAGTAATTCGGGTTCAAAGTTTAACGCTGCTGCCGATGGCGTTGGTGGGGGTGGTATCAGTGTATTTCCTAGCATACTAATACTACTACTACTAGTTGCCGCCGTTGCCAAATTTGGCGGTGTACGCGTTTTGGACTCTATGCTGATGCTACTGCTGCTTCCTGGCAGTGGTGGTGTTGCCAATTTCGATGTAGGCAACAGCAGTAGATTCCCACTATCTATTACCTGGCCAGGTAAGATATTTGTTTGTTGTTGTTGTTGTTGTTGTTGCTGCTGCTGGTATTGGGTCATCATTGCTGCCTTCGTTGTTATAGATGGCGCTGGTGATGGTGATAGTGATGATGGTGAAGGAGACGCTGATGGTGGCGCATTGTTGTTGTTTGTTGTAACTATTGCCCGAGTATATTTGTGGGGAGTCGATGGGGGTAAATCGAAATTGCTATTAATGGTTGGTTGTGAATGCTGGACATGCAATGACATTGATTGTACTGCTGATGGCGATAGAGTATTCGAAGAGGTCGAGGGTAGCACTGGTGGTGATAATGGGGGTGGTGTTTCTTTCGATGTTATAGGCGGCGACGGCGACGGCGTCGTCGTAGTTGTTGTTGTTATTTTCGTCGTCGTCGTTGTAGTCGGTGATGGCGGTGGTCGTATTGTCACGCTTCCTTTTGTGCTGCTACTGCTACTCGCAGAAACATTTGCTGTAGGATTTATAACCATTAACGACGTTTCCATTAATAAATCACCGGATTCACTTGACGTTTGCGTCATTAGATGTTGCTTTTGTTGAAGTTGGTGCTGTTGATTTAGTGACAGTCTTTGTCGCGACAATTTACTCGAGGTTCGTTCTAATGGTGGTCGTTCATTGACAATACTGGTGGTGCAAGTAATGGGCACTACTACCATTGTGGTATTTTCATCTTCGTCATTTTCTTCGTCCTCGCTTATTTCACAAACATTCGTAGTTTCGAGTTTTTTCATTTCCAACGGTGCTTCTAAATAGAATAAAATTATAACAAATGTCAGAAGGTTTTTTTTTTTTTTTTTAATTTAACTCTAACAATATAATTTTAATTTATAAATTTTATACCAGTCAGATGCAAAATGAATACAAAACATTTCTTTCAGTTTTTTTAAAGCGATTTTGTTTTTATCATTTTGAGAAGCAGAAATTATTTTACAATTTCGTGTTCTAACCGTTATTGTTTTTTTTAAAAATTGAATTTTTTCTACGATTGGTATAATCCAAAAACTGTGGATCTACATTTGCACAAAATTTGTTTTCGCACATTATTTGATTTTTTTTTCAAATCGAGGTGTGCATAGCTCACCAAAAAGACTACAAAGTTTTGTATTTATTTATTTGCTGATTGGTATAAAAACTGGCATATGTCACATTTAACATAACAGGCGAAAAATTTGTTAAAAATAACTTAAGTAGGTGCATATCTAGTGAAACATTTCTGGGTTGAACCATTTTGTACCAATCCAATATTGGTACATTTTATACCAAACTAATATTGGTACATTTTATACCAATCCAACATTGGTATAAAAACTGGTCTGACACACATAATTAATAACAAGCGAAAACTTTGCCATAAACTGACAAAGATATACATAGATTAAAATATTCACTATATGCGTTAGACCAGATTATACCATCAGAAGATATTGAATACAATAGCAATAGATACATATATCAACTTTATGAACAAAACCAACACATTATTTATCAATAACATGAGATATGTAATTGGCTATCAGTATTGTTTGTTTGTATAAAAATAATAATAAAACCAGTCGTAAAAAAACCTGAATAAGGACTTATTTAACATACCCACGATTTTTTCTGGTTCTTTGATGATAGGAACTACTCGATTCATCGTAGGTTTTTGCTCATTTTGCATGAATAACGATGTTGTAGCGATTTGGCGGAGTGCTTCCATGCCTTCGTTGAGCATTTTGCTATTACTTCTTTTGTGAGTGATGGGATATTTCTTTAAAAAAAAAACAATAAATTAATTAATAATCTATTAAAACAAAATGTATATTTTTTTTTATACCGGTGCATTATTAGGTCCTCTAGCTATTGATACACGTTTCGATTCACCACGCAACAATGAAGTTGTATGATCGGCATCAACTTTATTTCCTTGCTTTTTACGAGCTTTTTTGCTTGACGATATGCAATGCGATGGACATATACAAAATAATATTCGTAAAATGCAACATATTAATCCGATACCTATAAATATTATTTTAATGTTAAAATTGAATAATTAAAGAAATTGAATAATTATAGAAATTATGATGAATCTAATGAAAAATTTAATTGACAAAATAACTTACCTATTAATGAAGGTCCTATAAGTCTTAATTCCACAGTTTTGAACCCTTTTTCGCCGGTTCCTACGAATGCTATCACTAATCCAAGTGCTATTGTACCTAATCCAACATAAAGGAAGGCATTCGCAAATGTGCTAGGTCCCCTTAAAACGCCCAGAAAGTCTTCATCATCTGATGAGCCACCAAGAGATGCATCTTGTATCTTGATTTAATTTTTTTTTTTTAATTTAATAATTTAAACTTTTAAAAGATATTTCATTAAAAATTTTATATTGAAGAAAATACAGGAAGAAAAACTCCAGATTTAGCGTCAGTTTTTGATATTTTTATATTTGGTTTAAAATAGTCAGAAAATATATATTTTCTTATGTATTTTTCTAAAAACAAAATACTTACTCGATTTCGTTTCACCCATCTTCGATGGCAGGCAGTTGGATTGTTATCTTGGACGCTACAACGACGACCGCGTTCCAGCCATGCTGCTCGACCCTGTGCGCACTATATTTTTAGAAAAAATAATAAATTTACAAATAAAAAAAAGAAGAAAATTTAATAAATATTTTATTGAAATACATAATTGTTTACATATTAATTTTGCAAAAAAAAAATTAACCAAAACTAAAAATATATATCAAATTATTTACGACTTCCGATACGGAATAAAACACATTCCTATAAAAATTTCGTTACACAGGGTGACACAAAATAATTAAATCATACAAATTTATAAAATAAAAATAAAAAAAAATATACATAAAATAAAATATAATACTTATTAACTGGAAACGATGAAATGTTAAAAAAACAATTTATTTTTTTTTTTCGTTTTAATATTTAATTACACCAAAAAGGAACAATAAAAAAATAAAATTAGGAGAATCATGCATGGAAGATATATATAAGAAAAAGAATTATATAAGGTAACATTTCTATAGTTTGAAAAATAATTGCAATATCATCAAAAACGCTAGGAAAAGTTTCCTCATGCAAAAGTTTCAAAATGCAAAATACAAAATTCTATTGCTTAACACATACAAATACAAGCCACACACATACTTATAAATATAAATTCTCTAAAAAACAGAATTCTACTCCCGTGTGAATGCAGGGTTTGTATATTATATTGTTTTATCAAATTAGTCCAAATATTAAGTGGTACAAATATCTTTTGGTCCCCAATGACCTAAATTGCCTCATGCAGAGTACATATTATACAGAGTGTAGTTGTACTTTCTATATCTCTAAGCTCCAAAAGCCCTCTCTAACCGCCAATAGGTAGGTACTGCTGACCAGACTATAACTGAAAAGGTTATTCTTGTGTGCCTACTTTTTGTATAGGTATAGTGTCTTTGTTTGTGTAAAAATCTATTATACTCTTTTTCATATACATACATACTACAGTGGGGGAGGGGTGTGGGTGATTTAAGGAAATCGCATCTTTTGTGTATGAACGAGGAGAAGATTTAAACAAAACAAAAATGTTGAGAGAGAAATGAAGTTTTCTAATTTTCGGACTATGGTACGTTGGATTTGAAATGTCAAGTGGATGAAGTGTATTCTCCGCACATGAAAAAAAAATTTAAAAAAACATGATAATAAGCCTGCAAAAAAAAAATATACAATTTGTGAAAAATGAAATGCGCATTTTTGTTTGAAGATGAATTTAATATTTTTGGCATTTCCGAAAGCACAAAATGTTATTATTTACCATGGAGTACACCACTAGCCATGGCAAAATACAGAAAATCAACAAAAACATCCTTGGAATTTCTTAAAAATGTTCTTTTTGTGTTTCTTCTTATCGAAGGCATAATATCTTTGTGGAATTTTTCGTATATATATTATATTTTTGCCAAATACAAAAGGCCCATAAGTAACAGCAAAGGTTCTATACATTATAAGAAAATAAATAAATAAATATATACATAACTTATAGCATGAAATACATAAACAACGTTTCGTTTTGTGGCATTTTGTGGCTCAAGGATTTTTGGTCAAAATGTCAACTGAATTTCATTTATTTAAAATGTCATCTTCGTAGAGCCCTCTTGTTTGGCATTTCCTTACATTTTTTTTTTACCATGAAATTTTTCATACCTAATCCCTTGTGTCATCTATTTATTTTGTTTTCAACGACATTATTGAATTATTTAAAATAATGCGGACTTTTTATCCACAACAAAAAAAAACTTATATTTTATCGCACTTAACATAAAAAGGATAGTTTTGAATTTTTCGGAAGGAAGAAATAAAAAAAAACTATGTTAAACTATATCAAACACACCACCTTCTCATATACGTCCTATACATAAAATCTACCTTAATATTCAATTTTACTATAAAAGTTTCGTGCATCCTTAAGTTTAGCCACAACCTAGTAATTTACACCACTCTGCGTGTGGCTGAAGTAAGTGTCCTCTTTTGTTGTTCTATACGTTAGCCCATCATATAAAACTAATGACTTGAGGCAAAAATCGATCGGTCCTTGAATAAAAAAAAAAAAAAAAAAAAAAAAAAAAAACAGGCAGGCAGGAAGGCATAAGAAAGGATAGAGGTTGGGAGAGTGGAGAATATGAAAAGTTGTTAGAGAAAAAGAAAAATCGCCTTCGTTATTTACCTTTTCTGCCACGCAAATCTGTCATGCTTCATACTGTGTTTACACTGATGATGAGCAAAGAAGAAATGCATACCTATCTACATACAAAAATGAAGAAAATATATAAAAACAAATGTTACGTATACGCCACCATAGCCACGGAATGTTTTTTTTTTTTTTTGAAATCACACTCCGCCGTGAGAATGATTTATATTATTTGCGTTTGGTTCTCTTCCTCTTTGTTTGTGATATAGAGATCGAAAGGTTACTTCCAATTGGGAACGATGTGTCATTATTTTTCTTCAAATGAATGTGGAATCCCTTATATTATTGTACTTACGCAAAAAAAAAAAAAAAAAAAAAAAAAAAATTTAATGAGTTTGTATTAGTGGTGGTATATAAAATAAATGTGGTAAGAGACGCACCTTCTTTACATATGTTCTATGAAAAAGGCTCTTAACAACAACAAAAAAAATGGCACATATATCCTCGACCTTGACACTGCGAGTCATTGTGCTATTTTGTAGCAAAGTAACACGAAAGTTTTGTTTGTATCATTTTATGTCGTTGTTTTGCTTTATTGTGGGTTCACACACATGTAGAAAAAAAAAAAACAGACAAAACAAGAAGATGAAATTTTGCTGTAGACACATATAGCTGTAGGGTAAATTTTCTGGTGAACTCCAAAAAAAAAAAATAAATAAAGATATGAAGATAAGTAAAATAATTATGAAGGATTGTCAAGAGAACTTTAAAATGTGCGGTTTTGAGAATTTTTATCTTTCTACCTGTTGTTATTCGGTGTTGAATTTAAAACCACAGTATTAATCTTAATAATTTTAATGAAACAATGAAGTAATTTGGGTTTATGTGCATAATTTCTGCTTGTATGTCAATTTTGTTATCAAGGTAAAGTTTCACGTTGGGCGCCAGTTAAGTTTTATTTAAGAAAATGATAGTAAACTTTATAATTTTAGAGACTTTGATGTATTTTACAGGATCGAAAGACTATGTATCTAATTAATTATATCCATGTTGTAAAACAAAGAAGACAAAAAATTGGGTCTAAAGCAAATAAATATCAATTAAGTAATCGGTTAATTGGTTATTTGGTGTTGAATTTAATATCTTACAATTCATCCCAATAATTTGAATGAAACAGTGTAGTTAACAATTGGTTAATGTACATATACAATTTTGACCTATCTGCCAATTTCATTTATAAGTTACAGTTTCACCTTGGTTAAATTTATTCATGAAAATCATAGTAAACTTTAGAAATTTAGAGACTTAGATGTATTCTGAATGTTTTGCTGGTTCCAATGAGTATGTATCTATTAATTGTATCCATGTTTTAAAACAAAGAAGAAAAATAATTAGAACCAAAGTAATTAAATATCAATTAAGCTATTTTCATGTAAAAATCTCCAAAGAGTGCTATTGCAGTGAAAGTCAATTAAAATATGAGACGTTTATGAACTAGTTTGTCTTCACCAAAAATTAAATTACAATTATTTTATGCGCGATTTATGAGCTTTTACGGAATATTATTTAATGTATAAAATAAATCAAAAATTTCAATTGGATGGCGCCCAATGTGGAACCTAGAAACATCATATAAAATGGTTAAAAACTAAATTCCTTTTTAATAATAGTGAAATGCCTATTCGAAGCCTCCGATAAGCCTTACATTTTTGCTAATGCCAGCCATCAATTTGGATCACGGTTTGAAAATTCACATTACGAAAATATTCGAAAATGATTGTATTTCTCACAAATATCTAGACCGATTGTATTGAAATTTTATAAACAAGTAGTAATATTTTGTAATATTCTATAACAAAATTTTTGAAAAATATTGAGGGTTATAACGCTGAATTTTACCCTCTTCAAAAATTGGGAATGATGCTCAAAAGTTTTATTTGGAATTTATTGGTATCAGGAATAAATTTTCCCGATGAATTTGACTGCCTTTTCATTTTATGTTGATGAAATTTATTCCGGGAGAGATTCGCTATAGCAGATCAATTTTCGGTTGAATGAAATCTTTTTGGAGGGAAGAGGAGGTAAATAAAATTCCCCAAGAAATTCACTATAGGTCCCATTATGGTTTTTGAGAAAAAGAAGATTCAAAATAGATTATTAATTGCTTTAGTAGTAGTTGCAGTATATTAGTGAACCAATACCTTATATCTTCATTGTTCACTTGATAGCCTTGAACAACCATAAAGCTTGTTTGTGGAATTTTATCATGCATTTTATTTCGATAATATTATGTTAAGATTTTAAAAATTATGGAATAGAAACTCCAATTTCAATAATTAAACGTAAATAATTAACTGGCGCCCAATGTGGAATAATGTGCAAAATTTCCTTTTTTTATGAAAATCTGCTTGTGAAAGGGTCATTACATAGTTACACAAAAAATGAGCTTATACTTTCATACTGATTAGACAAATTTATTTATTTATTCCTCTACGATTCACAAATGTATGTTATCTATTTTATAAGAAGCCTTCTCATAATTATTCGTTAAGTTTTATGTAAAGTTTCTTACTGCCCATTTTAAACCATTTTTAGCGTATTCATCTTAACCGAATTTATTTTCGTCACGAGTCCTATTTTCCTATGAAAACTTGAATTATTGTTAAACTTAACGAAACATTTTTAATCAATGTAATTATTCTAAAATCCTAAGACTAAGATTGGCTATTCTTCTTGGTCTTAATTAAAATTATAAGTTTCGTCATCAAAAAAATGTGCACTTATCCAAACAAAAAAGAAAAATTAACTTAATGACATTTTTAACAAGCTTCTCATAAATTAACATCACACAAAAGAGCTATTTACATTCGCTTCCTTTTTGCTTGGTTTAATTTTTTGTTAATGTCATAAAATGTTCGCTCCTGATTTAACATTTTTCCATATCACGTGTACAAAAAAAAAAATGAAGATATTCAAGGAAATTTACATTAATGGCATCATTCGGCTTTTATATGAATGAATTAATTTTAAGCCTGATAAGTACTTGATTAAGAGACGCGCAAGTGCCCTTTTTAAGTATACTGTCGTCTGTAGCTATATAGTTGGTATTTTATTTTCTAAAGCTACTTTCTGAAATGAAGATTTAAATTCCCTTAAAAAAATCTCTTTTTCTTTTGATTTTAAAAATATATTATGTGCATCAATGGGTGCTTTAATTTTTTTTTTTTTAATTTTATGATTCATTCAATTCCTATTTATAACTGGTGTATACAGTATACGAATATAGTATACCCTTATTTTTTGCATATAAGCCTTTTCATAACTTTTTAAATTTTTTAATGAGATATTCTTCTTAACAAGCATGTGCAATTCCTGCCTTTTTGCTAAATTCTTATTCAAAACGAAGCATTTAATTTTTTTTTAATTCTATACATAAATTACTATTAGGTAAACTTTTTTATATAAATATAAAATAAAATAATAATTACCAAGGACAAAACGAAAAAGTAACAAAATCAAGGCAACCACCGTACACCGCCGCACCGAATACGACGACGACTGTCTAAAAGATATTTTTTTCATTTTTTTTTGTTTTGAAAAGAAATAATCCTTCTGTTTTTCTCATTCGCCTGCATAATTTATATGAAATAGACGACTTCATTCAAAGTCAAGTGCATCATGGTCCTACACCTTCTCTGCATAACAACTATACTGGACGTTAAATAGACTATAGGAACCGCATGATAGTGATATAGTAGTAGTGATGACGGAGGATAATGACGATGAAGTTGACGATGATGACGATAAATTCAGGGGTGGATTTATATCAATTTTTTTTAACTAAGGCAATTTGTTTTTAAATGTCTTTAGTTTTGCATTTTTTTATGATTTATTAAAACATTTCTTAATCTTTGCAAATTCTTTCTCATAAATATTCGTTAAGTTTTCTTCAAAACGGTCAGTTGCTCATATAAAAATATGAGTACTGAAGGAGATGTTAACGAGAGCGTCAATATTAATCTGTCTTTCAAATGTTCATATGAAAACGTTAATGATAATTCTTTATCGAAAGTGAAGCACATAAAAAAACTGGAGTCATTTGAACCAAAATGCCATTCTCCTTATATCGACCAGTTTCGTTGAGTTTTCCTCCAATTTTGATGACTTGACGTCTTATCTTGTTTACATAAACTTGACCAACTATCAGTTTTATGTTAAAAAGTTGAACGAAGAAATTTCATTTCAACAAATAAATCGCTCTTTCTGAAGAAAACTCAACGAAACTGGAAGGAAGTTGACATTAACGAAATATCATTACCGATCGAAAATGTTGAACATTTCAGATAAATAAATTGGAATATCTATAAATTTTGTCCATAAAAAATTTTTCCTGGAGATACAAATTGCTTTAAATTTTTTACGTATATATTTCAATTCCTTAAATTTGCCGCCCCCTTAAACCTATAATGCCCTAAGCAGCTTTCCTGAGAAAAAAATCACTTTTGGAAACGGTGATGATGTTCTTCCTTTTCCATACTTCTTTTTTTTTTGTATATTTATTCCAAAGGATTCTCAGAGATGTCAATCTGTGGAGGTTGATCTCCTCTTTGAGAAAAAAAATGTATGTCCTGATGCTGCTGCTGCTGCTGTTGCAAGGTGGAACATACCGACAAAAATAATAACAATGTAGAGAGAAGAAAAAAAAAAAAAAACAAATGAACAAAAAAATTAGGACTAGGGGCAATGCTAAAGCTGTTGATAGTCGAACCATGGACAAAATAAAACCCTGGCATAGATTTCAGTATACTACTTTTAAAGAACTGGAAGGAGGCTATTTGAGAGCAACATAAAAAAAACTGGTTATATGGGTGTTTTGGTAGAAAATGAAATTCCGTTTTGCACCCATCCTGTGGTGTAGGTATATATACACATACATATAAGTATGTATGATTATATATATGGAAGACATCACTAACGTTCGTATAGGTAGAATGTGTTTTTTTTTTTGTGAGAATCCTTTTTATTTCTGCTGCTTGATATAAGCAATTTACTTGATGCTTTTGTCGTTCAAAAAAAAAAAACAAAAACAAAAAGAAACAACAACAAAAAATGACTACCTTTTAGTTGGTCTTAAGGGGGTTTTATGATTGTTATTTGAAAGATGATTGCTTGTTTTTAATTAAGCACCATCATCACCATTTGTTTATTTTTTTTTTGTTTTTTTGTAAGGAAACAAAAAAAAAACTATAGTTTGACACCGGGAAAATGTTATTTGCTTATATTAGAGGACACAGTTATAAAATTGTTTATTTTCACTTATAAGGATATTCTTTAAGTTTTTTAACAGATTTTGGAAAATATTGTGTTTTATGCATAATGTTTACCTACACATATGAATTTGGAGTCAAAAAGCACAGACATTACTGCAATTGAAGTAGATCTGCTACCTTTTTTATGGAAGGAAAAAAATCTAACTCTTTTTTTTCTTCAAAATCTACTTGGTTTTTTTTTACCAAATTTACTCTTTTTTTTTTAATCTACTCCTAGTTTTTCACACATAAATATTGACATAGTGTCACAAGTCCACAGAAGAAAAAATTAAAATTGTCTTTTGATTCACCTGAATGAAATGAAGACATTTTTATTTTGAATTTAGGACTTTTACGCCATGTGTCAATTAGCCTTATTGTGAGTTTCACATTCCACCGGGAAAAATTGATATTTCACTTTTCTCTTATTGTGAATTTCACCCGAAATTTCATGTTTGAAAAATTCCCCTCATTGTGAACATTCATTTCGTGCGGAATGTAATGCAATGTTCACTTATTTTTGTAGGGGAACGAAATTTCTTTTAAAATTGCAGGTGAAAAAAATGTTTAGGTGAAATTTTTTTCTAGTGAAAAAATGTTTAGGTGAAATTTTTTTTTCGAGTAAAATTGTAATGTATCGAATAACTATTTCGATTATTATTGTGAAATTTCATGCCAACAAATATATAAACATTTAAATAAACAAAAGATTCTAGCTTCCGTTTTTAAACTTTCAATATTTCACAAATGCAAAAAAAATTAAATCAATAATTAGGGTCAAGACAGAAAACTAAAGAAACAAACAGTTTCCGATTTGTTTCTCTTTTTTTTTGTTTCCTCAACCCAATGACCGTTTTCGATTTCATCCAAAAAGGAAACGCAACTAGTAATTTTCTCCACACATGATAATATATAATTTAAGGAAACTTATATTTCCTGAAAAGAAATCATCAATTTCCCTTCTCATTTCACATTCAACGTCATGCTAAATAAACTTTTATTCTTTGTTCAATAAATGTCTTAATTTTCAATAAGTAGAAATTCTATGCCAAAAATATTTTTCTTATATCCATTTACAACAAAAATAAAAAAATTATTTTTTTAAAGAAGATAAATCTGACATGCCGCCAGCATAGTCTCGACAAACTGTATGTATAGCTATGTACATATGTACGGCTACATCATCAGAATTTATTTCAATATAGTATAAGATTCAAGAAAAATCCATCTGCAGACAATTTAAAGAACAAGAATAAAAAAAAAACATCTGTTTATCATAAAAGAACGCGATGAGGAAAATAGCGATGAAGGGAAGACATTCACCATCATCGTTTCCGAAGATTTTTCAATATTAAACTGCTTTATGAAGCTTCACTATTGTTCAAAAAAGTTTTCCTAACTTTTTAAGTCTACGACTTTTCTTAAGTTTTTTTTTTTTTTCTTCATTTTCTACTTTTCTTGCATTCTACATATTTATCAACACCATCCTGACCATGACTTCTAACCGCATTTATAATATAACTGCATTGAAAATAACAAACGAAAAAAGCGATTTTACTAGTCAAAGTGCACAGGGTTGCCACTTTGAATTTGTTTGGGAGAGGTTTTTATTGTAAATGAAAAAAATTACTGGACCATCGTATATTTAAAGACCTTTTGTTCAAAGGTATCATTCAATATGTAAGTTTAAAATAAGTCACTTAGGATTTTTTTTGTGCGAGTTCATCTAAATTTTGGGGTTAAACTCGGGTTAACTCCTGAAAAATATTTTTAGGTCAATTTAAATAATGAGTTAGGTCGAAGTTAATCCGCCCAATTTTTTGGATTAACTGAAGAGATATATTTGACATATCGTCGGTTAAATCCTAAATATTTAGGTTTTTTACTAAGTCACTATAAGTTCCAATTGTCTTCCACATAGGTCCAATTTTTCAGTAGGTACTCTTGGTTAAACAACAGAAGCAAAAAATACAATAATAGTAAGGGGTTTTATGATGTTCCCGATTTGTTTGCATTAACAATATTTTTATACTTACGACATTCTGTACTTTAACCGCCGATGTGTTGGTTAAGCCAATTCCGGTTGGTTAAGCAAGGGTTAAATGAGTACTCAAAAATTGAGCCTAGGTGGAGCCAACTAGAACTTATAAAGTTATAAAGAAGGACATAAATATTAAGGAATAGTTTAAGCAAAAAAAAAATAATTTAACTGCCTCTTTAAAAACATAAAAAATATAATTTTTATTTAACCATTGACACGAAGATGGCAACCCTGACACCAAAGACTGTTTTCCAAAATAACCTTCAAACTATATTTCCATCAGATCAACAATATTCAAAGAATTTTTATTAAATCATATAATGGCTTTTGTTATATTCATTTTCGGATGTCACAATCATAAAAATGTCCTTGTAGATCGCACCAATGTGATTTCTCCTAATAAAGCCAAACAAACAAACAAAAATAAAAGTAAAAAAAAATAATACCATTACTGAAATGAAAAGGATACTTTTTTTTTACTTGTTTGCACCGAGGATAATGTAAATTCTTCTCACATATCTTGGAGTAATATTGAAAAACGTACACAATACCGTGGGTTGACAGGGTTGGATTAAAGTTAGTTACTTACAAGGCTCCAAGGAAATGTCCTTTCCCAATTCCCATACAACTTTGATATATTTAAACCCATTTTCTTTGTTTTAAAAACTTATTTGCAACAATTTTTAAAAACTTTAATGTTCATTGATTTTTTCCAACTTATTCTGAAGAATCATCTCGAAGTCTAAAAGGGGATTTAAAATAGAGATATGATTTCATTGCATGCCTATCCTACCAAAATTTTAAATTGAAACTCTATACCACGAGCGCCCCGATGTGACTGAAAGGGCCTTACCTACTTTATTACTTTGCACTATGAATAATCCATCCCTGTTTTTTTTTTTTTTTTTCGCCGCGCACCATATTGTAAAGATGTTTCTTATTTCAATTCAAAAAACGGAGGAAACGGAATTATTATTGTTGAACGAAAGATTGACTGCACGAGTGAGTACTTCATCGAATGAGGCGCATTGAGATTGAGATACAAATAAGAATACATTGAGCAAAACAGACAAAAAAAAAAAACAGAGACACTATTATAGTTTTCTCTTTTTCTACTTATTTAATGCGGGTTTTGATGTATTGTCGTAGAATTTGTTTGTTTTTTTTTTTAATTTTTTATTTTTCAGTTGTTATTGTTTGGGATTACGTGCATTTGTTTTATTGTTGCTTTGTAAAGAAGACTGACGACGATGATAATCTTCAAAGAAATGTGTGGCAAAAATTTAAGATTTGTAATAGACAAGAGCCGACATATTTATGTATACAGTGGAGGATTGGGATTTTTGGTAGCCCTCAAGAGATGTGTTATAGTTCTTGCGGATTAAAAAAAAAAAAAACAAATAATAATATAATATTTATTTTTTTCGAGACAAAATTAGTTGAAAATTGTTAAAGATTTATTTATAATTGTTATATGCATTCTTTCTTTTACTCTTTCAAAGAGCTTCATTATAAAGGTTATTGCTTGATTTCCTTACACTTTTAGAATTAGTTGATTCTTTAAAACTATTTTAAGAGATTTTTTACGAATTTAAGTCCAACCAATTTGACTCCAAAAAATCGGGGAAAGCCGAATTTTGATATATAACCTCTTCATGGTGCTCTTAAGAAATTGTTCATCGATATGAGTGTCGCTAACAATTTTACTAGGGTTAAAGACCCCAAACTGATTTTTCAGTTATATCTCCCAAATGGTTAGTTGCACAGAAAAAATGTCTGTAGCTTAAAAAATTTCCTACAAAAAACACGCTGATACTTTTCTTCATAAAAATAACCTTTTTCGAAATAAATCAATCGGTAGAGTTATAGGTTTTAATTTTATATACAGTGGGGCGGCTTAGTTCTGCATTTTGTGATAAAAGCCCCAAATGTTTGTATGAATTTGCTAAGAAAGCTTCATCGAAGTTGTAACGTCTTTCTTTAGACTCGATTAGAAAGAAAAAAAAGGGAACGGGTCGTTATTCTGTATTACAAAATTCTGTATGACCAAATTCTGGAAATGGATTGAAAATTCTGTATGATCATAATTCTGTATTTCATTATTCTGTAAATCTTTAATTCTGTATTCCAAAATTCTGTAAATCCAAAATTCTGTAAATCCAAAATTCTGTATATCAAAATTCTGTATATCAAAATTCTGTAAATACAAAGTTCTGGAAAATTGTAAATACTGTATATTATGAACTCCAAAATGCTGAATTTCAAAAAATTCTGTAAATTATAAAAGAAAAATTGTTTTAATAATGAAAAAAAGTGCGCACTTTTTCTTTGAAATACAAAATTTTGGGATCCAGAATTTTGAAATACAGAATAATGGTTTTACAGAAAAAAAATTTCCCGTAGTTTTTTCCGGGAAATTTTCTTGGGAAATGTCCTGCCAAGAATCATCTTGAAAAAATATTTCTTTCACAGAAAAATATACTTCTTGAACAATTTTTCCAGGGAAATTTTTCTTTATTTCAATACGAACACTTCCACAAGTAAATTATTGTCGAGGAAAATTTATATCGTAAGATTTTAGCAATGGGAAAATTATTTGTTTCCGGGGTAAAATTCCCTATTAAATTGACGATAGGGCTGATTAAAATTAAGCCCTTTTTTGAATCCTTTAATTCTCCATAAAATTCACTTAGTTAATTTTTAAATTGATTTCAAAAAATTTTTTTGTATCGTTGGCGGTAAAATAAAAGTAGATATACTTGGAAGAAAAGGTACAAACTGTAAATAAAAAAAACAATGTGTTGGGGGTACGTGCGAGTAAAAAGTCATATTTCTTTGGCTTTATCCAACAATCCCCAATCAAATTATTGTACACCTAACAAAACTCATATATATATGTATAAAGTTTTTCTAATATTTTCTATTATTGATGTTCAAAATCATCGACATATCAAACTGAATCGCAGCTAACTTCACTTTATTGCTTGCACTGACAATTGGGCTGCGCGTACAATGATCCGTGGTGCGTTTGAGAAAAGTGTTCCCAATTCAACAGAATTGTGATGGAAAAAATTAGCTGCGTAAATTAAAGAAGAAAATGGTGGTCCTGTGGAGAGCCTAAGGCTCCAAGAACTTTTTAGTAATTTTAAACTTCGTCCCTACGTTCTCGTATGTATGCCTTATTATGATTTTAATACATTCCTATCGACGATCTTGAACAATTTTTTTTTTAACATATCTGCAAAATCTATATGTTCCAAATTCATAAAAATAACCTTGCATTCTCATATCTTTATATTAAGGACGACGATATAAACTCAAATACAAAAACAATATAATCTAATAGTTAGTGCGGCATTCATCATAGGCACAGGCAGAGAGATAGTTTCTATCATCGCATCATAATAATAATTTCCTGCACATATCAAAAATCAATAACACCAAGCTTTCACATCTTAGAGAGAGAGATGTATGTACATATAGGTACATGTAATGTCCTTTGACCTTTTTTTTGTATATTTATTTATTTTTGTGTGGCAAAAGGATGCAAGGTAATATAACAGGAGGCAAAAACAAAATCAAAATAATAAATCGAAAAATCTGATAAACCTGCATGTTTTCATATGGTTTTTAATTGAATTGAACCCTATTGCATTATGCAGTGTGTCTATATAAATATAGATATAGTTGTATGTATAAAATGGAAGTAGAATATATGCATTTATGTATATGTGGGTAGATAGAGGTAATAGCATGTTTTTTTTTTTTTTCGACCCGTATAGGTATGTATGTGCTTCAGGTTAATGAAGCACGAACGGGAGAAAATATTGATTTATTTTTTTTTGTATTTACTTTGTGAAAATGAGGGGGGTGGTGGGGGAGGCGGCTTCGTTCTATGGTCTTAATAGCATGCACTTCTACACGTCATCATTTTTGTTAAACATACCTAGATAGATTTATAAATATATAAGACATAAACACAAATATACATACATACATATATATAGAAAATTCACACACATACATACGTATAAATCTGACATTAAAAAAAAAACACATCTAGGGTAAATATACTTTTATTTTTGCATTTCTTTTTTTTTTTATATTTTGTTATTACATTTTTTTGGTTTGTGTGTTTCTTTGGAATTTTTTTCTTTTCTGTTAAATTTTACTCTCGCAGGCGAACTTCTTTCAAACTTTTATTTTTTTTTTGTTTTTGATTTCTGTATTAATGTTGAGGACATTTTTAAAACTTCTTACATTCTCCCGCCGAGCTCATTGAAGTAGCCTTATAAAAAAGTTGGACGAAAAGCGCAGCTAATTTTCGAAAAAGGACCTTAGGTTTTTTTTTGGTTAGATTTTCGCTTGAAATATAAAGTTTGCTGTACAAGGAGGAGATGAAGAAATGAATTTTTATATAGTTATGATTTTTCAAGTGTATATGTTTGAGTTAAATATTTAATGAATACAAAGAAAATTGAAAAAAAAAAATAAAAATAATAAAACAGAAACCAAAATTGCATTGGAACAATGTGTTTTTGTGTGTGTGTGCGTGTGTGTTTAACCTATTTTTTGTGTAAATATTTAGTTGTATGTATGTTGGAAATTAAAATCTGAACTAGGTCAGTGCCAGGAAACTGGTGAACATATAAATCAAGGAATATGTGATTTCACCTTTGTTCTTTGTATTCCTATATGAGTATACAGATCCTGTTGGCTTGTTTTCTAAAGCATTGTTTTGAAGTTAAAAGATATGATGTAGGTATAGTTCTATAATTGCAAAAAAACTCTGTTGCCGTTAAGGCATGGTATTTGTTTATATTATTGTCAGAAAAAATTTTTTTTACAGACTGAATTTGAATTTTGCTGTTGGTTTAGTGAGATCTAAATACATAAAAGTCCAAAATGACATTCCTCCCATTGCCTTATATGTACATAATAATATGTACTTTGAAAAATAAATGTAGGTACTCTGAAAACAAAATTGGCATTTATTTGTTTTGATTCATTTTAATGGGAAGGGAACAAAGGTTCAGTTTAATACTCTGACAATTTTTTGAAACTTTGTTACACAGGTAGCTACCGACAAAAGGACGCAAAGATTCCAAAAATCCGTGTTTTCTTATTTAAACCTAAAAAAAAACATAAAATAAGCCAAGGGAGTAACATTTAAATGATAAAGTTGCAGGACAGACGAGAAATACCTTACTTTGGTTTTCTAAGTTTTTGGCTCTTCAAAACAACAAAACTCAAAATTAGTAGGTAATACTTTTTTCATATTATAATGATTACCGAATAAAATATTAAAATTAGTTTTCAATCTCCATTAAAAAAAGAATAAAAATGTATTCCCAATAAAATTTCCTTCTATCAAAAATTGTGAACATGCTCCAATGATGATTGTGAATGATCATTCAGTTTTTTGGCATTGGGAATAAATTTTCAAGCTGTCATTTTGAATTTCATTGGATTTTTTGTTCGAAGAAAATTTATTCTGGGGGAGATTCGCGAAGGGAATAAAATTTAAATGTTATAAAGTTAAAGATCTGATCTTTTATAGCAGGATAAAGGCTTTGTTTTCTAATCTTTTTTTTTTGACTCTCTAAAAAGAAACAAAATTCAAAATTCAGCCCGTAATAATTCTACTTTTAATTTTACAATCGTTTTATACAGAATTTATAAGGTTTATATGTACATTGTACATTTATAGAAAACACTTTTTTGAGTTTTAAAAGATAAGCATATAAGGTGCCTGTAAATATTTTCTCTTTGGGGAATATGACTATTTGTAGCTTAATTCGTACTGTCATCCAAAAGATACATATCTACTGACATTCGACCACATTTTAATTTTTTACTACTGAAAATAAATAAAATTGTTGCACCAGAGTCAATTAGCGAAGTAATAATCACAACTGCCCACTTATAAGGTTCAGGAAAAGAGAGTCCAAAAGTATACAAAAAAAATGTTTTAAAAATGATTACAAATATAATAGTAAAATTAGTTTTTCAATTTCCATTTAAAAAAAATGAAAACCTTCCCAAAAAAATTTCGCTCCTTCTAAAATTCTTAACTTGCTCGAATAAAAAATAAAAAAGTCGCAATAAAATTTCCTCCCAAATATTTCCCTCCTTCTTAAATTATAAATTGCTCAAATTAAAAAAATATTAAACTTCCCAGTAAAATTTAACTCCGAATATTTCCCTTCTTCTAAATTTGTGAACTTGCTCGAATTAAAAAATTAAAAACTTCCCAATAAAATTTCCCTTCGAATATTCTTTATTGTTTACTTTACTGTCATTTCAAATTTCTTTGGATTTTTAGTGTGAAACAAAATTCTCATCGTGATTGCAGATATTAGGTGTGTTTTATTCATTGCTGCATAGTCAACGCAGCAAAATTACCCTTGGCAAACAAAAACAATTTGATTGCTGGCGAAAAAGAAGTCAGTAAAAAAAAAGATGGCTGTGCTGGCGATAGAGCTTTCAATTATTGAAATGAACGTATAGAGTGAGTGATCGTTTTATTCAAACTTGTGCTGCGCTGGCTATGCAGCAATGAATAAAACCCACCTATTGCAGATTTTTAATAATTTTAATGTAATCTGTCTTTAATTATCGTTCAACAAATAAACATTTTTATTTTATAATATATTTCAATTGTTTCTTCTGGATATTTTCTTCTTTTGGTTCAGCGATATTTCACAAAATCTACTCACACTGACCAATTCAAAAATTCTTTAACCAAACCACATAAAAATGATAGCATTGTTTTATACAATTTTGTAACCAACTCTGACTCTGAATGTTTGAATCATAAATTCGCTTTTTTTCTGAAACGAATGGAATTTATTTTTTTTTTTGTTAAAAATATAGTATTTGAAAAATTGAGTTTTTCTTAGTTTTTAAATCTACTCCCGAAATTTTGTGACTTAATCCACTTTTTTTTAAATCTGCTCCGAGATTACCGAATATCATTCACTTGAATTTTCATGGATTTGTTTGTTTTTATGCTGGATTAAAAACTATCTGTACAATTTAACCAATTTATCAATACAGACTTTTATTTGCCGTTCTTTTGAACTTCACTTGGACTATTCTTTAGTAAAATGCAAATAATTTAGAAAGCTATTTCATCATCATACAATTTGTTAAATATTGAAATATTCGTTGATAATTGTGTCGTTCATTATAATAGTGGTGTAACTCCATTTTTTGAAAAAACGATTTTTTTTGCTTAATGGTATCACATTTTTTAATATCTTTCAATGTAAAAGAGAATCAACTCCAAATAAGCATTATATTTTCGCAAGTTATTGTTTTTTTGTTTTTATAGTGATTTTATTGCGAAAATATTCACAATAAAAGTGAATTAAGTCATAAGTCCGTTTAATAGTGAAGTAAATCCGGAGTTGATTCACTTTTATTGTGACAAATGTGTTTTGACCATATACTTTAATGTAATATAACTAGACCTCTAACTCCATCTATTTTCCTATGAAACATGCAATGTCGAACGCAAATGACTGAACAACAATTCAAACACAGCAGCCGTTGTTTACAATTTGCCTATAAGAAATTGCCTAGTTCACAGTGGAAAAGAATACTTAACTGCAAAGGGAAAGAAGATAGATGGAAAAATGTTTGAAAATGCTGATTGCGGGTGTCCAAAAAAATGTTTTACGCTGTTTACAGACAATGAAAGACGTGAATTATTCAATTCGTTTTGGAATTTAAAAGACTTCAATGCGCAGAATTTGTATCTGCATGCATTAGCGCAAAAAAAAACTGTCAACAGAAAACGTCCAAAAGATAGGTCACGTGCAGGAAAAGGCGTATCGTTCAAGTATTTCCTAGGTATCAACAAAACAGAAGCAGTATGTAAAAAATATTTTCTAAAGACATTTCAAATCAGTGACGGACGATTATTCGATGCGTTTGTAAAACTGACGTGGCACAACAGGATAAACGAGGCACAACAAGTAACTCACGAAAGTTGGATGATTCGAATATAGTTGCCCACATTCAAAGATTTCCTGCCTACCAAAGCCATTACATCAGTGGCATACTACAAAAGAAACCTTTATTTATACAACTTGGGAGTTCATTGTTTTAATAATAGTACAGGATACATGAATGTCTGGGATGAAGTTGAAGGTGGAATAGGTTCCCAAGATATTGCTTTTTGTTTAATCAAGCATTTAAAAACGCATGCGGCGTTACAAGAACATATTATTATGTACTCAGATTCTTGCACTGGACAAAATCGAAACATTAAGACTGCGCTTTCTTTCTTGAAGCTTGTAGAGGACCCTAAAAACAGAGTTAAGAATATAGACCACAAGTTTTTGGTATCAGGACATTCTTATCTTCCGAATGATGGAGAGTTTGGTATAATTGAGAGCGCCAGTCGTCGTTATGTTCAAATTTATAGCTCAGAGGAATGGGTCGACATCATAAAAAATGCCAAACGCAAAACACCTCATTTTATAGTCACAGAAATTAAAAATACAGAATTTTTAAGCACTGCTGCGTTGGAAGCATCCATAACAAACAGAAAAAAAAACAAAATGTGGCTATGACTTTAGTTGGCTTAATATAAGATGGCTTCGATTTGAAGAAAATTATCCTCTGCAGTTTAAATTCAAAGAAACCCTCAACCCAGACACGCCGTTTTACGAAGTTGATCTGAGTAAAAAAAAGCAAGGACGATCTATTACCAACTTAGCCAACATTAAACAGGGCCTACTCTATGCTTCAAAAAGGCCTGTTACTGCTGCAAAGAAGAAAGATATGCTTGATCTTCTGCCATATATTCCACCAATTCACCATCAGTACTACAAAAACCTACCGCTAGAGATTACGACTCGTTCAACTAATAATAGTGATGAGCATCTGATGACGAAATCGTGTATGAAATGTAACTATAAAAGTGAAGTAACTCCAACATTTTTTTTTATTTAATTTATGAATTTAGTTTTACTTTAATTTTCATTTCTGTTAATGTTACTAAAATCTTTTACTTTTTACGAATAATACAAAAATATTAACTTAAAGCATATTGTTTTTGTTTTTTTTCCATGCATCATTTTGCAAAAAGCTTATTATCTCGAAATTCAATTACATGGAGATAATTCACTCTTAAATTGAACGACACAATTATCAATTCTCCTAAGTAATTCACAAAAGTCTGCTTTAAGGATCTCCCACACCAACGCGAATCTATCGCGGCGACGACGAAAACAATAGTAACAACGTGTTGTTTTTATTGAAAACCACGTGTTGTTATTAATGTTTTTGTCGTCGTAACGACAAATTCGCGTTGGTGTGGGGGATCCTTTATTCTCAAAATCAAAACTCAAACTTTTAGCAATTTGGTTCTAAAATATTGAAATTTAATTATTTATCAATTGATAATTGACAATCGTAAAAGAATTGCATAATATTTGTTTTTGTTATGTTGCATTTAATTTTGTGGCACTTCACGAATGTGAAATACTTCAACTACGTAGCTCAATTTTTCTCTACCTTTGCGATACTCAGATATTCGAAACCAATTAAAGTCTTTATAACTCTTTCTATTCTATATCCTGCATAATTTTCCTAAACTGTCTTGTAATGTTTAATGTGTGATCATAACCCCCTTGAGCGCAAATATATACCGTCAGGTTTCTTCAAACCCTACTTACAAGTCTTAATTCAAACTAAATGTGACATTTCAATTTAAAAAAATCACTGAAATTTAATATTAACTACTTTTAAAGCATTCATTTTTTTTTCCTGAAAAATTCACCATTTTCGACCTACGAGGTTTTTGAAACAAAGACGACAATATTATGTACAAAATAATAAAATATTTTTTTTTGAACGGTTCCATATATTAGAAATTATTTATGCTTATGCAAGACAACTCGCTATATCAATACCATCCGAAAATTTCCATAAAAAAAACTAATTCCCTTAGAATTTTCTGTGCATGTTTTTTTTTAAATGATATTTTTAGTCTTCCCATTCATTTAAGCTTAATTGCATTTGAATTTAAAAAAATGCTTAAACGACCGCTGAATATAGAAATTAAATGTTCAACATGCCTTAGCATCAAAATGCTCTCTCAATTTATTTTAGAAGTACATAATTATATTTTTGTAAAAATAAATTCTCATTTATATTAAAAAATTGAAATTAACAAAAAAAAAATATCCAAAGGTTATATGCAGTAGATATTGTGTACATATAAAAAATTTATATACTATAATTTATATAAGAAGAAAAAAACAGGTTTATAAAGTTAGTTTTTACACTAACAATCTGAATTTCGACCTTTATAGCTTGTTTAGATTTTTGTATTATATTAAACAAAAATAATAATCAATTCACATGCTTATATGAGTTTTTTTGTTTATATATAAAAACATTTTATTTATTTTTGGTTTGTTAAAAAGATGCATGTTGTTTTTTTTTTTAAATAAATAAAATCATTAATAAATATTTACACTGCCAGTTGAAACTATTTAATATGCTACAAAATATTTAAGCCATTTATTTTTTGTTTTTGGATTTAAAATTATATATTTTTTTGTTTTATAACAATTTATGTATATATAATTTTTTTAATTTTGCAGTTTGATTTTTTTTGTTCTGCTAGAACCTACTCGAACTTGTACTAAATCTACAATTTATATTTTTGATCAAACAGAATTTTTTTTTTGTCAGTAAATTATTTAAACTTACCACACATCGCGCTGAAATATACTTTTATTTTTTTAAATTTAAATTTATGTTTAAATTTACCTCAAAAATGTATGAATTTGCATTCCAGTACTTACAACTCTCTTTATTTTGTTTTTGTTTTTTTTTTTTTTGCTTGCTTCAACTTGTGAATGTTCCACAAATTTAAATATTTTTTTTTGTAATATTCGTTTGTTCTTTATTTTTTAAATACTTTTTAATTTATTTAAAAATAAAAATCGTAGTAATTTTTAACTACTACTTGTTTATGTGTGTACTGTGGCAACATTTTCAACATTTTGAATCAAGTTGAGCTCCTAGATCGAAAACGGGAATAATGAGAGGCAAGTAAGCTTAACTTAATTTTTGGGAAAACTTGATACCGTATAATATTTAATTTGTATTAAATTTTTTTTTTTATTTTTATTTAAATTTAAATCAAAGTGTAGAGATTGAGAGAGACAGAGAGAGAGAGAGAGTGAATGAGAGCACTACAAAGGATTCAGAAACCGACAGCAAGTTTGACAATGGAGAAAAGAAATTTACTGATTTTATTTTTTAAAACATGTAGAATGATAGAAATGAAGCAAAACTACAATATTATATGTGATTATGATTATTTTTTTGTTTTTATTTAAATTTTTATTTTTGTTAAAAATTAATCTACCAATTTATTGTGCAGTTGCAAAAATAGAAGCATATTATTTAGATTACCTTGCACATGAGACATTTTTAACATTGTGTTCTTCTATATTTATAAAAAAAGCAAAAACAACACAAATAATAACTTAACAAAAAAAAACTATAACAAAAATTCTAAAAAATATAATTATTATTATTTTATTGATTTAACATTTCACCCAGCAAACTGACTGTCGGAAACAAATCACAACATAACAACAATCTAAAAATCATTCAGCAAGAACAAAAGTTTTTTTTTTTGGTTTTTATTTTTTTATTCTATAAATCTCAAGACGGACTTGAATTTATTATTACTTTTTACGCTAATTTTAATTGTAAAAAGCATTTAGAGGCTTACTTCAGTTCCATTTCCAAAAAAAAATAATACTTCTATATAAAAGATATATTTTATATGAGATAAAATGTGAGAAAAGAGAAAAGTCTTTTCTTTAAAAAATAGGAGTAAAGTTCAGTGCAAAAAAGGACGGAGTAGAAAACTCTAAATGATTTAAGTTCATCGAGTTGGAATATAAGGGACTATATTATTATCTACAGAAAAAATATATAAGCTTTTTTAACATTTCGGGGTCAACTTCTAGTTGCAATAGTAGGGTCATTGGGCAAAAGTGGGTGGGTGGTGAGGGAGGGGGACCACTAAAAATGTTTAAATCAATTAGAAAATTAATCAAAAAAAAAAATTAATTATTAAAAAAAATTCGATATGACTGTATGACATTATTTAAGTGTTTTTTTAAAAATATCAAATAAAATAATTCATAAATTATTATTATTTTTTTTTTAAATTATTAAGCTATAATTAAATCAAAAAATATAACCAGAATATTTAAACTAAAGGATATAGTAATAAAATTGAAAATATAGAGGAAAATATTTAGTCTTACAGTATAAACAGTTATTAAAACAAAAAGAAGTCATCACTTTTAAGGACACCACACACTTACTTTACTTTATATAAATAAAATATATTTTTATTAAAATATTTAAAAAAAAGCACTTTTTAACTAACTCTAATATTTCTTCTTTTTTTTTTCTTTAAAACAAAATGCATATAAAAAATATTTTGTCGATAAATTCTAAATTATTCGACAAAATCAACAGAGCTTATTTTGCTTAGCTTTGTTTGTTTTCATATTTTTTTTTTTTGTTTGCAAATTTGTATATTTTTTTTCTGTTACGCAGACGACATTGACAGCAACGGCCGAGCCAAGCGAGCGGTCAGTGGTGCGTTCGCAGTGTGATTGAAGAAGAAGCGGCTATGAGAGTCAATCGGTAAGGTGCTAATTGACGGTTTATAAATTTTTGTTTTTTTTTTTTTAATTCTAAACCATTAATTAGACATTACCTGATAAATGGGAATATTTTTTCTGTATTTAAGAATACCCTTTTTTAAATTTACCAATTTTTTTTTCAATTGACAAAAAAAAAACAATAACACACGTATTAAGCATAAGTTGGCAATTATGGTCGTCGCTATTTACATGGTTGCCACAGTAGCTGTTTAAGTGATTTTGAAAAAAATATTCATATTAAGCTACATTAAATATTTGATAAGCATAAAAATACCAAAATAACATCTGGCAACTCTGGTCGTAATTGACATATTGAGTGCATGGTTGCCAATAGCTGTGATTTTTCAAAAAAAATCTTAAAATATTTTTTTACACATAAAATTGAATAACTATATTAGCTTGCAGTTGAATAAAAGCAAATATTTATATACATATTACTATATTCATCTATGTATGTTAGTAATGAAAAATAGGCATGTTTTAGCTGAAATTAAGCTGTTAAAGCAGTATTTTTTTTTAAACAGTTTTGCTAAGATAATATTTTTTTTTTATTTTTGTTTGCATAGCTATGTTAAACACCCTTAAAGCATGTGTGATAAACTAGTTTATCGTATAATTTTTGCACAGATGACCCACAGTACATTTTTTTTACATTATTTAACCTGAAGTTTTTTTTTTAATTAAAGCAACAATAACAAATCAAAAAAGAAAAGTGATGACTTCTATCCTGTGCCAATTTATTTTCGGAGTAATGAAAATCAAAGAATATAAGTTTAGAGTAGTAGATCTCAGGATAGTAGAAGGAAGTCAATTTTTAGCTTTTACAGTGACCTATCTGTATATAGGGGGCTTGAGATTTATTTGCTCTTAAAACCCAGTGGGGAGAGGGGCGTGTCTCTGATATCCAATTTTTAACAAACAGAAAAAAAAAGAAATGCCTGGTCAGAAGATAAAGGGTGTGAAATATTTATATAACAGAAGAAGAATATGAGATAGACAGAAGAGATATACATCTGACTAAATTTTTGTATATGTATAACAGTTATAGAAGATTATAGACAGAAAATATATAGGGTCAATTAACAAAAGTTTGTCAAAAATAAATTTGTTTTTTGGTGTTTCTCTGTTTTTATTTTCAAAAAAAAAAAAAATTATTGTTTGAGATTGAATTTTTGGTTTGAAATGTTTTTTTTTTTTTTTATTTGTTTGAGAGAAATTTTTGTATTTTGTATAGAAGTTTTTTTTGTTTTTGAGATTTGAATTTTTTGTTTGTTTGTTTTTCTTGTTTAATACGAGTAAAAAAAGTTTTTTTTAATTTGAATTTGAATTTTTTTTTTGTTTAGGTTATTACCCATGACTCAGGTGGATAACGAGGAAATGGAGCTATTTCTTTAGTTGCTACATTACTAGGCAACTCAAGTCTTCCACCTAATTTTCGTAGCTTTCTTCTTCTCGCCACCCGAGATTTCGATCTTAGCATCAAAGCCGCCTGCATGTTGGTTGTAGTGTCTTCTGCGTCTTCTGCGTCCCTTTCGCGTCTTCTGCGTCCTTTTGCGTTTGCGACGCCTCCGTTTAATTATTAAAATGTCCGCACTCGCAACACGACACATATAATTTATGTGAAACTCTTCTTAATTGACTAATTGTTTATTTTTTTTTTTAATATTTTAATTTTTATTTTTTTTTTAAGTTTAATTTTAATTTTTCATATTAAATTGGAATAAAATTGAATATTAACTTGATACGCTCGTATAGTTAGTAAATTTACGCGTTTTATGGTTTTTCATTTTTGATTTTATTTTACTACTATGACACAAACACATTTATAGTCCGTTTAAATAAAATTAACGATTCGTTAAAAATTCACGATAACAACAATGTAACGTTGAGTAAAACGAAGTTAACAATAATTCGCATAAAATTATACGACATTTATATAAGTAAATTCGAATATATTGAAAGAGTTTTTGTTTAGAAGGATTTTTTTTTGTTTGAAATTAAAAAAAAAAAAAGTATCGAGTAAGGCAATAATTTGTTATATCGTAATTTTTTTTAAAGGGTCTTTGATCACATATAAGTTCTTTTTTGTTTTATATATATAGAGAAGTACTCTTAAAGTTGTTGTCTTTTTGTATTAATTTTGTTTTAAATCGTTTTTATATGCTATTGTTTTATAACAACTATTTTTTTTTTGTAGGTATAGGTATGTATTACATATATATGTATGAACTATTAAAATGCACATATATATATATAATTCGTAGGGGAATATGGGGTATACATTTAAATGTCCACACACAGCGGGTATAAGTTATCTGTAAAAAAACAATAATACAAACAAAATCACAGCTAAAGTCATCAAACCTGCTTGTATCGTTGTTATTGAAGTTGTGTGTTTTTTTTTCTTTTTTTTGTTTATAATTTAAATTGAATTGCTGGGTGGATCCATTTTCATTAGTGAAAGTCACATTTGGTATCGGAAATCCTCCATTTCCTTTTTTTGTTTTTTTTTTTTGTATCTACTCGCTTGTTAAAAACCAGTAAGTTTGCATAATGAATGCATATGTGAGCATAAACGTGCAAACTTGCATTTTTTTTTTTTTTGTTACCTCGTATGCAAAGCGGCTTTCAATAATTTATCAAGCTGAAAACGTCACTCGAGGGATGGAAAAACTTCACATGATATGACTGACTATCATACATATTTAATAAATCAAAATACATTGCATAGCATTGCACACACACACACACACACACAAATACACACAGTTCATATGCATATCAGATGCGGGACATTGCAACCATACCTCATTTTGCATATATAGTAGTACAAATGAACTGTGATTTAGAATTATATTGCTAACAAGGTACATACATCCATAATGTAGGTGAAAGTTGATGGTTGTTTTAATTTAGATACATTTCATTTCAAAAACCCCAACCTATATTTATGTATTTTCTTTGCAAAAAGCAAACCATAACCAACCAACCAACCATCCAACCAACAAAAACTAACTAATCGACCTTTGTACCAACGAACTTTTGTATTATAACTCACTTTATAACTTTCAAATACAATAATTCCATTTTTGTTGCTGTTATAAAAGTTAAACTGAAAATTTGCATAAAACGGAAATAAAATGTAATAAAAGTAAAATGAATGCCACTAAAGGGAATGTTTAAGGTTAACTTAACAATGCCACGTGTATAATATGGAATGAGGAGAATCAGCAGGGTTTTACCATTACCTATATATACCTCTCGCTTTATACAGCTGAGCGGTAATAAGAGTCTTATATTTTCATTTGAAAATCCCACACACGCTGTTTTGAGTTCTTTTATAAAATTGTTGTTATTTTAGTTGTATGTTGTTGTTTCGGCTGCCTTAACGTTTATAACCATCAGAAGTGAAATAGCTACTTTTGTAAAGTTGGGTATATTGTTCAGGGCCGGATTGAGATGATTTAAGGCCTTTGAGTAGCGACATAATTCTTTAAGATATTTCGATAAACAGAAAGAAAATTTATCAAACCTTTTGCTTGAATTGCAATTTGGGTGGGTTCAATTTTAATTATCTTCTTCTACAAATTTTTGATACACTTTGACAGTTTTATAATTCTGTCCGCCCCTATTAAAAATCAGGCGATTATTTAATGATTTCTTGTCCCAAACGATTGTTTTATTTTCCTAAAAAAAAAATTCAGAGTACTCAAAAGTTTTCCCCTGTCAAAAATTGAATCAAGTGAATCCAAAATTGTGTTCCCCTGTATTTCACAGGAAAACTGAAAAATTTCGTTATCGAATGTTTTTCTCTATTATGCTAAATAAATATATAAATCGGGTTCTCCGAAATTAAAACTAAAATGAATTAAATAAATAAGACCATAATTCAGTATTTAGGACTTGGCGCCCTCCTACAAAAATTTACACCCTTACCTACTTGATCTAATCTGAAATTAAAACTAAAGTGAATTAAATAAATAAGAACACAATTCAGTTTCTAGGATGTTTCGTCCTCCAAAAAAAAAATATACGCCCTTACCCAATTGATAATAATTCAACTTATCATTAAATCCAGCACTTAGTATTAATGTTACTGCATATATGTGTCGGCAGCAATGTGGGATTTTGTATTCATTTTCGTTGTTAATTAATTATTTAAATGCAGCGTGACTACAAACTACTTCTACTACTACCTACTACCTATTATACTTCTACATTTTATCCTGTCGACTGAGTTAAAGGGTGTGCCAAACGGAAACGTAAAATCAACTGCGGGAAGTAGTAGTTGCACACACTCCGGGGAATATGAAATATGTGTGTGTTGTTTGTGTGTATGTTATTTATGTGATGTGTATAATGTTATGGTTGTGAAAGGAGGTGTTTTGTTTTTTTTTTTTATAGCTTTTGGACAGTTTTTTTTTTTGTTGTTTTTGTTATTTCAATTTAAATAATAACAATTCATTTAGTTTGATAGTTTTTGGCGTTCCATTTCTGTCCCATTTATGTTTTAAATCATTTTATTTCTTATCATTTTGAACGCCTGTCGAAGTAGGTGTATTTAAGCATTGAACTCACAAAAATATAAATATCGGTGTACCTCAGGGCTCTGTTTTATTTCCCACACTTTTTATCGTATTTTTGATTTCTTGTTTGAAACTTTTGATTCATTAATCCCAATTTTCTGAAACTAAAATTATCAATGATTAAGTTGAACTTAAATATCTGTGGCACTAAGACAGAGTAGCTTACGTTAAAAAACAGTTTTCGAGAAAAACGCATTTTTGTCTACAATCTGTATTAGCAATTAATGTGATTTTTTTTAGGAATCATAAGATAGCTTTTCAACGGGTAAGGATTTCAAAATGGGGATTGGACAGAAAAGTAGCTCTCAAACTGGTGGACTACTAACAATCGAAAAACCGAAAAATCGCTTATGTCGACATAAGCTACTCTGTCTTATGGCCACAGATATATAAGTTTTATATCAACAAAGAGGTCTACATTTTTTTTTATTTAATACAACAGTACTCATAAATTTTTGTATTCCTCTGAAACAGAAGTTGCCTTTTCTCTTAAACAATTTCATTCGCACTTGTTTTAATTTCTTTGTTTATAAAACAAAATTATTTTTTAAATCTAATATTATTTATGAACTTATAAGTATAAATTAAAAAATTGTAACAAGATCAGTCCAGTTATTAACGAGATAAACGGCAATAACCCAGGCAATATCCTCAAAACCCGTTTAAACCCCTTTTTTTGTTATGTGATTTTTTTTGGCAAAACCCTGAAAATTGTTTTTTGTCGGAATCGTCGTGTTTGAGAAAAAACTAATAAAAAAAAGAACTACAGTGGCAGCTTCCCGTTCTAGCTGAGCCGAAACTAAAATTCGAATTTTTTTCTTGGCAATTGCATGAAAATGCCCTTGTACCAAAATTAAAGAAAATCGGTCTATGCGTGTAGGTTCTAGATCGGTGTATGTTTGCACGATCAGTGTTCCAAGATTGGTGGTATTTCCGACCAACAGAATGGGAAAAAAATCTGTTTGGTGGGATTTATTGTGGGAAAATATTCCAAACGCTTTTTTATGGAGGGAAATATATTATCCAACTTTGTTTTCTTACTTTACATATATAACCCAAAAAAAATATTTTCTCTGACCATCAGTGACACAGAAAACCTGTCAAACAAGCAAAGAGAAACACTCTTTCATTATTTTTTCAAAGAAAAATGTGGTGTATTTTTTTTCATCCAGTACAAAAATGGTGGGATTTTTTTTTCAAATCTGGTAGGATTTTTAAAATCTCATCTGGCATTACTGTGTACTGTGAACATATGTAAAGACGCAGAGGAGCGCAAAGGCATACATACACACCCAGACCAATTGATTTTCAATTTCACTCGAAATAAAATTTTAAAATTTTTTTTCTACAATTTGTTCATTTCCCAATTACTTCGAACTGTCAAAATTAAAGGTGCATTAATTTTAAAATTTTTTGAAAAGCATGAATTCACAATAATGGTATGCAAAACATGGATGTCTATAATAGTTCAGAAAAAGTTTGTTCGAGTTACTTTAATATTGAATAACTGGAAAATTTATTTTTACATTTTTATGGGCCTAAATTAGAAGTTGGCAACTCTGTTATCTTCTGTAAGCAAAATCTGCATTTAAATAAATTTTCACTCCAATCAGATTGTGAAAAAATAATCCATCATGTGATGCCTCTAAATATTGGAATGTGTTATTGAAATGTTTTGTTCAAAATCCATTGAAATGAAATTGATAAACCTCTAAGTGGCTTAGTTCATGCCGAGACACACTTCATGGGACAAAAAAAAAACAGATTTTTTTGCATTAAATACATCATTTTTTGTATTATTTTTTTTTGTTGCAAAATTGAATAAAGCCATGAAAGTAAAAAAAAACTTCCCACAACTATATATATGCCCAATTTAAATCCGAAGACGATTGATTGAAAAACATTCACACAAATTGGAAAAAAAAATATATTATATCTTTCTCTTTATTATAAATATGTATATGTACAAATATTCCCGAGAGGCTTAACCCTGGCCAGACCGGAATTGCCCATCATCCATTTTGAAGTTATATAGGTATAGATACTCCGCTTCTCTGGTGCACAGGTACTCGCTGGCATCAAACAAATTCCTATATCCACGTTTCCTTTTTGTACAATAGGTGACATTGGTATCCATGATACATTTGGAAGCACTCGTTTTGATTGGCAATTAATTGACACATATGCCATACAGATATATGTACGTATGTGAATGTATGCACATATCTGCTATGCAATGCAATCCCCGCAGTGCATTTCAATTGCACACTTTAACTCTATATCTCTATATCTAGTCCTCTAGTATTGTATGTTGTTTTTGGATCCGTTTGTTTTGTCGATTTGCCATTCTGATTGATTGACAAAAATTGAAAACATATTGAATTCAAGAGAGGTTCTTGTTGTGTGTGTGTGTGTTTTTTTTTAATAGGTTTAGAGAAGGTTTTTGAGCCTATGCATCAGAATTCAAGCCAGAAAATGATTCTTTATATACGACCAACGACGATACTGAGAAATTTCGTACATAAAATGCATATTTGCATATTTAAATTTATATATAAATCGATTTTCTTTAGGTATAAAGAAGAGACTTTTGTGCCATCAAAAAAAGAAGTGTCTGATGTGCATGCTTGAAGATCGAACAGCCAAACAGCTTCAAGGATCCTATACTTGAGAATAGTGTTAACGATAGTTGCTGCTTTAGCTATGCTGCCAAGCCTTATTGATTCAATTAGGATAGAACATCAAGAAGAATACCTATACCTATGTATGTACATGGATAGAGAAGGAGACAAAAAGAGGCGGTGACATGCAATCTTTCACAGCCAACACTTTAGCAAAGGCAAATGGAAAGGATTATATATGTACCTACGGCAACGTTGACAGACACACTATGGGGCAGAATAGCTTAAGAGTTGGAATAATTTGAACCAATTTTGTATTGAGGTCATAATTATGTAAACTTACGATTAGCCAAAAATTCCATACCCACTCGAAAAGTTACCAAATTTCGTAATTTTCAACAATTCGAAATTATGGTGAAATGTCAAAATATACGGAGTACAAAATGTCATCTGTCAGCTGCCAAATGTACACTCACTAGAAACAGTGTTGCCAATTTAAAAACAATCTAATACAAAATCAAATTTGATAATTAACATTTAAATTTGAATTATGTGCTATATTACAAAATTCTAGACAGAATATTTGAAAAGTAAATAATTTTGAATTACGAAAAACTATAAACTAGTTGTTCTCTAAAGGAAACTCTAAACTATAAACTAGTTGTTCTCTAAAGGAAACTCGTTTCGAATTTTTTTCAGTAATTTTATATTTTATTAAAAAAATCTTAAAGGATGACTTAATATTTTATTTTATTTTAATAATTGTATCCTTTCTGTACACTGCCGCTAAATTTAAATTTTAAAATAACTCTCCTCTCGGAAAGGTTAAGTCGGTTGAAAATTCCAAAAACCGGGTGCGTAGGTACATAGGATCAGCAAAAGTCATTGCCAGATCTGTCGAAACACCGATTAAAAGAATTTTTATGTGAACAGGACTGTGAATGAACAGAATTTTAAAACGCAGTCTTTTAGAATATAAATTTTAATTTAGTTCGTTTTATAAAGTTTTTAATTTGGCAATAATTTTTTTGATCCCAAAGATCTGTTATAGTTCTGCTTTCTGATGGACAAAAAGTAGTAGAATAGTTTTCAACTCTTTCGTGTACTTTTTTGCAGTTTCGCAAATTTGAAGTGCATTGCACATTGAATTTATTTTATTAATTTTGAATTTTGTTGCAATTTTTCCTTATAACATGTTCCACTGTTTGTACACAACGAATGCTGCGAAAAGCTGATATGACTGTATTTTCTAACACAAAAGTGTGAGCGTTTCCTTTTAAACGAACGATGCCTGATGATATCTGATGCTTTTGTGGTGCTATTTAGCTTTGAAGCATTTTGCAAATAAATTCATCTTAACGATTAAATCTCAATCAACAAGTAAGTTATTGTGAGTCGATGAAATGGGAGGATACACACATATTAATTTGTTTAATCCTCTTTTGTCAAATTGATATGATTGTACATAAATTCATTTAATTCGATACACAAATAAAACATGGGATAACACATTGTCATTATTTATTTTTTTCTTATTTTATTGGCGAAGGACGTAGATATTGGTTTTGTGTGCAAAAATGTTATGGTTTTCATCTTGCGTCAGATTTTTTTATCTAGAGAAATGTTTATTAAATAATCAACTTGTATTAAAAAATGGATTTTCTTACAAGAAAATGGAAGGTGACAATCTGTGGCGTCTAGATATACATCCAGCTGCACCCTAAACGTATGGAAATATTTGCTTTAAATTTGGTAGAGAGCTTGAGGAAAAAAACCTATTTTTCTAGCTCGTTTAGAACGAGTGACAGTTTTTATTAAACTTCGTACCTTAAATTTTTGACTAAAAATTCACCTATCGAAAATAGGGTTTTGAAGTATTTTTGAAAAAAAAAAATGTCTGATTGTTTGGTTATTCTCGTATATCTCGTAAATGGTTGCACTAAACTGTCCAATCTTTGCGCATTGATTTATTTCTACAAACTAAAAATAATCAGCTTTATTGTGAGTTTCACCCGAAAAATATTTCACCTTAAAATTTTTTGTTCGCCCTGCATTTTAAAAGTTATTATGAGGTTCCCCCGAATGAAACTTCGTTCGCCTATATTAAAAAAAATAGCATATGAATGGCATTACATTCCGTCCGAAATTAATGCTCACAATAAGGGGAATTTTACGAACATGAAATTACCGGTGAAACTCACAATAGGCGAAAAGTGAAATGTCAAATTTTCCAAATGGAATCTTGTTCGGGTGAAACTCATAATATTGCATTTTGAAAATTTTACAAATAAATTTTTGAATAGGCAACAAAAATCAAAGAAGAAATTAATTTGTGTTTGGATTTTTTTTGCACAGTTTTCGGTTAACAATTTAATTGTATTAATTAATAATAATAAATATCTTCAATGCCTTGAATCACAAGAGCCAGTTCATGCGATCAAGTCAGAAAATCAATTTGGAATTTTGCAAAAAAAGATAAATTTATCTTTTTTTCGAATACATTTTTTCAATACATTTCTACTACAATACATTTGTGACAACACTGGCAACATGGAATGCCAATTACGACTTCAATAAAATTACGGAACACAATTTACTATTTTAACATCGAAATAGTCTAAAATGGAATATGAAATATAAATATTTCGGACTTTTGCCATTATTCCTTGAAAATCCTATGTTTTATCGTCAATCCAAGGTTTTGAGCATATACAGGGACAGTAACATAAATAGTGTTATTAAAATTCAAACACCCCTAATACAAAAACAAAAATCCTTAATTAACAACTAAAACGCTGATCAAAAATTAATTCACGAAAATATCTTATTAAAACAATTAACAGCTAATACACTTTAATTGGAAATTTTTATCTAAATCTACTACATTTAACAAGAAATCTGCTGTCGCCAAAAGTATTATTTATTGCTCATTTATTATTCACTCGATTTCTATCCAGATGAAAACTTAAATCCGGAGGTTTTTACATTAAATTTATATTAATTTACATCCGGATTTAAGTTTTCATCTGAATTTATCGAGTGTCAATATTATGGCGGTGAGTATTATTTTTTCTGCACTTATGCACACACACATTTTCAGTTGAGCTTGTAAATTACATACATATATGTATGGGACTAGCGTTTGTTTTATTTTTTTTTACCTAAATTCGTTGGCAAAAATAGGTATTTATGTATTTTTAACATAATTACTCGTTACTGTTACTGGGGTGTGTTATTTAAATAACTCAAATTAACTTTGTTTTTTGTTGTTGATAAAATTTCGCCCTACTTCATTGTTTAGAAATAACTCATGTTTGTTTTGAGTTTATTAATAGACCTGTATAAGCCACTAAGTCGTGCATTTTATTTTAAAATCGGAAACTGAAGTAAAAATACTCGAAATTTATTTGTAATAATTTTTTTAATTTTTTTTTTTGTTATGAAGTCAACCCATCCATTAATTTAATTTGAATTAGCAGTAGAATCTTGAAGTGAAAATCAACTCTACTACTTTTTTAATTGTTTTTGCGCAAATTAGAAGGAATTCACCTATTTTCTTTATATTTAATCAAATCTATTCTATATTTTATAACAAATCACTTGTTTACAAAAATTGTAAATTAAACAAAAAATTCAAGTTTTTATTTTGGCTTCAACTTACCACTCTAGTAAGCTCTTGAAAAAAAAACAATATCAAACAATATAGATATTCAATTTAAAATCATTTCAGTTTACTTTGAGTTTACCTAAGAGATTTTGTCTATCCTGTCTAAAAAAAATTTTAAAACTCGAAACATTTCTATATCCAACTCCCATTGTTGTATAAATGAAAGAAAGTACCTTCAACAATTTGTAATAATGATTTAAATTCCTTTAGTTTAACAGAAAACCCTTAATTCCGTAACATAAAATAAGATTACTTTGGCACTGGGCCTTAATTGAAGGCAACAACCACAGATTTTTGGAGGATTGCATTTTAATTCCCCAACTATACTATACCAAATTTTAAATTGATCCCTTAAGTATAACTACTCTCCTTGGTTTAGTATAGGGGCTATAGCAATGCTGTACTACTATAATTTAAGAAGAAAACTAGGTACGAGTACTCGTATTATATTATGGTATACCTAACTACTGTATCTAAAGCACTAATCCCATATTGCAATGTCTCTCCTTGCTTGCGGGATAATATGAATAGCGAACATTCCAAAGCCATTACACCGCTATCGATTGCCGGAAAGCATATTCTTTCTCCTTCATGCGCTGGCCTGGTGGTATTACGTACACGCCCTGGTTATAGTTACAATGTGTAACTATGTATATATACATATAGAGAAATATGTATAGTACATACATATATACAAAGTCGACATAGTAGTAAGAGTAGTTGTTATATTCTTCTTTTATACCCAGTGTTGGGTGCTGCCAAAAATAAACATTTTACCTGTGTTTCTTGATTTTATTTTATTTTATTTTATTTTATTTTTTTTTATTCTTCATCAACTTTATATCTAAGAACCATGTGGGTGTTTGATAATACACGACACCACGACCGACGAGGATGAAGACGAGGTTGAAAACTCTCATTTGTCGTCGTCGTCGTCGACATCATTATTATCATCATCATCGTTGTCGTCGTCGTGGTATGCTTTAGGATATTCAGGATTCAGGATTCAGGATTCGAATTTGAGAATATTGTTTGTTGCTTCTTTTTTTTATTTTGTTCATAAGGAATTTCTTCCATTCAGATGAAATTTAGTATGCTGTTTTTAATGACTCTTCTTCCGGTGGGATCGAGATATTTATATATATAAAAAAAAATGTTTTAATTATATAATACATTATGTATCCAGTTAATGATTTTTTGTGTAAATATACTTGCGATACCACACCACCTAAAGGAATTCGAAATCAATTTGTCAGGAGGAATGAAAACGGGGACAGTTGAAAATATCAGAATTGCCAGCTGGGATTTTTTAATTTCATTAAAATAGACTTTTCGTTTGAATGAAATTTAACAATGTTCAAATTTCAAGGGGGTTTTCATTATTTTCTTTTCCGGTTGAATTTTGGGAAATTTTCTTCAATCCTTCTACTAAAATTTTTTTAATTTTTGATAGGAATGGAGAACATTCCCGAAATTCAACCTTAATTGACAAAGAAAATGAGATATATGGTGGTTCTGTTGAGCTAGTTATTGTGCCGATTCCGAAATGTTCCATTTACAATTACCTACTGAAGGGGAAATAATCTGTTATCTTGTTGATGGGTAGAATTTGCCTGTGAAAATTCGGCTTAACGTGAAGAATTTTTTTAATGTGCACAGTAAGGAGCTCAATGCCTAATTTATAATTAAATATTTATAAGTTATCCCAATCCAATTTCAAGATGAGATAATTAAAATAAAATTCTGTCGGAAAAAATATATCTGTTTGCGTACTGTCGTCTTAAAAATGCGAATTTCTGAATTTTACTATTTTTTTTTATATGGATTTTGAAGGACTGTGTACTAAAACTCGTATAGAAATTCGTAGTCTCGGACAAAACGTGCGCAGACATATTTAGCAGAATAGGGCTGTATTCTTCAAAATTATTACTGTCACTTTTGACATCAATGTAGTTAGTATGTTTAAAGATATCAAACACTTTGAGCGTTTTTTTTTGTGATTGTGTGTGTGTGCCCTCAAAAGCAGCAATTTTGAAGTAAAACGTCAAAAAATATTCAATTTTGGAAACTTATATTAATTATTAATTGAAAAATAAATATTTATAATTATTTAAATACAAATATTTAATATAAAATTCACCGAAATTTCGTTGCACACACAAAAACACAATTTGTTTTCTTAAAACACCGCGACACTCAATTTGACATTTTAGAAATGTTAAATCTTGCTTTAGTGTGTGTGCAAATCGGTGTAAAATCTTTCTTGAATCTTGCTAAATTAGCAAGAATTGTTTTGACAGAAAGAATTCGATTCTTTTAGAAAAAAATCGATTCTTTGGTTGAAAGGAATTCGACATTAGATAGATAAATAACAAATAATAGATAGTTGTCTACCTTAAGCCGGAACCACACTTGTTTCATGGTAAGATGTGGTAAAATCCCTTTTATTTTGGTTACGCCACACGCTGTGTGTAAAAATGTTCGGGGTTTGTTAAATAAAGAGAGAGTTTAAAATGTTCCACTTTGTAGAATAAAAAAAAGCGAACATAAATAATCACCCTTATTGTGAGTTTCGCCCGAAAAATATTTCACCTTAAAATTTTTTGTTCCCCCGGAATTTTAAAATCTATATTGTGAGTTTCGCCCGAACGAAATTTCATTCGCCTACTAAAAATAAGCGAACATTTAGGCTATCAATAACATTGCATTTCGCCCGAAATGAATGTTCACAATAAGGGGAATTTTTTTAACACAAAATTTCGGGTGAAACTCACGATAGGCGAAAAGTGAAATATCAAATTTTCCGGGTGGAATGTTATTCGGGCGAAACTCGGAATAAAGCTGAGTTACACTTTGCAATGACACACAACAAAACACTCCGCAACGGATCATACGAAACAAGATAACTTTTTTCTCTACGACGACATATTAGCTGTGTTTGGTATAAGGTGAAATTTCTTGCTTTTCACACTTTGCTGCAGTCAAAACACATATAGAAACAAAGCTCAGTTTTGGGAAATTCTTAGAAAAAAAAAAGTTACCAAACAAGCATATTGTTTTAGAAAAAAATCGATATTTGATCTATATCTGCTGAAATAAATAGTTTATTTCCACTTTTGGTGAGTTCGCCAAATAAATAAATATCCCTGGAATGCCCCATTGGCCCGGAACTCAACAAAGGTGAATATTGATTGCACTGCTGTGCCATCTGCATTAGTAATGTAGGGCTGTCATAGAGTTTGTAGACAAAAGACTATCACTTAAAAAAAAACTTGTTCAATTAACAAAACAAGAGTCCTCCATTTTGATCAATGTAAATAGGTCTGTTTGGCAACTTGAAAATTCTTAAAAATTTTCACAATTTACTGCCAAAATCCATAGGTCAAAAATAATAATAAATTTTAAGGCATTTTTAACTTCCTTAACAGATTTAATATAACATATTTACTAAAAGCCATAAATTATAATTAAACGCACTAACAAAATAATTCATCCACAAAACCCAATAATAATTATTAACTCAAACCCTTTTGTACTTTACCATAAATCAATAATCTCAAAATGGACCATCATTAAAATTAAAAAAAAAAAAAACACTTAAACACATATTAATTACTTTAACCCCCAATCCCAAACCCAAACATCCCAAGCCTCAAAAATCAATTTGACCATCATCATATTAATTTAAAATTCCTTCGTATGCAATTTTAACATACATATACCAATAAATTTTTCATCATCACCCTTCCCATCCTATCAAAATATTACATAATATATTTTTAAATTAATTTTATATAGCATGCCAATACACTTAAATATATATTTTTAAGTATACATAAAAACATAACATGTTTATAATTTAAATACCATCAAAAGCCAAAAACATGCGTTTTATTGAAAAAAAATTATTTTATATTTTTTGTAATAATATATAAAAACAAATTTTACTGTAAACACCAAAGACCTCATCTTTTTTGGGGATGTCATTTGCAATCAAATTACGACACAAATTTATATAAAAAAAAGGCTTGTTATATACATACATAATATTTGTAAAATTTTATAGGCACACATTTTTCTTTTGATTTAGCAAAAGCATCAAATTTTATTTAAAATTACCTCAATGTGCTCGCAAACACATATGCCCTCTTCGCAGTATGCACACGGTTGCCATTTATGACCGCCACCGCCCCCATTTGGAAGACCCTTAAAGATCAAACTCGTCTCATCGGTGCATGGTTCGAATTGTTGTGCTGCATTGACATTGTCCGCCATGTCCTGTTCGAATGCATCACTGCGACGCATGCGATAAACACTGCACTTTCGTTCCAATTGGCCCATAGGTGGCGCTATGTTTACCTCATCGCTAGAGGTAGCGGTGGGGTCACGAGCTACATGACCTGGTGACGCCATAGGCGTGGCAGGTGTGACAATGATCGAGTCTTGTGGGACTTGCATTTGCATGCGTCCACCTGTGTCTTCTTCCGGGATTTTTGCGTTGTTAACCGCCACTAGTGGCGAAGTCGGTGGTGTGGCGTCCATTTGAGACACCAACGGAAGGGTAGCGGTGGCTGATTTGGTTAGATGCGAGTGGTGGAATGTTGCCCCACCGCTGCCCGAGTGTCGGTGCACCAGCTTTGAGGTCCTTCCGATGAAATCGTGATGGCGATGAACATGGTGGGTGTGTAGCGATTGTCCGTCGCCTTCATCGATTGGCAGTAGGAGTTTACTTTGTGCGGTGTAGCTGGCACTGAGTTTTCGCGCCTGTGCCTGTGGGGTTCGTAGATAGGTCGAGGGCAGCTGATGGAATTGTCTAGATTCCTGCTTACTGGTGGTCGGCGTTCCCGCCGCTAACTGAATTGCCAACGCCTTCGAAGCTGGATGCAGTTTCGCTTGGGCCGCCTTGGTTTTGTTTTGTTGTCGTTGACGTTGACGAGCTTGTCGCGATGCCAATGAGGCACCGCCTGCTGCTGCATACATGATTGGAAGATTTTATGTTCTCTATCTGTGTCTCTCTTTTACAAAATTAAAAAAAAAAAATAATCTACAGATTTCTCTGGATCTCTAAGACCTAAAATTTTGATAAATTTCGAGCGGTCATTTGAATTTTCTTCCGCTCTGAATTGTTGCTGAATTGTCTGTGTATCCTGTTTTGTTGTTATTTTTGTTTGTTATATCCTTGCTGTGCTGATTGTGATGTTTGCTGAATGTCGTTTTTTCTAGAGTTTCCCTGTATATTTATGTATATAAAAAACTTGGTTTCTTTTTGTCGCAGGTTTTTTTTACTTTTTTTTTTGTTCAAAAATTAATAAAAAAAATAATTTATAAAATGATAATTATGTTTTCTTAATTGATTGTACTTTTGTATATTAAAAAAATGTAATGTCGGTGTTGTTGAAGTTGCTTTGAGTTGACTTGAATTAAATGAAAAAAATAATAAAATTTTACAATTTTACTGAAACCATCAATAATGTTGTTCTGGTTTTGTTTGTTGTTTTTCATCTAATTTTGCTCAAAAATATATTTATCTTTTTACGTATATATATAAAAAAAAAACTAAATTGTTGACAAAAATATGTATTTTTTTTGGTTTATCAAAACTTAATATATACAAATAAATTATTATAACATCGCTGCTTGAATTTTGTATATAAATTTTGGTTTAATATTTATATTGATTTATTTATAAAAAACTATGTTTTTATTTTGTTATATGCTTGTAAAAAAACTAATTAAAAAATGTTTCATTTAATAAATACAAAAATATGCCTATTTTTTTGTTTTGTTTTTTTTTTTTTTTTTTTTTACTAAAGTATTCAATGTTTTTTTTCTATTTTGTATTGTCTTCAAATTATTACTTCTGTACTTAGTTTAATTTCATGCTTCTTTTAACCGTTCCATACAAAATTGCTTTTTTAACATAAATATATCTTTTGCATCTTAATTATTTTAAAGTTAGATTTTTATCCAAATTTAAAAGCCGTTGGCAACCGTGTTTGATTATTTTTGTTTTTTTTTTATTTATATTTTTCAATTTTGTAGCAAATTTAATTTATAAAAAAAAAAATAAAACTACATAAAATTTTAATAAATTTTACACAACATTAAAGCGCGTTTTGTGTTTTTGTTCACATCCAAGGGTGACTTTAATTTTCCATTGGCTAATCTTCATTTATCTAATAATACAATACACTACAATTATATAAAACATTTATAAATACATTTATTTATTTATATAATATATTTTTAATTTGATTTGTTTATCTAAGAAGCAATAACGTAAAAAATATTTTAATTTTTTTTGTTTTAATTTAATGTTCAACTATATGTTTACAAAAAGGATTTTATGTGTTTTTCTTTTGTTCATTTAATAAGACACTTTTGGGATAATACATATTATTATTTTTTTTTTGCTTTTTTTTTATCTAATTAACATTTATATATATTTTTTTTAAATATTGAGGTATAAACAAAATATAATAATTTATTTTCGGTTGAAAAACATTTTTTTTGTTTTGTTTTTCTTATAATGCTGTTTAATTTTAGTTTTGTGATTTTCTTAGCATTAAACAGAAGTAGACGGATTTTGCAAGGAACACGTAATAATTTGAGCTGTGGAAGAAAACTATTGCTTAGAAAAACACAAATGTGGATAAAGAATTTATTTATTTTTTTTTATTTTAAATATTCGTTATGGTTTTGATAAATTTGTTAAGCTTTGTTGATTGGGTTATACTTTATAGCTGAAAATCAAATGTTACAAAAAATTCAATATTTGTGTTTGTGAACCCATTTTTGACTTCATGTCTAGGCTATGCTTTCACAAAAATCTTAACTAACTAAATTTTCGAAAGTGAGTTGGTGTTGTACACAAGGATCTCACATATAAAATCTTTATTCAAATTGGTCCCGAGTGGTACTTTCTTGTAAGAATTACGAATTCACTTCAAACTCAATTTCCTTTTTTCTTTCCTTAAATATATAAATTTAAATTTTCATTCATAACTAAGTCACTTATGCAGTACAATATCATCATATATAGCTGTTCAATTTGCATGTTTAATTTAAAAACGAAATGGTCACGTTTTGCTGCATGGTTCTAAGGGTATGTATAGTTTTGTTTTATTCAAGTTTCTGTTATTCTTTCGGGATATATTTCGGGCAAAAAAAAAACGAAAATATGTATTCACAATTGTGTAACGAACAAAAAACAAATTAGAACTCTGAACCATTTATTTAAAATTTTAATTTTTATATTTTTCATACTTTACGAATTCCCATCAGAAAAAGAATATTACATTTTTATTCTATAAAAGAAGCTTTTATTTTTTGAATAAAAATGAATAGAACGCTTTCCGAAAATCCAATCAAAAATGTTAAAAAAAAAAGTTGGATCTAGTAACATTTAAGAAATGTGTTCGTGACATTGGAGTTAAGCCTTCTTTCAGACGAGGGAACTGAGTAGTTACCAGCAACTTTCATCAAATTTAAGGTGATAACCGTCGACACGAATTATTTTTCGACATTCCTTTTAAAATTTCATGCGATGCGTACTGAATGTTAAACCAAGGGATTTTAAAAGAAAACTTTCGACTTTGTTTCTTCGTTTGAATGGTAAAAGAGATTTTAGGAAGAAATTAAAATAAAACGTCAAAAAATCTCCACTATCGTAATTCAGGGGCCTTAAGAATTTTGATTTCGTTTTTCATTGGGTTTTCAGAGTGTTTCACTCCTTTTTCGATTTCAATAGAATATAAAAATTTGTCTTCTCAAATTTACACACAGACTACCAAACTTCGTTGCCATTTAAAAAGAAATGTTTCTTTAAGTATTTATCACTTTGACAATATGTGTGGTTAGAGTGTACCCCTGGCACCTTTCTTAATGAAATATGGAGCAAAAAAAATCAGCTTTTATTAAGAAATATGCCCCAAAAATTGTATAGACTTGTAGCTAAGCCCGTAAGGAATAAATTGTCCTTGTTTTTAACAAGTAAATTATTTAGTCTCGACTTCGATCGTTTCATTGTTTAATTCCTTTCGAGCTTGAAAAAAAAAATCCATTATATTAGGCCCTAATAAAGTTGTTTCTATTACAATGACTAATAACCAATTTGCTGTCGATAATTTCTATAAAAATACGTCAGATTATCTTCGTGTTAATCGAATCAAATTATTTCGTATATAGAAATTCTATGAATAAATTGTTGACATGAGTTTCCTCTTTTATTTTCATGTAGAGCTTGTGATTTATTTTTTTTTTGTACGTAAAGAAATTTAATTAATTTCAGATTATTATTTAATTTGACGAAATACGAGGGCCACTCCGCCGTTTAAGTTTAATCACTAAATTATATTTGACCAACCTTAATTTCTCCATTGTGTTTGTTCCTTTAACTTTATTGTTGAATGCCATCTTTTGTTTTTCTTTCACTCTTCTGTTATATGCCTCGTTTGCATTATGTAGAATTTTAGGAGAAGGATTGGAAACTTCCAAAATAGGTCTAATTGGTTACGATAAATTTTCTTGCGAATTTGCATACATTTTCACAATTTGCTGCCAAAAGCCAAAGGAAAAAAACTTTGTTTAGGGAATTTTTTTGAAAAAGAAGTTGCAAAACAGGGATATTATGTCGTTGTGTTCGGAGTGAAGAAAAATAAGACTAATGCCCAATTTCATAAACAAACACGTTGTAAAAATGTCGTTTTTAATTGAGGAAACGTCAAAATTAGTATACAAAAAATTAATTAATTCAAAATGAGATTTATTTTTCTATAATCCAGTGCCAGTCTAAAATTTTCTACAAACCAGATACACTGACGTCGTTTGGATTTCCTCATTTTACTTTAAGGAAGAGAGAGAGCACTCTTTAATGTCTCTGTTAAATTTTTATTATTTTTACCTATTTACAACCAAGGAATTAGAAAAAAAATGTATTGTCAAAATCTACCGGAAATCTTTTTTTAGGGTAATGTTTTTTTATAAGTGCCCCTGTTCTCCATTCCACTCATTGTGAATTCACATGCCGAAAGTGAATTTGCTTCTTCTACGATTCGTTCAAGCGCTAATTGTGAATTGATTTCTGTTCATTTTATTTTCTGAACGTATTCAATACAATTTGTTTATGCTTTGAGAATTGTTTGTGAAATTGGTGTTGTTTTTTATTTCTTGGTGCAAAATGTGAGCCAATTTTATATTTTTGTTCTTAACCCTAGATTCATAAACTATATTCATTGTTACATCGTTCATAAACAGAAGTCTGTGAGAACCCTTACCTTCAAAGAATCTTATTTTTTATCTACAAATATTTTTGCCAAAAAAAAACACTCAAAGGAACATTTGTTTAAAACAAATAAAAGAAAAAATAATGAAATTTTTTGACTCGGAGCAATCTTGACACCAATTCCAGCGATGCTCCCCGCTCATGGGACGTTTACAGGAGTTGCACAAAAATCTGGTGTTACGCTTATATTTGAAACCGCAGAAAACACCATTTTTTTCTGGGTTAATTTTCAAAGTTCACTGGAAACCGGGGTCTGTGAGACCCATGTTTATGTTTCCAGGGTTAAGAACATAAGAATAAATATAAGAATAAACAATTCATTAGAAGAATTCATATTTAGGTAGTCAAACTAATTTTTTGCTCTAGATATTCGCTTCCTTTTTCCCTTAAAAATGCAAATTAAATTACTTCCATTTTTATCCGCACTTTTAAAACCAATTGAAAATTTGGACGCACCTCTTCAATTTTGACAGCTCGAATTAATTGCGAAATTTTCGAACATAGAACATAGAATTTCATTTCCAGTGAAATTGGAAATCGAACTTTTATTCAAGCTTTAAACATATATTTTTGTTCTATTGTGCTTAGATTTGTACGAATGTATCCAATCTTTCAAATGTTTTATAAATACTTTGCCTACTTGAACTGCCTTATATTAAATTGAAAAAAAGTTCAAAATACATAGGTTTTCTCAAAAAAATTTAATTTAAGAATAAAAAGGCAGTCCAACTGTTTTATTTATACAAAGGTTATTTATTTCTTCAACTTTTTGTTACATAGATACCTAACAGTATTTTTAATTTACAACTCAGTTAAAGATTTGTTGGCCTTGTTTTAGTTCTACAGAATTGAAAACCTTCAAGTACACTGTGGCGTATACGTACTTTTTTTCCTAATCTATTTATATGAATATATTTAATGATATTATTAGAAAAACATTTCATTCCAAATAAAATACCAACGAATAACTCTTGATTAGTTTCTATAAAATGTCAACTTTCTTTTCAATTTCAAGCCCTCTCATTTCCACAAAGGACAAAATATCATCACAAAAAAAAAAAAAAAAAAAACTTAAAAATTGAAATTAAAGCCACTTTGGGCTAACCACATATATTACCACACACCACAAAAGTCCTAAGCCAAAAAAAATACACTCAAATCCAAATAATATAAAAGCCAAGTTACTTATGTAAAAAAAAAAACGAAGAAGAAAAAAATAACCACAGCGTCCTGCGGATATCATGAGACCGAAGACCGAAAACCGTACACATAGTATATAGTCCTATAAAGTAGAAAGAAGTAGCGAAGCAACCACTAGGAATAAATTAAATTTTTTAACTTGTGAATTTTTTGGCCTGAAGTAATAATAGAAGGGCTAAACCAAAGGCTTGAAAGACATGCTTTTCATTTATATATATAAATGTACATAAGTAGGTATACGATATAACATTAGTATATACATATGTATAAAAATAATGTGTTTGTAGAAGAGGCACCCTGAAATAAAAAAAAAATCTTTTTTTTTTTATATGTCATGTGCTATTCGTTTTCAGCATCTGCTACACTGTGAAATATGTTGTAAAGGACACGAAGAGCAAAAAAAAAAATCGATGAAAAATGCGACCATGCAATCCTATCGTAAACACGCAAATGATAATCCCGCATTTTCTGTCTTTAGTGTCGTTCTCTTTCCCATTTAGCGGTTGTTGATTTGTTCGTCCTCCATGTACGATTTTGTCTGTTTTCTTTTGTTTGGTTTGTTTTTTTTTTTTTTTTCTTTTACTCATTTTCATTTGTGTTGCCTTTGGTTTTAGGGGCGTTAATGAAAACCATTATGGTATTCTATGATTATCTTTTCGTCATCAAATATTTACCTTTATATAGAGTATACTCTGTTCGAACGCAACAACGAGAATATTATCCTTCAGAAAAGAATCATAAAAAACATTCAATCTAATTATGAGATTTTCGCTTCAGCAGCAGAAAAGTTCTGCACCTGAATGCGCAGCAAGAGACTCTCTGTTTCCGTTTGGCAGTTTCAAAAGTAGAAGATGACTCGCTGACTCTTTGCAAGTCAAGTCTCAATTCAATCTTGTTAAATATTTAATTTGCAATTAAGCACCGGAAATTCACAATACGCAGAGAAAGAGAGATAGAGAGTAAAAAAGCTTCAATTTATATTTCATAAAGAATTCAGATTAAAGAATTAAACAATCAACAATTTATTTTCTAAGGCCAAATATTAAATTTTATTTCTTAATAAATTCAAATACAAAAGAAAAAAAAAAAAAAACGAAAGAAAAAAAGTTAATTCATTATTAATTCATTTATGCTTCAATTGTTAGGAATAAATATACTCATAGTATCTTTTATGTCAGTATCTATATACAGTTCAACAAGTCCTACCATTATAAGAAATTAATAACTGTTTACGTTGGTGTGTACCACTCGCTCTGGTGTCAAATGCAAAAGAAATTGAAGTAGTATAATAACAAATAGATGGACAAGGTGTCCTGATCTAGCTATTATTTTCAACTTAAGTATTGATTTTTTAAACAGAACGGAAACAAGGACGAAAATTAATGCATAGTTGTTTATTTAGCGGGCAATTATGGAAGTTCCGTGAAATAGAATATTTTTGTATTTTATTTACAGTGAAATCTCTCAGTGTGGATTCAGTGTGCTCTCGGGTTGACAGCTCTTTTTAAATTTGACATATTTCGACCCTGACAAAATTTTGTCCTATAAATTTTTTTAATTTCTCTATATGGTTTGACGGAAATTGAGGAAGAAAATTTTGAATTAAATTATTAAACCTAAGTGGACAAACAAAAAATCTTATTTCCTTAGATGTCAGAGAATGACAATCAAAGTCTTGATGCGTCAAATGTCAAAGTTTAGTTTTGAAATCATGACAATCAAGTTGAATAGCAAAAGTTTGGTGACTCGCTATTTATTTATTGTTTTGTATAATTTTTGGACTTAAAATACAATAGAGTAAAATTTTAAACATCCCACTGACGAATAACTGACATGATACTACTTAACAATTAAAGGTTCCCCCACACCAACGCGAATTTTCGGTGGCGACGACGAAAACAACAATAAATACACATGGTTGTCAATGAAAACAACACGTTGTTATTATTTTTTTCGTCGTCGCCACCGTCGCTACTACGTTTTCACCGAAAATTAACCTCGTTTAGATTTAATAAATCCTGGGTAGTGTGTTTCCAGCGCACAAAAACATTAAAAACTAGGTTAACTTTGAAAGTATTTCTAAAAATGGAAATGGTGTTTAATTTTTTCATTTTAAAGTGAGAGAGAGATAGATAGTTCGATTTGTGTCAAACCATGAAAAAAAATTATATTCATGAATATTGTACTTGAGAGATTCTTGAGAGTTTTTTGGGTAAATCTATTTAAATCTCGGTTTAGCTGTCGGTGGAAACGTAGTATGAAACTGTTTTCTCAAATACTCCAACTGAACACGCCTAGTTCATCGTGCAAAAAAAAAAACTAAGCAAACATATCTTTTCTTACATTTATAAATGTCAAAGTGTCGTATGCATACGGTGACCATCCGTTCATTATAATAATGAACAGTTTTGTATTTGAAGACGATTTTCATTATGAATTATTTGTTGAACAAAAACACATAAATGTTCTGTATTTCAGAAATTGTTCATTATTTGTTCTGTATTTCTTAGAAATTCTTAAAAACAATAATATAAATACTAAAGCAGAATTCAATGACAAAAAAAAACAAAAATAATGATGCTAACAGACACTAACTGTTTTTGTTTTTGAGTTATTTTGTTTTTAAAATTAAGTTTTATGCAAACAAATACCTACTGAATTTCTGTACCTTCTCTTTTTTTTTTAATTATGTCATTTTTATGTAGGCACATACATAGATATTTTTTAATTAAATGGAATAATTTAAAATTGCATTGAATTTTGTTTCTCTCTTCATTATTTGCAATTCTAAAATATGGTCGCCGTACGTATGCAAGATAAAAAGACAGCAAGATAAAATAGGTTTTTGCTAATTATGATTTAAATAGAATATTAAAAATAAAGAACAATGCCAAAAAAGTTTAAAAATTGGAAAATCAATCATCATACTCAAAATACTCTAGCATCATTCTAAATTGACTAATATTTTGCACACCAATCATTTTGTTCTCCCGGATTTTTAAATCTATTTCGAATTTCGTCCCGAACGAAATTTCGTTGGCCTATTAAAAAAAATTTCGGCAGAGTTCTGTGATGGTGACCTGTTGGTTAGTAACTGGTTTTAGACTCCAAAACTACACTAAGGGAGATTTCACTGTAATCCATGATGTGTATATTATGTAATAATATAAATTAATTATTATTGTGAGTTTATATTAGTTTTACCAAAGTGAAAGTTATTTTTCATATGATATTAAGAATCAAAAAAAAAAAATGATAGGAGTATCCTTACAAACAAAATTCAAATGTCACGAGGGTATATACATTTTTGTTTGACTTATTATGCAAATAAAAAATCGAATATTATAATCATGAATTCTGTATGTGGGTACAGAAAATTTTCTATCGCACAATCTGCATTTATAATAAATTATTATTTTTCTTTTAGCAACAACAATCTTCTGTTTATGTTAAATTAATTATACCTGAAATACTAATTTTTCATTTAGTTGATATAAAAAATGAAAAAGTGTCTTAACCATTTGCTACAATTCGCTATACTATGGCCCTGATATGAATATTAATTTTTGACTATGAAAATTCCATTGGGTATTTAAGAAGAAATATAATTATAGTGTTTATATTTATAAATCTATGTATATTTGACACGAATAAATAACGCCAATCTATGAATGATAAAAAATGATTCAATTAATTTTTTAATTATTATTATTAAAACTTTATTGATACCATAAATAAATTATATTAACAATAATTAAATAAATAAAGTGGTAGCTACCAGGACCTTTTGCTACAATTAATTTTTTATTTGCGATAAAGTATAGAGTAAGTTTTGGATTCGTAAAAAATTCTACATCGAAATTTAAATTAAATCTGTGATTACGATGAAAGATAACACGAAAAATTGAGACCCACAATTCTGTCTGTCTGTCAGTACCTCGATCCTAAAGCCTAAGCCACTGAAGCGATTTATTTTAAATTTTGAATTTAACATTTTTCATAGTGATTCTCTAGAGGTGATTTTTTTAAGCTTCAAAAATAACGGTACCTGCCATATACATATATAAGGAAAGAAATTATTTATATCAGAAAGATTTATATAAAAACAATTGTGTGAACTATTGTAAGTGTAAGTTGTATCTGATAGAAAAAATGTTACCAAAGACTGTACCTGATATAGAATTTTTTTTTTCGTTAACGGCTTATCCAATTTCGATTTATACAAGAGTTCCTTCTGTCATACCAATTTTAGGCATTTTAGTGTACATATATGGGTCAATATTTCAAAATATTAATATTTTGCATCTTGAAATGAATATTAACTAATATAAACATATTTAATAATTTTTTGTTACTCTGCAGTCAAAACACATTACATTTTTAGCCAGTGAGCCATTTATTTTTATTATTTTGATCTGTTTTTCTATATCATCTATATGACAGAATTGAAACGGAAATGGATAAAATTCGATCACAGAAATCACACCGAAAGGTTTATTTTTAATAAAATCGAACTTTACAAAAAAACTCATTTATTTATTTATTTAAAACTCATTTTATTAATACTTAAAAAAAGGCATGCCTTGGAAGACAAGTTAGATTTTGTTATCATATTATAACAATAAAAAATAAAAACCATCTTAAATGACGAAAGCTTGAAACGCCTTTATTACATGCAATAAACCTCGCTACTAATATTTTTTTTGTGATTTTTGCAAATTGTTCCGAACACTACTAACCTGTCCCTTTATTGATCTGATCTTCAAAAACTTATTCTGCGACCGTTAGTTATTTTTTTTTTAAAGGATTTATTTTTTGTCATGGAAATGACAATTTTGCTGTCCCTTAAATTCATTTAAATCCGCTTTTTAAACCTCTAAAAATACGCTGGCTAGGTATTAGTCACCATTAACACCATTAACTTTTTTCTTCACAGCTTTTATAAATTTTTCAAATCTATTTATGTACAAAATAATATGAATTCCATGAGATAAGCCACGGTAGTGACATTTTTGGTGTTTAAGTTCAAAATTTGAAATAAATATAAATTTTTATTTTTATTTTTTTACTAGTCCACTTGAAATGAATTTTGACAGAAACGTTTTTTGATAAAATATTAAAAAAAAATAACATGTTTTTTAAGCTTTAAACATCTGACCGCAGAATATTTTGCAATATTGACCCATATACAAAAATATATTTTAGGAAAACCTCTCTAACGATTTTTGAAATGCAGCGAAATTTCGAGTGGAGAAAACTTTCGTTAGCTCTAAAATCTGGTTTGTGTTTACTTTCGAATCTTCAAAGTTAGGGTCTCTAAAAAAAATGTTAAATGTCTAGCTTAATTTCTGTATCCGAAAAATTTCACATTAGAAAGCAGGTTGAGTCCTCCATCGATTTGATTTTTATTTTTCAAAATAGAAAAGTTGATGAAAAATGTCACAATTTTTAAAAACGATATTCTACAAAGTAATTGCCCCAACCCTTCTCCACAATTTTGTGGTTAAAATTTGATAAAAAAAAACCCTAAAAATATAAGTGTTGGTTAGTATTTCAAGGTAAAACTTAAATCATTTTTATTTGAATTTGTGTTTTGCAAACTGACTTAAAAAATGATTTTGAGTACCAAAAAAATACTTGTTCAATATCACAGTACACAAATCTAAGGTAATATATTGCGCAGGTTGTCAAATTTGAAAGTGTCAAAAAATTAAAAATGGCTGTTCGAGTGCCCATAGAAACTCAACACGCATCATTAGAAACAACAACAATATTTTGAAATTAGACAAGTAAATGGGCACTGGATCCAACATTTTAGCACCATAATACCTCGATTTTGACAGATGCGCTGAAGTGAACAAAAATGAAAACGCTAATGATATTACCTTTAATATGTGTACTGTGGTTCAATATAAGGGTCTCAGAGAGACAGTCTACTTGGATTTATAAATTATAATTTATAAATTTCTTTACAACCTTAAAGCTTGAAATATTATACAAATATTTGGAAATTCCTCGTGATTGATTTGTTACATTATTTTTTGCATCAATCGGCTCTGGTTAAACTTTAGTGGAATCAAGGGAAGAGATTGTGGCCCAATAATGTCGATATCTGGAAATAATCAACCTATCTTTTAAATAAAATCCCTAAAAAGTCGAAACTTTTAAATAAATACTATATAAATGCAATTATTAGTTTTTGTAGAACGTATCACGACGTCTAATATAGCTGACATACATATTTAAAACTAAATTTATGAAATAAAATTTCCTTTATAAAATGAACTTAGATGTAAAAAATCAATTTCATTCAACATTCCCAGGACTTTAAGCCATACATATAAATCCTTTAACATTTGCCTTTTTAACGATTAATTCCACCTGTTGGACACATACTGAGTTTAAATAAAAACAATTATCAACAACGTCCTAGGCCTACAATCTTTCATCAAACAAAAAAATGTTCCCCCATCATCGCTAAAAACAAAAAAAAATCTATATGTGAAAAGGTTCCGTCAATGAAAAAAAAAAGGAACTTGAAACTTCTACTCTCACATAAAAAAAATCCAACACATCCATTTATGTAAACATTGTTGTTATAGGAGCATATAGTGTTCTATTCTCCTTGAAGAAAGTGCTCAAGGTGCTATGTACCTACATATATACGAGTTATAGTGGGATGCATTTGCATATGTGTGATGCATATAATCATCATTATCATCATCATCATCATCTGCATATATGTTTTTTTTTTTTGTATTCCCTGTGTCAAGTGTGCAATGCCGTCGTCGTTTTATTTTCAAAGTCAAAATAATTAAGGAGCGAGTCCTTAAACGTTTGTTCCTCAAGAATACACTTATTTTGCTTGACTGAAGCAGAATGAAATATGAATTCTTATTTTTTTTCTTATTATCAGTTTTTTTGTTGTTGTTTTTGTTGATGAACGGGGTCAGGTCAACCTCTATAAAAGGAAACAATTATTTGTCTAAGAAAAAAAAATAAAAATATTTTGTAACAAAACAAATCGTAAAAAGTAATCACAATCGTTTTGCTTTTTTCAAAATTATATACATTTACACCCCAAAACATTAATGTATTATTAGTTAGCCTGTCTAAATTGGTGTGTTTGTTTGTGTGTGTGTGTGGGTGGGTGTGTGTATTTTGGTGTGTTATATAGGCAAATTCTCTTAAATTTTATTTAGGACACGAAACAAGCAAAGAAAAATTATATTATTTCCAGATGTGGAAGAAAAGGCTAATCACCAGCCTTACCGCTATCCTTTTTTTTTGTTGTTATTTTTTGTTGTTTTTTGTTTTTTTTTTTTGTAGATTCCTTTAGTGCCTGCCTAGCTTTCATTTTATCTAGCGTATTATTTATTTAATGTTTGCTATTCGATTGCCAAGTCCTGAATTTCTGCCAGAAAGTTAGGCAGGTATTGTCAAAGTGTTGGTTAAAGCATTTTTGCTTTACTTATTACCTATATTATATTTTATAGGAAGCTATATATGTAGTTTAGATGAGGGAAAGAAAGGAAAAACTGAACTAGCTGTTTGGACGTCCTTCAAGTGCGACAACAAACCAAAATATAGGTGAAAATAAAGCAGTTCAATTCTTGGTTGAATATAATAGAGGGCATAAGTCGTCCATAACCTATACCTATCCTAACATTTGCCACACCCTCATATGTATTTTCATATAGAGTGAGAGCATAACAAATAAGATGGTAGGGTTTGTTTGTTATATACATATATATGTACATATGTGGTGTAGGTCTGAATCTGAAGGTATAACAAGCCTTGTTAGGTAAATTTACCTGCAACTTAAATTCAACACTGTCAGCTGAAAGTTTTGGAATATAGTTTATTTAAAAAAAAAATAACAAGTCGGGTTTTTCAAATTTTAAGAATGAATATTTTGATGAAATTCTTAACGAAACTCTTTTTATTCATTAAAAATGAATAAAAGATTGAGAAAACTCAGTTTTATTTAAAAGCATTCTAAGAAGCAATTTAATAGAGATTCAAAATTTAACGAAACTCTTTTTAATCACTTTAAATATGTCCCTTGAAAATCGGAACACATACCGTCTATTTATTCAAACTACACAATGATTTAATGGAAGCTTTTTAATTAATAATTGAAATTTGACGATACTTTCTTTTTTTAATTAAGATAAAATGAAGTGTTTACTTTAAATGGTTCAAAAAACCAAATTCACACAAATAAAAGATAAGATGAAAGATTTTCATTAAAACTTAACGAATAATCACCGATTTAAGTGTTATTTTCTTATTTATATCAAATGAAATGTTTCCTTTAGATTATTGAATTTTTTTCAAACTATTTTTAAACAACGAAGTATTAGAGTAGAAATTTTAAACTTGACGAAACTTTTTATTAATTTCAAAAGTGTCCTTTAAAAGATGAAAATAAACTGCCGCTCCAATTTATTCAAACTACCCAATTATTTAATGGAAACTTTTTAACGAAACTTGCGGAAACATTTTTCTACTACTACGAAGTATTAAAGTAAAAAAAATTTCAACTTGGCGAAATTATTTTTATTAATTTCAATCGTGTCCTTCAGAAAATTAAAATAAACTGCCGCTTCAATTTATTACAAAACTACCCAATTATTTAATAGATTTTTTTTAACGAAACTTAAAGAAAATTTTATTATTTTAGATTTAGAACACATTTCGAACTTAATACTCTTCTTCATTAACATAAAATAGAGTGTTTATTTTAAATTGCTTAGAAAAAAACCTAACGTATTTTTATTCACAACAATTATAAAGATGGAACAGATAGAAGATTTTATCTTAAACTTGACGAATCACCAATTGAATTATTTTCTGCTTATTCACAACAAATTAAGTGTTTCCTCTAAATGATTGAGTCTTATTTAATCCATTCTACAAAGCATTCCCGTAGAAACTTTAAACTTGACGAAAATATTTGTATACATTTCAAATATAAATGCCGCTTTAATTTATCAAAACTATTCAATATTTTAATATAGCTTTTTAAATTAAAACTTGGCAAAAATAATGTGATTTTTGTTTAATTATTAAGGAACCACTCACACTCCGTTATTTTTTTTTTAACTACACAAAGAAGCTTTCAAGTCGTGCTTTATATCAAAATTGACGAATTTTTTTTTCAATTCACCCAAATTGAAAAGAAAATAATCAAAATGTAGCTATTTTGATAAATACTTTGATTGACTTTAGATCATTATTATTAGACGTGTTTTTTTTTCTCGAATCGTTCCACTATCCTTTTTACGTCATACTTAAATTCGCAGGATTAGATTAGAGGAGAAAAGCTCGGGTACTAAAAAAAATATGGGTTATGTAAATTTATAAAATTATTTATTTCAAAATAATAGCTGTGATTCAAAATAGCTTTTAACGGCCTTTAAGTCCTACAAAAATTGGCGTTTCGTCCCGGCGATCTCACTTGGACACATCAGTTGACTATAGTGAGAGCCTTTGTCGATACGCAATTTTCATTCATCTTACATAGATTTCGTGACGAATACCTAGTGTGAATCTATAAAAAACTCTTTTTCACATTAACTGATTGGCAAATGCTAAATTTTCTGGGCTTTTAACAAAGAAAATAAATGGCTAAAAGTACTCTTCACTATATCATAGGGTATAAACAGATGTCAAACAAAATTAGCATAAAATAACTAAGCCTGTCAAATTTATGGATTTTTTCATATTTTGCTTCCACACTTCATCAAAAAAAAAAAAATCAATTTTACTGTATAATGTGTTTAGGAACCAATCGTAAAAATTGTCATGTATTAGCACATGTCAAATTATGTGAGATGGACTGTCAACTCGTGTGGGATATTTAAATTTTTTTTCACACTATTTTACATGATAAATTGTTCCCACATTTTCGAGATGTGTTTATACTGTCAGATAGTGTGGAAGCGCTTCCAAGTGAATATAAAAAAAATTTAAAAAAACAGTGATTATCAAAAGGAGAATCAATATTTCATTTTCAATTGTTAACTTTTAAACGCTATTGTTATCACAGGTACAAGGTACAACTATTCACTATTCGAAACTGTATATATTAAAGTGCCCACAAATATCCAGGATAATTTATATGTACTCGAGAGAGCCTTTCTCTACTGTGTGCAATTTAACCTGGATGGAAAAACATGATGTATCCATCCATATGGCCGACCAACGACGACGATATAGGGTGGATGAGTGTGTTATTGATTGAACCTTTTGTTTCGATGGGCGCAGAAAGCATCTAGGAGGAGGAGTATCGAGTAAAAAGTTCCATATATGTAGTATGAAGCCCTTTTAATTGCACTAGGTCTTATGCATCTCACTGCTATTTTATATATTGAACTTTCGATTGGTATTGTTATTGGTTCTCGTGCATTTTAATTTAAATCTGTTGTTATTATTTTACCTTTCTTTCTTTTTTTTAATTTTGTTTCTTTTTTGAATAAAATTGAACAAAAATCAATTTGCAATTTTTCTCTTATAAAAAGCATGTTGATTGATGTTCCATTCATTGGCAATGTTGTTGTAGTTGTTTAACCATGTGGCAAAAAAGCAAAAAAGTACCTACGTGACTTTTATTTACAATGTAGATTGTTGGTTAATGTTTACATTTTAACTGCTGAAGTTTATTTAAAAAATAATGGTATTTTTATTTGAATTTCGACATAACTCACCAAAAAAAAGACATTCGATTTGAAAAAGAGGTTAATAAATCAGAGGTCAAATTTTTCGGAAAATTCAGATAAACAATAAAAAAATAGCAATATTTTATGTTTTTTATTACGGTTAAAAGTTATTTTATATTTTTGTTGTACGAGGTGTTTATTTTGAATTTTAATGTTTAGGATTGATTTAGGGCCAGTTTCACAGTGAAGTAAGTGACACTTAAGTGCCAAATATGGAAAATTAATTCCCAATATCACAGTGTAAACTTATCGGAATAAGTGACACTTAAGTCTCCCATGTTGGCCACTTAAGTTCCACTTACTCAGGTAGTAAAACTGCGGCTAAAGTGCCAAAATGTAAAAATTAAGTGCGACTTATTTTGTTAAGTGTGCACTGTGAAACTAGCCCTTAAGCAAACAGTTATAAACTTTTTCAGTAATATATATAATTTTTTTAATACTATTTTTGAGCTGGATTTGTAGGTTCTTTGCGTGTTCTGTAAAAAAAAATATCTTAACCTGAATCTGTTATTTAGTTATACTAACATATTTCGATGGGAAAAGTAGACCAATTCAGAACTAACTACCTCCGTTCATTTACTTCGCAAAACTGCCAAAATGTATCCCAAAGTTCTGTCAAAGTTCATATAAAAAAATAAATTGGTAGAAATTGGCAGTTTTGGGAATTAAATAAACATGTATAAAGTGGGAAAGTGCGTCCAAAATATTATAGGAATTATTATATACCTACATATATTATAAATGGCAAATTGACAGACGAACCAATTCACTTCAGTTCAATTTAATTCTAATTGCTTACTTATGGTCTTTTGATTTGTAATCGGGAAGAACAATATACAATATATTTAGTTTCGATTTTGAAATCACAAAGAACCATTTTCTTTTCTTTTCAGAACAAGAAATGTCATTCTGACACCAATAGAATTAATAGATCTGTTTGACATTTTTTTTCGATTAAAATGTTAGATACCTGTCAAATCAGTTAATTGAGAGAGAATTCCTCAAAAATGAAGAAATTTAGAAGAAAGTTAACAAAGGCATTGAATAATGTATAGAACACAAAAGACCCACTCCTCACATCAACAACTTTATTTCATGTCATGTTTTATTATCAATTATATTATTATTAACTAGCTATTATATATTGGATTAAACATATCAAAAGTTATTAATTATTCACATATATGTAGATAGATTTCACATCAGGCACACCACAATTTCAAATTAAAAGGCAAAGAAACTAACAGCTGGGTGTTGACAGTTGGGTGACAGTTGTTGATATTCTCTTCTTGATGTACACAGAAATGTGTGATAGCATAAATTTGCACTTTTTTCACTGTGCCCTCTCATTGCAGTTAACAAACTTATGTACGACAATTTGCGAAGAGTTATGAAAAAATATGAACATTTGTAAGAAATATCAAGTTACTAAACAGACCTAATATTTTAGTTTAAAAAAAATCATGTCAAAATGACAGCTCAGTTGACAGCTTCGTATGTGGGTGCAAGTGCAAATAATAAACATTAACCACGTCCTACGAAAAAAAAAATCTCTGAGCGCTCTGAGATTTTTTAAGTGGAACAAAAAATCTGAGAATTTTTAAGTGGAACAAAAAATCTCACCGCTGAGATTTTTTCGGAGATTTCTGAGTCAAATGTTTTGGATTAATACGCATATTCAGGAAAATGAGATCTTGGAGATCTCAGCAAAGAACAGGATTCCTCAGCACAATTTCTCAGCCTTACTGTCACGTAACTCTGAGGAAAAAATATTTTGGATTCCCTTGCTCACTTTTTGAGTGAGAAAAATCTCTGAGATCTCATTTTTCTGAACGTGCCAAATTTCTTAATGTTCTTTCTCAGTTCATTGACCGACAAATTTCAATTTTTTGGTGCTGTGCAAATTCAAAAAGAGTGAATAAATACAAAATATATTTAAAAAAATGAAAATAAATTGAAATTGCTAGATTAAGCGTTTGTTTCACAATACCTGAGTAAAGTTCTGATTAGTTACTTGACACATAAATACTGGCACAGGGTCATAAGTCCAAATGAGAAAAATTTACAATTGTTTTTTGACGACTTTATGACCTATATAAATGCAAAGATATTATTTTTTGGTTTTTTTTTGTCAAAACTTTACTCAGACATTGTGAAACAAGCCCTAAATATTTTAAGTTGAATTTTTTTACAGATGTAATCATTACGAGATTTATAACACATGCGTTTTTTTATAATTAAGCGCGGATTTTTGTACCACGAAAGGATTCAGCTTTCGTCAAATTGACATTGGGCGCTCGGTGGGAATTTTTTCGTAGGACACGCATATAAGGTTTGTTTATTTAAAGAATCTGTTCTGCACAAAATAGGACAGGACTTTATGTTCCACGAGTGAAAACCTTGGCCTAAACTGTTTTACATTCGGTCACTTTCTGTTTGCTAAAGTTGTCCGGAACAGTGTAGTAGAATATTTTATGACAAATGTCAAAGCATCAGTTAATTTATTTGTTTGGAAAAATAAAAAACGTAATAGGTATTTATTAATCAAGTTTATTATTTTTGGATTAAAAATAATAAAATCTATAAAAGGGTCATACGATATATTTTTTCAGTTCTCGTGTGATTGTTTTGATTTATAAATATGTTTTTAACAACTTGAAATAACTTGAAATGTCGTATGACGTAGCGCAATTTGGTGTTAAATGCCACAGAAATTATTGACAAGTAGTAAACTGTGGCAAGAAGATGCAGCTAGCAAACAGACATAAAAGATCTGTTTGGTAACGTGATATTTCTTGTAAATATGCACATATTTTCACAATTTACTGTTAAAACACATAGCAAAAAAAAAATCAGTTTTTGGAAATTTGTTGAAAAAAAGTAAACAAATAGGCATAATAATAGAAATGTCAACTGTCAAAACAAATTCTGAAGTCAAAGCAGCTGTCAAAAAAAATAATAAAACTAGATTTCGGCTCTAATGAAAAAATAGTAGGTTCTCGTATAGTAAAATACTTTAATAAAAATTTTTCTCTTGAATTCAAAGAATTAAAACTCTTCTTCTATTATAAAAATAGAAAAACATTTATTTAAAGTGCTATGAGGAACTATGGTATAAAAATTTCCTGAGTAATTTCTTAATTTAAACATACGAAAAATATTTTTTTTTTTTTTTAATTGAATCTTCTGACTTGTTTTTAATTAAGAAAATTAATCGCACCTCATTTATACCAAAGGGAAAACAAGGAAAACTTACTTTACAAGACATGATGTATAGTATTCCCATGAAAAATAAACTTTGTTTTATCAAACAAAAAACTGAAGGGCCATTAAGTATTAACTTTGCCATCTCACATTTTATATTATCACTTTTGAATATTCGCACTTTAATAAATTAAAAAAAAACCTCATACATATATTTATTTTCAAGTGCATTTCAAAAAAAAAAAAAAAAAAAAAAACTAAAAGAAAACTTTTTATCATTTTAAACTTTATCCTTATGGGTTCGAGTATGTTCCAAGAAACAAAATATCCTATAAAATATAGGATGAACCTACACACATACTCAAATCTCATATTATTAAAAAAGTTAAGTAGATCGTGTGTGTTACATACGTTTTTATAGGGGGAGGTATACCCACACGTACTTTCGATAAAAAAATCCTTTTTGATCAAAGATTCCAATTAAAATTTTATATCTACCATGTGGTGATTATGATGATGTTAATGATGATGAAAATTTATTATAAAAAAAAGGGGGAAAGGCGGCAAATTCTAAGAAAATTCATAGCTCAGCAAAAATTATGATGGAAGAAGTCCTTTGAGATTTTAAACCAATTCATTCAAAACCGAAGGTCGTTTGATCAAAAGGTCGATATTGATGTTGTTGGCATTAAATAAAATACACATCATTAATCAATGGAGAATTTCGTAGAGATTTTATAATTAGTGTGACAAAAGACCAAAAATACAACAAAAACAAAAAAACGTAATAAAAAAAAAATGGCTTAATAAATCCAAGACCCCAGCAATTCAATTAAAATTTCAGCAATAAGCAGCTGCTGAGATGGTGTTTATATATTTTGTAGGTATATCTTCCATCATCCAGAATCAATCAAAAAACGGCTTTCTGAAATATTATTCGGATTTGATTTTTTTGTTCTAGAGCTACTTTTTACTCACGAAAGATGATTTCTGTTTCTATATATGGTTTTTTTTTTAATTTCCGTTACTTTTAACACTTTTATCCTTTTTCTTGTATTTTGGATTGGGATTGATGAATTTTCTTAGGAAAACAAAAGAACCAAAACAATAATTTTTATTTTTCCTTTATAGAAAAATTCCTTAAGCTCGAACTTGTGTGTTTGTTTGAAGGAGACAAAATCATCAAGGCATAGAATTATTTTTTGATGTCAATTTACACTTTATATAGAAATTCGAATTTTATTAAAAATTAATTAGTAGATTTTTTTTGATATTTTACATTTTTTTTCTTTAGAATAGAAAAATAGATAAAGCGACGATTTTGAAACACTGTGTTAGTTTTCTTTGTGATTTATATTTAATTTTTTCTTTTTGTTGTTTTATTTATATTTTATTTAAGTTGAAACATTTTTTTTATTCGAAATGTCCTTGCTGCTCTTTATATCCAAGTTGGCATATTCATCACATCATAATCATAATCATCATCATCGTTCAGTAGACATTTGAAGAAGGAGTGCAAAAAAAATCATATCATATACGTACATATTATGCCAATTGTAAGGTTGAGACAGAGCGAAAAAACGGTTAAAAATATATAGAGACGTGTGTATATTTATGAAAACTATCCTTTATAACAATTTTGCGACTTTTGTTGTTGTTGTTGTTTTGTTTTATATATACGAGGGAGGCACTGAGAAATTTGTATCACTTTTTGAATCAATAAACGCTTCGTTATAGTTGAAGAAAAAAAAAACATAAATAATTTAACACATTTTTTTTCATATATTTTTATACATAAAATATATACTCGTGAGTTAATTAAAATTCAAAAAACAATCGTACACGTTTTGGCTTTGAGAAAAAATACATTTCATTCAAAGAAAAAGGAGAACAACAATACAAAAACAGACACAAAAGGAAAAAAAAAATATCCACAAGGATTCACATTAAAAAGGAACTTTTGATTATTATTTTTATTTTCTTTTTTTTTTCAAATTTTAAGTTAACACTATTATTATTAAATTTATTTAATTTAATTTTTTCTATAATTAATTTTTAACTTTTTTTATTTAACACACTAAAAGTGGGGTATTTTTATTTTTAACAAATTGAGTTAAAGAGTTAAGAGATTTATAAATTTTTTGTTGGTTGGTTGGTTGGTACAAAACTCAATGCGAATTCAAAAAATGGGAAAATAATAACGAAAATCCGAAGGATCATATCACAACGACACGAACAAAAACACTGAAGGATAGTATGAAAGTATAAAAAAAACACACTGTCAGAGGCAGCAAGACGAAATATAATCAAACAAATCAAGTAAAATATATATTTTCTCTCCTGGCAGGACAGGACGACACAGAGAAGCCAACAAAAATTTGTGTGTTAAATTCCTTCTCCGTGTATAGGTATATTCGTCTCTCTTCAACTTGCGATCGTCCTTTTTAGATGAATGTGTAGGTTTTATTCTTGTCCGAAAACCACCTTCATCGTCGTCGCCTGAGGTGAGGGTGGTCTCTTTATACAAGCAGCTTTTGCTATAAATGCAAGCACAAGGATTCCCATTGCATCGCCTTGCCATTTTTGCTCTCTTCCGGTGATGGTGTTCTCGTGTGTGTTTCGCAGTGTACTCGTGTTGGATGCGATATGGTAGAAAAGCAGAGAGCATATTGTAGGCCTCCCCAAAAGGAGGCTTTTAATCCCAATTTCCACACAATTGGGATGTGTGGTGAAAAGCGAAAAGCCTAAACTACAAACCTCTGCTGACATTGGAAAATGTGTGAAAACGGATAGAGGGTGTATATAGAGGGGGGGGGGGGGGGGGGTTTAAACATACACCTACTCTAGGTAGGTATATCATGTGGATTTGTAAAAACACCACATGAAACCAGCACCAGTTTTACTGTTAGAGATAGGTATACTAGGAAGTTTTTTGTTGGGGTGAAGTGTGGGCTTTTGCAGGGGATACTACATAGTTTTTTGGTGCATTCTATTTCATTGTGATTTTTTTCTTCCACAAGTATGTTTCATGTTTTTGATTCTTTTAGGAGAGAAAAAGTATACCCAACAACTTTTAGAAGCATCAGCAGCAGCAGCATCAGGAGAAACTTTTTAAAAGATTTTACTTTTCATTTTCATATAGTTTTTGCTGTTTCCGTTTCCTGTATTTATATACGACTTACGAGTATTTCGTATATATTTCTGTATTTCTCTGCAGCGAAACAGGATGAACTATGTCAGAGAAGAGTGCAAAAAGAGATTTAAATGAAATCCGTTTAGTTGGTTAGAGTATGTTCTTATGTTGATATTTGGTAGATTTTATATGCATAGGTATACCTCCATATCTATTTCCTTTTTATATAGCTTACACCATACAATGTGTCTGATGGTTTGGAGTTCTATTTTAATAAAAAAAAAAAAAAACAGTCTACTTGTCTGTCTCACTACAGTTTATGATATTTTTAATGACTTTCATACAACCATTGAAATTTAACCAGGGAATGTGCAGACTATTTTAATTTTTTCTTCATCGACAAAAAAAGTCTTTGTAATTTGGAGAATATAAATGCCAAACTGCCATTTGACTTCTTGTTTCTCGAACAAAGGAAACGCGCTCACCAGCTAGCGGAAATATTTTGTTAAAACGCGTTGCCAATTGTGTATATACGGCCGTCTTCTTCAGCATTGAAAGGAAGCAACTTGTTGCCTACCCAAAATCTGATTAATTCAAGCTGAAAATAGTTGCAAGTAACGAACTGCCAGATCGATGCTTAGTCTTAAACTTTTATAAGAGTAAAAATTTTGAAATATTATCCTATGTTTCCATCAGAATTGATAATAACGTTTATGTCGAATTCCTTTCAACAAAAAAATCGAATTTTTTTCTAAAAGAATCGATTTTTTTTCTGAACAATTCGAATTTTTTTGTCAAAATAAATCTTGCTAATTTTGCAAGATTCAAGAAAGATTTTACACCGATTTGCGCACACACTTTCAAGATTTGAAATTTCTAAAATGTCAAATTGAATGTCGCAAATTTTTTTATGAAAACAAATTGTGTTTTTTTTGGTTGCAACGAATTTTCTGTGAATTTTATAGTAAATATTTGTGCGTTATTTTTCAATTATAATAATAATAATTTCCAAATTTAATATTTTCTGCACATTTTACTTCAAAATTTCTGCTGTCAAGTGCCACACAGACAATCACAAAAAAAATGTATTCTTTTCGTCTTTTCGTATTCCTTTCAACGACAGAAAAAATTAGATTCTTTTTAGAAAAAAAATTCGATTCTTTGGTTGAAAGGAATTCGACATTAGATTTAATAAATCTGTGCGCAGTATTCCCAATGCACACCAAAAAGATTCAAAATTAGAATATTAACTTTGACAGTAATTTTCCAGTATGCCTTTTTTTCAACAAGTTTCACAAAAGTGAGTTTTTTTTCCTATGGGTATGACAGAAAGTTGTGGAACTTTGTAAAAACTTGTGCAAATTCGCAAGAAATTTCACTTCATCAGACAGACAAAGTGTTTAAATTTTTTATTTTTAAGTGGAAGTGAGATAGAAAGTCCCATTTCTCACGAGAAAATAAGTTTCGGCAGATTTTTTGATATATTAGGTGTGTTTTATTCATTGCTGCATAGCCAGCGCAGCACAAGTCTGAATAAAACGAAAGCTCACTCTATACGTTCATTTCAATAATTGAAAGCTCTATCGCCAGCACAGCCATCTTTATTTTTACTGACTTCTTTTTCTCCAGCAATCAAATTGTTTTTGTTTGCCAAGGGAAATTTTGCTGCGCTGGCTATGCAGCAATGAATAAAACACACCTAGTATACCTGTTTGGTAACATTTTTTTCAACAAATTTCCCAAAAACTATTTTTTTTTCTATGGGTTTTGACAGCAAATGGTGAAATTTTGTGAAAATTTGTGCAAATTCGTAAGAAATTTTAATTTCCAATCTACACCAATCGTAGGCCGTTCACTCCTCTTACTTCGTGCCCTTCTCACCACAAAAACTGAAAGTTGCTGGAAACTCAGTTTCCTCGTGTGAAAGGGGACTAAGGTTTCCCAATGAATGCGTTCAGTCAAAGGTTTTGGCAAAGGTTAGTTCGATTTGATAAACAAGATTAATTTTTAATGTACTAGATTAAAGAAATAAATTGGTTTTGTAAATCTTAGAGTTTTGCGTTAGATTCAGGATAAATCACAGAAAATTTCGATCTAGTGATCGGTAAAAACGTAGTATAATGCCAGGCTCGCACATTTAACTTTGAGTTGAACAGCAATTGCTGGTCAGAGTTGAATTTGTTGTGATAGCTTTGTATATAATTAAAGTTTTTTTTATTGTAACTGTAAGACATTTCAAATTCCCCAACATACATATCTATTTTAAATTTGATGTGGTTAAGTCTGAATTTTTGACGTATCTGAAATGTTTGACATATCGTATTTAGAGTTTCTTTTGTTTCGGGTTCATTTTGTCTAAATCATTTTTTTTTTAAATTGTTAACAGTTTTCAATACAAATCATTGCTCATTAGGTTTATAAATTATAACTCTACTCTACTCTGTCACTTTGACAATTAAAAATGTGAAAATGGTTGTTTGCTTACTTGTTTGCACGAACTGTCACTTTTTAGGCATGTTCAGCTGAAGTTGGTTTAGTATTATATGATACTTAAATTACCTATACGAACATTTTAGTAAAGAGCTTTGAAGTTAGTAAATTTTTAGGTAGTATAATGCTAATACCTTTAAATAAGATTGTTTAAAAATTTGTGCCAATAATTGTGTTTTTCATAAAAAATGTGTACTTGTTAATTTTTTGAATCTTTTTCCCAAGTCATTGTGAACTTTTTCAAATCATACAAAAAGTTCGCAATAAAATATTGTAAATATGTATATGTAACCATATTCAAAGTATGTAGGCCATAACATATAATTTTCTGGTACATAAATTGAAAACTCATGTCCAACCTATAAAAAAGTTATTAAGTGCTCAATAATAATAGCCATACCTAGTGTGCGCGCAACATGTGGCATGTTCGTTCATATTCGCTGAATATCCCAATAAATATCTCAAAAAAAAAATGCAAAAAAAAAACAACAACGCAAGTCGTCCTTCGTCGTCCATCCACAAAAAACAGCTACCATATACAAACTGTCATGATTTTTTGTGTTGTTGTTGTTGTATAAGTATCAACAAGTCGCTCTTCTGCGCGCAGCAGAGTAGGTATACAAAACTCCCGACCCTATATTCCCATAAATATCATTTTTTGGCTCTCTATAGAGTTCGCACAGGACACAACGAAAACGACATGACACACTCACTGAGCACCGCACTGATGTCAGTTGGAGGTGCTATACCTGTTAAAGTCAATTGTCCATTATAATAAATTGAGCTTGATATTAATTTTCCTGGGCATTTTCTCATTCCCCATACCTATAATAACATAACCTACTCTAGGACTTGGACAGTGATTTTATATTTGAAAAATATTGTTGTTGGGTTTAACTGCAATTTTTACTGCTCACACACAAATACATACAATAAGAGAGGTATTTGAAACTCTGAGAGAAAAATACTTTTAACCTACCTACACCTATAATTTCTCAGTTAATATATTTTTGTTTGGATATTGAATCTTTGTGCGTATGTGGGCGATAACTTTTGCGTTACTAAACTTATAAAGGGTTAACAGTAAGTGAGGTGAAAAGTTTGGAGCCTTTAAGTTTTTCCTTCCAAAAGCTTTATAATAAACTTTAGTTTTAAGCTTTTTATTTAAAACTTTTTGGTACAAGCTTTATGGATAGAAAACTTTAGGTCTAGGTCTATATGGCTTTAATTTATAACGAGAAAAACACACCTTAAAATAAAACTGATAAGAAGCATTTTTCAACAAAATAAACAAATCCCATAAAAAAAAACAATTTTTCATTTAATTCTGGATAAAGCAATTTTTTCTGTCATTTTGCTTCTCAGACTTTCAAAGAAAACCACCATAATGACAGTTAATGATTAAAACAAAAGTATATAGGTACAAGACTGAAATATAGAAAAGAAAGTGAACATTCTGACACGCAAACATAAAATTTTCCACACTGCATCAGATATTTCCGCCATCGTCATTTAGTATTAGTTGAAAAATATCACTTGAAAAATATTGTGGAACGTATTCATTTTGAACGAATTTAATTATGAAAATCACTATACTTTTTTTGTTTTTTAGGAAAACTCAATTGTCGTGAAAAATGAATTTTTTCAATTTCTGATTAGGTATGTTCAGGAAAATGAGACCTTGAAGATCTCAGCAATCTCAGTTTCATGAACAGGATTCCTGAGCAAAATTTCACAGCTTTGCTGTCAAAATGCTAAGGAAAAAAAAAAAGGATTCGCTTGCTCACTTCTTGATTGAGAAAAATTTCTGAGATCTCATTTTTCTGAAAGCGCTAAATGTCCATGTCTATCAAGCAACCTACGGCTACAGGGGAAAATGTCAATGTCAGCTTGATGGAATTTGACGTTTGAGAATCAATTAATTTTATATCCAATTAAAATCAAAAAATTCACACTGGCAATTTTCCGTTGACTTAATATTAAATGTAAATATTTCCACCCTACTGTAATATTTGATAAAACTTCCGTTTTATTTTTTATATAACTTTTTCTTCAATCTTTGTTTCTTTAAATTTGAATGATAAAATTCCCAGAATTTGAATTTAAAAAAAAAAAGCACAAAACATGGTTTAACTCACTGTATATCCTGGCACATGAAGTATATCCACTTTATTTGATTTTTTTATATAAATCATTCTCTGAGCTATAAGAGACGTCATCTTTGCAATCAAATTATATTGCAAATTTATTAAAGGTAGACCACGTTAATCGCGCCACGAATGAAGAAATACGACTAAACTTCAATTTAAATAGTATTACTATACAAAGGACCACTAAAGAGGTGTTTTTTTTTAAATATTAACGTATTCGTGTTAAGAACCCTCGAAAACGGTTTACAACACATGGTTCATATGAATTATTAAGAAGGTTTCATGCTCATTAGGTCTTCTGAAAATAAATACGAATTACATATTCTCATTATACGCACTTGATTATTTGGGGTGTTTGAAACAATCCCCTTATTTATCATAAATTTAATTAAAATATTAACGTTTATAGGACATTTGGGTTCAAAGGGGGAGTTCTTCTTTCAAGTTTTGTTTAATGTCCATCATTTTCATTTGTTTGGGGCTTTAGAATATTAAAAACTAAAAACTTTACTTATTTAATCACTTTAATTATCTCATTGTGTCAAAAAATAAGGAAGTTTTAAGAATTTTATATAACATTTTTAATTTATCAAAACCATAACGAATATTTTCAACAAATAGATATACATATGTACATATGTATGTATGTATTAACAAACAAAAACTTACCATCTACACGGCGAATTATCTATAAACATCGCGAATGCTTATTATTATTATTATTATTTTTTTTTTGTTATTTTAATGGAAATATATTTTGTTTAGTAAAATTTATGATTTATTTATTGGAAAAACAGTAACGGAAGCGAAAAGTTCGGTGCATGTCCTTCAGGTTTACCTGTTGGAAGGAAAAAAGACATTTAAAAATATTTTATTTTTGTTTTACTTAAAACAAATGCTGCTCACTTACGGGTTGTCTACATGTAAAGCTGTTATAATCTTTTGAAAGTAAATTTTTAAAAATATACTCCGACATTCTTTTTTAATATTTGTTTTGTCAATTTCAAATCAAAAATCGATTAATGGTAAGTTAAAGGTTAACAAATTTAATAATTCGAGATAACTTTTTAAAATTGTTAAAATTATATCTAAAAAAAACTTTCAAAACATATTTTATTTCAAATGGAGAGCTTAAAAAAGTAACGAACTCTTAAAATTTCCCAGTATTATTACTTTTAATTTTCAACAGATCCGTTGTGCGCAGATGTAGTAAATAAATCAATAGAAAACAGGGTTGTCATAATATTAGAACAAAGTACAAGAATTGGATTGAAATTTTCTTTAAATTTGATTTGCATAAATTTTGTCTTTTGAATAACTTTTCGGGATTTAGTCTTTAGTCTCCTTTTTGGGATTATTCTAAAGAGCTTGACTTCGGGTTTTGGGATGTTCCTGATTGGACGACCATAAAAGTGTGTGCTTTTTTAAGACTGCTTTCATTTTTTTAGAAGTTTCAGTTCTCTAGAGTGCGGTATAATATATGTACATGACTCTTTTGTATTTAAATTGACTATACAAAATAAAAAAATATTTTGTTGCCATCAGAAAACCACAATTAAAATAAAACCTACAAACTGTTCCTAGTATAATTCTCATAAAATATACCATCCCTGTACACCAGTAGAAATTTCCTTTTTTCTTATCGCACCAAAACGTCAAATGAAAACTATCCATCAGTCATAAATTTATTTCCCTTTTCAAGGTACCTACATGAAAATTTGTGTGCAGTTTTGTGAAAACTTTTATTTATCTCCATTTTCAATTAAATTTTCTTGATTATTAAACTTATAAATTTGAAGAAAAAGTATAAATCATAAAGATTATGATATTTTTTATTGAAAAAAGAAAATCCTAAAATGAATTCATCAACCACCACAACTTCGAATCAACAACTCACTCCACTTGTCTATTGGGCACAATCTGAAGACCAAATTACATTAAAAGTTGAATTAAAAGATTCAAAAGTATGTAAATTCATTATTTTATTATGTCTAAGTGATTATACGCAATTTAATTTTGCAGCAACCAAGTGTTAGATTCGATGAAAAATCTATAAAATTCAGCACTCACGGACTTGGTGCTAGGGGATTGAATGACTATCAATTTGCACTCAATTTGTATTCGAAAATTGACGATGATGTGAGTTGGTGCTTTGGAAACAGAAGTTCTTGACATAATCAATTTCATTAATTTTCTTAGGACTCGAATTTCAAAGTTTTCGATTCGAAAATCGAATTTACAATCAGAAAGGAACAACCTGCTTGGTGGCCAAGGCTAACAGCCACCCCACAGAAGCCACATTGGTTAAAAATCGATTTCGACCGGTGGCGCACTGAGGATGATATCGTCGATGAGGACGAGCCCAGAGACGTAATGGAAGACTACTCGTCGGCAAGTCGGAAATTACACCTAGAAGAGCTGGGATATATCAAGGGTGAGGGTGGAAATTCTATGGGTTGATCTAAGTTTCTTTTCTTTAATCGATTCTTGAATTCCCTAGAGAGTGGCAAAAAGGTTTACATGGTCTTTTATAATCTTTGCCAATTCGTTGGATTTACGTATGTTTTGTTGGTGATGTCGGTGCTGTATTATCGGGATGGACCGGATTGTATGTCAAAGATTTATGAGTCCGTTGGCAATCCATTGAAATTCTGCCAACTCCTTCAGTACCTCGAAGTTCTACATCCAATTTTTGGTTACACAAAGGGAGGACCATTGATCCCGTTTTGCCAGGTAACTGGAAGGAATTTCGTTCTATTTGTGATGTTAACTCTGGAGCCTAGGATGCAAACGAAGCCAGTTGTTTTCTATGTATTTTGTATTTGGTCGCTGGTCGAACTTGTCAGGTATACCACCACGGAACGAATCACTTTTATATCACTTTAATATCAATTTCCTATCATTTTGCTGCCCTCCAGATATCCCTATTATATCACTCAAATGTTTCAATCTGAAATTGGTTTGTTGACTTGGTTGCGCTACACAATCTGGATTCCTCTATACCCCATGGGAATTCTATGCGAAGGAATTATCATCTTGCGAAACATACCTTATTTCGAGGAGACCAAGAGATTGTCGGTGGAATTACCAAATAAATGGAATTTTGCATTCGATATGCCATCATTTCTAAAAGTCTATCTAATAGTTTTGGTTCTACCGGGAACATACTTATTGATGACTCATATGGCTAAGACAAGAGCTAAGAAATTGTGCAGCGGCAGTGGAGGAAGTAAGAAAATACATTCCAACTGAGACAATTATTTTACTAAGTTTACATAAATTAGATGTATTTTTTTTTGTAATTTATATTTCTTAAAAATAGAATAATTTAACTTTTTAATAAACAAAATGTTAGCTATACAAAAATGTTTGAAAAGTTAAATAATTAAAACATGAAGCGATTTGAGGCGTTATTAATAAAAAAATATCTTTTAAGTGAAAAGTAATGATTTTCTTTTTTCGTGAGGTCGTTTATTTTTCACGTTGTTTGATTTTTTACCAACAAAATCTCGAAATACAATTCTTGAGTGGATTGTGACCTGAAATCGAGAAGCGAAATTCTCTTTTCAGAGTCGTCAGAAGAGTATTTTTGAGTACTTTTGGTACTAAAAAGTTCGCATCAATTCAAAAACGTTTTTGATGTGGCATTTCGTACTTCAACATCGAATGGGAACAAATCATAGCTAGCCAAAAATTAGATATGAATGCATGTACAAGTACATATGCACCCTTATTGCGTTTGGCGTTTTAGCAAAACGCCAGTAAAACGACAAGGCTATAAAACCGACAGTTTGAGTTTTAGTAAAATGATTATTGTTTTAATGGTTAGCGGGGTGAAGAAAGAAGAGAACGGTTAAGGTTTAGTTTTACTTAAACGCCGATTAACGCTTTTGAAGCCCTGTCGTTTTACAGGCGTTTTATTAAAACGCCTAACGCAATAAGGGTGATTATGTCCACTTGAAAAAATTATTTTGAATTCCATAATCAAAATATTTTTTCGTTTCACCACCAAACTGCAACGTACAGGGTGCCGGTCTTTTTGGCAATAGGGGTGTAATTACCCTAAAATTAAAAATGCCAAATAAAAACTGAGGTGATTGGAAATTTTTGAGAATTTTTATTGAAAATAGTATCATTTTGCTAGTCAAGAGAAATCCAAAATTTGTTTTCATCAATATTTAACAAAAAAAAGTAATGGGGTTTTCTTTTAGCAAATTCAGATACCTACATATATATTAGATTTTTTTCGTGTTTTGTCTGTATTCGTTCCTATGTCAATGTTTCCAAAAAGTCTTCATTCATCCATTTTTAAAAGAGAAAGAACAATTTATTTTAAACTCCTTAAATTTATTACGCTTGTTTAAAAAAAATAAAATTGTAGGTTATTACATACATACATAATTGCCGTACATACATACGTGTTTTCTTTAAAATTAATAAAAGTATCGAATATTTAAAAAATAGTACCTAATAATACAAAATAAAAAAAAAAAATAATTTGAAACTTATTTTTTATTTTTAGAATGTTTTGTTTGAAAATTAATTATATCTTGAAAACTAACTAATACTCAATGCAATGCAATGTTATTACTCAATGCAACTTGAATTTAAAAATAAGTAAAAAATGAATTTTTGATTTGAAAAAAAAAAGAAATATAGTATGATATTATTAGTGTTGCCGTTGTTTTGTATAATTTTTTTTTGTATTTTTAAATATATTTGTATTAGAAAATTGTACTTCGTTTCTAAAATGGTTTTCTGGTTTTGACCCAATTTATACGCTCTAGTGTTTTATGCATCATACGCAATTCACCCTTGATTTATAAAATTAAACTCCAAAAGTAGTAAAAAAAACAAATTGCGAAGCTTGTAAATAAACGGCGGCCATAACTTTGGTTAGAATCCATAAATTTAAATGTGATTTTCGTGTCTAAGAGGCTAAAATGCATACAAAAAAAAAATAGTGGCATTATATTTCCACTTTGGCTGTAAACTAGTGTTATTAGCGATTATTTCCTACACATTTTGAAAACAACTTTCAAAGTCGAAATAAATTAACCAAATAAATAAGAAAATTTTATTAGACTTAAATTAGTAGAAATTGGTCAGTTTTAAAAAGTAAAATAACAGACCTAAAGTATTTTATCTTTTAATTCATAAATGAGTTCCACTAGAAACTAAAAGTCTGTTAAGTAACGTGAAATTCCTTGCGAATTTGCCCATTTTTTTCATAGTTTTGCTGTCAAAGATATTGGAAAAAAACCCTAGTTTTGAAAAAATTGATAAAAATTTAAATTACCAACAAACATTAAATTATGCTTTCAAAATCCATGGCAAAAAATAACAATTTTGGGAATTGTATGCCTGTTTGCCGTTTAGTAACTTAAATTTTTACCAAGTTTCCCAAAACTGCTTTTTTCCTATGAAATTCTCGAAGAATTATACATAACCAAAAAAACGCGTATTACATTAGGTCTGTTTCTTTACTTCCCAAAACTTCCACTTTTAACCCGATTTACTTTGGGCTAAAGTCCATGTAAAAAAAAATAAAATTGTTTTGGGAAGTAAAGAAACAGATCTAATAGGTCGCAAAACTTTGAAGAACTTAAAATGTCTGTCATATTTGACCTTCAAAAACTAGGCCCCAATAACTCCCCCTATTTATGTGCATTTGCTGTCACAAGAATTAATAAAAATTAATAACTCAGAACTCATAATAAAAAAGATTACATATGGAAATATACATATTTATACACATATGTATACATATAAATGTATGAATGTAGGTACCAAGTCTTGCAGAGTACATTATGTATTATTTTTTTATTTAAATTGGTGCATTGACAAAAAATTTACAGTACAAAATGTGAAACATTGCTTGGGACATCAATTTCGGAAAAGAACAAGAAAACAAAAAAACACAATTTATAAATACCAGTAAACTCCTTGGGTTTAGTGTCAGCATTTTTTAGATTTGATTTGAATCCATTCACTGCATTATAAAAATAAAATGTATTTGCATTTTTTTTTGTTGCTGGTCAAAATTTGAACTTTAGGTTAACCCTTAACGCTCTACTTATTTTAGTTCTTTTTTGTTTGTTTGTTTTTGTCCACACAAAAATTCACCACAACAGAAATTTTTCAAGAGTCAGAACAATGTTTTTTTCTTTTAATTTGAATAGCACTTTTTATATAGGGACACCCGAGTTTCATTCGTCGTCGTAGGTATTCATTTAAAGGAGCCTATTATCGTTCTAAGATATCTCTAGCTCTCTCCTTGGCTGAAAACCCTTGCAGCGGTGGAATCCTATCTTGATTTTTCAACACACATCGTTCCCGTCACCGCTGTCGCAACAGTTCTTGTCTTCCCCATCGTCGTCTTTGTCGTTGTTGGTTTGCAATTGCAATTGTTTTCAAAACATGTCATTATAATATACGATGAGGACCACACACAGGAGCAAGACCTGTTTTTTTTTTTTATTTTAATGCGCGAAAATGTATGACTGCCACCTACTTTGTTTATCCACCCTTGTCAATTAAGAACAAAAAAAAGTTTCAATGGGACAAATTGCAACACCACCCTGTGTGGCGCATATTTTTATGACCAGGGTGGTTTGGTAATAATTTGAATAGCTTCAGGGAGCTTGGAGTCGCTTTTAACTTCTGAATTTACCACGTTTTATGAAGAATTAAAAGAAAAAAAAATACACCGTAAAGAGAAATTTTATTTCACAGGATGACACCGTGTCCGTTTAATGTGAAGTCATTTTCCGGAGTGAAAATAATGAAGTTTAATTTTCCCTTTAACTACTGGTGTACTCCTTTCATCAAAAGGACACAGGGGAGAGTTTATTGTTTCTGTTTACGTATAGCCAGTGAGTTAGCGTTGTATTTTGGTATTGAGAATTGCTTGAAACCACTAGGAAAATCTTTAAATGATTTTTGTTGTGATTTCTGTGAGGAATTGTACAAAAGGAATAATATTTTGGAATTTACAGATTTTAAACCGACCCAAAATTTAAAAAACTCAAGTACAAATTAGCAGTTTTAAATTAAACAATTTCTATTTCGAATACAAAATTTTTTTTCAAGCCAATTCAGCTTATTCCTTTTTCATTCCGCATTTTTTCAAGTCATGCATCTCAACGATATAACTTTCAGTTTTGTTGTAAAATGAAGCTGTGAAAAGTAAAGTAAATTTTCCATCCGACGGTTTTTTTAATTATACTCAGCTCAACGTGTTTTGAGACAGAAATGGGTATTAAGTTTCTTGCACAGGATCTGCAATCTTTTAAAGCAATTTCTAGTATATTAGCTTTTTTTATCTATTTGACAAAATAACATAAAAAGCTGCGTAAATTATCCTGCGGCCTGTTAATTCGTAATCCACAAAATCATGGACGTATTCCAAAAATTCATTTGAATCTAACCTCAAGCATTTACTTGTTTTAAAATATAATTTGATAAATTATTAGTTATCGGCGAAAAATAAAAATTACTCATGCGAATGAAATGTCAATTTGTGTTCATTTTTTTAATGTGCGAAGTGAATGCTAACTACCGCAAAATTTTGTGAGAATTCGCAAAAAAATTCTCGTTACCAAACAGATCTAATATCAGCATAATAAATTCAATTGTTAGAATAAAAATAATTATTTTTGAGAATTTTTTTTAAATTTCCCTCGAATAAGGCTCAAATTATGTTCATAGTGTATTGGTTAAAATATGTATACTCTTTTGGTAAAAGGTTTTTAATAAGTAACTCATACAATTTTTTTTTTTATTTCCTCTATTTTTAAAAGCCTTAACGGACATTTATAAATATCCTTAGGAATCAACCGAAAAACATTTTCTACAACGCTACCTCCTTGACTATTCAAAAAAAATGCTAGTAATTTCGAGGTCATTAGAAAATGCTTTAAATGAAGGTTTTCGGTTGTTGGTCATTCGGTCATACCCCAATGATATATTAGATTGTGATGGAAAATATTGCTGTCGTTGTTGTAGGTATTTATGTACATATATTCAATTAGCGACGGATATTGGGTAGCGTGCCCGCCATCATATATAATATGGCGAAGCGCACATTCAGGCTGGTTGTTTGTAATCCTTTTGTGGACGAATAATTCTTGTATAGGTTTTTCTGATGGTTTTCTGTTTTTGGAATTTCAATTTGAGAACCGAATAACTTGCGGGCGATAACGATTCTGTACATAATTGATATATGACTGACAGGGGACGAACAAATCAATGATACGAGGGTGAGCTAAGGCGATGGATGGTTGTTCTTTGTAAACCATCGTGCAGTAGGTTACATTTTTAAAAGGATTATAATGATGGTCAGTTGGAAAATACAGTGTCTGATTAACAAAGTCGCATATTATATACGGATCATTATATGATACAGAATAAAAAAAATAAGCATTTATCAAAAAAAAAAAACGAAGTGGAATTTGCTGACACAAATCGATGTAAGGTAGATATATACATATATAGGTATTTTTTTAACACACATAAAAAATAAAACGCATATATTGACGTGAAGGCTTTGAACATTTATGGCTGCAACAAAAATTAATTACTGTTTTTTATTGGTACATATTAAGTCTTAATTATCAATAAAGGTAAAACACTTTACTGTTATTCGGATGTATTGGCAATTGGCAAAGATGTCAAGGCAATAATGGAAGTTTGTCATCGGACATCTTCTGTTCTTTAATTATACATACATGATTTTTTTTAATTAAGGTAGTAAATGGAAAATTATATACCTACATACAAAGTGTGATTTTTTATTATTTCGGAATATTAAAAATAAGCCTTTTTGCGTTTCTTTATTCACCGGAATATTCCAGATAAATCATTCTGTTGTTTTTGTATTTCGCTAAAATATTTTGCATACATTTTAATTATTCCATGGGAAGAGTGGAAAATTGGGTGTGTTTAATTTTAATTTACATAACTATGTACATATTTTAATTATGGCAAGTTTCCATTTGTGTTATTTATTTTAAAACAGCAAAAAGATCCCACACCTCAAGTGTAATTTATGTTTATTCAATTGATAACATATCACAAAAACACTCATAGGGAAATTTACGAATCTATCAACGTAAAAAATGACAGCTATAATTTTGTGGGAATTGACAGAATATGTAAACTAAAAAGCCATAAATACTATGCGGTTTTTGTCTTTAAAGAATTCTGTTTCAATTTTTATATTTGAAGCGTTGTTTTAATTGCAGTAATCTTTTTATTTTTATTAACTAATATCTAACGCTTGGTGGCCGAAATTCATTCATTCAAACTTACACTAAAAATCCAATAAAATAAAAAAGTGCGTATACGCCCGAGTGTATCAATATGTCACCGGTTTTTAGAGAAAATAAAATTGCGGCAAATGTTTGATATACACTACTTATTAACGGCTAATTTGAGGCAAATCTAAATTTTGGAAAAACGTTATTTATATACATACCTTCATATGTAAAATGTAAAATCAAAAAACAAGAATTTGGCGTACCAACTAGTGTTTTCGAAAAAGTGAAATTGCGTAAAATGTTTGGATAACTTTATGCCTCGTACAAAAATTAACTGTTTGTGCTTACTTAACGAACAAACAAATCGTAAGTTTTGCCAAATAGGTATTGAATACATTGGCAATATTTGTGTTTAGTGTTCATAATTTAAGAGTATCAAAGTGACTTCTAAACGAATTCTATTCATTGTCCAAATAAACACCCCAGCTTTACCGAGAATACAGCTGCCCAATATCACAACTAAAACCAATACATTTTTGGAAGAATCGGGTTCTTATTTTTGGTTTTAAACTTTGATTTTATTAAAAATAAAATCTCAACAAAATGTCAGTCCCAACGAAGTGAAAATTTTGAAGTTTGAAAGAAAAGCTTATAGTATTTTTTTTTTTCGGGCCAAACAATCTGACTGACATACATACATATGTCTAGAGTTTGACACTTGTTCTTGCACAGTACACAAATTAAAAGTAATATCATTAACGTTTTCATTTTTGTTCAGTTCTACGCATATGACAAAATCGAGGCAGATGGTGGCTAAATAGTGGATCCAGTGCTCCTTTACATTTCTAATTTAAATATTTTGTTGTTGTTTCTAATGATCCGCAATGAATTCCTGTGGGTACTCGAACAACCAATTACTGTTGGAATACTTTGTTTAAAAAGACCATCTTAGTTACACCATCACATTTTTTTTTCTTTGCCTAAAAATTGTTTATTTCCAGCGGAGGATTTAAATATGTATGTATATCATTTTTCATTGCAATGTGAAAAGTACCTTCTCGCAAAGTTGAAAATTTATTTGAATCGGTGACAATACAATTCACCAATACAGTATATTGTATAGATTCTCAACTCACTGAACAAATTTTTTCAATTTAAAAATGACATGAAAGCCATTTCACATATATAGGGGTTAATGCAGTACAAATGCCCCAAACTAGACAGATTGCGTCTTGATCCTTAGAATCCATCTTTTTTGAAACTTGCAAGCTTTTTCGCAAAAAGATCAAATATTTTCTTTAATGAAAAGCAGAGCGTCAAAAACCACTTACAAAAATTTTAAAAGGTTTTGTTCCTTTAACTTTTATGATAAGTGAATTTTCCGTGTTTTTTCCTTTAAAAATGTCTTGAAAACAAAAATCTTTAAGATTTTTCCTTTAATTTTTGTAATCATATGGTTTTTATTCAAGACTAACTGTTTCTGTTGGAAATTGGAATTTTTTTTTATTTGAAAATGATTTATAATTTTCGTGTTGCATTTTCATTATATTAAATTTAAAAAATTTCATTACATAAAAGAATGATATTTTGAAAATTCTATCTAGCTATGAATGTATTAAAATTAATTTCCCAAAAAAAACTACCCTTACAGACAAATCCCACATAATAAGAATTTAGGTCTATTTATATTTTGGATATAAGACTCCGTGGCGCAACGGTAGCGCGTCTGACTCCAGATCAGAAGGTTGCGTGTTCAAATCACGTCGGGGTCAAATAAATATGTTTTATTTTTTTTTGCCAATCAATATAATTGTGTACATACATAATTTAAATTTCAAGCGATTATCCTAAAAAATAAATTAATGTTGGTCACTTTGGTCACTTAAGTTAAAATATGGTCATTCGTATAGAGATGGATGAATTCAAATAAAATAAAATGCATACAAATTGATCACTTTTCTTATGGATTCGATACATTTAAAGTATTAAAGTTTAAAAGTCTTAACGAAAAAGTGTAAAAAAAATAATAAATTATTTTTTTAATTTTTGTTGGTGTATAACCAAAAAAAAAATTAAAAAAAAAACTGTTTGGTTAGGGAATTTTGGAATATAATATTTTTTTGCCTGTTTAAAGTAACTGTGTGCAAAATTGGTTGAACTATCAACTACATATACGGGAATAACTAGAAACATGACAATGAAAATTTTCTCAAAATTGTCAAAACCATATTTTCGTCATGTTAATTTTTCACCAAAAACCTGAAACCTAATTTATATTTCCAATCACTTTGGATGCAACCATTATTACGAAGTTTAATCAGAAAAATTTAAAAATCGGTGTTTATGAACAAACCATTATATTATGTATGTAGGTACATACTAGATGAGCTAAAACTAAAATTTGAATGTATGCAGCTAGGTACATATGTACGTCTCAGTTCGATAGTACGAACAAATTTTGTTAAAATTTGATCTTTGTTTTGACATAAAATAAAACGAAACATCAAATTTAATGCATTTTTAACGCAATTTAAACACACGTTCTTAAAGAGCTAAATTTAAGCTCGACCCAATATGTAATAATAATAATTGTAACAATTAATCGACAGTAACCTACAATTTTCTGTCAACCAGTATAATTACCTACCTTTATTACTGCGTTGTCAAAAACACATATGATGTGTGTATATGTATTAAAATATAGGTCAAGCAATTAACTAATAATTACACACAACAAATCTAACGCCATTAAAATAACTCCTTGCCAAGGATCATTGTTTTTGTCAAGCAAGACCAAAAGTGTAAAGCCAAGATATTATGCTTACAGAGTTAAATAGGCACACTATATGCATTAAGTGTATATTGCATGCAGTTTCAGCATGGCGAAGGGATTGTGGGTTGGGTGAGGTGGAGTGGAGTGGAGGGTGTGTGGGGCATTTGGTGTAGACTTTTCAACAAATATGTACATACATAAGTATATATATAACATGACCTTGGCTTCCTTTCCTTTGTAACTCTATAACTACTTTAGACAAAATGCTTTTCTGGTTTTCCATTTGCTTGCGGTCGCATATGGTACATATATATTTTATTTGGAATGGCATGTTCTCTCTGAATCGCACCCAAAGGACAATTATTCAAAATTAAGCTTGTCGAACGAAAACGTGTACAATATACACTGTGCATTGTACAGTTATAATACGAATGTTGGATGTGGTATAGAAGTATAATGTAACAGGTGGCACTTGGCAGCATGACTGTGGCTGAAACGAAAATGCTTCTATAAACGTCGCCATCAGTGTGGATGATGTGATTACGGATGAAAAGTGATTGCACATACAACAGGCGGCCATTGGCAGCAAACATATTGTGTGGCTAAACTGTCCCTAATGTCAAATTGTTGGCATGTTTTTTTTTTGTCATGTCATATGGGAGTGTCATTAGATGTGTGGTTTGATTTTGCAGTTGTTTAGTATATTTTTCCCTATGTAGAGATTTTTTTTTAATTTAATTTTATGGTAAACCTTTTTTTTTTTTTTGGAGATATCCATATATTTTCCCAGTAGACAACCTTTAAATCGTTTAATGTGTATATACCAAGGCCCATCAGACAAGCAGGCATTAATATATACCTACAACAAGGAAGAAATAATATTGATTTTATATCAAGGAATAATAGATCCGAATCTATGTATCTATTTTTTGTTTTTTTTTTTTTTTTTCATTTCAATCGAAAATGTGCTCTCTCTCTCTCTATTATATATACTATAGAACTCCTTTGGTATAGTATCGTTACATTTTCGCGGTAAATAAAAAAAGACTTTCAGTGAAAATATTTTTTTTTTATATGAAGAACCTACAACAACAATATTTTGATAAATATGTCCCATGTTTTTTTTTTTTCAATTCAATTTCCTCCTTGATCTGAGGATAGGAAAAAATTTGCTGTACCTATACTACCTATAACTTTTAATATTGTGTGTTCACAAGGAGGAAAAAAAATATGGTAGGTACTAAAAAATTTTTCAAACGGAAATTCATAATGCTTCAAATAAACGTGAGCAAAAAAAAGTATATTTACTGGGCATAATGATGGCATTTATGTTTACATTATTTATATATATGTATAATAGAAAATACGATGTAAGAAGGTAAAGTAGGTTAGATATCTTAGAAGTTTGTTTTTTTTTTTTGGGATAAAAAGGTTTAAAAAACGATGAACTCTGGGAAATATATAAAAGATCTCAAAACGAGTAGAACCATATGTTTTGACTTGTCATATTGAAAAAGCGGATAAATATTGCATTTGAGATTTCAATCGAAGATGATATTAATTGAGTTTTCGATTTGTATGTTCGGTAGAATTCTCCGATAGTGGAATCGAACAGGCGAGCACAACTTGATTGGAATGATGTTTGTCTTAAATAAATTCAAAAAATATCATAAAAGCTTAGAATTTTCAAGCATTTGAAATTTTTTGCAATAAATTTGGTCAGTTTATATTTCTGAGATCTCAGCAATCTCACAAATATAAACAGGATTCCTCACTCCTCAGCAAAATTTCTCAGTTTTTGTGTCAAATACCGAGAAAAAAAAAATTTTGGATTCGTCTGCTCAATTTTTTCGGAGGAAAATTAGTGAGGACTCTGATATATAAACTGTCCAATTGTTCAGTAGGTTTTAAAAATAAATTTCCGATGAACTTGACTTGAGACTTGAGATCTTATAGACTTTTCGTTTGGTAATTTGGAAGAACTCTTCCCTCCGGAATGTCAAACGAACAAGTTGCAGCACTTTTTTTGGATTTCGTGTTTCGTTGTATTTGTCAAACATCAAATTCAGAAGTCAAATTAAAGTTATATTCAATTTTTAATTAATTAATTAACGAACATTAATTTGAAAGTTTTTAATTCAATTCCGCAGGAAATATGGTTCCCCCACACCAACGCGGATCTTTCGTGGCGACCGCGACGACGGAAACAATAATAACAACACGTGTTTGTCAATGAAAACAACACGTTATTTTTATTTTCGTCGTCGCCGTGACAGATTCGCGTTGGTATGGGGGAACCTTAAATGTGGGGATAGTAAAATAATGCTCCAAAATAGATATTTGTATAATAAGTAAATAAAAAAGGTATATAGGTCGAATTTAATCACAATTTCAAAATTTAATAACAAAAATGACATTTCACGACGTTTTGACGTTTAAAGTTTGCGCATGTGTGCGTGCTTCTGGTTTTAATTAAGGCGCGTTATAGCGATCAGAAAAACCTATCCGAAAAACTTGAAACAGTATGAAATTGATTCTTTTTTCTGATGGTTGTTTAAAGCAATCAGAAAAAAATGTGTCAGAAAAAGTGAAGCAAAACGAAAACAAACAAACAGCCACCAAGATTTTTTCTGATTGAAATGTCAGAAAAAAATTTTCGGATGAAATTCTTTCAGTGGAACAGAAAAAAATTGGAACACAAATCAGTGGAACGAAAAACAAGTAAATCCATTTAAAAGATAAAAATATGTATAATGTTTTGACATTTTTTTTCGCGAAAAAAATTTTACGCTGAATTAAGGATCCCCCACACCAACGCGAATTTTCGGTGGCGACGACGAAAACAATAATAACAACGTGTTGTTCTCATTGACAACCAAGTGTTGTTATTGTTGTTTTTGTCGTCGCCACCGAAAATTCGCGTTGGTGTGGGGGAACCTTTACTCGTCGATTGATATATCATTTGGCTATCAAATCAAATTGAAAAGTAATAAAAACTTCAATCGATTTTTTTTTCGGAATGTTTTTTCTGATTGCTATGACTGGCGCCTATAAGTAAGCATATTTAGGAAAATGAGATCTCGGAGATCTCAGTGCAATCTCAGTTACATGAATAGGATTCCTCAGCTGTGCTGTCAAAATTCTGACGGATAAAAATCTGGCTTACTTTTTGAGTGAGAAAAATCTCTGAGATCTCATAAGTAGGTCGAATTCACAATAAAAAAAAATTTAATAACAAAAATGACATTTCACGAGTTTGACTTTTAAAGTGTGCACATGTGACTATTTCTTCAAATTTAGAATTGAAAAGAACTGTCATAATATTGCCAAAAAAAAACATTTCATAAAATATTCGGACGGCTTCCAGACGCTTTCAAACGACCAAAGTGTGGCTGAACCACAGTAACAATTCGTAAAATAGTTTTGAGTTAAAAAACAAAATTTCATTTAATTTTATGAAATGTTAATATGAATTTAAAGGTTCTCCCAAACCAACGAGAATTACATTCGGATATTCAATATATTTTACATGAAATTCGCTTCATCCCATCGTCGCATTGGTATTGGTACTCTCATTTATTGCCCTGTAAATATAGCATTTTGAAAGCCGAAAGTTTCGTCGTCGATTCGAATGCTTCGCGTTGGTTTGGGGGAGCCTTAATGCTTAAAAAAATTCAAAAATCGTTAAAGTTTTTAATTTTCCTTACATATGTACAAACATTTTTTTAAATAGAGGTTTTGCTTTTTTTTGTCTACTGCACAAAAATATTGTGACAGTAAATTTGACAGTTGACAGTTATGCTGCATTTTTAAATAATAAAATTTAATTTTTCAATAAAATAAATATTTAGGAGCTTCTAGATTCAATTTATATATTTGCCAGCCCTAAAAAATTTGATAGCTGATGACAGATGATCAATTGTTCTCCTTATTTTGGGGATACTTTCTGGTTTAGGTCTCTATTTTTCGAGCAATATTTGCGGACACCCCTTAATATACCTACATAATACATTTGTATGTACATACTTGACACTATGTAGATACTTGCTTTTACACCATAATTTTTTTTTGCCAAGTAAAGAAAATTCTGGCATTCTTACAAGAGTAGCTAAAAATATTATGAAGTATAGTTCTGCAAACTTTCAGTTCTCATAACAAATTCCTAATGACTTTCAACTCTCAATCGTTTCAGTATGCATGTTGTTGTTTTTCAGAAATAGATAATTCAATATAGCTTAAAATTTGGATTTGAAGCCAGCAAACAAACAAACACAACAAAAAAAAATAAATAATTTATCATCATTTTTTTCAAATAATTGAACAATTTTCTGTTGATGTTTTGATGTTGATGGAAAAACTTTTTCACTTGGTATTTTGTCTTACAAAAATCTCAATCGATCATTTATCGAAAACTAAAGTAAAATTAATGGGGAAATCCTTGTGGCAGCAATGTATCTACTAAATTGAATTGCTCATATAAAATTGCATCGATAGATATAGAGATACTGGCAATTTGTTTGGTCAGTAATTTTAGAAAAGAAGATATCTGTTGCGAATGGTTTTTTTTTTTTTTTTTTCTTATTGACCTTGAAGTTGCCTTTCGAAATAGAACACAATGTGTTATGTGGGATTGGGGGGAAACAATATTGCACATGTACATTTTTATATGTATATACATACGAGTTGAAATTGCATGCAAATTTATAGGTTTTTATTTCTTTTTTGTTTAAAAAAATAAAATAAATATCAGATACCATTGAGCTGTGAACGTGTACTCTATTCTTACAAAATAACGAAAAAAAAGAGTACTATTTACGACTCAAATTACTTTGCCACAGGGTCTTTATAAAAGAGAAGAGAAATGTGATGGAGAATATTTTGTTTTTTTACATAAACACATATACCCTACCTATGAATTTATACTCAGGTGCAGAGCTATCCAACAAAGTTTTCAAAAATCATTCAGGTCACAATGAAGAAACTGATTTTTTGCAATAAAAACTTAGAATCGGAATCAGAACAACAAATGTTCAAAATTCAAGCTTGATATTTTTATTTACACACTTTTTCTCTCAGACCAATATAGGAATTGAAATAAATCGATTAAAAAAAACGCCAAATATTTCGTTTTTTTTTCTTAAGTATGAAATGAACATTCACGTTGAAACAGATCTCCGGTCGCACGAGGCCCATTTACAATAGAAACTGTCAATTTTCCATTGAAATTGGCCGGATTCAACACCATGACAATTTCATCTGAAAACTCAGATTTCTGAATTTTTCTGGCTTCTGATCGGGCAGCTGTCATAAAAAGTTAGATAATTTTTAAAGTCAGCTGACCAATCAGAAGCTTTAAAAAATCAATAATTTAATTTTCAGGTGTAAGTTTTCATGCATTGAACCCAGCCATACTCTACAGAACATGCGATCGTCCTTACGACAGTCTCAACGTCAATGGCCCCCTCAGTCTTAAAAATAAAATAAAATGCAGAGTACCATAACACATTGTTCTGATGTCCAAACCAGGGGTGGAATCGGCTAAGGTGATAAATGATTGTAACATCAACCATAGTCATATGTGATTGTCATTTAGTTTTCTGTCTGGGTAAGGTGATTTAACTCAATTCAATTCAATTGAATACTTTCCAATGTAATTTGTCAAAAACATGGTTGCCATAGTAAATGTTTCAAATGTTTGTAATGAGCAATCGAAAATACATAACGAAAATGACGTCCTTGCGATACAATTCTTATTTGTTCTTCATCTTCCGGAATGTAGTAAACTTTTTTGGTCACAAGAATGTTTATTTTTGTTTGTATGAATGGGAAAAAAAAGGGTTTTTCAGTTTTTGTAGGCTGGTGGTAACTCTAGTCGTACAGCGGCAGATACGTAAAATTTGTTGGAAAATGACAATCACATTTTTGATGTGATAGCTCTTTAGCTATCAAGTGTGATATCATCTTACACAGACTGAATTGTTTGAATGTGACTCTCACTTATCGCAAATCACCTTACACGATTCCACCCCTTGTTTGACTGTTGGTTCTACATTTAGTCCAGAATACTAACTGCAACAAAAATATTCTCAAACTAAAGAAATTAAATTCTATTCGAAGAGACTGATTGGCCATTTTTTAATAAACAATTTTTTTTATTTCAATAATTCAAAAATATTTTGACGTTTCCACAGAATCTGTCGACAACAGAATGATAAATCGCATCGGTTAAAAATTTTTTTTTTTGGGCAAGAGTTAATTCCGTGAGATAAGGGCTAAGCCAGTATAAAATAAGTTGTTGTTATATTTGAATTGATTAATTCTTTTTTTATCGTCCAAGAAAGAGTTATGTAAAACAAAATTTTTTAAACCGCAGATAGTTTGGTTGTTAGTTTTGCACTTGAGTGTTTATAAATATCTTCTTTTTTTGCTTATTCGAAATATTGTTGCTTCCATATTTCATTTTTATTTTTCTTTTTCAGTTGCACAGCAAAAAACAAAGACAATAATTTGAAATGAATGTGGTAAAAATGAATATAACTTCCGGATACAACATATTGTTTTGATGGAAGAAGAATCCTTATACTTCAAAGAATTACATAGTTCTTAAGTGTTAAATTTTTTTTTTTTTTTTTTAATTTTGGTTTTTGCACTATAAGAATAAGTTACATAAAATATTAAATAAAATTAAAAAACACATACATATGCCAACAAAATAAGAAAATCCCTTCTGCAATAAATTAAATGCAACATGAGTGGGTTTATAATTGCATTTTATTTTATTTTTTGTTTCTTCATCCCATTTCAACGCCCCCATAAGAAAGAGGTTATGTCTTTTTTGTTGTTCATATGTACATACATATATGTAGAAGATACATGTGAATTGTGATATGGGTCAAATTATAAGGAGAAAATTCAAGGATATAATATTAAACAAGACAGATTTCGCACATTAAATGTATAATGCAAACATTTCATTGAATAATTAAAATCATTTCTTCTTCTTTTCGCTTGTAGGTATTTAAAATGTTATAAGCTCTCACACATGAAAATATTTGTGTCAGTTTGGTTGGGGCAATCCGAAAAAGCCATTCTTGCATCAAATAAGCTTATGTGTTCTTATGTACATACATACCACACTTTGTGGTATTCTCCTCATATACTTGAAGAAATACTAGAGAACTATAGGCATTCATATATATTCCCAGCTTCTAATTTATTCGTCTTGTGCACCTTTTTGCGCTTGCAGAAGTTCGGGGCTTAAAGGTGATGCTTATATACGGAAGGGTAAGTTATGCATTCGTAAAACAATTCGAAGGACCTGACATTTATTTTATCTGTTCGTCTATGTTAATTTTATAAGATTATTCCAGAAAAAGAGGATTAATACTTTTAAGCTTAAGAAAATATGTATAACTATGTTTTCGTGGAAAAGATTTATTTGTTTGTTCTTTTTCACAAACAGAGTTAGAATATGTTGATCAAAATTACATTTTTGTACGTAATTGTAAGAAAAAATCGATTTTAACAACTAATTCCAAAAAAATGTATTTTCTTTTGTGGTTTTATATCATAATTGGGTTTGTTTTGTTTTGATTTGTTTAAGCATTTTGTTTGTCTTTCCTAAAACTTTGTTTACACGGAAAATAATAATTTAATAGAAGTAAGGAAAAAACATACATATGTACGTGGAAATGTTAAAAGGAATCACCCATGAATCAAATTCTACCTCAAAAGGAAAATTTCAACGCAAGAAAGGAACAACCACCATTTTGTGGCAACTGACACATGCAAAGTCCGGTTTTTTTATCTTTAAAGAAGTGTAAGCTTAATTCTGATATTTAAATTGTTATTTTAACTATACAATAATCCTGTTATTTATATTTATAAATTACACACAATGCCAGTATTTGCTTTTAAAAATATATAAATATTTATTTTCAGTTGCCACAAAGTGATGGTTTTTGACGTTTGTGAACAAATCACTTTTTAATAAAAAAAAACTCTATCAGGTGTCTCCTTCTCACCCATTAATTTCTTTGTGGTTATTTTTGGAGTTTGAAAATATTTTTAACTTAAACAATGATCGAATATGTCAACCTGGGGATCTGGGAATTAAATCCCAGCCTATCCCACCTTAAAATAAAAAAATTCAGGTCTACTTACGAATCCTTCAAGAAAAAGGGCCTCTCATCTCAACCGTTTGAATTCGACAGAAATTTGTAGGTCTCCTCTGTTCCTACCGATGCGCACACAAGAATAATTGGGTTGAGAATTTAAGTGGCCGGATTTAACGCATGAAATTTTAAATTTAAAAATTCAACTTTCAAAATTTTTCAACTTTCTAATTGGTCAGCTGTCAAATGACTCTAAAAGCCATCTAACTCTTTATGACAGCTACCCAATCAGAAACCAACAAAAAATCAGAAATCTGTATTTTCAGAGATAAATTGTCATTACGTGCGTTGAACCCGGCCAGTCACTTAAAACCCTGTTTGCCAAGGAGCTGTCGCGCCATCATTTTATATCCTATACAGCAAGTACATGCGACCTAGTGAATGCACTTAAATCTTTTTTCTTTTAATATTAATACTCAAGCCACTACAAAATACATTTGTGAGACCCGTAGACTGTTTTTTTTTTGTACCTATAATTAAGCACACAAAGTCAGTTCTTATGACAAACAAAAGTAGGTAGAATCTTGCGGCATCCTTATGCACTTTGATGTAGTTGGTGCTTTAATAGTGAGAAAATATTTGTTGCGAACAAGTGCGTTTTCTTTTGTTTGGAAAATTCTCAAAAACTGTATAAAAAAATATGTGCACGACTGGGTCGCACGAACTTGCTCTTATGGGCGATCACACTGTGTTTTTAAAATTTTAATAATTCAAAAACTATAATATTTATCTTATAAAGGAAATAAATTAGTTATGGGAGCCTATATTGTATACCACCTGCTTAAAACGTAGTTAAGTTTAAGGTAGTAATGTGCGAGTAAGTACATTTATTTATGAACAATATAGCACCGTGTTGCAAATATGCATGGAACTTACAGTTTAGACTGAAAAATAGAAAAAAAAAATATGTAATTAAACATAAATTGATTAAACCTCTGAAATTGTTTTGACAACAAGCGATGTACATCATCCGATTTCTCAAGGAAATCTCAATTTATGAGAAAAAAAATTGAATATCGTTGTAGCCGTTTTTTTTTTTTTAATATTATTTTATATATAAAATTTTGACAAAATTAAAAGAAAAAAAATATGGTACGCAATTTTTTAGCCTTTATTAATACGGAGTTAAAAAAATTAAAAAAAAAATCATCTACCCATTTTCGAAATATAGAATTTTCAAAAAATAATTTTGAAATTTTTTTTTAAAATCTATAATTTATATTTTTTGAAAATGTTGGTATGCAATTAGAACTTATTTGAAGCTTTTGTGCAAAATAATTCATTAAAATCAGTTGAACTGATAATGAGATAATCGAAAATCAAAAATATGGTTCTATGAAAGATACCATTTTTAAACCATAGACATTTTTTTTTTCAATAATATGATAGATCGTACAGATATTAGTTCACACACAAATTTTAATCAAAATCGTAGGAGCCGTTTTTGAGAAAAATGAGATTTTCAATACCGGTTTTTAAATATTTGAATGGGACTTACCGTTATTTTTGGTTATAAGAATAATTTTCATTTAAAATCTGCTAGATAATGTTAAAAACCTGCTGGGTGACAAGTTAAATGAAAATTGACCGAGTCGTTTTCGAATTTTTAAGTTCTCAAAAAAAATTTTTGAAACTTTTTTTAAAAAACCAAAAAAAATTTTTGAAAATTTTGGTAGGTATACAAAACTTTTAAAACTTTTTCAAACATTCTCCATAAAAAATGATCAATATCCGTTGAAATGTTTTTGAGAAAATCGAAAATCAAAAAAATGGTTCTATGGGAGGTACCATTTTTAACCATTTTTCGGAAATTTTTTTTTTATAAAATTGTTGCTTTTTTGTAAAAAAAATTACTGATTTTTTGTTTTTAAAGTTGTGGGCACGTTTTTGAGAAAAATAAGATTTTCACTTTTTGGTAACACAATTTGTATGGCAGGTATCGCTATTTTTGGTCTTAAGAAAAATGAAAAAAAAACGGGTGTGGGGGGAATGCCCAAAAAACGCTAGGTACCAACTTTGAAGAAAATCGACCGATCCGTTTAGGCTTCAGCCGAAAGCACAGACAGACAGACGAACAGAATTGCGAGACCCACTTTTTGTCGACTTCGCTATCATCGTAATGTCAACTTTGATCAAAATCCCAAGTTCGATTTTTTTTTACGAATCCATAACTTGCCATATCGCACCCTTAGAATGAAAGTGACCTAACTAAAAAATTCGGCATCTTTTTTACAACCTGGTTTTAGAGTTCATTTCGCTTTTAAAGGTCAGTTTATTGAAAAATCAGAAGTTACAGAAATTTTGAGTTAGGTCACTTTCATTCTAAGGGTGCGATATAATACCTATGTATATATCGCAAGTAAAAAATCAACAATATTGATTAAAAAGTTAAATAAAACAACTGGATCGCACGTACATACATGGTTTTATGTTCAATCACACAATGGTTTTAAAGTCCATTTATAATCAGCCCTATATTGTGATTTTCACCCGAATTCCATACGGAAAATTTGACATTAACCCGAAATTTCATGTTCGAAAAATTCCCCTTATTGTGAACATTCATTTCGGTCCCCTTATTGTTGACATTCATTTTGGGCGAAATGTAATGCCATTTTCACATATTTTTAGTAGGCGAACAATCAGCCCTATTGTGAGATTCACACGAGAACAACATTCCACCCGGAAAATTTGACATTTCAATTTTCTCCTATTGTGAGTTTCACCCGAAATTTCGCGTAAAAAAATTCCTCTTATTGTGAATATTTGTTTCGGGCGGAATGTAATGCCATTTACAGCCTAAAGCTTAGTACAGACGATTGTCAGATCTTACAATATTGTCAGATCTTTTAGTGAAAAAACTGTTCCAAATGTCTTACAATCGTCTGAACAAACAATTTTTATCATTGTCAGTCGATTAGGACATTGTCAGACTCATTGGTCATTGTCAGATGTTTTGATTGAAGAAAACATCTTACAGTTGCTGACAATTTCTTCATTGTTCGAAATGTCAATGAGTCGGTTAAAGAGAGATAAAAAATAGCTGACAATCAAATTGGGAAGAAATCTACCAACCGTGTGAACGGACAATTTTTCATTGTAAGAAATATGGCAATTGTCAGCTAATTGTTAGCTATTGTCAGACCATTGACAGTTCTGACATTATTGTAAGATCTGACAATTGTCTGTACTTAGCTTTAATATTCACTTATTTTTAACAGCCGAACAAACTCAAAGTAGCATTTAAAATTCCGGGCGAACAAAAATTTTTAAGGTGAAATTTTTTTCGGGTGAAACTCACAATAAAGCTGAATAATTTATCTGAATTTAAAATAAATAAATTAGTTATTGGAGCCTCTCCTAGAATTTGGCCAAAATTTCTGTTGCGCCACCAAATGTATGTAGAAAGTGTAAAAACTGTAGAGCCCCCTATTTTACTTGTACACGTTTACCCGTGTTACACGTGTAATTAAATTATTCCTGTATTAGAACGTACACGTGTTAAAAATTTGTTTAATACACGTGTACACGTGATACGAATACACGTGTAATCAGATAAAATCGAAAGCTCTAGTATAAGAACCCATAATGAAAAAGTGTCTACTAAAAGATAAATCGACTTATAGTTTTTGAAAAATTGACTCACAAAAAAATTTATTTTTGTTCAATTTTTGTACACTTTTTATAAACTTTTGCATAAAAATATGATCAAAATCCGTTGCAACTTTTTCGACAAATTCGAAAATTCTGGAAACAGAACGAAAAATTGAATTACAAATTTCAGTAAACTCGTATACATATTAAAAATTCTTTGTTGAAAAAAAATTACCTACCTAGATCGGGTTTTATATTGCTATCAAAAATACCTATTCCTTTCAATCCATGAAATATTGGAAGTTTTTCTTCTAAATTTATGAATTTTCTTTCTTGGGGAGGAGGTATTATTTGAACCCAAAAACCCTCCGTAAATACCCCAATTGGTAACAAATGTCAGGTGTTATCCAGTACACCTGTATTTTGTTTTAATTTTTTAATATTAATTAACTGATAAGCAATACATGTAGACAGCAGATTAAGGAGCAACAAATGTTTGAAAAAAAAATCTACTCTTAAAAAAAAATACAATGGTTAAATACTCACATTTAATTTATCAATCTTTTGTTAACCAATAAAACCTCATCTGATTTACTCTCTTATCTGTTGTCGGTGGTCTATGTTGGTGATTCGATTTATTTATTGTTGATTAATATAGAGAAAGAGAGTTAACAACACTTGCTTTGATTTTTTTTGTTTCTTATATAACTAAACACAAACAATTTCATACATGATTTCTCGTAATATGTGTATTTTATTTTTCAATTTAACATTACACATAGTAAATTCAATATGTAAATTTAAATTCCTTGTTAAAAAAAAAACACACACAAAAGCTTAGGATAGCGATGGTCCTTCGCTCTTAATTATTTTACCAGCTATCTATAATACACTACACACGACTACCGATGTGTTTTGTTTTTGTTGTTATTTTAGGCAAATTTGTGTTGTTGTTGTTGTTTTTTTTTGTATATATGCCTTCGCCACTATACCACTTCTGGTGTGTTTTGTTTTTATTTTTTTTTTGTCGTTATCCTCGAGCCACTATTATATCCTTTGAAAAACTTTAGCACACGTTTTGTTGTTATTTTGGGAAAAAGAAATCCTCATCTATACACACCTTCACATATAGACGACAGAGAAAGAAGCGAAAAAGGGGTGGTGAAGTATCTGAGGGCGTATGTGAAGATATATTTTTTTTTCTATTTTTTCTACAAGTACACGAAACACGCAAGAATATACCTCCTGATTAAAAAAAAAAACGAGACAGTGAATTCAATTCGAAAAGCGAAGTTTATTTTATTTTTTTTTTGTTTTACAATAAAAACAATTATGAATTATTTAAAACACAATTACACCAGAGTTGTATATCATTTTTTTGATCTGTAGTTTGTAGTGTTTTTTTTTTTTTACGCCACCAGCTGACAAAACATGGAAAATACCACTTTTTTTGATGTAATTTTACGCGATGATAACATTGGATGAGTTTCAATATACACACAGCACACGACGCCAACTATAGACGACACGATACAACACGACACAAATATACGATACTATACTTTTGCTCAAAAACTTTTATTTTTAACTTGAACTTGGACGCGAATTATTTGTCTTAAAATTCCAGTTAAAAAAAAGGACATTCGTAGGACTTTTTCAACATTCAAATCACTTTTATTTTTTTTACATTTTTTGAAAAAAAAAGAAAGATTTACACAGAGAAAAGTGTGGTAATATTCAGATGATGATGATGGCTGATGGCAATAGCGATGTGGATGATTAGAAAACGATTACAGGACAGCACTTGACATTACACAATTTAGTACACACAGGACCTCTCGGAGACGAAATAGGAAAAAAATTAAATGTATGTATTTATAGGAGAAGGAAAAAGCGTTTTTTTTTTTTTATTGAAAGACTTGAAGTGAAGTTACAACAAATATTTAGTTTTTTTTATCCTTCTATTCGACGACAAGAAGTGAAGAGAACACAGCAACAGTGTTGAAAGGATATGCGAGAATATATAGTGTGGTGGCGATGGCAGCACGGCGATGTGTGCTTTAAGGATTATTTTGCTATTTTATGTGGTATTTTTTTTTTTTTTTTTATTATTTTGTTGTAAGTATTTTTTTTTTCTATCTATCTATATGTGTGTATAGGATAGAGTAGTAGATCCTGCCAAACACACAGGTGTATATTATTAAAGTGTAGTATATCCTTCGCCACATAGAACAAAAACGAAAGTAAATGTTAAGAGTTGACGGTTCTTAGTTTGGCTTCTTCTTGCTTGATGTCTCTATAAGAAGAACCAAAAAAATGTTGATTGGTATAAGGAAATAATATGCGGAGCGGAGAATGCCAGAATTCTGCTATATATGAGTAAAATATGCTCTGTGTGTTTGTGCTTAGTCGTACTATATTACCACTTACACAAACATGCTATCTTATACACACTATCTAACGCACTTGAAGAAGGAGTAAATTCGCTCATGGTATAGTTTTTTTTTTTTTTTTTTTAAAGAGAGATTCTTAACGAACTTTAGTAACTTATTATGATTGAGAGTAAAACATTTTTATTTTATGTAAAATGTTTAAACTTATGTAGGACTTCCGGTGATTAATGTCAAATACTTTTTAAATTTCTCATTCAAAATTTTGTAGCACAAAAATCAGGGGATATTATTGATGAAGTTGACGATGAAGTTAAGTTGTGTGTTACAAGTTAATTTTGTTAGATATTTTCTAATAGAAAAGGTAATAGTATGTGTGAGTGGAGCCATTTAAATAATAATACTAAAAGAGAGGTACCTATAGTGCGAGTGGAAATTTGCGTGAGAGAAAATTTTATCTGAATTGTTGAACGTAATTAAATTAGTCCCCATCAAAAACCAGGGGGCATTGTTGGTGTACAGGGTGAGTTCGTGTGTCAAAATTACTTGTTCTGCGATTAACGGTCGAGCCATTATTTTTTAACCTAAAATCTATTCGTTTCTAACTTTCAAAATTCAAACAAAAATTTAGGACCAGAAAACTTGTTACTTAACGTAAAGGAAAAGCTTTTCTTCTGGATGCCCTATTCATTAAAACGACTGTGGAACTTACGCGCATATATTGAAGGATATAATTTAAGCAAAGTGAAAGAAAGAAATCAGTTGTGCTTTTAATCGAAAATACCTATACAATTGAATGAAGTTGGCTTGGAAAATTAAACCGAAATGCAGTTTTGTCGGATGTGCTCGAAGTTTGGGGTTTAACTTTGAAAAATTCCAATAAAACTGCATTTTGGTGGATAGATTTATTTTCATGCCTTAATAATTTCCTAAAAAAAGGAAAAAGGGGGTAACAGTTGGGTAGATTTTGACAGATCATAACGGCGATCTTGTTTGATTTGTTGTTAATTTTCCTGGGGCCCAATTACATATACATAAATCAAAAACAATGCAACGATATCGTTTTGGCAATAGATGTCACCATCTTTCTCTTAAGATGCGAAAGAGATGCCAAAATGATATTGTTCTATCGTTTTCGTGTCACAAAATTATGCCCACGTTTTTTTTTTTTTTTCAGACACTTAAGAAAATTTACCATAGCAAGTTACAGAGCCAAGCAGCAAGTCGCGCCGCCTTGTGTTAATTGACTGAATTCTGGAGCAGTTTATAGAAGTGGAACCCAATGACAGCAACGAGGTTCATTTTTGAATAAACAGGTACGTCAACAATAGAAAATAACGGATTTAGGAAAATACCAATCTACCAAAGTGTAATGAATCCACAAATTTTCAGTGTTTGGTGTGTACCTATTCGTTGCCTGGTGACATCGTTGGTTATAACTTTTTTTAAAACGACGATGTCATCAACGAAAATCACTACCTTTTGATGATAACAAATTTCGTTTAACCCAAATTGGTTGATATTCCAAAGCAGGAAGTCCCTTTAGAACTCCAATTAAATTTCCATACAGTACCAATTAAGTGGCAACCATTGATCAGGGTAGTTTTAAAAAGTTTACCTTATTTCAATCAATTAATTTCATTTCGAAATGCAATCTGTGGAAAAGTGGAAAATAAAATTGAAATTTTCACAAAAATTCAATTTTTAATTAAAATGTATTTAATTCTGTGAAATATTCCGAGCGTCTTGGTTTTGTTTCTCTGGGAAAAATAAAAAAACCAGACCTTAAGTTTTTCGTTTACTTCGTTTAATAATATATTGTAAAAAGAAACCTGAACGAAAATTGTAAGTGAATAAAATTTCATTCTATGAAAACAGTTTTCTCATAAGAAAAAAGAAACAGGGGTGACATTCTGTAGATATGGCAAATGCGAACAATCGTTTTCGTTTTTGCTTATGTTCGTTTATGAAAAACTAACGATCGCTTTCGTTTCGTTTATTACAGAATCTGGCTCCAGTTTTTCCATAAAAAACATTTTTCCTATAAAAAAATGTTTCTATAAAAAAATTCTCTTCCATAAAAAAACAGTTTTCCCATAAAAAACAATTTTCCAATTAAAAAGTTTTCTCATTTTTCCCATAATATATATCATTTGAATTTATTAATGTGAACATTTTGCGGAACTTTTGTTAAGAAATATATCCATACTCAATTCACTCCGCTTAAATGTAGGTTTTCAATTTATAATCTTAACATAATTTTATTTTCATTCCATTAAAGAATCTCAGGACATCTTGGTGACAACTTTCATAACTCTCAAAAGCAAATCACTCAAAGCATTAGGATTCATTGGATTTTTCTGACTTTCAATAAGAAAAACATATCCTTCATTGCAAGGTACCTTATACAGTAAATCCCTCAGCTGAGATTTTGGCTCCTGATTTTTCATAACTCTAGAATTACTCACTCCATTTTGACCTCCTACTACAATTGGCACTGATGGATTCCTTCTCCTCATAGCAGGAAGATTAACATTGTTGTTGTTGTTGTTGTTGTTTGTATAAGTTGGTTTTTCAAAAGTCTTTCTCAAATCATTTAATATTTTTTGTTCATCATTATCGAGCAAAGTTAATATACGATCTATAACTGGATCCATATTATAAGCTGATCCAGCACCATTAGTTGTTGTTGTTGTTGCTGTTGTTGATGGTTTGTGCAATTTCTGCAATAATTCAGGAAGAAACTCATTTTCAAATTCATCCAAAGAACTTGAGTGCGGCTTGCAATTTCGTGGATGTAATACAAATATATGTTTTTTATCACCCAAAGATGCAAGTACCGCCTCAATATCAGAACGATCCAAATTAATAAAAGGATATGGAAAATTTTCATGATTACCATAATTTACCTCAATATGTGGTACATTGCGCATATCTTTCGGCTGAAAGAGTTCTGAATATGTTCTCCATGTTGGATTGGAATTTTCTTCAGTTAGAAGCATAATATCATAATTAGGCGTTTCCAGATATTGAATTGGGGATGTTGTAGGTACAAATGGTTTCCGGCCAGCAGCAGCGTTAGGAATGTTGTTTTGATATTGACGAGTGTGAGCAAAGTTTGAACTAAGTGGAAACAAAAATTTATGTTTAGAAACTTTCTTGAACAAAAAAGTTTGACTTACTTAAAAAAGGACATTTCATTTGATGCTACGCAATGTAAGAGCAAAAAAATTGGCACGACTTTAATTTGAGTTCTCATGATGACTTTTGATAAAACTTTTTAATTGAATCTTGATTTTATACAATTTTTATAAAATTCCAATTAACTCAATGAGACACGTAGCATTAAACTTTTTTCTAAGAACGTGATTGATTTATATTCGTTTGGGTCAAAGGGAGTGTCAGGTTCGTATATCGCATATTATACCTACAAATAATCTCATTTAATTACAAAAGTACATCATAGTAATTTTTTTATAAATCTACATAATGAATGCATACCTACCTATAAAAAAATATTAATTTACATGTGGTAATATACGAAACATCCAGAATGCGATATAAATTTGTATCTTTATGACACTGAAATGGTTTGATGTGGATCGTTTTTCAGATTAAATAAACAGCAAATTACAAAATCTAATGCAATCGAAATAATTTTAGGAATTGAACAAATCAAGTTGCGAATTAATTTTGTGATCATTTATTTAATGAATTTAAATAATTTCAATAAGAACTGGCCTTTACATAGGTTGGTCAGGATCACAGTACACATATTAAAGGTAATATATTGCGCAGGTTGTCAAAGTTGGAAATGTCAAAAAATTAAAAATGGCTGTTCGAGTGCCCACAGGCACAGTACACATATTAAAGGTAATATCATCAGCGTTTTCATTTTTGTTCAGTTCTGCGCATCTGTCAAAATCGAGGTATTATGGTGGATTCAGTGCCCCCTTCCTTGTCTAATTTAAATATTTTGTTGTTGTTTCTAATGATGCGCGTTGAGTTCCTGTGGGCACTCGAAAAGCCATTTTTAATTTTTTGACATTTCCAACTTTGACAACCTGCGCAATATATTACCTTTAATATGTGTACTGTGGCCCACAGGAACTCAACGCGCATCATTAGAAACAACAACAAAATATTGAAATTAGACAAGGAAATGGGCACTGAATCCACCATTTTACCATCATAATACCTCGATTTTGACAGATGCGCAGAACTGAACAAAAATGAAAACGCTGATGATATTACCTTTAGTATGTGTACTGTGGGTCAGGATTACATATGAGACAAATAATGCTCTGTTTCGAGTGTAAATAGGTTCCACACTATTCCTCACGTTATATTTCCAATTTCTGGAATTATCTGACCATTTACAATTAATCTCAATAATAGTCTTATTTATAAACCCATTTCAAAGTATGTCTAACTTTGGACAGCTGTCTCCAAAACCTTTAAACATGTTCCATCGATTGTCTTATACCTTCCCCAAATTATTCAATCGACACTAACTTTTTAATTCTTTGTTTATTGAACGTAGCCACTTTCAAATAGGTTTGGACAATCAATTTCAGTGTCTAGCCGCCATACTATTCACTCTATTAATCCAGTTTAAAACTGTAAAAATGTAAAATGTTTTAAATTGTGTTTTTGGTGGCAACGAATTTTCGGTGAGTTTTATATTAAATATTTGGGGGTTGTTTTTCAATTAATAATAATAATAATTTCCAAATTGAATATTTTTTTGCGATTTTACTTCAAAATTGCTGCTGTCAAGTGCCACACACACAATTGGCGTTTTTCTTTTTTTGGCTCTAAGCAAAGCTCTGGGCAGAGGCTGAGCGATCAGAGCAAAGATCTGAGGAGATTATGATCAGAGCCCTCAGATTTAATTATGAAACAAAATTGGGCTTTTCCACCAGCCGTCAGTTTCAAACAAGCAAAAAAAAATAGGAAACAGCTGGTCTGAACTTGGAGAAAGGTAAACAAACGACAAATATTTTTATAATATAGTGCTTGTTTGTTTTCCAATAAAAACGTATAAAACGATGGTTATAACGCCAATTTAACAAAAAATCAACTTCAATAACTTGTCAAGCTTATTTATATTAACAAAAATATTAAAAATCCACATTGCACTGAAAAAGCATTTGTTTACATTTCTCCAAGTTCGATATCACATGTTTTGTTTTTGTTGTTTTGAACTGTCAAAATTAGAAAGAGAAAAGACAAAGATAGTTTTTGGAAAAGCCCAATTGAGCACTGAACTGTCATCATATGCTTAGTAATTTGTCAAATTACATAAAAATTGTATGAAGTTGGCTTCACTCAGCGTTTTGCTCCATTTGCTTGGTCATTTTATTCTGAGCATACAGAGCATGCTCCCAGCTAGCTCCGATGGAAAAAAGAAACACGACTTATGTGATCTGATTTGTCGGAGGTAAAAAAGAAACATGGAATTCATTTTCGAGAGCTAAGTGATCTGCTCTGAGGTAAAAAAGAAAAACACCAAATCACAAAGAAAATCTATTCTTTTCGTATTCCTTTCAACGACAGAAAAAAATTCGATACTTTTTAGACAAAAAATCTTTGGGATGAAAAGAATTCGACATATCACATAACTATTTAGATAATAGTTAGCTCGACGTAAATATGTCTGTTTGGTAACTCGTAACTAAAAAACATTTGCTAAAATTTCCCGCAAATCCCATAGAAAAAAATGACAAGTAGCAATTTGTAGCAAGAAGACAAAATATCTATCTTTTTATGTTTATAAATAAAAGCTATTGAATATAAAAATAAAGTATGTTCCTTTACTTTGAAACTCTGTGCATTTTTGTGAATTTTTACACAAGTTTTTTGTATATGAACTTTGACAGACTTTTGTGTAAAAATTCACATAAATACAGAGGTCACAGAGTGTCAAAGTAAAGGAACACACCTATATAGGAAATTCCACTAATGTTTTTAAAAATTAATATGTATTACTAGATTCTCACACCAACTATTAAATTTTCATAATATATTTAAATTACATCAAATTATTTTCAGGAAACAGAAGCAGCTCCGTACGACCCGGTTGTGGAAGCTATTTTGGCTTTATGGGCTAATCATATGTTGAGGTAGCACATTTTGGGGGCATTGATGATTATACCAAGAAACACAGCTGAGTGTTTAAAATCCTGCGCACTACCATCAGGGATATACTTACAAGTAGTATACGCTCAACATCAGCTAAAAAAAAAAAACGGAAAAAAACTTCACGTTTTACAACCCCAACAAACGAGAGCGAGAGAAAGTCAGCCGTCGAATCTCTCAACAAATGTTAAGTAAGTCAACGTATTCAAAGGTTAAGGGTAGAGGGTTGCAATGAAATTCTCTTGACCCACTACACCCCCATAATATAATACAGAAGTTGTTTACTTCTTCTCGCTCCCAAAAGCGACACGACGTCGTCGCCGTCGTTTCTTTAAACTGCCTATATAAAGTACATTGCCCAATAAATTGCATTAACCCAAAAAAAAAATGCATAAAATTCGATTCGAAGGAAAACTTTGTCTTGCAGCAAAATTTGGTAATTACCACAAATCAGCAATATAATTATTATGCTGTTTGGGGTCACGCACAATAATAAAATTGAGTATAAAAGGCATATCCATTTCATGGTTTGGTCATCAGTTATCAAAAGTTCTTTATACCTTCACACAAGGCAAAGTTAAAAACCTTTTACTCAAATTTCAATATGAAATTCTTCGCTTGCTTGTTTGTTTTGGCTGCCATCGCCACCATTGTTATGGCCGATAAGACAACCGATAAGAAGGATGGACTTTTGGGATCCAGCTATGGAGGTGCAGCAGCTTCTTATTCAGCACCACCATGCCCTAAATCATATCTGTTCAGCTGTCAACCAAATGTGGCTTCAGTTCCATGCGCTGCTGGTGGTGGTGGTGGATATGCTGGTGCATACTCAGAATATGTTCCACGATATGTTCTACCCCAATATGCCCAGTACCAGCAATACGCTCCACAATACGCTCCACAATATTGAAGACATCTCTATAAGTGAACCTGAATCTGGACTGACGATTACTGATGATATAACTAACTGGAATTTTATTGTTATTTTTATTTGTTTTTATTCGTGTTTTTTGGTTGAAATAAAAAATGTTTTTTAAATTTGAATTCTCATTTTTTTGATGTATTTTGTTTAATTCCTGAAATATTAGATGTCGCTGCTGCTTAAAGAAAGTATATCAGTGAATGGGAAGTTTATGTTTGTAACACACCTCAACTTGTCAGGGAAATTGAATAAGCAGCCTTGGAATGACCCACAACTTTGGAAATTCTTTTTCGATATTCAAAAGTGAGGTGTCAAAAAAAGACTTGGCCCAAAAGGGGTATAGCTAAAAAGGGCATGGCTTAAAAGGGAGGTGTCCTGACCTAAAGGGTGATTTTCCAAAAAGGGGCATAACCAAGAAGGTTTTTGGCTTTAAATGGTGAATTTTCAAAAAAGGGGCGTGGCTTAAAGGGGGCGGGTCAGAAATATGGCGTGATAAAAAGGGCGTGGCTAAAAAGGGGGATGTCCTAACGGGGGAGTTTTCGAAAAGGGCATAACCAAGGTTTTGGTTTAAAATGGTGAATTTTCAAAAAAGAGGCGTGGCTTAAAGGGGCGGGTCAAAAAGTGGCGCGAGCAAAAAGAGGCGTGGCCTTAACAGTTAGGCAATGCTCTCATACATTAAGAGGTCATTTTTTTAAATTATATGCAAAAAAAAATATTTCTTATTTTTTTCAAGGTAAATATCCAAAAAACTGGAAAATTCACGATTCGACCGCATAAAATCCGTTATAATTCGGAAAGTACTGCTTTGATCTTGAAAATTTTGGTGTCTATGGAAAGATAAATTGGTCTGGAATATAGGTAAATAAGAAAATTATAGGTGTCCATAGAATTTTCCGGACTAAGAGGCTTGGATAGTAAAAAAAGCATGTTTTTGACTAAATGGACAGTTATTTTTCCATTTTCCAACCGATTTTCAAAATTTATATATCATCATAATCTTGGCCAATTAACGGTCATTTTGGTGTATCGGACATTTTCCTGCGTTAACCACAAGCTTCAATAAAGCGGTTTAAATATAGCTGAAATGAAAATCGAGGAAAATTTCAGTCTATTGGCCGTTAAAATTCTTGTTATGAATTAGCAGGTCGATATTCAAAAGTGAGGTGCCAAATGTTGTGGCCAAAAAAGGGGTGTGGTCTAAAGTGGGCGTGGCCTAAAAGGGGCGTGCCTTTAAAAGGGGCGTTGCAAAAAAGAAAAATTACGAAAAAGGGGTGTGGTTTAAAAGGTAAATCACCAAAAAATAGGCGTGGCTTGAAAAGGGGTGTGGCCTAAATTGAAAAAAAATCATCAGGGGTGCGGCCAAAAAATTATTTGTTTAAATAGAAAAAAACAGGAAATTGGTTTATTAAAAAATCATTTTATTCTACGTGTATAAAAAAACTAACAGCATTAAGAAAGCAAACAATACATTTTTTTGTATAAACTATTACACATAACAAAAAAGAAACATTTTATTAGTTCAAAGCAATAATTGCGCAAACTTTTTAGGCACCGTATTTGTTACATTAGCACTTGGTTAGTAAAATTAATTATTTTTTTTTTTCATTAGAAATACAGATTAAAAATCCAAATGAAGCTGTTCTGACTGCAATTGTCTTCTAATTGCTCCTAGTTGTGTTAAAACCTTTGGGGAGCTCGTTGTTATGGTGTGTTTTTGAACAGCGGGAACCTGGAAAAATAAATAAATAAATTAGCAAATGCTATTCCTAAGAAACTAGCAAGAAAAGGAAGACTCACCTCCCATCTTGTAGCAAGATTTTCTATTCGAGAACCTTTCTTCCTTCTTTCAGCTTGTTGCAAATTACTTTCTTTTCGTGTCATTCGTGGCATCTCTCGCAATAGTGGCATCGATAGATTATTCTCTTCCACCATTACAATATCCCTTCTTGAGGCACTGTCAGGAGTTGTTTGAGTACTTCGATCGCGCAGTCCTTTACAAGCCAAATCACCATAGTTTTTCAAATATCGCGATAATTGCTTATCAGTCTCGTGTCGAATTTCTTCAATGCTATTCTCATCATCGTATATTTTGCTGCGATCGAAATCATGATGGAAAATGGAATTACGATCAATATTAACAGAGTACGGTGGCCGATTTCGTTCTTGATTGTTATTCAAGTCATTTGCAGCTTCATCTTCGTTTTCGGCATAATTAACTTCTAATATCTCAAATGATCTTTCTGAATCGCCTCTATGTCTATGACTACTGCTATCTTTTCCAACAGATATAGCATCGATACAATCGGAACATAAAGTCTTTCGACAATTGGAACAGAAATTCAGTTTTCTCTGGCAATGCATGCAGTTGGTTTCTTCGTCTCTATCACAATTCGGGCAAATCGAATAGAGCTTCTTACAATTTGAACACACAAGGGCATCGGTCTCGACGTTGGTGTCAAATATTCTCCTCTCACACTTTAGGCACCAACTTTCGTAGCTCTTTAACTCTGAATCACAAAACGGACATATATTTGTGTCATTATTCATATTGTGGAAGCACTTTTTCGGACGATGATTAGACGATGTTGATTGTGGTAGATCAAGATGAAATGCTGGTTGCCCATGAGTTGCATCTCTACGGAATTCATGGCGAGCTGAATTACTAAAATATTTGTAGACTTTATTTTTTGTTGGACTGATTTTATCAGTTTTAGAATGAGATTTCCCAACCGATGCATCTAGGATCTTTGTATCATTTTCAAGCTTGGTCAGAAGATGTTCACGCATGAGACGATTTTGTTCACTATCAAAGCGCATCTAAGAATAAGAGAAATAAATTAGTTTTTCTTTTTATAAGAGATTTTTTCTTTCAGATTTTATTAAGTTACCTTATCAGCTCTCATTTTTTCTTTCTCTAATTCTTCTTGTAGACGCATTGTTTTAATTTGCTCTTCAAGTTTTCTGCAAACAAAAATTAAAATGGAATTTATAAAACAATCCCTTCACCATCTACAAATTGTTCTTGTTAACAAACATACATACATAATTACTTGCTTTTAAAAATAAAAAAAAAAACTGTTTATCTATTTCCAAAATATAAAAAGATTCAGGGTGAATCTTTGAATCACCGATGTATAACAGAATAATGACTATGTCAGTAGGTTTATTCGTTGCACCCAGTCACTCTGGGGTCGCCTAAAAGCGTTTTTTGAAAAACCTTTACTCATCATTGTCAAATTCTGGGTTTTTTTTTTGACAATTTGTGGGGTTGTCAAGAAAACCTGTGTCAACCCTGGGTAAAGTTCAACCAACGAAACTAGTATGTATGTTTATTTTATTTTTTTTAATGAATCTTAAAAAATTGTACTAGGAACAAGAAATACAAAAAATGATCTACCTACCTAGTTAATGCCTCATCCTGACGACGTTCTTTCTCCTTTAGTATTTCAATCGATCGTCTATGCTCCTCTATCTGAGCCATAAGTTCCTTTTGGTAGTCCTTTTTCTTAGCCATTTCCATCTGTAAGTGATTAATAATTCATGTTATTATGACTTCAAAATATGCAAATATAAGTCTTAACCTACTTCAGCATTGCGTCGATTACGTTCCGTGACACCATCATTATTTACTATATTCGAAATTTCCGTGTGTTTTAAATCCTGCAATAATCTATATCGTGCACTACCTGGTCGAGGAGACTTAATCTCGTAGTCTGGATTATTTACTATAATTTCTAAATCAGTCTTATCGGAGGAGCGTGACGTTGCAGGTGGTGGTTTATGATTTATCGTTTCTGGAGGAATGTTTTGTTCTGTTTTTTCTTCAGGATTATTGTTGTTGTTATGGCTATGGGAATGTTTTTTCTTTGCAATATTGGCAGCTGCTTCATTCATCTTTAAACAAAATTTCAAATACATAATTTTATGATAAAATATTCAAAACTCTTAAAAGACTTACTTGATGTTTTAGAAAATTCTGTTGGTATTCTAGTTGACGGTCACGTAGTATATCTTGACGTTTTTTATTTTCGTTGTTGTACCCAGGAAAATAGGAATAAAACGTATCTGAAACCCATTGCTCCATATCATCCTGAAAGTGAAAAAAAAAAACAAAAAATTAAACCAAGTTCAATTCTAATTAAAGTTTAATTAAAGAATTTTCTTTTTTTTCAAAAAAATAACAGAAAAAACAACGTAACAATCACAATGAAACTGTGGTACATTGCTAGTTGAATGCGAGTGCTGTGCTCAGTCAGTGTGAAAAATCACGACTATAAATCAAACAAACTCAAGCAATTATAAAAATGGAGTTAACATAAAACCAGGCCAAAGGGAAAATGAGAATAAAAACAAATTGGGAACAAGGTTACAAGAAATAGGTGTGCAAAATAACTTTACTTTTATTTATAAAAATAATAATAATAACTTTCATTTTAAGAGAAAAAACAAAAAAGTTTATATAGTTTAGGCAGCAGTAGTAGAAGAGTTCACATCAGGAAAGACCGTTCGTCGTGTATCGTCTCTGAAAGGTTATTATTTTCGATTTAGCCTTGGGACATAGCTATTTCCTTTTAAAGAAAAAGAAGAAACAACCATGTTCCACTCCGCCAACCATAAACTTTATACTACTTGAATCCAACAGTTGAGCTTTAAATATTGATTTGTGTTTTTTGCAAAAGTCTGACCGAAAACATGCGATTTACAATTATATCTCTCTAACAATATGATATGGTGGACTCGTTAGTTTTCGAATAAACTATTATATATATCCCCAAAGCACGCAATTTTTGCTGTTTTGTATTTTTTTTTATTATTATTGAAATTGTATAAATTTACGATCCGTGAAATTTGAGAAAAGATTTCAAATCGAAAGAGAAGAAAAGGGGAAAAGGTAAGTTAGTAAGGTATTCCTTTTGGAGGCTTAAATACAAATTTATAAAAAAAAACCTTCCCCCTTTTTTTTTTTGTTTGGGTGTGACATGTGGTAATTAGGTTATTAAAAGGATTATATCAGTCAGCTGCAATCAAGAACAAAATTCTAGACATGAAAGGTGTTTGGGTAAAAATTTAAAAATTTGCATAAACTTCCGTTCAAGCAAATAAGTATGTAGGGGTTTATTCATATTCGTAGTTGTATTAGAGGTGAATAAGGAAATTGCTTTTAAGTAAATTGCATGATGATTTTAATCGTGTAAAGACTTTTTTTATCGTATTAAACTAAATTTATATACATACTACATGTATGAATTGTAGGTTTTCAGAATGAATTCTTTAAATAAAGTTTTGATGATAGCTCGTTAGATTAATAAATCAATAATGTTAATGTGGGTTTAAAACAACGTTCACATCAATATTAAATGTATGTACATTTTACATTATGTGTATGCCTTGAATTTACAAAATAAAGTGGTACAAAATGAAAATATATTGGAGATGCAATCAACTAATTAGTTTCGCTGGTGATTTATGAATGGAAAAAAGACAAATCAAACTAATCGAGTTAGCTAAAAGGACTTGTTGGTTAAGGCCGTATTAATTGTGGACTGTAAGCAAAATTTAAAGTAAAAATAAGTAGTTATCAAACAAAACAGAGTACTAATTGAAACCTTCTTAAGACATCTACATACATAGATATGAAATATTCATTTTAACGTTATTTATTTCTAGATTTTGGGACAACGCGGAGACTAAAATAAATCAGAGATATAGACTTTGAAGAAGCTTTCGGTTACTTTCTTGTAAGAGAGTACTTTTGTTATTCAATCGTTTTCCGGCAGTCATGCGAGAACGGATCAAAAACTTAATGAATAGAAAATTTTAAATGCATACCTGGCCATAGAGAAAGTAAACTTTTTTGGTAATACATAACTTTCATAATTAATACCCCATAGAAATTGATTTCTCTACAAATGTATATAGATTAACTAATTACTTAAAATGTTTATTTACTTTAACCAAAGACAACCACCTTATAATCGAAATATAGAGGTAAAATAATTGTTAAGTCGTATCCAGAAGTTTCAAGAATACCTTCAAAGTTTGAGAAATCTTTAAATTTTTAAGTTGATTGCCAAATAATAATATTTAACCTACTTCAGATAAATAAAAGATTTCAAAATTGTTCTTTTATTGAATGTAAATTTCAATGCTAGCAAAATAAATTATAAAACTAAAATGCTTGCTGTGGCTGTTCTAGTTGTTAAGTAGCTATAAGTATATTTTATTAGCTTTAGTGCAGTTGTATGTAGTTTGTAAGTTTTAAATACAAAATAAATTCAATATGGAAACTAAGTTTCTTGGTGGAAAATAAAACCAATATTAATTTTTGTATTAATATAATTTTTAGGCCGAAATGCAAAAACAATAAGTTCTTCGAGTTTAACTTAGAGCGCACGCATGGGGCCAGTAAGTTAGTTGTAAGTTATTGATAAGTAGAATAGTTTTTTTTATGATTTTTTGTATAGCTTTATAGTTAGTTATAAGATGAATGAAAAATAAAATTGATATTTAAAATAAAAATAATAACAAGTGGCTTAATGTGGAACATTTCCGAAATATGCCAAATATGTTTGAATCTAAAGGAGACGACTTCACCATGTTAGAAAATTTATAATTTTTTGCAGAAAAAAAGAAGATCTAATGAATAGATTTTTCGTTTTTATTATGAATTAAAACATAACTATAGAAACCTCTCTTAAAAAAAAATGACGAACGCAATTCAAAAACAAAATTCTCAAGGTCGTCTTCCCATTTAACATCAACACGCATTTCAAATAATTATTATGAACACATACAAAACAAACTACAAAATACTTTATCAACACCTCCTTTGAATAATTAAACAAATTCAGAAAGAATAATAAATCTGCTTGGTTAACATTGATGTTATTAACACAAAATTTTAATTAACGTGAGAGTAAAATAATCAACAGAAGAAAAAAAAAAAAACGAAAAACAAACAAAGAATTAAATTATGTATTTCCGACCTGTTACAACTCGCGATGTTACAACTTCGCACTCCGAGTCGATGCACGGTTGAACTCAACTCAAGTTAGTCTAATTTTCTAATTCAATACAATAAAAAAAAATGCTTCCACCTTTGATGAAAAGTAAACAATAACTAACAAGTAACAACTAACCAAGCGCAAAGCTTTCGTGTATACTCACAAATAGAGTTCGTTTTGCTTTGCTTTTTTTTTTGTGTTGTAGAAATAAGGGAAGTCCTACCCTGATGAGCTAGTTTTCAATTTTTTTCTTTGATACAAGAGACCATTACTAGACGGCACTATCGTCTATAGTGGGTGGTTGTGTTGGCAAAAGAAATTAAAAATAAAACAAAAATAAACTTTAAATAGAAAATGGCATGGCGCACCTAGATAAATAACATAAGCACGACCAGCAGAGTCGCCAATCGATGCGTGAAATTGGCATTGGAATCTAAGTTACTCCAGAGTCACAAGAATGTATGTATATGTACGAGGAGAGATTACTTCAAAACTAAGTGTACAAATCCACTTTTGTTGACTTATGATCTGATTTGAAAAAAATTGCCCAAAAAAAGGGGGCGCAAGAAAAAAAATTTGCAACAGAAAATTACATAAAAACGAAAATGTTTACCATGAAATAGATGAAATACATGGCAACACTGTATGAAGAAAGAAGATCTGTATGCGATAGCCGATAGTGCACAAATAATTTGAAGAACAGAAGATGATATCATATACATGTATAAAACAACAACCAATTAAAAAAATTACCGAAATTTTGAAGACTAACAAAAGTTCTTAGTAGGTACCTACGTATATGAAAATGTTCATTCAAAATAATTCAAAAACAATTTCAAGTAACCATTCTACAATACAAGTGTACAAATGCAATCATATTTTTAAAAACAATTTGGAAAAAAATTTGCAACAAACCAAAAATACGATTCATCACTAAGAAGAGCTATGTACTTACATAATATATAGTATTTTCAAGTGTTCAATGGCTAAGTTTATTTTGTTGGATTCAGCATTCTATCGATAAAAGCAAATTATTTGGAAGAGATACGTTGACAATACATTTTGCATTATTTAGATTCATCGATCATTTAAAATTTATTAACGATGTAATCTAAGGAAGACAACTCACTGGCATTTTTAAAAAAGAACACCAATACCTACTGATAGACATTTCCTAAATTGGCTGGTAATTTGGATTTGTTTTTTCTTTTGAATTTAATTTAATTTGAGAAATGTTTATCTTGAAATAAGTATCTAAATTTTTAAGGTTCTAAGACAAAACCCATTATGTCAAAACAAATCGATTTTTTGCTCCCAGTTTCATGTGAAAAAGAAATCTGCAAAATTCTTTCTTTTGGCGTATTCTGAACATTGAAATAAGTTTCTCTGTGAAATATAAATGTTATCCGTTCAAAATTCAATTTGCTATAAACCCGTTAATAAGCCCGCCATAAAAACATTAACATTATCGGGTTTTTCCGTAGTACCTACCAAAGATTTATGATTATTCACTACCTATTTGTTGTCTTACCGTTCGATGTATCTTTTTATTTAAATGGAAATGATTAAACCTATTTTCACAAACCTATTTTACATAATTATATGTAGCTACATTGTTAAACATTTAACAAAATAACAAATAATAGCGAAAATTTCATAAATTATTTCTCTTAAAATAAATGTTTGGGAAAGACATAAATTTATAAAGTAAACATGTAAGCATATCGATTTTGGCCAATTTCAAGATTCTAAAATCCCAATGTAGTTTTTTTCAAAAAAAAAATTAAATATTAATTCGAAAATTACCTTGTTTACGCGATATTTTGAGGCAGTAACAATATTCGTGTTGTCAGCACTTTGGCGCTCATTCAAATTGGTCAAATTCTTGGTTGTTTTGTCAGCACAATTATCGTGTTTAAATTTGAAACCTTTGCGTCCTAAATTGTCATAAATCTGGAAATTACTATTGTCTACTTGTCGAGGTGCATTTTGCTGATGAGGCATTGTCGATGACGAGGTGGTTGCCATGGGAGATGGAGAAGAGTTCATGCTGCACATGTTTACTGTTGTTGGTTGTGGTGAATGCAATTGCATTAATTGCTGCTGCACACAACCGGCACCAGCACCGGCTGTGTTACTGCAACTTTGTCTTGTCAAAGGTTCAATGGCACTGTTATTATTCATTTGAAGAAAATCCATAATTGCGTTTTTATTATTGTTGCAATGCAGCTCTTCGATTTCATTTCTTTTTAATTTTTCTGTTTTATTATTTGTTAATAAAGTGCAATTGATTTGTTTTTCATTTAACATGCAGTTTTGTTTGTTGTTTGGTGATTTATTTAAAACTAAACTATTTTCATCGGCTTGTAGTTTTTTTCTGTGTGTGTTAAGGAAATTATCAATGTCATCCATGTTAGTTTGTACATTCTATAAAACTAGGAACAAACACAAGTGTGGTTATGAAATACACATTTTAATTAATTGAAAATACATTTATTTTCTTTTGTTTAATTTTTATAAAAAATGAAATGAAATAAAAACCAACAGCACGTAGGAACAAAAAAAACCATTTTTTCAAATGACAAACTGACTGAGCACACTGAGCGCACGAAAGTGTCAAATAAAACGATGCTAATTCACAGTAGATGACTTTGTGTGATATGCAAATGGGATAGGTTACAATAGTCGAAAAAGTTTAAAAAAAATTCTGATTTTATTTTTTCATTCTATAAAAATAGGAACAGAAATAAGTAAAATTATGAAATATATATGTTAATTATTTGAAAATACATTTTCTTTAATTTATTTTGTATTTAAAATGAAAACTAACAGCAAGTAAGAACAAAAAAAAAAATGTTCAACTGAAAAAACTGACTGCGCAAAATGAAAGAAAAATGTCAAATTTGCTAATTCACAGTAGACGATTTTTTGTGAGATACAAATGGGATAGGTTACAATAGTCGAATACATTTTTTTAATAAGAAAATTGTTAAATGAGAACGTTCCAATGGTTATTAACCATTTCGATTATGGAATCCGCAATACTGGATCCGCAGTGATCCGCAGTACAGTGCTCTCTTTTCGCGACAAATGAGTACAGAAAAAAGAGAATACTGCACTGTGAATCACTGCGGATTCCATAATCGACATTATTTTTATTCAGTTAGAATTTAATTACATATACATAGGTACTACAATTGAAGTACTTTAGTTTTTGATAAATTCTTATAACAAGTTGGTTCTTGAAAATTCAATTTTTCACAGTTTTCTGTCAAAAGCCATAATAAAAAACCCAGTTTATGAAATTTTTTTAAATGTTCAAGTTCAAGACAAAATTGTAGTTTTCTGAGGAAGAGAGTGGTCGATATAATATAAAAAAAACATACAAATATACAACAATTTTTTGTGAATTTGAATGTTGAAAAATAAAGTCAAAACGTCATCGGACTTCTTTACGTTGAACTGTCGTCAAAGTTATAAATAAACATTTTTAATTAATGTATAAGAATTATCTAACGAAGAAAACTTAATCGGTTGTCTAAACCTTAACTAATATGACATTTTATCTAATCAAATAAAACTTCTTTACGTTGAACTGCCGTCCAAGTTATAAATAAACATTTTTAATTAATGTATAAGAATTATCTAACGAAGAAAACTTAATCGGTTGTCTAAACCTTAACTAATATGACATTTTATCTAATTAAATAAATCATACTTCCAACAAGATGAACAGATAAGGCTAATCACGATAAACAGATGTCAGATATACATAGGTATGCCACAAGCATGTTTATTTGGTTCTGTTCGGAAAACATTAACGTCGATTATGGAATCCGAATTACTGGATCCGCAGTGATTCGCAGTGAAGTGCTTTCTTTTTTCCTTACCCATTTTTCGTGAAAAGAAAAGATGACACTGTACTGAGAATCACTGCGGATCCAGTATTGCGGATTCCATAATTGACATAAGTAATTGATAGTTTCAGTTTTTTGTTTTATTTTTACTTAAACAAAAGAATTGTTTAAATACTAAATTTTTAGATAAGTATATGTAGTTCTTATTTAAAAAAAGAAAATAATATTAATATTACGTCACAGAAATGTGGACTTTTACTGTATATATGAATACTCCTCAATCATGCTTTGTAGTAGCTTGTGGATTTCAGATCTAAACAGATTATGTACATATATAGAGTTTTCTTTTAATATATGTATGTCCAAACATATTCGAATTTCTGAGTTTCTAAAATTTAATCGAAAACCTTTTAAAAACTTCCACATTTTCAACACCAATATTTTTTTTAATGCAATTTCAGGCTCCTGGGAATTTATTTTTTAGAGAATAAATTTGAATAATTTACAACTTTTCTATACTTCCTCAAATTTTGAATCAAGTTTCTCAAAAAATAAAACACAAATAGTTGTAGGTATATTATACTGAGATAATTTAATTTATGCGAATGGCTTTCTTTTAAAATAACAAGGATTATTTTGTCCAAAAATAAATAAATAATATGACTTTCTCAGCTTCCGTCTTCTGTATTGGCGTAGGTATAAACGGTCTGATTCTGAATAAATATTCGTTGGCAATAAATGAGAATAAGGATTTGGTTCCGGTGGTTCCAGGAATTCCATAATATCTGCTCTGATCAAATGTAAACACAAGCAATATACTATAATTCGAGTCCATGCCAGTGACATAGTTTCGCTTTATAAAAACAATAACGTATATGACATTCTAAAAAAAATGTGTTGCAATTTTTCTTGCTACAATATGGCTAAGTTCGCTGACGCATTGTTATTGTTCTCTTTTTTACATTCAACTTCATGTGTGTATAATTATTCTTTTCAGCAAATTGAAATTTTAGTAGGTTAGCAATTGACAAAAAAAAAACTGGGACTTTATTAACAATTCAGCGAAAATGCATTGAGACCTGAGGTTATGGTTCCTGAGGCATATATTTTATTCTTTTTCAATCGATTAGTATAAAATGTCGAATTTATCTTCGATTCGATATCAGTTTGATTTAATCAGCACGAACAGTTAGTTACATTCAGTATGAAATTCTTCATTGCATTCTTTTTGGTTGCTGCCAGCATCGCTCAGTGTCTCTCTGCTTCAGTTCAAGGACAACTGATGGAAAGCCAGCAAGGACTCAATGAGAATTTGGAAGGTCTGAGAGTGAGGAAGGCAGCATACGGCGCTCCAGCACCAGCTCCATCGTACGCAGCTCCAGCCCCAGCACCAACATACTCTGCACCACCATGCCCAAACAACTACCTGTTCAGCTGCGGACCACAAGTACAGCCTGTTCCATGCTCAGCCGCCGCCCCAGCTGGATACCAGGGATCCTACTCTGAAAACATCCCACAATATATTTCCCCACAATACATGGCTCCACGACAATACGCTTATCCCCAATATGCTTATCCAGTTATCACCGAGGTTTAGATATTTTTAAATTTTGTTTGATAATATTATGTATCTATATTCGACGACAAACAAAAACAGAACTTTAATAGATTATAGTTTAATAAATAAAAATTATGCTTTTATACTGAATTTAAATATTTGATTTTTTCTCTGATGGATTTTGGGTTGTTGATTTTTGCTTTGAAATCATTCACTATTGGTTTTAGGATTGTTTTTTCTTTAATCTCAAAAACACTTTATCAAAGCTTATTCGATAATTCTGAAATTAAATTAACTAACATCAAATTTTTGAAGACACTGGTTCCAATAAATCAGTCCATAACTCTGATTTTTTCTCTGACAGAAGAAAATAAAAAATAACGGATTCGTCATGCAATAATTTTCAAATAGTCTGGTTGATTAAATTTTCACCAAATTTCACAAAATGAAATTTTTTCCTATGGGCTTTGACAAAAAATTTCGAAAGTTTGTTTTAATTCGCAAGAAATTGAAGTTGACGTTACCAAACAGACCAATTTCGGATATTTTTTTGACAGTTTCATGCCTGGCTCTCAATTAAAAACGAAAATTCCATTTGAAATTGGTTTGAACGTTACAATTTATGTCCATTTGCTGAATGTCTTTAGCATTTAAAACTTTTTTTTTTTCAAAAATAATCTATATTTTTTTTTTTACAAAAAACCACTCTTTTCCTTTTACATTTTGAAGCTATTTTAAATGGGGCTAACATGGTCTATTCGGAATTCTAGTTTTTGATGACTCGTTCGAGTATTTCGAGTTGTATTTGGCCAATAACACAAGTAATAGGTGTGTTCCTTTAATTTAAAACTCTGTGCATTTGTGTGAATTTCTACGTCATTTTATTTTTTTTATATGAACTTTGACAGACTTTGGTGTAGAAATTCACAGAAATGTACAGAGTTTCAAAGTAAAGGAAATATAGGCTAATGTTTGACGATAAAATTAAGGCTATCAACACTTTTCCTAAACTTTTCGCAATGTTTTTTTATATAATACTACGCAAACTTAAAACTGACGTATTTTGTTTCATCTGTCACAAATATCCCAGGGATAATTTAATACTAGATCTGTTTCTTTACTTCCCAAAACTAACTACCTATTTAGCACAAAATTTTGTCAAAGTCCATATAAAAAATAAAATTGGACTGCAATTGGTCAAAATTTGCAGTTTTCGAAAGTGCAAAAGAAACAGACCTATTATAATGGTTTTCCATTCAACCAAAAAATTTACTTTTTGGAGGCCTTCTTGATTTTTTTCTGATTTAAATTTTCATTAAAATTTCACACTTCCAGTGAAAAGTTTTTTGACAGTCTGCAGTCGACCATTTATCAAGATGTAATATTCACTTTGTCACTTTGTCCATGGACAGAGGGCCAAAACTTTCGTCACAAATATATCCTCAAAAACAATAAAACAATTAATAACAAATTTCAAGAGAAAACATAAGAAAATTATGAATGACAGTTGATCTTTCAGTATTGCCTTAATCATCTTATTGTATTCATCATCTAAAATGTTTGTTCACGAATCCATATACCTATTACCTATGTACATAATATTTCCACTACAGACCAATTGAAAATGGATATTCAAAGAATATGAACTCACTCAAAGTATGAACTCATGTTATAAAATTGCATAAAACTTAACAATTAATTTTATTACGTACTTTAAAACTTAAAATATACAGTAAAATAAATAAAAATAATAAAAACATCAGATCAATAGCTTCCCGACTGACAAGGCGCTGGTATCACAACTGGAGAACAGCTGATGAGGTACATCTTTGGACAAGAAATCGGACTATATTGATACTGAGGTTGAGGATGAGGTTGAGGTAGCGGTTGAATTTGATGTTGATATAACGGTTCAGTATAATAATGTCTTGCTGATCCAACTAGAGGAATCTTTTCAGAGCCAACGTAGTATGATGTGTGTTGAAAGCTTTTTTTCGGTTTATGAACAATTTTTTTTGGAGTTGGCTTGTAGGCTACTGCAGTCTTTGGTTTTGATGCTACAATATGATGACTTGATGCAAGCAGTTCATCCAAAAGACCAGGTTGAGCTTGTATAATTGCATAGCGACGAGATCGCCTCAGAGGATCAGACGATTTACAGCCACAAGTCTGTCCAGAAAGTTCATCGAATGGGGGTGTATCACGTTCATATCTTTTTGTAGCTTCCATTGCATCACATCCACAAGGTGTTGAAATTAGATCACTCTTCGCTGAGGGTATTTCAGATGCAATCGCTACTGCAATGCAACTACACAATACAATAAAAACAACCGAAAATGTATTCATTTTGACTGTTAAGATAGGAGAACTTCTACTAATTCAAAAAATTCATATCAAGCTCTTTTTATTCAGGCTTGATGCAGGAAATTAAGAAAACCATAATTTTTACGAAATAGCATAAATCATTTGTCAGCAATGCAGCATTATATTACTGTTCCATGTATAAATGGGGACAAGAGAAGAAAGAGTAACCACCAATAAAATTGCAAAATGTAAATATTTAACTATATATTTTATTTATTTTAAAAAATTATATAAAAACAATGAAAAATGAAACGGTTTTAAGATCGATGAGTGTGCATTTTACCATATTAAATTAATAACCTCCGGGTGAGCAAGGGACGTGTTGTACATGTGGGGCACAGCTGAATAAGTAGCTCTTCGGGCATGGTGGGGCAGGGTAGGTTGCTGGTGCTGGTGCTGGTGCTGGTGCTGGTGCGTAGGCTGGAGCTGGGGCAGGTGCGTATGATGGTTTTGGAGCTGGGGCTGGTCCGTATGATGGTTTTGGAGCTGGTGCGTACGATGGGGCAGGAGCGTATGATGGTTTAGGAGCTGGTGCGTATGATGGTGCAGGGGCGTACGATGGTTTTGGAGCTGGAGCTGGGGCGTATGATGGTGCTGGGGCTGGTGCATATGATGGTGCAGGAGCTGGTCCGTACGATGGTGCAGGTGCTGGGGCATAAGATGGTGCTGGAGCAGGAGCGTATGAAGGTGCTGGTTTATAAGCTGGAGCTGGTTTGTATGCTGGAGCTGGTTTATATGCAGGCGCCGGTGCTGGAGCATATTGTGGGGCTGGTGCTGGTCCGTAGCTGGGCTTTGGAGCAGGTGCTGGAGGTGGACCATATGCGGGCGCTGGAGCTGGTGGTGGACCATAGGATGGTGGTGGACCATAGGATGGTGGTGGCCCATAGGATGGTGGTGGTGGACCGTAAGATGGAGCTGGTGCTCCATATGATCTATATTTGTGTGCTTCTTCGTTGTGACCAGTATGAGTGTTTTCCATCATCATATCAGAATTTTCACTGTTCCTAGTAGCAGCCAAAGCCACAGTAAAACTCATCAAAGCAATCAAAGCTACCGATTTCATAATTGATTACAAGTTCTGTACTGTCTGTTATAGAGAGAACTAAATGACTGATGTCCTAACTGGCCTTGCCTATCCATTTTATACGAAACACCAAACTATATAATCTTGAGAAGGTCAGCAAAAACAGTTTACCATAACTAAATTTACTATCCATATAAGCAATAGGTTGTTAACACTTGCATTTTGTTGATGAATTGGGTGAACAGGCCATTTGATTTTGTTTTTTATTTTAATTTTGTTTATTTTTCTTCATTGCGCTGATGTCCACATAAAGTGCAAAAGAGTTGAACCAAGAAAGCGATGACTCTTTTTTTGTTGTAGTAAGTTTATTGGGTTGCTGGCAGTAGGTATAGGCTGTTTTTTTGGTTGTTATATTTTTTTTTTGTATGAAATTAACAATCGAAGAGACAAAATCAGGGCAAATTGTTGTGGAAATATATTTTTTTTTAATTTTGAAGTAAACGCATAATATTCATTTTCGATTATAAAGTAAACGCAAAGTGAACGCATAATATTTATTTTCGATTAACATTTTTATTTCGCAATTAAAGACTTTCAGTGCGAAATTTAGAGAGATTACTATATTTATGATCTCTTTGTTTCTATGCATATGTGATATGACATATGGGAAAATAGAAAATTTATGACAATCATTGAATTTGAATAAGTTCAGAGTTAAGAGATTTTAAATGAAACCAAACTCTGGTGTTTCTTTTTATAAAAGACGACAGCAGATTTTGGGATTGGATGTAAATAGAATACATGAGTATGAGGCTTTCTAGGTGTATGATTTTATCGAAGAGAAAAATCTAGTAGGTGGGGTGGGGGTCGGATGCTAAAAACAACGATTATTTCATTTTTGTATTCAGGAGTATGACTTTAATTCATTTTTTTTTAAATAAGAAATGATTTTCTGTCACTTTCCATAAGTCTAAAGTTTTGGTCATGACGATCCGATTACCTAATAGAACTTGTTCGGGTATCCTACTTTGCGGGCTAAAAATGGCAATCTGTCAATTTTTTTTGTATTGGGGCCAAATTCTCTGTAACAGAAGTGAACCTGTTTAGAAAATACACGAAGGCCTTGAACCAAAATATTTGCCACTTTTTAAACGTCACCAGAAAGTAAACAAAAGCAAAAAAGTAAACAAAGCACCAACATTGAAATTTCCATTATAACTTAATTAGTTCTTTATTAATTATTCTTAATTAAATTAAAATTCCTATTATAAATATTTACAAATGAAAAATGCATACTATAAACACTAAACAGGGACAGCACGTTTTTTTCATAAATCCTAAATAAGATGAATAAGAATCAAAACAAAAGCAGAACAGAATTTAAAAAAATAAAACACTGAGTGTACTTTAACACTAAAAAACAAAGTTTCTTTAATTAAATATTTTTCTAATAATTTTTTTTAATTAAAAACTTCATTTCTTTTTTAATTATTTCCTTTTTGTATGAACGAAAAAAAACTTCACTTCACCAAAATCGTTTCAACAATTCATGAGATAGTCGAAAACCAAAAAAATGGTTCTGTGAGAAATGATTAAGTCTCTTCTGAAATATTCCAATTGTCTCATTTATGCGGACGATGTTACAATCTTCAAAACTATTGAAAATACTCGAGATTGTGAAGAGTTTCAGTGTGATCTTAATTCTTTTTTCGATTGGTGTGTTCGTAATTGTTTGACTCTCAATATTGATAAATGTAAAACTATTACTTTTACGAGAAAGCAATCTGTATCTCCTGCAAATTATTTTCTTAATGGTGTATTATTGTCACGAGTTAGCGATTTAACTGTCCTTGGTGTCCTATTTGATCAAAAACTTGACTTTATACAACACATCAACTCCATAACTAATAAAGCTAATTCAATTCTTGGGTGGATAAAGAGAGAGTCAAGGCAGTTTTCTGATCCTTTTGTTATCAAACAGCTTTGTGTGACATTTGTGCGACCCATTATTGAATATGCTTGTCAGGTTTGGTCACCCCACTATGACTGTCACATAGCCAGATTAGAACAAGTGCAAAAAAGATTTCTGAGGTTTGCACTCAGAGGATTGGGTTGGGAAAATCCTTACGAACTCCCGCCTTATAACAACAGACTGAAACTGATAGACATGCCTAGTCTTGAGAGCAGACGCTTGTATTTATCTTTTGTCTTCATTGTGAAACTTATAAACGGAAATATAGACTCTTTGCACCTTCTGTCTCGCATAAACTTTAATATTCCCCAAAGGAGTTTGAGGAATTTGTCCGGATGCATATTTATTTCAAATTATCGGACTAATTACGAACGATTTTCTCCTCTCAATAAAATGTTTAAATTATTTAATTTTTTCAACAGTAAATATACTAATTTGTTCAACCAAACTGTTAATACTTCAATTAAATTTAAATCAATTTTTTTTCAATTTTGTAACATGTACATATAATTATAACCTTTAAAGCTAGCAATTAGCTGAGTTAATAAATAAATAAGTCGTTTTCGAATAATTTATTTCAGAAAAAGAAAATGTTCGATTTTTTTTGTAATCCAAAAAAAAACTTTTTTGAAAAGTTGTGTAGCTTTAAAAAAAAATTGAAACATTCTCCATAAAATTGATAAAAATCAGTTAAACCGTTTTTTTTAGAAAACCGAATGTTAAAAAAATGGTTCTATATGATGTACCATTTATAACCACGTTTTTGAGAAAAAATAAGATTTCTATTATTTGATAAAAAAAATTGTACTGCACACAGTGGGCAGAAATCATCATAAATCATTTTTTATTTTTTTTTAAAATCCCATAGATATATTTTATTTTTTTTTATGTTAGTAAAGAAATATTTTAACGTTAAATGTATGACTTTTTTATCTAAATATATGCTCAGGATTACGGATTTTTTACCACTAAAACGACGATTTCTCCCCACTGTGTAGCAGGTACCGTTATTTTTGGTCCTAAACATAAACGAACAAAAATTTGTCGGGGGAATGTCCAAAAAACGCTAGGTACATAGGTAATCTCTTTTTACGAACTCGCCATCATAGAATTATTTTTTTACGAATCGATAACTTGCCATAATATAAATGATAATATCGAGTCAATAAGAATTAAATCAGCTCAAATTTTGTTTTCTAAAATGCTTGTCTCTATAAAACTTGGTTCAAAAACTATTCTATTCGATTAAAAAAAAAATAAAAAAGTATATAGATACCTGCGGCTTTAAAAAAAAGGTAGGTATGAGAAAATATCGCGGTAAGACTTTTTTATATTTAACATTTGTTTTCAATTCAATAAATATTACCTCCTTTCTAAAACATTAAGGCCCGTTTGCTGATACTACATATAACGATTTAAGTTGAACTTAAATTCTTAAGGGGTACTTTTTCCATGTCATAAAGTGATACTTAAGAAATTAGGTTCAACTTAAATCGTTATGTGTAGTATCAGTAAACCTCCCTAAGACCCCTTTAATATATGATTTTTTTTTTCCTTTTAATGAACTTATCTTCCTTAACATACAAAAATATTTTTTCTCATTTAAATCCTCATGGTAATTTTAAAAATAAAAAATGGTTGAGAACCCCTTCCAGAACATTTCTGAACTTAAATAATATACATATAAAACAAATGTTATAAGCAACAATTAGTCATTAAAATCGGAGATGCACTTAAGAAGTTAAGAAGTTCAAAGTAAAAACCAAAAAACTTAATTTTCTCGACTAAAATTGGAATTAAGAGTGAAATTATTTGAGTCAAAAATGGTCAGAAAATCAAAAACAAGGATCAAGGATCAAACGAACGAAATATCTCTTAGGTATATTCATCTTTGCTTTTTCAATTTTAATATAGAGAGCTGCAATCATTGCTATACTGTCATAAAAAATAATACCCAAAACAAAATTATTAAACAAATCCAATAAAATCTTATCTCACAAAACTATATTTTAATTTTGATCACTTCAAATGAAAACAGCAGTTGCAACAGATTATCCAGCTTTCTTAACAAAATATAGATAGTCATACTCGTATTTTTGATCTTGAAAAAAAAAACCTCCAACAAAGATTTGTTTTCTTTTCCTAAAACGGAAGTCCAAAGGGTGTGATCTCTGGATAATGCATTTGCTTGAAAATTCCTATCATCAATAGAATAAATATCATATGTCTTCAAGTTGAAAAAAATAAACACTTAAACGAGTGTAAGATAACATTGAAGTAGGTGCTCGGGTCGCGTCGTCGTCGTCGCGGTCGTTCGTCGCGATATCAGCAGACACTCCCATAAGCAGAACTTGGATGGATATTCAAAACCTTCTCCTATCTCAATACAAAATCCAGAGCTAAAAATAGTATCAATAATAAAATAAAATCAAAGAAACAAACAAAAACAAAAAAAAAACAGATGTTGGACACACTATGCTGAAAAATAAAAGGAATTGCAATCTGCAGCAGTTTGTTGCCAGAAGATAGATAAAACAAGATATGTTTTCATTATAAAAATGAAGTTTTTTTTTTTATTTTAGAGACATTCTTAATCAAGTCCTTAATAGTGGTATGGTCTGAGAAGTTCCTGTGGGATTCCTTGAGGAGCGTTTGGAAGAGCGTAGGTTGGTACTGGAACGGAATAGGCTCCTGCATAGCCTCCTCCTGGGGCACATGGAACTGGAGCAACGCTGGGTTGGCAGCTGAACAGATAGTTCTTGGGGCAAGGTGGGGCTGAATAAGATGCTGGTGCACCACCACCATAGGCGGATTTCTTCGATCTTGCCAAATCGGCAGGAGCAATGTTGGACTCTTCAGTCAGTGTGTGGAGAATATTCTGAGCAACTCCTTGTTGACCAGATCCAAGGGAAGCAGCAGTGGCAACGCTGACGAAAAGTGCAAATACAATGAACGATTGCATGTTGAATAGTTTTTTTTTTTTGTTAGTTAACTGAATCAAGAAACTACTGATGATAACTGATACTTGCTAGATCGAGCTTAGGCTATTTTATACTATTGCTTCTTGACATAGGGTTGTTGTCTAGTTTTGTGTGAAAATGCTGACAAGTGACAAATACTTCCTCATTTTATTTTTGACCAAATGCAATTACAGTGGCAGCCTAAATAAATTTTGTTCACGCAATGCAATTTTTATATTTTCTTTTGTTGCTTGCAGCTGAACTCATTTGAAATAAGAATGAATTGCATATCATGAATTTCGTTAAGGTTGCAAATGGAATTATGAAATTGGTTGCCCAATGAAGAATGAGGTTGGTTCAGGTTTTTTTTTTTTCATTGGAAGACTTTTTACATAAGAGTTCTTTATTTTTCTTTGGTTTTTTTATTCTTTGAAGATACATACCTATACATATACATACATATGTACATTACATTCATATGTAAAAGTTAGAATAATTGTATTTTTTATCATTTGTCAAAACAAAACGATTTTTTTTAAGTTATTATGGTATCTCATATATGCTAACTCAAATGTTGAAAGTCGTATTATACTATAGCTATAGCTATAGCTATACATTGAGCAGGGGAACAAAATCAACTTTAGAGTAATGATTCTTTTTGAATGACGGACTTAGTACATAGTTTGTTGTTGTAAATAGGTACAGTCAATGCATGAATAGAGTGAATAATTTCAAACCATCCAATCTGAATTGATTTAGAAAAATAATTTTTTTAAATATTTTATAAGAATTTATAAGTTCAGCCAGACCTTTATGTAACGTCAAGCTGACCGAACTTTTGAATAATACTTAGAAGTAACAAGCGTTTAAAACTCCACTAAAATTTGACGAAATGTGAGAGAATAAACCCAAAAAAGGAATTTTGTTTAAGTATATGCGTTGTAAGACTCTCGAAATTCATTTCGGAAGAAATTATCTGGAGGAAATTTTAGCAAACAAAATTTTTAACAAATTTCTCAAAACTCGCGGGTTTTTTTTCCTATGGGTTTTGATTTGACAGCAAATTGCGAAAATTTGTGCAAATTCGCAAGAAATTTCACGGAAAGAAAACTTAATATAAAATGTTGGATTGAAAAGCAAATCAATTATTAAAAGTTTAAAAACCATTTATTCAAAAACTAAGCACTGAAATAACTTCATTAAAAAACATAATTAAAGAATGAATTGCAGGCTAACATCATATTGTTATGTTTTTATATCATTGTTTTATTTTCAATACTTTTAATTTCCCCCTCCCACCTAAAGGGGTGGACAAATAGAGTGGGCCAATATCTTAAAATCATGTTCATATAATGTACCAACAATAAAAAAGTGTGAGTGCCGGGGCTCACGGTTAAGATAAACATCCCTAACGTAACTTGAGGCTCAGAATCACAATCACATCACAAGATACGTTATGTTTTTTGATATGTAAACATCTACATATATTTGCGGTAGGGTGAAAAAAAAGTAACGTATCTTGTGATCGTGATTGTGATTGTGATTCACAATACGTTACGTATGTTTACACATCTTAACCGTGAGTCCCGGCACTAACACTTTTTTTCATCCTACCGCCAGTATAGATGTTTACACATCAAAAATGTATGCTTTTATCACAAATTGCACAATTTCTTATCTAAGCCGCACCACTATTTTGATAAGTAAAACACTTAACTATTCCGATTGATTTATTTCGAAAACGGTTATTTTTATGAAAAAAGTATGTTAATGTTTTCTTGTATGAAATGTTCTAAGCTCCAAATTAGTTACACAATTTTTTTTTGTACAACTTACACTTTGGAGTTATTCCTGAAAAAACATTTTGGGGCCCTTCAACCCCCGTTATATTGTTAGGGGCGGATCATAACTCTCAAACGAATAAAGATATCGCTAAGAAAATTTTATAGACTATCAAGCTGGTGAGTTTCTATCTATACGCAGGATGTCTCAGAACTTTCTGTTAAAAAAAATAATTTTTACTTAAAGCTACGCGCAAACCAACGCGATGGCGGTTGCGTTCACGATAAAAATGTGGATGACTCATAGAAAAATCAAAGGAGAGGCACACTTCAATCGCGTAGATGTGTGCCTTTTCTTTTGATTTATATGTGCTGCGTCCACATTTTTATCGTGATCGCCACCGCCATCGCGTTGGTTTGTGGGAACCTTAAAGCGATTATTATTATTATTATAAATTCTTTATTAAACATCTCGATTAATTAACAATTTTATATATATATCTAAGAATAATAGCATGACAAGATTTTGCCGTCTGCCTAGATTGACTTATTTCGAGTTTTTTACATATGTAGAAAAAGTTAAAGTTTAATTTCTTAAACAAAAAAAAAAAAATAAAAAATTCTCACTACGTTTAACATATTAATTTTAGTTTTAAATTTTGTTTCATTAAACTGTTCAAAAAGCAAAAAAAAAAAAAAACAATAATATATTAACATTTTTCAATTATAAAATAGTCTTAAAGTTTTAAATTCATAACGAAAAGTAATTTTTTTAACACTATAGGCAGCCCAGGATTTACCCTTAGGCCAACCAGGCCCAGGCCTGGGGCATCACGAAAAAAGGGGCCACAAAAGTAAGTAGAAGCAACTGAATCTTTATTGCCTCTCATATAAAGAAGCGATGATGGATTACATTACACGTAGATCTCACCGCGGAATTAAGACAGATTTTGACAAACAAATGCAAGAGTCATGTTCATACTGGAAACATGTACTTAAAAGGGTGGTTGCTGTTATTTGCACATTGTCTGAACGTGGTCTAGCATTTAGGGGATCTGAAGAAAAATTTGGTTCATCAAATAATGGCAATTTTATGGGTCTTCTTGAATTAACAGCAAAGTTTGATCCTTTCTTGTCCACTCATATTTCAAAATTCGCACATCCTGGTTCAGGAGCAACTTCATATCTATCTAAAACTATATATGAAGAATTGATTGAAATAATGGCTGAAAGAGGTCGCGAGGAAATCATTAAACAAATAAATATTTCTGGGTATTTTAGCTTGTCTGTAGATTCTACGCCAGATTTGTCTCATGTGGATCAATTGAGTATTGTTATGCGGTATGTTAAAGATGGCCAGCCTATTGAACGCTTCTTAACGTTTTTGGAGATGCATTCTCATACTGGATCCGGTATTGCTAATCAAGCATTAAAGTATCTGAGTGAACATAACATATCAATTTTGAAATGCAGAGGGCAAACATACGATAATGCTCCAAATATGTCCGGTCAGTATAAAGGGATGCAACAGCAAATTCTTCTGACAAATCCATATGCAGTCTATGTACCTTGTGCATCACACTCTTTAAATCTTGTTGGTCGCTGTGCTGTGGATTGCTGTCCTATCGCAGTTGATTTTTTTTCTGTCGTACAATCGCTTTTCAATTTTTTTTCTGCATCAACTAGTAGATGACAAACGTTAAAATCTGCTCTTCAAAATGATAATGTGATAAAATCACTCGCAGATACACGGTGGGAAGCTCATGCTGCAGCTACTTTTGCCATCATTAAATCATATAATAAATTATTAGATACTTTAAATGACGTTTCTGAAGATAATACATTAAAAGGAGATGCTAGGAGGGAAGCTGGTGATCTACTAAACAAAATGAATAAACTAGAATTTGCCTTAATGCTTGTGATTTGGAACGATATTTTACAAAGTTTTCAAAAAGTCAGTAAGGTTTTGCAAAGCGAAGACGTAACACTACTGACATGCGCGAATTTGTATAGATCATTGTCCGATCAACTGGAGAAAATGCGTGATAATTTCGACACTATTGAAATGCGCTCTAAGGAACTTCTACCTGATGGGAGCTACATGATTACAGGAAAACGAATTCGCAAAAAAATGGCTAACGATGGTAATGCTCCCGATGTAGATTTAAGCCCGAAGGATAAGTTTCGAATAAACGCTTTTTATATTATTATCGATAAGTTAAGAATACAAATGGATTCCAGAGGTCAAATATATAAAGAAATTTCTGAACGATTTGATTTTCTTTGCACAAGAAATGAAAAAGTCAACGTTTTAGCCCGTGCCCAGCGTTTGGTGTCAAATTATCCGGAAGATTTAAATTCAGAACTTGCTGACGAGTTAATACAATTCAATCGTTATGTGATGCATAAAGATGGCAATAATTTTAAATTTTTCAATCAAGCTAATTTATATAAGATTATGTGGGAAGATAAAATTACATCAGCGTTTCCGAACGTAGACACGGCATTACGTTTATTTTTAAGTCTGATGGTGACAAATTGTTCTGCGGAAAGATCATTTAGTCAATTAAAACGCTTTAAAAGTCCTTGTCGAACAATGATAACGCAGGAAAGACTTGATGCACTATCTCTGCTCTGTATTGAGAGTGATTTGCTTCATGAACTTATAAAAGACTTCGCTGCTAAAAAACGATAAAACAATATTTCAAAAATTAAGTAAAAATCTGTAAAAAAAAGTCGTATACATATTCTTGTAACTACCATTATAAATAAAATTAATTTTAGTTTTATGGAATTCGTTTAATTAAAAAAATTAAACTTAAACTTAAACCATACAATATAAGAGAATATATGCAAAGGGGGCACCATTTACTCTTCAGGCCTAGGGCCCAAAAAAGCTAAATCCGGCGCTGACTATAGGGTACAAAAAATTTCCTTTTTATTTAATCACTTAGTCTATAAAAGTGTTACGGTAACTTAAGGCATGATTAATAAAATAACAAAGACTTTTCCAACCTGAATTACCATTCAAGATCTCCTTTGTATCTTCGATCTCCTCCTTTGTAAGCGATTATAGACATAGTTCGTATTTCACTTTATAAAAGTCTAAAGTTTTGATTTAGAGTAACAGCAGAGTGTTTTGAAGTTTATTTGAGTGAAACAGAGAGGGAAAAACAATATAAACCAATATGAGCTAATAAACATTTTTTTTAAATATTTTTTTTTTTATAAGTGTATACTTACATTTTTTGACATAAAAGAATGCATGTACTAAAAAAATATTTTATTGATTACAAGTGAAATATTGGTAAAAAATCAAAAGTTATAAATTACAAGTCAGTGGAAAAAAATAAAAATAAACAAACAAAAATTATACATGGTATTTTGGATAAGATGCAAACAAAAAGCTAGAGCGTTTCAGTTAGGTCAAGACAAGAAAAAAACCGTATGGGAGGGGGGTCTATTTCCCCCCGTTTAGGCGGGAGGGGCAGTTTCATAAAAAAATTACTTGAATTAGAAAAAAAATATTAAAAATCAACGGCTACACTTACAATGTCATGTTATACTAACTAAATTGTTTTTTGTGAATATTTTTAGAAAAATACATTTTCAGGTTTAAAAATGGACTGATTTTCTTCAAATCAAATCTCTAAAGCACAACTCTATGCAACTTTATGTAGCTGAATTTTTGGGATTATGTAAAAAGATTTTTGCTGTTAATTTAAAGGTGGGAATTTGCGGCGTTTTTTTTTGTAACTCAATTTAATGTTTTTTTTTATTTCCAATGGTCCAAACATTTGTTAATTAAATAAACTTAAGAGTGTTGCATTATACCTAGACCCACCCGAAATATTACACAACTCAACAAAAGAAAAAACATTCTTGTCCTAATATTCATTTTACGATTTTTAAATTCACTATGCACCAAAATGAATAAATAATATCAATATTCATTTAAAAGTTTGCTTTTGTATAATAGTTGTTACAAATAACGTTTTCATGATTTTTGCCTTTAAATTAGTGTATTAGCTCAGTAGGAATAAACATTTCACCTGGAAAAAATTTTACATAGTCACTTTTCTTTTACAATTCGTTAGAGGGGGTTATAAGGAGCACATGAGCAGTTTTTCGAGAAAATCGGACTGGATCTTAAGCCGCCATCTTCGAATATTCTTAAAAAATTGACTGGAAATAAAAAAAAATATTTAAAAACAACGGCAACACTTACAGTGTTTTAAAAACCAGAAATCCATTCTTTAATTATGTTTTTAAATCAAATTATTCTAGAGAATAATTTTTAAAAATTTAATTTTCAAACTCAAAATTTTGAAAAAAAATGAAAAAATTTGTTAATTATTTTTTTTATTCAAAATTTTGCATTATTAAGTAGTATTTTTGTATAATAATGATTTTATTTCAATAATTAAAGATACAAAAATAATTAAAAATTTATTAGTTTTAATTTAAAAAAAGTAAAAATTTTAAATTTAAATTTTTAAATCAATTTTTAAAAAAAAGTTTTAAAAATAACCTGTTAAAACGTTATCCTGGCTACAAAAGCAAACTTTTCTATCAAATATATTTGTTTTTCGGGTGGCTATAGGTACAGCTTTATAAATTCAATACCCTTTTTTCAAAGACAAAATTCATGTTGACTTGTGTTATTATTGCTACTAGATTTTCATAAACGGGCCACTGGGCGGAGCTCATATCGATGAGGACTTTTGACAGTTTCTTAAGAACACCATGATGAGGCTTTATACTAAAATCCAGCTTTCCGGCGATTATTTTCTAATTGGGCTGTTTTTATGGTTTTATTGGCTTGGCTATAAGGAGAGTTGAGTACTTACTTGGCTTGGGTAAATAATGTTTTGGAAAACGTTTTAAAACGTCTTCAAGTTCAAAAAGTAATAAATTAGTTAAATTATTATGAAGGGGTTTTTGTGTGATAAATTATTACTTTCAAATAAATATTATAACTATAACTAAACTAATTTACCCACACTGCCAAAATATCCAAAATGTAATTAAAAAAATAGGCATCATCTTATTTTTTATTATTTTATTTTATTTATATGTTCAAACATTATACATACATATGTATGTACATACATATGTACATATGTATATGTACCTACATACCTGTTTGTAAAAATATAAAATGTAAAAACATTTCCATTATTTTTTTGTTATAAAACAACAGAAAAAATCTTCTCTTCTGATTAACATATTATGAACATACCTATACAGACGTAGGTACATAGTTTGTGTTTATTTGTGAAATTATGTGTTAAGTATTTTTCAATATCTGACCAAAAAAAAGTATTTTATTTATAAATATGTATAATCATTAAATAAATGTATTTCCACTTCTACATAATATTTTCATTCATTCTAGATTTATTTTTAATTTGTTATGGTATTTCTTAAATATCCCACCAGAAGTCTATTTTAAAATTCTCTATAGGTATGTATGTATATCGTTCTATATAATATAGTTTTTCATGTACAAGTATACAGCGAAGCATGTCATTCAACCTCGAAATATTAAAACAAAAATAATAATGAATGTAGGTACGATTGAGTGCACCGGGTGGAAATTTATGTCACATACACTCCTATTTATTCGAATAGGTTAAATTTAAAAAAAAAACTGCAATCTGCGAAGTTGCGTGAATAACCCAAAAACAAAGCAATTTATAAACTCTGGTTATCACAACACTCTATTTTCATTTTGGGAATTTTTTTTAGCAAAAACCTTAAATGCGCAACGTTATTTCAAATTACATACTTTATACAAAGCTTTATGTAAAAAAATCCGAAATAATTTTATAGTAACCGTTCTAGATGAACTAAAACAAAAATTCGATACAAAAAATCGACTTATTTTTTATACGAAAAACAATTACTTGTCCTGTGGAGTAAATAAAATGCGTTTCTGGAGTGTAGATAATCAGTATACAATCCTGTAGTGAATATAAATTACGAATGTGAGTTACGTATTATGTATGATAAACCGAATATATCGAAGTAGCACCATATGATTTTTCAGCAATTTATACGTTAAAATCCCTAAGGAGTTTTTAATTTATGATTAAGTAATTTCTTCTAAAAGCTGGAAAAGTTCTTAAAAAAAAGAAACTTGTACTATTATTCTATTGAACAAGAATGTAAAAATACCTCTAGATCTATACCTCCCACATGAGTATGGTACAAATAAACTAAAAAAAATATGTACCATCGCATCAAAGCATGCCAGGCCAAAATACGATTATAACAAGATCGTTCTTCGCAAATTTATTGCATATGGGGAAAACCAGGGGAGTGCGAAGTTAGCACAAAGCACACTAGCGGATTCTTCTTTATAGCTGGCCAATTATGGCCCTGGCACTAATATTCTATTTATGCAGCTTATCAAAAGTCCATGAACTGGCACAACACCAGCTAAATAAATTATTTACTCTGTTGGATCCTTAAGTTAGTATGCACCATGCGTACTATATACGAACTCACGCAAAGTGAAAGTAAAATGAAAAATTAAAGTACAAGTGTTTTTTTTTTTTTTAATTCTTTTTGAATTTTATTATTAATTTTTATTTTCTATTTTAAGAATATGGTATAAAAAAATTATATAAAAAAAAATCTGCTATCAGCTTCTCATTATATGATAATAAATAACTCTTTTTAAAGGCATTAAAAGTCGCGTCTGTGTCTATATAATAATACATATTATACGCATTGACTGTCTAGTATGGAGATGAGGGAGTCATTGGCGATCCATTATACGATGCAAATAATTCTGGGCACGATCTCATGTTGTGGTCATTTTCATAGGACGGTGGGCTGCATGGTGGGAGCACGTACGTCAGAGATGTTGAATATGTTCGTTTGTAATATGGCGTGGGACCGCAAAAGGAAGGACCCATTGAGTGTGGCTCTGAATCAGAATAAGATGGCTCTGGGGGTGAAGGTTGTAAACAGGATTGAGAAAATGATGGTGGTGATTGATAAGGAGCTGGGGGGCAGTATGATGGGGATGGTTGTTGCGAGTAAGCATTAGCTGGTGGTGAATATGATGGAGCTGGTGGCGAATATGATGGAGCTGGTGGAGAGTATGATGGTGCTGGTGGAGAGTAAGATGGCGCTGGTGGAGAGTATGGTGGTGCTGGTCGAGAGTATGATGGTGTTGAAGGAGAGTAGGACGCAGCGTATGATGGGGTTGTTGGGGAGTATGATGGAGAGGGTGGGGAGTAAAACTGAGGTATTGGCGAGTATGAGGGTGAGTACGATGATGGTGGTGGTGAGTACGAAGGCGCTAGCGGTCTGTATGATGAAGCTGGTGGCGAGTATGAAGGTCCTGGTTGGAAATATGACTGAGCTTGTGGTGAATATGATGGGGCTGGTGGTGAGTAAAAAAAACCTGGTGGTGAGTAAGCAGGAACAACGGGTGAGTAAGATGGAATCGGTGACATGTAGGATTGAGCTGGTGGTGAAAACATTGTAGGCGAAGGTGAATATGACTGAGTTGATGGAGAATCAGATGGTTTCGCTGGTGAAAGGAGTATAATTGAATATGATTGACCTTGCGGGGAAGACGATGATGCCGGGTATGAGTTTGATCCTGATGATGACGAGTAAGTTGAGGCTGGTGATAGGTATGCTGGAATTATAGGTACATTGGATTGGGCGGTTGACGTGTAAGAAGCAGCTGGTGGCGACGGAGGTTGTTGAGCATTTGGTGCAACTGCATATAGAGTTATTGTAGACGGTGGCGATGGAGCTGGGGTTGTTGGGGATTCGTACGAACTCGAAGACTCAGCTGGTGGGCTCTTGTATGAAGATTCTTCTTGAGAATATTGTTTGTCAGAGGAATCTGCACCTTCAGAATATTTCGGTGGATAAATATACACTGGCACAATTGGTTGTATCAATTGTGTAAGCCCACCTAAACTTATATCCTTTTTATCCTCTTTGTAACTACTATAACTCTCATAATTATTCTTTTTCTCTTCAATCACTCCACCATCATATGAATTATCAACACTTTCCTCGACTGGTGCTGCTGGTATCTCATAATCAGCTGCATTTGTTTCGATTTCCGGTTCAGCAGCTGGTACGACTTCATCTACATAAGCTTCTTTAGGAGGATACATATTAGATGGACTATTGGTTTCAGAATAACCACCACGAAATGGCTTATTATTAAGATAACCATGTAAATGCGTCATTATTCGATGAGGATGCGGCAAAGGTAAATAAAGATGACCATGACTAGGATTTAAAGGAGTATCCGGTGCATTGTATTGATCATTGTAGCCATAATTGTTATAATTTTGACCGTTATTGTTGTTCCCATAATTTGAATTGGAATTTGCATTAGCGTTTTCATAGCCATTTGAATTCTCATAATTGTTTGTATTGCATGGATTCACGATTGTAACATCTCCATCCCCGGCAGAACCACCCGAATATCCGTCATTCTTTTGACAGCACTCAACACAATCATCCTTAAACCATTTTTTTCCCCATTTTTTTAGAAGTTTTTTTAACAAAAACGATCGTTGTGTCCGAACAAGTTTTTCACCCTCACCATAATCTGTATTACATGTGTCGATGCAATAATAATCTTCAAATCCTGGCTCAGCAACTTGCTGCCAATTTTGAGATAAGGACACTTGGAACAAACATCCCAGCCATATAATTAAACTGACACTTTTCATTTTTTTTTTTTCTAAAAGTGGTTTTTTTTTACGAAAATGGAAAACACTTAAAAAAAACTAATTTACACCCATCCGCATCCAATTTCGTTGGATTACACTAAACTACTATTTGCCATAATTGGTAAATGCATTTAACGGTTTGTTTTTTTGTCCATTCAGGCTTACTTTTCTAGCAAAAATTATAAGCTCGGATTACAAATAACATTTTAATTGACCTTTTTTATTTTCACCGCGTCCCAATTTAAAATGACACATGATGAAGTTTCAACATGGGCGTTTTTCTTCTTTATATTGCTTTATTTTATTTTTTTTATTTGTAAAATATTCTGTTTTTGTTTTACGAAATCAACAGTTGACAAGAAATATGTTTAATTAGGACGATAGCCTTTGATTATTTAAAAGCAATTACTCAGCAAAATAATAATTGTATGAATTTTAATTGCAACAATCTTTGTGGCTATATGGAGGTATATTACCTGCAACATCAATGTTCGACAGGAAGACTATCGGCACCATAATGTCTCTATAACCAAAATCAAGACAATAAAACGATGGCTAAGCTATACGTGTTCGGAATACTCGATATCAAAAAAAAAATATGTAAGTACTTTACCTTTCGGTTATCTTTTCTTCCTGCCTTTTTAGATATTCAGACGGAAATTTTAATTGCAAATGATTCATGTCTTTTGGAGATATTGAATCTGGGGATAGACAGGTTTACATCCTTACCGGAAGTGAAATGATATGAAATGAAATTTAAATTTATCTCGCAACAAAAAAAACAACAAAAAAAAAACGGTAGGTTTATACGTTATGAATGAAAATTTAATTTCAGTAACAAATTAAAGTCGATTTAAGCTCTATTCACAATTTCAACTCGAAACAAAACTAAATAATTAAGACGGTACCTATTATAATTTTTCACGCTACAATTTTTGACATCGTATTTATGGATTGTGTGTCAAAATTTGTGGCACGTATGTATATACATCATTTATTTCCACGGAGATGATCATAGGAGGTTTAAAACCAAAAAAATACTCACCTCTCGTGATGGATGACATAGAACGTTCCACAAGTTTTTTGCACATATAGTTGTGGAACGTAATCATTATTTATTCCACGCCAAAATGTGGAAACTATGGCTTACAACTAATCCTTTCCCAAGCCTTATTTTAAATTTTCTATAGGATGCTTACACGCGCAAAAAGGTGAAATACTGTGTAAAAGGTAAGGCAATTAATTTTATTTGAAAAAAGAAGCTGTGGGCATCCTCGGACCTCGGAAATTTCACATCGTTATTTTTTTACGTAAATTTTATTTCCACTCGAATTTAACTATAAATTGAACTAAAGCTAAATGTATATAGCTTTGTGGAAATTTAATTTTAACTCGAACTCGTAGTTTAACGCCTGAAACCAATACAAAATTTTATAAAACGGAAACGTTAATTTTTTTTTTTTTTAATCTTTTATTCAGATTATTCTTGTATATAAAAAAGTATAAAAAGTATAAAAAAAATCTCTGCTTCTATTGGGATCGGGAGAATTGTGGTAAGGCCCCAGCTGGTTTCTCATTTCCAAGCACTGTTGGTGACCCCGTAGCAGGTAACGACGCATCTATTGGTCCTTTATTTGCATCATCCTTATTTAGTTGAGCTGCAATTCTAGCCATTTTCATCATCGCATTAAAAGCTTCCTTTGTATTGGGAACATCGGAATTGTTCGAAGGTACAGCTATTTCAGCAGCTTGATTAGTTTGAGCTTCATTGGTTGGTTTTTCAGCTCCAACACCAGCCGTGTCTTGAGAATTCTTTTCGACTTGCTGATGATGCTCTTCTGCGATGCCTGATGATGGTTTCTTCAAATTGTCTGACTTCTTGGCTGATGACTTTTGACTGGTTTCAATTTCTGAGTCGGATTTTTTGTCGCTTTCGTGAGATTCTTGAGAAGCCGAATGATCTTCTGCAGATTTGGTGTTTGGTTCAGAGCTGCCTTCAGAACGTGTGTTGCTACTGTGATCTTGAAGTGGATTTATATTAGATGCATGAATATTTTGGGAAATTGCTGGAGCACCCAATGAGTGACCGTAGGTAGATGAGCTATAACCACCCGAAAAAGAATAGCATGGAACTGACATAATATATGGTTGAAAACTGTACATGTAGTTTTGTCGACAGGCAGGTAGTTGAGATTTATAAGATGAAGGAGTTGCATCATAAGATGGAACAGCCGGTCGATATGATGACGATGGCACTGGAAGTGGGAGATACGATGGAGGTGAAGCTGGAGCGTAAGATGGTGCTGCTGCAGGGTAGGCCGGGCCAGGATAAGATGGAACTGCTGGAGCATACTGAACAGGTGGGGCGTACGAAGGGCGGTATGAAGCACCTTGATAGCCATGATGAGCAGGTGAAGAATATGTCTGATGAGGATAAGCTGATTGCAGTGTGGGAGCTTCTGGTTCAGCATCCGATAGGTCGAACCTCAAAGGACCTTCCAAACCAGTGGACAGCTGCAACTCATGGTTAATCATTCTTGGTGTTTCAAGGTTTTGATATGCCATTGGGGAACCGTACGACCGATAGCCAAAGCCATCATATTGTTGCGGTTGAGTTTCCCACGTTGGCTGCATCAACTCTTGAGGCATCATTCGGTAGTTTTGATGTTGTGGTGCATAGCCTGAATGCTGTTCATTTTTGGGGTACTTTGCTGGGTTTCCGTGGTCCTGAGTTGGCTTGGAATAGGGTTTTGACTGTGGCGGCTCACTGTAGGATGGCTTGGGTTGACCATATTGCTCGATGTCTGCATGTTCGTAAGATAGGTGAGTCGCAGGATAAGAGGCTGGTTTAGAATAGAGAACCTTCGTTTCTGGTGGTGCACTGTATGAATGTCCATCGTTTCCACCGTATGAGGGCTTGGAATGGCTTTCTCCATTATACAAAGGGTTGGAATCATAAGTGCTGCTGTGATCATAAGAGCTTGGTTTGGAGTATTCTGATGGCTCATAAGAACTGCTTGGTTTAGAATACCCTCCTGGTACAGTATGACTATCATATAAACTTGGCTTTGAATATCCCGCTGGCTGTCTGTGATCATACGCTGATGGATTTTCGTGGCTGTAGGTTTGTGGCTTCGATGAGTATCCTGGTGCAGATGGTTTCTCGTAAGTCACTTTATGAGGCTTTGTATAATCATCCTGGCTGTCATGATGGTGATCTTCGTAAGACGGTTTGGCTGCTGCATATGATGACGGCTTGGATGGAACTTCATAGTTGGGGTATGCATCACTATGATGAATTTCATGGCCACTATACGATGGATTTTTATCGTAACTTGGTTTTGCTGGTGGTAATGAATATTCCTTGCCTGAATCATAAGCCGAAATGGGTTTGTCATACTTTGAGTGTTCGGTATGATATTCTGGTTTCGATGAAGCATGATAGTCATTATTTTTCTTCACTCCCGAATGATATGAATCACTATCGTCACTCACATAAGTCGAAGGTTTTGATGGTTTGTAATTTGGCTTCGCTGATGAATGTGAATCACTGGAACTGCCTTTTGAGTATTTTGGGTTATCGGTTCCTTTGCACATAAAGTAGGGTTCCTCATAGGGACTGCTTGGTTTAATCTCAACACAAATTGTAGTAAGAGTCCTTTTGTCTCGTTTCAATTCAGTTGCTGGTACTTCAAATTCAGCATCAACTAATGCCAATCCAAAGTCTTCAAATGGTAATCCTTGAGACCGTGGTATCGAAAAACTTGCCAAAATAACTACAACACCAATAATTTTGAACTTCATGTCGATTGTCTGATACTATTTTCAACTATATCCAAGCTTTTGTTAAAATCTTCCTTTTATATAAAAATATAAATCTAATGCACCAAAAAAAAAGAAAAAAAAACAAAAAAACAAAGTCACAACAAATTTCTAATTTTCAACTATTTCGGAATTCTTCGAAATCTTGAAATACTTATTGAAATTCTCTATAAGAAGCAAAAGAATATCAAATTATTTTGATTACCTCTAAATGGCGATGATGAGAAAGGGAGCACAAACCAACAATTTAGAACCTCTTTACAAAACAAATCGAAGTTGGGGAATAAAATGTATGTCCCAATTTAGAAGTATTATGAGCTGACCCCGCGGTCTACCTATACCTTGTTTGCATACATGGGGTAAAAATTTTCATGAATGAGCGCAAATGGATAAAACAATATCCGATCAGATTTCGTGTAGATACCCCTACCTGTTTGAAATAAATTTTTTATTTAATTTATTGCTTATGTGATTTATAGAAATGAAAAGAATTGCACTTTTTTTATTCGATAGGTCAATATACCTGCAATGTGTTGCATTGGTGGAGGCCAAATTAGTTCCTTTTTTTAAGGTGGTATACCTAGTTATGGAGAAACGTGTTGCTCATAATGTATTATGATTTTATAGGAAATTCTACGGAATTGAAAATGTATGTATGTATGTACATAGGTTGGTACATAGGTATGTCTCAAGCTAACGTAAAGGTAGGTTATACCTAGCAGAAGGTAATTGTATAACATATGTCTATGCTTAAGGAGGTCTTTCTAGAAGTATGTAGATATGTACATTGTACATACATACCTACATTTCCGTCTTTGGTATATGTATATGTAGGTAAATGGAGAGAATACAAAAAATCTGGATGAAGGTCGATTAAACACACTAGAACCACTTACATGTTTTTGTGTTTGTTTGTGGAGGGAATTTACATTTTTGTCAAACATCACAAAGAAGACATAATCAAAGTGAACTACATACTGACATTCGAATCGGGAAAGCAGCGTTTTTTAAATTTGACACTGAAATATAAAAAAAGAAACTGGTCGAATCTGTCAATTTTTTTCCAAAAGAAGCTACACAGTACACATATCATATTCAGCCTATCACAAATTACATCTTAATCAAAAACTTGTTACGAGTGCTGAAAAAACTATCACAGAATCCACCGTAGTACAAATTATCATACAACGGATTCAGTAATAGTTTTTTTTCGGGATTCGTTAAAGTTTTTCGATTACAATGGAATTCGTGATAGGGCTGATTAACAATTTATCAAATCAGCAGAATTGCTGTGTATCATTTGAAAGATATGATCCTACTCTTTTTACGGTTTGTCAATCAGATAAAAAATCATTAAGTTACATGCCATCAAAATTAAAATGGAACAACTTAAAATACAATTCAAAGCTCCATCAATAATTATTTTTGAAGTTCTTGAGTTCTAATTGTTAAAATTTTATTTGTATCGAATTGCGTATTGACAATGGCCGTCACAAGTGAGATCGCCGGGACGAAACGCATATTTTTGTAGGACTTAAAGGCCGTTAAAAGCTATTTTGAATCAACTTCAAGTTTAGTTTTTGAAATACATTGTTAAATTTCTTCCCTAAGACAATTTGAACGTTATATCCGCGATAGCAAGCACTGTAAAGTATACAGATTCTGTTTTACCTTTTTTTTCTCATTCTGATATTCAAAAATTCTAAAACTAGTGGGAAAGTGCATGAGAATCTCCTTCTAAATCCGAGTATAATAATTTTATGTACAAATAAAATTAAAATACAAAAATATAAATTTTTTGTTTTAATTTGTAATATTATTTTTTAAATTAAATAGACATTCTAACAAATGTTTAGATTTTAGTACCTATTACGACAGCAAGTTTGAAACTCTATGCAATTATCATTAAGCTCTTCTGCATTCGACTACCCTTTATATTAATTATATTAATACTATCAGACTCAAAAACTTTTGAAAATTTTAAATAATTATTTACAAATTCAACCTTTAAAAATGCCCTCGCATGCATAATCCAATTCTTGCAAAAGAAAAGACAATGATGTACTTTTTCGCTAAGCTACTTGTTATAATAAATTTTATCTCCACACAAATTAGCAAAAAAAAACCATTTCCTCTTCGAAATGTGTATTTTCCAAACCGCGTTAATATAAAAGTCAAGCCTTATCGTTTATACTCACCATAATTTTTTTGTTCTCAAACACAAATCTCTTGGCGGTTATTCACCCAAATAAGGAAAAAAAGAAATCCATTCGATTCTTACAATAAATTCCATTCCACACTTAAGTTGTCCATTCTTTAACCACGAAATACTTTATTTTCTTTAGAGACCAGACCCACTCATAACGAATTCATGTTCAACATCTGTTTCTTCTCGTTTAACCGAACAGCAGTCATCTCCTCGACATGGTGTGTAAATTATATTTTTGTCTCCATGTAGCTTATGTCCACCAGAAACAGACATATTAATGTGACTCATTTTTTTAAATTAAGTTATTCATCTTCTCTGCTGACTGTTTAATGTTTAAATTATTCATCAATTTATTTTTTTTTATTTTTAAACATTTCTATTACGATTCCTCAAAAAAAAAAAACAATCCAAACAAAATGAACCCATATTTTATATTAATTCCATTGAACTAAAGATAAAAAAAACATACCACCCAAACTTAAACCAATCCCACATTCACATGATTAAAGTTTTTGCTATCAAAACTTCTTATCACAGGAAATTCAATGCCTTCCATATTTTTCATGTGCCCCAATTTGCAAAAAAAAAAAAAAACTTTAGCGATACTATGATATGACGAATTTTCCAACGATTCGGTTTTGATTAAATTGTTTACAACTAAACAAAATAGAACCGCAACACAAAAAGCATGCCTATCTCTATCTATTCAATCACCATCTATTATTAGAAAAGATTCTCAAATCAATAATAAACCAGCTAAAATGGCACCAAACTAATTGGCCTTATCAACAGCAACTACATATTGGCACACGAATAACACAAATGGTGCAATGATACATTTTCGTTGTTCTCTTTAATGATGATAGTGTCGATGATTTCGACTCATGATGATGATGATGATGTTGAAAATCCCGAGAGACTGTCTGTGTCTAATAATTTTATGTTGGGTGTGTTTTTGTTTACGGGGAATCCGATGTGATTCATTCACCCCCAGCAGTGTATTTTTGCTCTACCTCTCCCACAGTCTCGAGCCCAGCCTCTAATCTTTAATTTGTCTACAACACTCTCGGGGTCTGGTTGGCAATGAATAAATAACCTTGTAACTACATTCGAGATACTCTAGCACTACAAATAAAACCTTGTACGTAGATACTACTGTTTACACAAAAAAATTCATCTCTAATATAGGTACGTACACTTAGTCGAAGCCATTCTTTTCCTTCTCATCTTGTGTGCTTCTTTCACATTATTCTTCTTCTCTTTAGAATAAGCATTAATAATTAGTATGTAAGAAATGCTTACGACACGCATTCTATTGAAGATATATTATAGTATAGAAGAGAATACTAGATACAGATAAAAGTTGGAAGAAATTGAACATGCAAAAGTCCATAATAAATCATTGGATTTATATACATAAATAAATAAATTAGAGAAGAACTTGTTGTACAAACAATCAAGAAGTGCCCTGAATTACGATTGCGCTTACATAAGTATTTAAATGTTAACCCAATGAAGGGGGTTTACACACAAATTGCATATTGAGATTACCTTGAAAATAGATTTAAAAATAAAATGTTCGTTTATTTGTATTGGAAGTGCCATAAATCCAAATAAAGTCAAATATACAATCTCACACCGGAATCAACTTTCTATAACTCTTATAAGTTATAATTAATTAAATATTTTTTTTTCAAAGTCAATAAAGTATGTATGTACCTATTTAAAAAAAAAAACATCCACGTCCTTTCTTTCAATGATAGCAGACTCAGAGAGGCTTTAACCATGTTTGTGAAATTGTATTATTCAGATTTTTTCACAAAATTATTCATCCCTATTGTCAATTTAATAGTAACTTTTATCCACAGAATATTTAATTTATCGGGGAAAAAATGTTTCTTATCACGAAATAATTTTTCCCAATAACTTACTTTGTAGTAGTATTTGCATTGAAATAAGGGAAAAGTTTCGTGGAAAAAATTATTAACTTTAGCTATTTTACTGAAAGGAATATTTTCTCTAAGATGATTTTTGACAAAAACACTATTTGCTTTATTTTCTATTGTCAGTTCCAAGATCATTCTCTTTCCTTTTGTGCCATGATGTGTGACATCGTGCCAGCAGATGCCTATTTATTATTCATTAAAAAAAATTATGGCAACTAAATAGCTAAAATATAATAGAAATAGTGTCATTTGTCACTCGGGTAAATCCAGGATTATGTATGGCTTTGAAATGTGTTTTTAATTAATAAAATACTAGATCAAATCCAGGCAGAACAGCACTTGGTCAAAACTAGATATGTATCTATGACAGAAGTTCGCAGCTTCGTGTTTTATGCGATTGACCGTAGCCTAATTATCCTAAACAAACAAAACAGCTGACGCTTTATTGACAGTTCTTACCGATTGTATTAACATTTTTCAAATAATTTCGGTCACTTCGAATGTAGAACAGTTTAGGGCAAGGTTTTAACTCGTCGAACACCTAAACCTGTACTTCTCTGTTCTTTTCTTTGCAAAACAGATTATATAGCGGTCAAAATAAAAAAATAAACGCCAAAAAAACATTCAATCATTTTTGGTGACGACTTTTTATGTATTACATGTGTTTCTAACCGTCACGTATCAATCAAATCTCACCATTGAAAAATGATTGGCACTCAGAAATAAAACAAATAAATTTTCTTTTTAGTTAAATTTGAATTCCAAATATGTAATCATTTCGCTAGTGAATTGAAAATATTTTCTTCTCATAATCTAATAAAGGAACGACAAAATAACAGACGAGCAATTATTTATAAACTTTTTTTATTCTTATTCTTGTTTTTTTTCTTTTTTTTGTTCTTGGTTTTTCGTTTACAAAACTAATAGCGAAAATGTATTTATAAATGTCTCGTAAAATGTAAAATAATTAATTAAAAAAAAAAAATAAAATAAAAAAAATATTTAATATTTAGAAAAAATCTCAAGAATTCAAAATAAAATTAAAATAAAAAAATCTCTCGCGAAACAGGTCTTTTTCCCTTTTATCTACTAGTTACTATATCATTTTTTTTAATTAAACAAAGTAAATTTTACAAGCTATGACTAAAAGATAAATACAATATTTTTTGTTGTTAAGCGTTTTAAAATTAGAAGAGAAAAAGATATTAAAGTGGAGAAAAAATACTAGTTAAAAGAAACTAGCATGTCAGAGCGTTGGAAAATAGTATATTTTTAGCAATACATTATAATGTAGTTTTCATCATCATCATCAAACGGGAATTGAAAAACAAAAAACTTAGCTTGGAATAATAAATGTGAAACTATCTAAAGGAAAATAAAATTACAATCGCTAATTAATATAATTATGCCAACACAGTGTTAAATATTGTTAAAACTGATTTTCTTGTTTCGTTATTGTTGGGTGTGCAGCAAGAAAAAAAACAACATCCAACACCACAAATCATAGCTTTTTTTGTTTAATTTATTTTAGCGCAATTAATTAAAACAAAAAAAAATAAGTATGAACTTGTACAAAGCAAAAACACATGAGAAAAATTTGGGAAATCTTATTTTTTATTGATATTTTTATTTTATTTTTTTTTTTTTCGTTTTTTACTTTTTTTTTGTATTGTATAAAACGGATGATGGCCTACGATTAAAAAGAGAATATTTTATTTATTTATGGACTCCCCGCGATTATCATTATTATTTTTATATTATTACTTTCTTTTTCTGTTTGTTTATTACATACAATTAATATACTTAAAAAGTTTTGTTTCGTTTTTTTCCTTTTGTCGCGCTCAGCAGCAAATGAAAAATAATACACATTGAATTTTTATGTTTATTATATTAAATATTGTTGTTGTTGTTGGTTTTTTTTTTCTTGGATTTTTTCTGTTTCTTCTGGTATCAAATGATAGAACATAAAAAGCGATACGATTCAAGTAGTTTAAGATTAGCAAAAGTTGACACAACACATCGTAAAAATTATAAATGATTTTTTATTCTCACAATTGCAGTTTTTTTTGTTTTTATGTTTTAGATTGTTGTTTTTTTAATATTATTTTCTTCTTTTTTTATTTTACTCCATAGCAGATATTAAATTTTATGTTTTGTTCTAGTACCCACAAGTAATGAGATAATCTCCAAGTTTCTCTACAATGGAAGCAGCCTGTTGTGGCTGTACAGGGTCTTCATAGATGGAAACAATAACAGCTGCAAATAGACAAAAAAAGTGAGAAGAGAGAAGAAAAACGAGAGACGAATACATGAATAAAAATTGAGTAAAAAAAAAAAAAACACGTTTAACATTGATAGTGTTTTTAAAAAGTAATTCGAACGAGAATACGAGAACGACGACAACGATTGTTGATGCCATTAATGGCAATCGAATCAAATGGAGGGCATACGTATTCTAGAAATCACATCTCAAGCCGCAAGGTTATTGCCATAAATGATCTTTTCATCATTTCACAGTGTTACAAAAACAACACAACAGCAATACAAAAGAAGGCGAGAGATGAATTTATTGAAGGATTTAAATTATATGCCCCATCGTCATCTTCATCATCACCATCAATATTGTTAGCCATGCTTTTTTTTATAGTTTATTGACCTTAACGGTCATACGAGCAGCGGCAATAAATCGGTACAAGAAAAACCGGCTTAATATTAAACCAGCCGGTAATTTGGTGTTAATTATTATACACAACTTTTCTTCGTCTTTCTTTAGATTTTATATAAATTTATGTAGATATGTAGAATTTTTGTGTCCTAACCTTGTTGCGTTTTCATACAATGGACACCGCTTCGTCCTAGTTTGGCACGTATTACGCGGTCACTTCCTGACAGATAGATATACCTCTGGCCTGCTAGCGTAACTCCGCCGCTGGTTAGGAGTTCCTGTTTTTCGAAACCTTGAACCAATTTAGCTAGTTCGTCTTTTGTCACCTTGAATAAAAAAAATAAATGTTTTGTGATGCAGATTAGTTGACAAAAAAACATGCTTAAGATCAAAAATTTAAAAAAATTACAGTATACCATTCAAAAATCTTCCACAAACAAAGCTCAGATGTCCCGAAATTCTTAAAAATTTTGTTTTATTTAAGTCTTCTTACACTGAAGCTGTTTTGCTACTTAAATTTTTGACTTTGCTTGAAGCAATAGTTTTAGCTTTCAGGCCCCCGGGCAATAGGTATGCACACAATTCTACTGAAGAAAGTTGTAAGATTGATCGAAATATTTATTTTTTTTTGAAAAGACATCAAATAAGAATTTAAAACTCACGAAAGGTAGGTTATAGAAAAGCAACAATAATTATATCTATTTATCATTTTTGATTTATTGTATATTTTTCTTTTGTCATTATTGATTGCTTCATTAGATAAGTCATTATAATTCATTTTGGTAACTGGATAGTGTAGAATACGTGTTTTCTTAGGAATCGCGACACTGAAACGGATAAAGCTCTTGGAAAAGATAGAATGAAAAAAAAAACTAATTAAACTAAGATAATACCTATTTCAAGATCTGCCTTGCATATAGTCGGATTATTTTATCAGTGGTTATAATGTAGGCCGAATAGAATCAAATACGTACATACCTACATATAAAATACAAAAATCGAACTCCATAATTTAAGCCTTGAAAAGCTTTTTGAAGACTGGAAAGACAGGTTTACTTACGAAGACAATAGATTTTTTCCATGTTACGCATCTAGCATATATTAATAATTATAATTGAGAAGTTTACCACAAAGGGTTGTCTGAAAATAATCAAAACATACGGGAAACGTTGGAGGAAAGTTTTCAAAAAAAAAGAAAGATTTCTAAATGTCTTAAGATAATTCGCAACCTACTTTGCGAGGTGAAGCGTCAGCTGATTTGTGTATGAGAAGCTAAAATTTACAAAAGAACCACATTTGTACGATTTTTGGATTGATAATAAAGAATAAAACACATAGAAATACATACATATTTGAAATGACATAAAATTCAATTTGAAAATCATTCCACTAGTTTATAAGATATTATATCTTAATGTTTATATGCAAACTAAATAAATAAATGAAAAAAATGAAATGAAAAACAAATTATTAGTTGTGTTGCTTTACTTTGTAATTCTGTGTATTTGTGTGAATTTCTACACATTTCATTTTTATTTATATGAACTTTGACAGACTTTGGTGTAAAAATTAGCAGCACAGAATTACAAAGTAAAGAATAAGTGCTTTTCCTTTCTTAAAAACAACATCCTTCGGTTTTTTTCTTGGCTGTCACTTAAATATGATTTATAAGCAAAAAATGAAGAAAAAACTATAGTCATACGGGCTTTAGCAACAGTCAATCCCATAAAACACAAAGCTTTATTTTTCCACTGTGACAGTTTTTACGCGCTTGTGCTGTGTTCTGAGCTACTTTGTCTTCAAAAAAAACTGTTCGATCGACTAAATCAAACTCATCAAATTAGTTTTTACATATTATGTACATGTACCTACATGATCTTTTTTCATAATCATATCAGTCTTGTTTTTTGCTTAAGAAGTGCAAAATTCCCTGTCGAAAAAAATAAGAAGTCAGATGGATGAGCCAGCCATTTTACGAGACTTTGTAATTCTAAATCAAAGTCAAAAAATTAACTTAATCTGGAATTCAAATTCAAAACTGGCAAACTCTCAAGAAAATTTGCGACAAAATTATGTATAATACAAGGCAAATAAACAATGACAAACTTCAAGGCGAATAAGTATTTTTATTTTTGGCATGGTTTTCAGCTTTAATCAGAGTTTCATACTTAACTAAATACCTATTTGCGTTAAGGCTATAGGTATTACTGCGAAGTGAAACAATAATAGAACTCGCGCCGAAAGCTTTTTATATTTCATATTCGTTTTTTTTATTTCGATGTGAGACCAAAACACAAAATATAAAAAACAGGCACAATAGTGCAGTCAAACCAGGTTTTGACACCACAATATTATGTAACGTTGCATTTTATTGTTCCTCAAAGTGTAAGGCATAAAACAAGGCTTCAATCCCTCAATCCCTCATTTTCCATTTTTATTTTTCGACTGTACTACAAAAAGAAAGTAGGTAGGTACTTTCCAACCTCTTTTTAAAGCGTTTCAAATTTATAATTTTGTTTAATTTCTTCATAGGTATTTTAAGTAGCTAGATATGCCTCCGTTTTATCATTTTTAATGTTAAAATTAATTTTCCGAGTTCTCGATTTAGATAAGAAAAAAAGAAAGGAAAAAAAAGTTCTTTATTCCCTTGTCCTACATAGGTAGGTATGCCAAATGACTGTTTATTCCTTTCATCTTCAAAATATTGTAGATTTTTTTATACAAAAATTTGGGTTTTTTCTAATTTTTAATTATCTACTAGATACTAGGTAGAGCTTACTTCGTTTAATTCTCAATCCATTGACCCAGCAATTCGTCTTTTATCTTTCAATTGAAATGCCACTTAATATGACTAGAAAATATATCTGTGGCAGTAAGACAGAGTAGCTTATGTCAAAAAAAAAAAAAAACAGTTTTCGAGATAAACGCGTAGCAACAATCTGTAATAGCTATTAATGTAATTTTTTTTTAGGAATTATAAGATAGTTTTTCAACGGTTAAGGATTTCAAAATGGGGATTGGACAGGAAAGTAGCTCTCAAACTGTGGACTACTTAGAATCGAAAAATCGCTTTTATCGACATAAGCTACTCTGTCTTATAACCACAGATATACCTACTTATGCATGTTCATAATGTATTTATATGCAGGTACATATTTAATAAAAGTAATTAATGAACATTCAAACAACAAGTTATTTTAATTTTCATTTTCATTAACTTAGCATATTCAAGCAAGCGTACACAAGAATGATTTTTTATATTCTTTTTCACAGTTTGTGGAAAATAAAAATAGTCTAGACGCATAAATAATAAAATTAAAAATAAATCAAAAGCAAACAAATTGATACCTACCTACATACCTACAAAAATATGATTTTTTTTAAACTAAACGACCTTGAAACGACATCTTCATCATAACTTGTTCTTAAACTGGATCAGTATATACAAATTTATGTTTTAAAACTTAAATCATGCATTAAATTGAAATAAATTCACATTCTATAATTCTCATAGGTATGTAGGTATCTAGTAAAAGAAAAAACTTAAAAGTAAAGAACGCCGCAAGGTCAATAATCCAACAACGTTGGTATCACTCACATCTCATAGAATTAATATACGATGACAGATAAAATAGGCAAATAAACAATACCTACTCGTGAAAGCAAGTTTTTCATTATCTTATCGTTTAGTTTATCTATGCATGTATGTATTTTATTTTGTCTGATATTATCGAATCTTCCAGTTTTGCAAATTGAAAATTTATTTTGTTATTATCTAAAGAAAAATACCCTTGTATCAAGACGTTTGTCGTGTCGTTTTATCAATAAATAAAAGAGTTCAACGACGCCATAGTTCTTGCGTGGTTCAAAAAGCTATGCATTTAGGTAATATTTTCATAAATCTAATTAAATTAGGTACCTACCTAAATCAATGTGCTTTCTTGATAAATTGAAGTTAATAAGAAATAAATTTCTTTGGGGCCAGTTAGCTATTATTGAAGTGCAGATAAGTAGGTAACTGCTTCTTATCTAGGTACCTACCTATTTAATGTTTTCAAATATAAACTTCCATTCGTTTTTTTTAGGGTTAACATCCGTAAATTTAATTTTTTTAAGTACACCTACAACAACATATCCATAATGTAAACTTTTACTGCATGTTACGGGGGTGCTTTATCTTCTGTATACACACGGAACGTAAAAAGAAACATAATACAGATGCAACACTTACGCTTTCCCCGTCGTTTATCGCACCTTCAACAAAAACGCATTATTTATTGACATATCGCATTTTTCTTCACAAAGAGGGCTCAAAATAAATTTAGGTACAACATTGATGTTAAATTGACACAACACACCATGACTGAACTCCTGAAGGGATGACAAGTGGTCACCACGAGAGATGCTCATGCTTATGAATGCCAACCCAGAATACCAAAAAGGTATCTTCCCACTCGTATGTTCATAGGAAACTTAGTAGTCTCATGAGGGTTTGAGTAAGTAGCTCAACCTCAAGGGAAATCATAGGATCTTAACTTCGTAAAAGTACTCATTTTATATATTTTTTTGGTTATTTTACATACATTACACTCAGACTTTTACACGTATGTAGTTATGCGTCATCAACTGAAATAATTTCAAAGTTATTAGTTATATTATGACGCACTGAATTTTATCACCGTTTCTAAAAATATTAAGACCATTGGTCATGAATAAAAATATAGGTAAATACCTATTTGTTTTGAAAAACAAAGAAAGATTATTTTCATAACGATTAGGTTTGTGTTATCTAAGTTCAGAGTGTGTTTATGATTAGGTAAAGTCAACGTTTGTTGAATTTTCAAATAAAAACATATGTGATATAATTTTTATAGATAGGTGTAGATGTAAAGGCCTACCTATTCATTGTCTACTCAGAACCGAAGCTAGTTATTCCGAAACCCAGTAAAATCACTTTAATCAATTATCTGGGGGAGATTCATGAAATCACATAATTTTTCAAAGGAATAAAATACTCCGGTGGCTATTATAGGTATGCATCCTGGAGTACACTGTTCCTTCTACCTAGTTAATTAGCTAGATACCTACTAATTGAAGCTAAGAGACCATATCATCGGATCTCTGTCAAAATCTTGTAAGTGTGAAAATTACATTTAAAAGTACCTACCTATTTCAGATAAAAATATGACTAAATGTAAATGTTCGTTCCTGTAGGAATTATGATTTAAGTTTTAAAACCTAGGTTCTAATAATTTTTTTTTTTTTAATTTTTGCCTCTTGAAATTTTTTCAGTATTGACATAAAGGTGAAGATTTACAAATGAACATAACATGTAAATAGGTAACCAGAAAAGAATTATAACTTTACCCATAACACCAGTTTAGCACTGTACATACCGTTTCCGCCCCTATTTTCGACATTGAAAAAGAAAATGTTTGATATGTAGGTAGGTAGGTACATCTTCAAAGGCGCAATTATTTGCACCTTTATTATATCATATCTACATCCCTACATACTAGTAGGTACCTACTTCTTTTCAAATAATCATAGGTATATTTTAAAATAATCCAAAAAATATTATACATTCCAAGACGCGCCCTGCGCCTTAGACGTGTTCCTTGCAGATAGGTATGGCTTTTATAGTTTTTACTTCTATGTACCTATCTTTAGGTAGATATGTAGATACCCTCAATGACTAATTTATACAAATCAACTAGAAACCAAGGAAGAAAAAATTGAACAAAAGAAAATCATCATGTGCTTTCCCAACAAAAGACATTACACGCATTAGCACACACAACAATCGGGGAATAAGTTAGGCACCTACCTACATTCACATCCTTTATTATTACAAATATGTTTTCGATATCACCACCAATTTAACATTATAAGGTAGTTATTTTTAAATTTTTATGGCGTTAACGTGTTAAGCGAAATATGTACATAACACAATCTGGTGGCAGCACCCCACCCTGAAAATGAACTTTGTATGTTGTGTGTTGTGACCACAAACAAAGAACAAGGATCCCTCTTCACATAATAAAAATTCAAATAATTTAAAACAAGGGGCTAACAAATCACAAAAGTTCATTCAATTCAATTACAAAAAAAAATCAGCAAAGGTCATTTCTTTTTTTTTACGAAAAAAGTAGGCATTTTTCAACCCACCTAGCTACCTATAAAAAAAAACCGGCTTCGATATCAAGAGATTTCTTTATCTTCCCACAGTTACTTATATGGCTGTGGGTGCATTTTCACTATCGCAAATATAAAGTGCTTGAAATTCAAATTTTTTACGTAGATCGTCAACATTGTCAAGTTCACAATTTTTAATTTTTATCTCTAAAAATTTTGCAAAAAAAAAAAACTGTTGCCAAAAGTGTATTTTTTGTTCTTTTTAAATGCATGTTTAGTTTTTAGAAAGAAAAGCAATCCAGCAGCAAAAACCTCTCTGTCGACCCTTAATTCAACACATAGACGAAACGAAGAATATGAAGAATTAAACAAAAAAAAAAACTGCGCTATCTGTATCTATCTCAGTCTTTCGCATGTTTTGGAAGCCTCAAATTCTGCGCGACAATCACAGTTCTCAGCTATAGAGCCGAGCCGCCGTCGTCGTCAACACAAATACAACTTTAATTTGGCAGCCATTTTATGTTTCATTTTTTTTGCTTATACCTATACACATTTCCACTCACTCAGGCGGCCCACACTTTTCTTTTTGATAAGAAATTTATATAAAACTTTTTGTTTGCTTGCATTTGCAACAAAAAAGGAAAACCTTTCACCAATGCAGGTTGCTTCTCAACGAATAAGCTGAAAAAGGCCAAAGCCCAAAAATGACAAACTAAAGAAAAAAAAGAGAAAGAGAACAAAAGGAATCAGCAGCAACTTTTAGAAAATGATTCATTCTTCCAAACAAGTACATAGTCCGAGTCGAGTCGAGACTGGGGCTGGCTGAATTATACACACGTCCATGAGAGCCTATCATATTATTATGTACATAAATACATTCAGATCGGCGCGGTACATAAGCGGCTATCAAAATGTTGAATCATTAATTCGCGGTGTGGATATCCCACACACCCTTTTCTCGTCCTTCCTACTCAATTATATATCTAGGTACTATGTAGTATGTATACGAAACCGATACACTACACACCCGGCAAACGGGCAAACCAGCAGCAGCACATGCACAACCTTTTTCGAATTTCGATTCGACTTTGGGTTTTGTCTTCTCTGGCTCTTTCACCCCCTCGATGTTATTCGACGACACATTGCAGTGGCAGAGACAGAAACACAAAAGATAAGTTTTCCACGCGAACTCTTGTTCCAACAACTGCACCCCACCCCCACACCCTTATCAGAAGTTGAAAACAACTATGGGTGACGGACGGGTGAATTGGTGAGAGACCGAAAAACCAGAAAAGGAAGAAACAACATCAGAGAATTGGAATACACACCGCCGATGATAGCAGAAGCAGTGCAGGGACATCGGACAAGAAAAGAAAGAAAATGCGATACCGGCGTGCTGGCTGAAGCTGGTCACACCCTTGAACTTGCGTGATTCTGATTATCGATGACAATTTTAGACCTTTCAATTGCTGTTATTCATAATTGGTCCTTTTTTTTCATAGATTTTTAAGTAAATGCTAGAAACCGAACAATTCTCAAATTATGCCCACTTTCAAATTTATTTTCTACGATTTCCCTAAGCGATATGAAAGATTTAATATTACATCTTTAAGCCTCTTGGAAGTGGAAATAATTTAAACTTTTTATTTAAAAAGAAAAAAAAACTTACCTCAAAACCATTGGATTGTGCCCAGATGTTGCCATCGTGCCCAGCGATGGCCGCTTTTGAAACGCACTGCGAGGCCAAGAGTTGGTTGTCGACGTAATCCTGCCAGCTCATATTGGATGTGTGTATATTATTTGTTCTGTTATTCAAAATTTTAAATACAAAAAAGGAATATTACTAAACTTGGTTTTAAATTTAATAATTCAAATAGAAAGAGAGAAAAGCAAAGCAAAATTTTTCACTGATTTTTTTCAATACTGGATTAGGAAGTTCCTTTCAAATATATATTCGATTCTTTTCGGTTTACATAGCAAATATACACACGTCGGAAAGTGTTGATAAAGTTGTCTCGTTTTGGCAAATAAAGATGCACGTATATAAATGTCGCAGAGAGAAGAAGAAAGCTCTGAGTTTTAATTTTAATGTAGTGAAGTGTATGTGTATATATGCACACAGAAATTATTGGAAATTTTTGCAGATTTTTTTTTTCTTTAATTTTTTCAAGTTTATATATTAAAATTATTACAAATATTAATGAAATAAATAAACAAACACCTACATTTAATTTATGGAAAATATTAGATATGCTTTGGCAGCAAAATGAGTTTTTTTTAAGAAACTTTTTTTATTTTTTGAAGGTAGAAAAAATCGAAAATGGCACACCACGGGATTTTTTTACTAAACGAAACTTTTCACGGTGAGATGTCGGCTGCAAATGACTATGGCAGAAACAGAAACTCTACTGTAGTAGATTTTGGATTTTTTTATCTTCCAACGGCGATGGAGAAAAAAGAGATATGACGAACCGGTTTTTTGAGTGAGTCAGACCGGTAGAGGACGCATAGAATGGTTTAGGTGATGCCAAAAAGCTTTAAGTTCTTGACAACAAAAATATTTTTTTTTATAATTAATTTGTACTAACAAAATAACTCATAAATATACAGTAAACGACGCAAATGAAAATATTGCAAAATGACTGAAAGTGAACTAAAAAAAAAGACTAAAGAAAACTTAGAAAACAAACTCTACTACAATTGTCCAGCCATTATCAAAATAGTTGAACATCTCCTTATTTATAAAAGCATACCAAAAGTTGTCTAAACCATATTATTCACTTGATACATCCAGATTAAAACTTTAATCCGAATGTAAATCATACAAATTCAATGTTAATACATCCGGATTTAAGTTTTACTGCCATATTATTCACATCCAGATATATCTGCCATATTATTCAATCGATACATCTAGATTAAAAACTTAATCCTGATGTAAATCATTCAAATTCAATGTAAATACATCCGGATTTAAAGTTTTAATTTAGGATGTATCGAGTGAATAATATGGGCGTAAAACTTAAAACCGGATGTAAATTATACAAATTCAATAGGGGTATTCCCGATCCGATGCAAACTGGTCTTGCATCATTGCAAAAGTGCAAAGTTTTTTTTTTACAATAGGGGTATTCCCGATCCGATGCAAACTGGTCTTGCATCATTGCAAAAGTGCAAACATTTTTTTTTACAATGGGGTTAGGGTATAGCAATTTTACACTTTTGCATTTTTGCAATGATACAAGACCAGTTGCATCGGATCGGGAATACCCCTAATGGGGTTAGGGTATAGCAATTTTACACTTTTGCATTTTTGCAATGATATAAGACCAGTTGCATCGGATCTGGAATACCCCTAATGTAAATACATCCGGATTTAAATTTTACTCTTGATGTATCGAGAGAATATAATGGGCGTTAATAATGTGTCCTCATATATATTCACTGATATCCCTTTAATCTGTCAATTTCATAACCTTTTCGATACTTTCAATAGGCGTTTTTCTTTGTTGTCTTCGAGCTAGACACATATGGGGGCCTGAGCGAATAGAACCGATCGTGACTTGAGCCCACCGATCACAACTTAGCACTAAACTGTCATATGCTAAGAAATCTGTCAAATTACATGAAAATTGTAGGGAGTTATCCGCGCTCAGCTTTTTTCTAAAACCGATAGAAAAATGAATCTTTATAAATCGCGGATTCAGTATTGCGGATTCCATATAATCGACATAATTATATCCTTACAAAAGTTGTAGAACGTAAAAATCTCCTCGTATGAAACAACCGGTTTGTAGTTTATGGAGATTTCCAATCGGTAATTTTTGTAAGTGATGCCAATGAGACAGTATTTTAATTCTATAAATCATATTTCGAGTCAAATTTATTTTGGAATCAAAAACAATTTCTACGAATTTTTGGTTCAAATTAATTAATTTTTTGTTCTCATGCAAACCAATTGCAAATTGTGTTTATATTTATGAGAAATTGGGGTCTTCTGAGATCTCAGAATTATAGATTGGTGGATAAATAAAAAATTACTATGTTTTCTAGTACATTGTGACCAAATAGTACATGGTAACCAAATTTTGTTATTGCTTCCACTAAAGCGAGTTAAGTTACTGGTGGGCACTCGAACAGCCATTTTTAATTTTTTGACACTTTCAACATTGACAACCTGCGCAATTTATTATCTAGATTTGTGTACTGTGCATAGTGACTTATCTTTAAACCTGATGCTTTTCCATATTTTATGAGTGCAAAAGAAAAAAGATCTTATTTCATCTTCGCAATCAATACTTTTTAATTCGGAGCGCTCCGAGCTCTCAACTTGAATTTCTTTTTTAGCTCAGAGCTCGACCGGGGCTCGCTCGATGAGCTCGGAAAAAAATGACCGAGCACATCGAGCACAAAGTTGAGCGCGGCTAACTTCATACAATTTTCATGTAATTTGACAGATATGAGAGTTCAGTGCTCAATTGAGTTTCTTAAATAAATCGGTGCGCTCAGGTCACGCTCTGTTCGGAGTGAGCTCTATTCGCTCAGAGCCCGCTCAGTGCCCCGCTCGGGGCTAAAAGTGAAAAACCCCTAATGAAAACGTAGTATGAACAGACTTTGGACAAGAGTCATCGTGTAATTATAGACACCTATCATATGAACAGACCCCTAGGACAATAATTACCTTCGTTAAGTTTAATGATACCAATTTTCAATTTTAAAAATATAGTGCTGCCAATATCCTTATATTTAAATTTGGTTATTGCTATTTTTAATACATAAATACAAAAAACAAAAGAAAACAAGAGTTGGGAATATAACAAGTTGTCACTGAGATCCTGGGTTGTTTTATTTCCATGATCTGTGCCTACGTTCTGTAACTCTCGCATCGACAAAATTAGTCAAGAAACGATCAAAATTGAAACAAATCGTATGAGTTTTGTTCCATTTTTCAACGTTTCTCGACCAATTTTAACGATGCGAGAGTTACAGAACGTAGGCACTGATCTGGACTGGATGTGGGGGAAAATAAAGCACAGATATTATTAGGGGTATTCCCGATCCGATGCAACTGGTCTTGTATCATTGCAAAAATGCAAAAGTGTAAAATTGCTTTACCCTAACCCCATTATAGGGGTATTCCCGATTCGATACAAACTGGTCTTGCATCATTGCAAAAGTGCAAAGTTTTTTTTTTTAACATGGGGTTAGGGTATAGCAATTTTACACTTTTGCATTTTTGCAATGATACAAGACCAGTTGCATCGGATCGGGAATACCCCTATTGTAAAAAAAAACTTTGCACTTTTGCAATGATGCAAAACCAGTTTGCAACGGATCGGGAATACCCTATTTAAAAATGTTTTCGTTTACATTTGTTGTTGGAATTTTTCTACTTTCATTTGCATATTATTTATGAAGAATTAAAATATTTAACTCTTTTCAATAATTTCCCAAAATTCCCAAGATCTATAAAAAAATTGAAACTTGGTGGAAATTTGCAATTTTGGGAAGTGATCCAACAGACAATAGGTGCGGAAAATTCACACAACTGTACAGAGTTTCAAAGGAACACACCTTATTTGTTTTAAGGTTCCCCCACACCAACGGTAATTTTCGGTGGCAACGACGAAAAAAGTAATAACAACGTGTTGTTTTCATTGACAACCGTCAAAAAAGTTTCTTCAAATCGTAGCCAGGTGATGTTTGGCTATCCCACTTTCCTACCATTCTTGTCCATAATGCTACGTTTTCATTGGGCCAAATGAGGTAATTTCGTTGAAAATTTCCAAATTTGATTCCAAATTATCTCATTTCCCATACAAATTCACATTTCGAAATGAGGTAATTTCAACCAAATTTGCACGAAATTAGGTTGGAAATTACGTAAAAACCTTATGAGCACACCCAAGTGGAATGCGTCCGCAGTGGAAACTCATTAGAAACATTGAGGGCCAGTTTCACAGTGAAGTAAGTGACGCTTAAGTGCCAAATATGGAAAAGTAATTCCCAATTTCACAAGTGTAAACTTATCGGAATAAGTGACACTTAAGTCTCCAATGTTGGCCACTTAAGTTCCACTTACTCAGGTAGTAAAACTGCGGCTAAAGTGCCAAGATGTCAAAATTAAGTGCCACTTATTTTTTTAAGTGTGCACTGTGAAACTGGCCCTGAAAATGTCAAAATTTGATGTATAAGAAACAGAAACAGAAAGAGAACGCAAAAAAAGAAGCTATTAGCCGTGTTTTTTTGCAAGCCCGGGGGGAATTGGATGAAAAAAACGACGTCGGTGCTAAACAATTAACATGTTAAATGCAACAACAACTAATCCCGGGGAATTCTCCGGGTTTAACTTAAGCGCACCGAAAAACTGTGTTACCGGCATGAATTGCATACATGTTATCGATAGTTTGTATGAAAACTCCATGTTTTTTACTGTCATGGTGTCGCTAATCCCCGCTGTCGTTTTTTTTAACCAATTCCCCCCGGGCTTGCAAAAAAACACGCCTATTAACTGCCAATTCAAATTCAAAATGAAGTTATCTGTCAAACGAAATTAGCAAATTTTTTTAGTGTAGTATATAAATTCAATTGAATATTTATTGACCAACATTTCAGTAAATACCCACAATGTGAAATATCCATGTCGCTTCCTAATAATTAAAAAAAAAATAAAATAAAATTGATCTTTTTTTATATAAAAATCGAAATTGAAATTATCTCCTGAACGTAATCACCAACCAATGCTGCCACAACACACATTACACAACGAAACAACGAAAAAAACGACCTGTGAAAACTCAACGAATCTTTCGATGGCAAGTGACTCAGAACTCGGCAAGATGGAGCCTTTCGCTTGGTTTTCATAAATCAGAATCAGCACGTGTGTAAAAAGTGCCAAATTAAACTCGTAATATGTGCGTAAATATTTAATAAAAATTTACTTAATTTATCACAATAAATAGATTTCAAAATTCTCTATCGTCTGATATAATTTTCATAAATATATCATTTGATTTTATTGACTTTACAAAAAAACGAATGAATTCATATAAAAATTTTTGGGTGTTTCAAAAAAAAAAAAAAAAAAAATGTCGATCGATGTAGTATTTTTCTCGTGTTCTTCGTACGATGATTTTGCTCTAGAATGAGCGAATCGAATTTAAAAAAAATAATCGTCTGTGCTTTTTCCTTTTCCATCTTTCAAATAACTTTTTTTGTGATTGATCTTGAAGTGGAAGGACACGAAAATTAAAATCGAAATTAATTTTTTTTATCTCTACATTAAATTCGACAAATGTATGGAATTACTAGGCATTTGATATAAAATACTGCCGTCTGCATTATTAATTTACGTTTTTTTTGTACTCTGTACTCCATGCCGATTACTCCCCCCTCCGTTTAGATTCAGTTCAACATTTCTCGCACTCGATTCTCTTTTTCTTTCCTTCATCATACGTGTATGATATGAAATGAAATATTTCGCAGATGCAAATGGCGAAGGCGATGAAAATGAATAAAATCTGTTGGCTGGGTTGGGAATTGGAATTCGGAAGGGGGAGAAAGAAAATTTTAAATTACATATTTTCAATTTAATATTTTTTTTTTTTGGTTTTGTATTATTTTTGTTTTATTTAAAAATGTAAGTTTTTGTGAAATTTTGCTAAGTTCTTGTTTAATTTCTAGGGATGATCGTACAGATATACCTCAGGATGGACCCGCTGGCATGGACCCTGAGGGCGTCATTGAATCTACATGGGATGAAGTCTATGATAACTTCGATGACATGAACCTCAAGGAGGAGTTGCTGCGCGGGATTTATGGTTATGGTTTCGAGAAGCCATCTGCTATCCAGCAGCGTGCTATTATTCCCTGCGTTAAAGGTCGCGATGTTATCGCACAGGCCCAGTCTGGTAAGTTTCGTTTTTTTTTTCGCTCTACTCAAAATATATTTCACAAAGAAGAACAGATCCCTGAAATGACCATCATTTTTATGTGAAAAGTGATGACGCTACTGAAAAACACAAACACACCCGCCTTGTAAAAACCCATAACTGCATCTTAAGGTCACTTAGGGGGTATCATTTCATGTTTTCTATTTAAAAAAGTCATTTTTCGAACCTTCAATTTTCCAAACAGGGTACTGTTTTTCCATTCTTCCTTTGTTTTAACATTTATTTTACGGACTGATATCTATCTCTGTATCTACCTGAATCCGTTGCATTTCACGTCACGTGGATACCTCTGCCTCTTTGTCTCGATGAGGAAGAGAAAACATGATTCATTGCAAGCAAGTATAATAATAGATGTTTTAAATTTTTAAACGAAGTTGAATGTCTTTCGGGGAAAAACATTTCGTTTCTTTATTCTCCGAACCTAATTTTTAGATTTTTTTTGCTTCCTTTATTTCGAATCGTACGCTAGAATTACTAACGCCTATTTTTTTCGCCACGGCCTTGATAAGAAAACCTGTTTTTCAAAAAATATTCATAATTTAAAATATTTATTTTCAATTTTGTGGAAGTTTTTTTTGTTTGTCTATAGTGTATCAAATTGGTACATAATTACATAGGAAATTAATTAATATTTAAAACTTTGATAATGTTTGTTATTGATCTTAAAGTTCAACTGACAAAATCATATCTATTTACGCACTAACTAACACGTTTCACATGTTTTTTTTAATGATTAAATTACAATGGGTACTAGGGATAATCCCAATTGTATAGAAACTTATCATTTTTATCTGTTATTTGCATGAATCATAGAATACGACACTATCTACTTCATTGGTGAAGAAACGACAACAAATGTGAAACAAGGAACATTGCGGTAAAGATGAAAAAAATTCTTAGCGCGAAAAATTTTATGATTAAAAAGTTTTTAATAAAAAAAAAAAAAAACAAAATTTTAACCACACTGGCTGCGAAAGAATGAATTTATGAGACATAAATAATTTAGAAGGAGAATATACATACATTACATATTTTAAATAATTTTGCTTTTAAATCACTGCACGTTAACTGATAAGAGCCCCCGCGCACAGATTTTCCATCGGCCGGGCTTTTAATCAGTATGATACCAGCAGCCCAACCCGGCCAAACTATCCGCCTGCCGATAAGTAGTCTGTAGTGTGCGGGGGCTCTTATGGTACCTTTATGTCTCGCGACTCGCAAGAAAAATTTTGGCAAATATGACTATTTGACATTACAGTTTGCCTACCGCCTATATACCATTCACTTCAAATGTCGAACGATAGACTCAAATCGAGTCTTAAGTCAAAAAGCCGATAATGTAGGCCTTAATCTTAAGCTTATGGTACCCATCTTGAATTCTGTCGGATCTTGAAGATTCATCATTTCATATCCCTTTTTGATTAAACCCTACATAAATATCGTCGTCGTTCTATGAAAACTCCCTAAGTCCAATTTTTAAAAACTGCGATACCACTTTTTAAATTCGCCATAGTTAATCAAATATCAAGAGTTAAGATTATGTAAGTCTCAACTTTAATGTTGTTTTAATTCTTAATTCAAAATTACTCAAACACAAAATTGTTCGAGTTGTTGTCAGTAAAATATCCATAACTAATTCAAATGTTTCCATAAAAAAAAAATGGACTTAGGGAGTTTTCATAGAACGACGTCGATATATACATTCAAAAAAAAAAATAAAAGTGTTAAATGCCAATATTCATGTAATTTCATTCGAAGACCTAAATGAAATTGTATACCTTATTCTTTCAAAGAAATTAAAAAACTAAATATTTCACCTTTTGGAAAATCAATCTTTAACTATCATCAAATATACTACACACTTATTGGCCATGCATATCAATTTGGTTTTTTGCGATTGAAATCATATATATAGGTGATACTTTCATACAATTTCATATACACATTGAATCAGCTGCATATAGATTAGTCTGTTGTTCGATAACTGGAAAAAACTTCTGCATAATAAATAAATAAATAAACTTAGAAAGTAAAACAAATTATTTCATCAATTTCTTTTTGAATTTCTTCTTTTTAATCTGTTAATTTTTTTGCCATAGAAAATTATCTGTATAAGTTGGCCATCCACTCCTGGTATGCACTCAACGTGTTATTTTTCAGAAGCAATATTTGAACTTAAATTTTAAATTCTTTATTAATGAATGCCGCTATTGCTTACAGATTTTTACTTCAGTGTATGTTTTATTAGTGTGGGAAGTTTCTATCACAGTGTTTTTTTTTTTACCCAGAAGTGAAATTGAAATTAAATTAGCTCAAAAAATAACGGTATCTGCAATAAAACGATTATGAAAGAGGTAAATAGGAGCAAGTACGTGCAGTCATGCATTTAATTTTGTATTGTTAGTAGCAAAAATTAAACAAATCATAATTTTTTTCCTCTATGTAAATTATTTGTATTCTCCACGCTTTGTGAGAAGAAGGCCATAGGTGTTTATTTGAAATCCATATGGTGGGTGATGAATCTTATTTATTTAAGTGGCTATTTCTGCACAATTCACATAATCTTTCCCATAAATTCATTGTCGTCTATAAATTGCTATTTAATTCACTTTGAAAACAATTTCATTTATAGAATCGAATAAATTGAAACTGAATATTGTTTAATTAAAATATTAATCACCCCTGTTATTTGCGATTCAAAATTCTTCTCAAAATATGTCTTGGTCTTCGGAGTCCCACTTCTATTCAATTATTTAGTGAAAATAATATTTATCATTCTGACCTTGGAATTACTGTACTCTTTTTTTAGGTACTGGAAAAACTGCAACATTTTCCATTGCTATACTTCAACAAATCGATACGAACATTCGCGATTGTCAAGCACTCATTTTGGCACCCACTCGTGAGTTGGCTAGCCAAATTCAACGTGTTGTCAATGCACTTGGTGAATTCATGAAAGTCTTCAGTCATGCTTGCATTGGTGGTACTAATGTCCGTGAAGATGTCCGCAGTTTGGAAAGTGGTTGTCATGTTGTTGTCGGTACTCCTGGCCGTGTATCCGACATGATTAATCGCAAAGTCTTGAGGACAAACAACATTAAGTTGTTTGTTTTGGACGAAGCCGATGAAATGTTGTCACGCGGTTTCAAAGATCAAATTCAAGATGTATTTAAGACGCTTCCAAATGATGTACAAGTCATCCTGTTATCTGCCACAATGCCATCGGATGTATTAGAAGTTAGCCGTTGTTTCATGCGTGATCCAGTTAGCATTTTAGTAAAGAAGGAGGAATTGACCCTGGAAGGTATCAAACAGTTTTATGTTAACGTAAAACAAGAGAACTGGAAACTGGGTACACTATGTGATTTATACGATACACTTTCCATTACTCAGTCGGTAATCTTTTGCAACACTAGGCGCAAGGTAAATTCCAATTTAAAATAAATAAATTACCATATTTTTAACATAATTTTTTCTATAAAAAAAAAGGTCGATCAACTGACCCAAGAAATGACCAACCATAACTTCACTGTTTCGGCAATGCACGGAGATATGGAACAGAAAGATCGTGAGGTCATCATGAAACAATTCCGTTCGGGTTCATCCCGTGTCTTGATAACTACTGATTTGTTGGCTCGTGGTATTGATGTACAGCAAGTTTCCCTAGTCATCAACTATGACCTACCATCAAATCGTGAAAACTACATTCACAGGTATGATTCATGACTTAAAAATGTTTTTACAAATATACTAACTGAGTGTAATTTAAATTGAACAACAGAATTGGACGTGGTGGACGTTTCGGTCGTAAGGGTGTGGCCATTAACTTCATCACAGATGAGGACAGGCGGATCTTGAAGGATATCGAACAATTTTACCATACAACTATTGAAGAAATGCCAGCTAACATCGCTGATTTGATTTAAATTTTGAGCTGCAGCAATATATCTTCTAAAATAAAACAAAAAACTTCAACAACAACAACAACAAAGAAAAAGTGCGCTCACAGCAGAGAGTTTTACAACAACTAGCTACAACTATACAACAACAAGAGAAAAACAATAAAACCAACAATATTGTTTTAGCTTTTTATAGATCTATATATCTGAAAAAATAATAAAAAGCTAACATTTATTCATTCATCCATTGTTTGACAAAAAATAATATTTATACAAAAAAAAAACAAAAAATGAGAAAAAACGTGGAAGGAATACACATTTTTTTTGTTTTTCTAGATTCCCACTTTTTTTGTTCTAATTTAAAAGTTTTTATATACACTTAAGGAGATACATATAATGAAGAAAAAAACACATTTTTTTATTTTGTTTTTTTTTCTTTCTACCTTATCAGCTTACATAACAAAAAAAACTAAATTATATAATTATTAACACTAAACAAAGAAACAAAAAAAAGAAAAGTAAAACATTTCAGTAGGTAATGTGAGTATTAGCTATTTATACTGTAATTAAAGAAAACTAATAAAAATTCTTTCTTAATTATGTCTCGATGCACATTGTTATAATGGAGAAAAAACTAGTAACCCTTGTTTGTTCTCAGCTTTGTGTGTTCGACCAGTAGGTAATTTATTTTTTTAATCTCTTAACAATCTCGTCCTTTATTGTAGGATTTTTTAATACGTCACATGTGCTAGGAGGGGTTGTTTCAGATAAGAGCTACCAAAGTAGTTGTCTATAGGAGAAACACAAAATTTTCGTTTAGGTCTATTTTTAATAACATCGTCAGTGTAAATTTGTTTTCTCAGCTGAGAAATGAAATATATTGATTAGTTATAGGGATGCATTTAGTCGGTGATAACTGCTACGATTTGAGAAGTTTCTTTTTATTTTGATATATGTACGTACATCATACATCATATATGTATGTACGTATACATGTGTATGTACATCACACATTTTGTGTTGGTAGAATTTTAGGTGCAAATCCAATACCTTATCAATTTTGTCTACACACACATGTGTCTCCTACACGGGCTTAAAAATCTATGATTGTTTTTTTTATAGGCCTTCGCTAAAACAATTTTGACAGTTCCTTCTCATTTAGGTAATTATTTTATGGATAGAGCTCTTGTTGGTCGGAACCCGTATTTTCTCTGGGAATGTCTCCCTCATTGAAAAATTACGAACGTGAAGGAAACGGGGAACACAAAATTTTAAGGTGAAATGTTTTTTTCCGGTGAAACTAGACTGCTGATTTTTTTCAGTCTTCAGTGATTTTTGTTGAAGGAAAATTGATTGCGTATTTATTTATCATCTTGAAGGCATTCACATTAATAAATAAATTATCTTATATGTAGTTATCCTTTTACATAATTGCATTTAAAAAATTAAATTCGTAATTTCGAAATTCCTTGGGGAATAAAATATTTCGGGGAAAATTAAATTCACGAGATTCCCTATAGTGCCCATTTTTACTGGGGCTAGCTACTATTTACATATATATGTAATTCGATTCTTCAGTAAAAATATATATCGCAACTCTAACCGCCATATTATTCACTCGATTAATTCAGATTCAAATTTAAATCCGGATGTAAATTATTTGAATTTAAATTCAAATCCGGATGTAAATTATTTAATTTACAAGTCATAATATGCAAACTTAAATCGAACAGCTCTTGTAATGTCAATAATTGTCTTCTTGTCATATCTTACTGTCATTTTTTCTACTACATATTTTCGTACTCAAACAATTTTTTATTAGTTATTAAATTTTTGATCAACTTCATTTTAGCCTAGTTTTCAACTCAACTGAAATTATGAATGTATCTTCCATCATTTGAAAAAGTTTCAGTGATGGGCTAAAAGCACATATCTCGTAGAGACAACTTAATTTAAGTTGAAATTCCTAAGAGACATTTCATTCATATTAAAGGCAAAATAGTTTAAATTTCCAAATTCTACAAAATTTGAATGAAATAATCAAGTAGAAATCAAATCGAAACAACAAACAAATAATTTTTGTTTTAAGTGTACTTGGTTTAATTTTGACATTTGCTTGTGTACAATTTTACAGCGGCTCAAGTTGACGTCACGAGTCAGGACTGAAAGATATGAGTACGTATAAAGACAAATTAGAAAAAAAAATTAAGACAACAAATAACTTCAGCCTAGTTGAAAGGTTCTAAATCTAATTCGTCTACATTCATTAATGAAAATTCACCTTATCAATCATTTTTATGACTTCTTATCTATTTAAAGCTTAAATTTTCTACGAACAAATCGAGCCCGTCAAAACATCAACAACATCAAATTCTACAGAGGTTTCTTTTCGTTCTCTTTCTCACATTGACATTCTTTCAGAGCACCACTGATTTCTGAATTATTTTATAATCTGTTCTGTTGGAGGAGCGGAGTGTGTAGTGCCGTTCTAGTTTGTTGCGCGATACAAAAATTAATTAAACTAAATTAGTCATACAAAGTTTTTTATACCTACTATTGAAAAAAAGTAAAACCGTGAAAATTAAATTGCGGATAAAAACATCAGGACAATCATAATGGGACAACAAGTATCCCGAACCGACTTCGAATGGGTCTACACCGAGGAACCACATGCCAGTCGCCGTAAGTTGATTCTTGAAAAATATCCACAAATCAAGAAACTCTTCGGATATGATCCCAAGTTCAAGTACGTTGCCGGCTCCATGGTCTTGACACAAATTCTAATGCTGTTCCTAATCAAAGACTGTTCGTGGCCAGCGCTATTCCTGATTGCCTACTGCTTCGGTGGAATATTAAATCATTCCTTGATGTTGGCCGTGCATGAAATTTCACACAATTTGGCATTCGGTCATAGTCGTCCGATGGCCAATCGGATCATGGGATTCATTTGTAATTTGCCCATTGGATTGCCAATGTCCATATCTTTCCGGAAATATCACTTGGAACATCATAGGTAAGACACTGATAGTAGTTGTTGATTCTCTTTCATATTTTGTCGATTGTTTGTTCTCTATTTATTATTTTGCTTACCTACGTGACTTGATATGTGTAGATTAGGAAGAATGAATTTCAAATTAGGTAGATATAAGGTGTGAAGGTCTAACCAAACTCCCGACAGCTTTTTGCCAACGTTTACAAAGTTACATCAATTTGAGATTTTTATCAGACACACTCTAGATAGAATTTCACTATGAATAATGGGTGTATAGAGAAATATCAAGTTGCCACGGTTTCCATGTTTTTCATACACAAGTTCGATAAAAACAACTCTTATCGTATAGTAGGTATACATTAATTACTATGCGTGCTAAGCTAAATTAATTACAACTTTACTCGCCGACTTAAATTTTTAAAACTAGGTAGGTACCTACATAGGTATACCTACATACAAATCAAATTCCAGAAAAAACAAACTTGAAATCTTAATTGGCTAAGATCTTCAAGATATGCAGTGAAGGTCACTGATAACAATTGTGATGAGATACGATACTGCGACAGCTGTTCCATTAAACGTATAGAAGAACTTTAATTTAAGCTTAACACTGGAAAACTATTATGAGGCCTAACGAATGGGTAATTTCCAAACAAACTCAATTATCGCCCGTTACATTTGATATTGATACGAGTATCAATCTTTAAACCAGCGTCATTTTTATCAGTTTTATTCGTTTTTCTTTCTTAAATGGTTTTAGTACTTTTTTAAAGTTAAGTAAGTTAATATTTTGTCAAAAAAGAACATGAGGTGATTTTGATATATTTCAGTTGATTGTTCAAGGATGAATCACAAGGTGACGTATAAATTTCCACTGTAAGCAAATCTGTTTGCTATTTATAATACCCAAATAATAAATATTTGAAAGGTTATCATTTGAATACCTGCAATAAACCAATTCATAATAGCAACAATATAATCTTATCTAAAAAATAAATCAATAAAACGTTCCTTCCTTCTTATAACTAGTTCTTAAACAAGCGTTTCATTTTCTTATCAATGAATAATTTTTGTGTTAGCTAATTTTCTGTTTAAAATTACAGATACCAAGGTGATGAAGCGACAGACACCGACATACCCACTCTACTTGAGGCTAAACTATTTTGTACAACATTTGGCAAATTTATTTGGGTTTGCCTACAGCCATTTTTCTACATTTTTAGACCTTTTGTCATCAATCCCAAACCTCCGACTAACTTGGAAATAATCAACACAATTATCCAACTAACATTCGATGGTATAGTTGTATATTTCTTTGGATGGAAAGCTTTGGCCTATCTATTAATCGGTTCGCTTTTGGCAATGGGATTCCATCCAGTTGCTGGACATTTTATATCGGAGCATTATATGTTTGCCAAGGGTTTTGAAACTTATTCCTATTATGGTCCACTTAATTGGATAACATTTAATGTTGGTTATCATAATGAACACCATGATTTCCCTGCTGTGCCGGGTAGCCGTTTGCCAGAAGTAAAAAAAATTGCCCCAGAATTTTATGATTCTATGCCGCAGCACACCTCATGGGTGCGTGTGTTGTATGACTTTATTATGGATCCAGCTGTGGGTCCATATGCCCGCGTAAAAAGACACCAACGTGGCCTTAAAACATAAATAAAACAAAAAAAACAAACAACATCATGGACTGCAATCTACAACACCAAGATACAACACTTCTATAAAAAATCTAGCTAATAAAGTGTGTGTGTGTTTATTTATTAGATTTTTACTTGTTAATAGTATTTGTGAGAGTATTTGTTGTTGTTATTTTAAAATCTGCACGATCCATGCCAATAATATTGAAAAGAAAAATATCAGATTTCCATTGGTAGGTTTTTATACACCACCCTTCAGAAATGTGTGTGTGTTTTTTTTCTTTTAATGCGTTAAACAACAAAACAATGCATCCAAAATCACTTTATAGTATTACTAGGTTTTGTATAATGCCAAAAATAAATGAGTTCTAAAACATGAACTTATGTATATATTTAAAAAATGTATACATATAGTCTGTTTCATATATAAATACATATATAATGTAATGTAAAATTAGTTAATTAAATAATAAGATAAAATAAATAAAAAAAAAATAATAAAAACTACAAATTTTGAATTTTCGCTTTGTCCCTCAATCTATTTAAGCTTAAGCACTAAGATTTAATTTTGTGTTTGTAAAACAATCAAAATTGATGTAAAAGACTTGTATATGTATTATAAAAAAACTAAAAAAAAATATCATAATTAACTATTTTGAAAAATAAAAAAAAATCTTTACACAATGTGAGTTGTTTTTAACTAGACAAGATGACAAAGAAGCATCAAAAATATTGATACATTAGATTAGGTAATACGTGCGTTCCTTTACTTTGAAAGTGTGATTTTCTGTACAAAACTTCGAATTTCTAAACATTTTATTTTTTATTATATGAACTTTGACAACCTTTAGATCAAAATTCTTACATATTCGCAATTTTGGACAGTACAGGGACATAATAATTTTCAAAGTCGGTCGTTATCCATCAAATTGTGAACTGTCATTTAATTGTGTCGTATTGGTCTTTCAGAAGCTTTCTTGGATTCTGAAATTGAATCCAAAGCCATTTTCCTTTTTCTAGAAGAAGGACTGTCATATTGAGGGGTTCAGAAGGCTTCTGGACGACCAAACAAAACGATCAATTTGGAACTATTGGATTTCAACACAAAAATTATTATTTTATTTTATTTATTTTGTTGTGGAAAAACTCATACAAATTGCAATTAGGAACGGATTGGTTGCAGACGTGCGAAGATAGGTCTATTTGAAGAAGCTGAAGTTTGCATTCGTACTTATATTCGGTTTGGTTGCATTTTGTTTGCATTTTTACTTATTCCGTCGTTTTAATCGGAAATAGGCAAGTAGATTTTGTCTGAAATTCGTCGTTATATCAAACATGTCGTTATAGACGGCGAATGGAGGATATTGTTACAGACGATACACAAATCACATTACTGTTCGAATTATATGGGTATTTTTTTTTTAACATATTTTTCGGCCTTCCAGATGCGTGGGTTTTCTGAGACATTTGATATTTTTCTAAATAATGTCTCAAGATTGTTTATTTCGGTAACCCTGAATACATCCATTTGATAATTACATGAAACCAGTAGATGCCTTTTGCTGTACTAGGTTAACTAAAATATCTATACCCAAAAATATAATTTCATACCTATAATTTGAATTCTTGAAACGAAAATCTAAAAATAGAAAACTTCGTATAGAAATATTTCAACAATCAAGTATTGCCGAAGGTTTTGTCGTCCAGCCTTAAATTAGACAATGAACAAACCCTTCTTCCGATGTATAATTCTAGGGGCCAATTTAAAATACAAAGAAGATAATTTAATGGCCACATCGAATCTGGTTCATCGTATTATTTCTAATTGTTCTTTCGTAATGTTGAAGTCATTCATAAGTACATATCTATATCTAAGGCCCATAAACTCAATATTATGCAAAAGTTGTAATCTTATTAAGTAATTCAAGTTAGCACATTATTAATTAAGTGTCAATCATAGTATTATTTTGTTTGTTATAATCTTGACCCATAAAACATACACAGCTTGACGCATCTATTATTGGTCTTTTATATATTCTCATAGAAAACACATTCAACCAAAGATAAGTACTAAAATTAATAACATTAAACAGAGAAAAAAAAATGTTTTCCCAATTGCCTGTATATTTATTTGTTTTAATATTTTTTTTATTTATAAACGCGTGTGCCTATCTGCCATAAAACCACACACGTACATGTACATTTAAGCTCTGAAGGTAGTCGCACTAAATTTTGATAGCTTTAATTTATTTGACAATGACGTCAATATTGTCCCTGTGGCTTTTCAATTTTTCTCAATCTTAAATTTGTATCATTAAAAGACACAATTTTTGTCAACACAATCATCGAACGAACGACGACAACAATACGACATGCATTTAACCAGAGGCCATTATCTTCTCTCAGTCGTCGTATAATATGAACATCGTCGAAAAGAAAAAGACGTTACAATGTACATATATTTTGACTAGTGTTCGTACCATAGCTTAAGGATGGCAATAATAATAACCTATGAAATGGACATAATAAAAAAACCACATTATGGCTATTTCATATTGACCGCTGCTGGACGGCCTTAGTGTCAATAGCCTCTAGACTTTTAGTTGAGGACAAAGGTTTGACACAACATAATTATTGTAATTGAAAATCCCACAGTACAATCATGTGTGTGGAGATAGTAGGTCGTTAACACTTCCAGACTCTTTAATTGAAATTCACTGCAAAAATAGGATATCTACTTAGTGTTGCCATCGTCTTTGGCACAGTACACATTTGCCTCCCTTTTCCCTTATTTTTGTTGTTGTTCATGTTGGGGTTACAATATCCCCTCGCCTACACAATGAAAAGATAAAAAACTTGAAATCAATTTTTTCTTGGCAAAAAAAATAACGTTACTGACGTCACATAGAAAATAAATCTATGAAATTATAACTAATTCTTAACATTTAATGTTCCGTAAAAAAATATAAAAACAAACAAATTCAGCCTGTGAACTAAACATAAATATCATAAATCAAAAGTGTATAAAATTTTTATTTTTTTTTTCAGTTGAAATATGATTCAAATCACTGATGATTAAGGTCGAATATCTTAAAAAGAACAAACAAATCTTAAAAAAAGGTTGCTCCTATCATTCTTACGTAGGTACAACTGAATTCATGGCCATCATTGACCTCAGCAGGACAAGGTCAGGATTTTGTTTACAATAAAAAAATAAATAAATAAATATAATATAAACAGCACAAACAACACAACGCAAATATTTTTAAAAGAGAAAGTCAAAGAAATTATATTTTTTCCGCTAAATATAAATGTTCAGATCTAAAAATAAACCTCCATATCACTATATACTCAGAGCGTGCTTAAGGTATATAGATAAATATGTATAGAATAGACGCAACAAAAAAACAACAGCAATATTTAAAGCTTTTCTGTCCTTGCCACCTTCATACCCGAACACCCGCACTTGATGACAACCATTCCTCTTGTAAACCAAACACAGGATGAGAGTTTTTTTTTATCTCTATCTGCCTCTATACAGAAGGATAACAAATGTGGGACCTTATTATAGCGAGTTCTTGTGTACTTGACCTTAAGAAGCTTAACATAATAAATTTGTTGGTACATTTATATATTTTACTTTGGCTATAAGTCTATTTCAACAGCATCATCAGCATTCCCAGGAAGCCAAAAGAAACCTTTCTCCCCCGCAACTGTCTACATTAAGGATATTTTCCACACCTATTCTGATTAATGAGCTTTTTATTTAGAGCGAAATTCTCTCGATTTCGACTCTACCACTTAAACTTAAACGGTTGCCACTCAAAAAATAATAAAAAACAAAAGCTATGGAATGAGGTGATAATTCTGAATGTTTTTTAAATAAAATTTTCAAAAATTTTATATTTAAAATATTGCATGAATTCAAAATTTTTAAGTGCGAAATTATTTAGATCTAAAACGAGAATTTAGACCAATAGAATTTTTGAAACAACAGACACGTAAAAAATTAAAAAAAAGAAAAATTGGATCAGATTTTGGAAATAAATGTAAGAATTTGAATCAATGGAAAGTTACAATTTAAAAAATTATGACGAAAAATGTCTAAAATTAGGATAACAAAGTTGTAAGCAAAAATCATTTTTGGTTTTTCGTCTCCAGTTTCGCGGTTATAACCAATGAAATTTTAATAAAAATAAAATGAAATAAAATAAAATAAATTAAATGTTTTTGATATGTACATATATATTTATATTAATTTTTTTATTTATAAAATTACACAACTTTAAATTTTATGACAACGTTTTTGGAATAGATTCCATCCTAAGGTTAAAAATAAAAAAAAAAAAATAAATACAAAATAAAGATAAAAGTAATTTCAAATATATATATTTTATTTTATTTAATTTATTTTATTTATATTAAGATTTGTTTGACGTAATCAAAATTTGGACACTTTCCATTTTTAAACAAATGATTTTTGTTGACAAAATTATATGGAGGTCATAAAAATTCATAGAGATATGACTACTTTTGGACATTTTTGTATTAATTTATGTTATTTGATCAAAATAGACTTAAATAGTATTTAACAATTTGGAACATTCGCCGTGAGCGTTAAAAAAAACTAAGGGCATCGTTTTTTTGACAATACCGTAGCATCAAACATTTTTTAATAAATTTAGGGCATGTGGTGTTGAAGCAATATTTTCGAAATTTTGAATCCTTGTCATCAAAAGTGTAAATAAGTCAGATTTTCAGAAAATAAAAAAAAAAGAAACTCGATACTAGGGAATAACAAACTTACGCATTTTTATTACAAGCACTTTGAGCATTACAGGAATAAAGTTTAATAAAAATCTTTTGAGTCGTTTTCGAGAAAATTTAAAAAAATTGAAATTGGTCTACCTCGTCACCTCTTCGGATTAAGATAAAATTATTATTCGAATTTTTCCAAATTAAATCAAATTTGAAGACAACCATTTAGGCGCTAGCTCAATTTACAGAAGGGCACAGACCCACACGATCTTTTTGAATTCTCCAACATTGCATTTTAAGGTTTTATTAAAACCGGACATTTTATTTTCTACACAAAACAAATACTTGACTTATAGAGCAAAGTAAAAATATGAGAAAAAGGTCTTAACTGTTAAAAACGTTTTAAATACAAATTATGTCATAAAAACAAGTTATGGGCTTTGAAAACAAAAGCTTACCCTTATGTCTAAGTCCTTAAAAAGCAAAATGTTACAAAAAAACCCACAAAAGCTGGACAACAAAAAAAAAATTCCCCAAGTGGTAACCAGGCCCACAACATTGTCCCTAGCCTTGCATATATGAGAGACGACATTCATATAAACGAAAAACAATAGAAGAGCATCTATAGTAAAATGTGAGAACCAATGGCAGAACATGCCGCTGGAGCTTTCGTGCTCAGCATCGTGCCGACATACAGAGAGAGAGTAATCTTTTCTCCGTAAAAATCGCAAAAAAAAAAAATAAAATACTTTGAAGCATCGTTGGGGACTATACTGCCTTCGCCGCCACTACACTGACTGTTTGCTTGAGTACTATGTTGCTGGCCGTTTATTCAAAAAGATACTTATAAAAACGTGAGATTCGAAAAAATCGGTGGCATTAAGTTTAGACGCATCCTCTGGATCTCATCTGTTCTATCGCTATAACACTGTTCTCTATATTTTTTCTATAATTTTTTAAAAATTATTTTCCTTCACTGAAAACACTACTTGCTTCAATTTTTTCCTCAAGGATAATTAAATTGAAATAGAAAAAATAAATTAAATTAATTACTATTGTATCTTTTCACGAAATTTATTTGATATCTTACGGATTAACCTGTGAAACTATATTAAAAAAAAAAAAAAACTATATTCTATCGGAAATGTGAAGAGACTGTCGTAAAAAAAAATCACTAAAGATAAAGTGTCAAAGTGAAATAGTGTTTATTATTATTATTTGATAAATTGTGGTGACAAAGTTCCCAGGATATACCACAGTTCGTAAATTGAGTTAGGAAACTCATCAATTTTTTTCTACAAAAATTGGATTTGTAATCACAAGTGTTCCAGACGCCGCCGGCTGTTTATTGCTTGATCCTCATGGGGAGCCTAGGTAAGTTCTTCTTCTTCTTTATTTTCACCTTTTTTTTTAATAATGAAAAAAAAATAAAAAACAAATACCTCTTACCAGCATGTGCAATGTGTTATTTTCGAAACAAAGAACATTTCTATTTTAAGTTTTTTTTTGTTATGAGGAAAGCTTCAAAAGAGTCATAAATGTTATTTATTCTCAGGTGTTACATTTTGCGCGCCATTAAGGTGAAGCACTCCCAGTGTGGGTTTCTTGAAAAAAAGGTATAGAAGGTATATTATAAAGAATGACAGAGGATATGAGATTATGACATGACGTGTAGGATGTAAGAAAGGTCCTTTATATACATATACAAGAAATAATTGGATTGCAAAATAAGAATAAAAATAAATTGAGTTTTAAAAAGATTCAAACAAATTTTCTATAAAAGGTACCTCCTATGCTTTAACTTACATATATACCTACATTATATTTTATGTAAGGTTTTTTATTCTTCTTTCTTCTCATTTTAATTAATTTTTGAGTGACTCGAGTGCAAATGGCCTCGACAGAGAAGGTCAAAGAAAGGATTCCATTCTTTTTTTTTACTATACACTGGTTTGGTAGGTATTCAATAAAAAAAAAAAAAAAGAAGCTCAATGATTTGAATAATGTTGAGAGAAAAACAACAATTACTGCCTCAATCTTGAAAAATAGGATCATTTAAGAAATCAGACAACGTTTTTAGAGTCCAACTGGGAATCACAACAAGTTTAGTACCTATTCTTTTTTTTTTTGCTGTTGTCTTTATTTTATTAGAATCCTTAGAAAATCCAATAAAGAAGTTAATTAAGATTAAGAATTTCATTACGTTGTTTTGTAAGGCTGTAGTCAAAAAAAAAGAAAATAAAGAATTAAATCTATCTTATTTGAATGTTCTAGCATTCCAGACATTTTGGAAAGAACATAAATTTGGTAATTTTTAATTTAAACATTTTTTTTTAAATTAATTAAAACCAGTTGAACTAACTTTCTTATTACTTGGAGATATTTTACATAACAAGGTTTTTTGTAAAACTGTGTAATTAGTATATAACTTCTGATGTCACCTCAGAGATTTGTCGCAACTGGATTCTAGTAGTATAGAAATCTACTGGATAGATTCCATGGCCCTTATAGTAATAAAAAAAATTTTAATTCGATAACGTCTGATTTCAAATTCATCCTAAAATCCGTGTAGTAATTAATCATCAATGTCACTTCTTCTGATGTTGATAATATGCCTGCTTGATAACTTTTTTTTCAACAAATTTTTTAAAAACTGAGTTTTTTTCTATGGGTTTTGACAGCAAATTGTGAAATTTTGTGAAAATTTGTGCAAATTCGCAAGAAATTTCACGTCACGTCACAGACCAAATATTATCAGGTCTGTCAGTAAAAAAATTGTCCCAAGTCTTACAACCATCAGAACGTACCAATTTTGTCTGAAATTATCTCTTCTCATTTATTTATATCCCAAAGCTGCGTAACACACAAATTTTAGTTCAAAGTTCTGTCAAATTTCGTTTATAAAAAAATTGGCCTAAAATTGACAGAAATTGTCAGTTTTTGGAAGTAAACGAACAGAGCTAATATTATGAGGAATGTAACTGTCAGGCCATTGACAATCATCTGAACAGGTCTGAACACAAATTTATTATAATACGACTCGTTTTTTTCCGTCGTTTTGTAATTCGTCTTTTTGACAGCTGGGTGAGGGGTGTAGAAATATAGATGTAGGGGGAATGAATTAACGAAAACATACATTTCTACAAGCTGTCAAAAAGACGAAAGACGAAACGACCGAAAAAAAGACTCGTCATTGTTGACAATTTATTCATTGGTCGAGCACAAAAACAAAGTTGTACTGCTACTTTTTAATTGATTTCGTATTTTTTTTGATGATAGAATTGAAAATTGAAATATAAATTGAATAATTGCTCGATGAAAAAAATGCACCGTTATCGCAATCTCCTATACCGTCGCCATATCGCCATCTAAAATAAAAAAATTATAATTAAAATCGGCAATTCATCATTCTCGCTGTCTTTGTATACGTAAGCAATTATTAAAATAATCGGAAGTGCACATTTTTTGTTCACACTTCTCTGTAGCAAACACAACGAAAAAAAAACTTTTGATTTATCAGACAACACTTGTCATCGGATGGACACATTTTTCGTAAACCAACGGTTGCCAAATGTGTGAACTGACAATTTTTAATCTGAGAGTATAGGCAGAAACTTTATTGTCAAACCATTGCAAGACTAACTGGGTGCGTTCAATCGCTTACGTTTTACATCTGAATTTTCAGATTTCTGAATTTTTGGAGCTTCTGATTGGCCAGCTGTCATAAAAAGTTAGATGACTTTTAGTGACTTTTAGTTACGTTTAGTAACGTTGTTTGTGGTGGGGGAAGTGCCAAAAGCACACATAAAAGCTGAACTTTATAATTTTCGTCTTGTTGGTGGTTGATTTTTTTTAGTTTTTGTCATGAAAATTTAATACTTATTTAAATGAACGAACTTTTTGTTAATTGTTTAGTGAATTTTTAAATCAACAATTTTTTTAATTGATGTTTGGAAAGTCTTTCTATGTTTTTGTAAGTCATACATATCAATAAAAGGACTTTTAATGAAGGTAATGAAACCTGTTGCTGATTTAGTTACATATATTTTCATCCTCACAACTACTCACTCTCAATGTTTAATTTACAAATGTAATTAAAGTTCTATTTTATTTCGCTTCAATGTAAATCCTTTAGATAAATGCAGGAATTTGACACAATGACTTTCGACTGAAATTTCAGATTTTTTTTGCGTTCAACGACATAAATTCAGAAATCTGAAAATTCAGATGTTAAGCTATTTTTATTGAACCCGCCCACTATCAACCGTGTGAACAGATAGTTAGCTATTGTCGGCTCATTGGCATTTACTGTCAGATCATTAACAGATCTAACAATAACCTTGTTCGTTTACTTGCAAAATCTACCCATTTCTACCATTTTTAGCCCGAAAGACTGTCAAAGTTCATATAAAAAAAATAAATCTGGTAGAATCTGGCAATTTCGGGCAAGTACGCGAACAGACCTAATATTACCTTTGATCGTTTACTTCCCAAAAGTGTCAATTTCTACGAAATGTCAAATTGTTGTTCGGGTGAAACTCACAATAAAGCTGCTTGTGAATTTGCAAAAATTTTCAAAATTTACTGTCAAAACTCATAGGAAAAAAAACTAAGTTTTAGGAAATTGGGAAAAAAGAAAGTTTCCAAACAGGCATATTGTCAACTTAAGATTTGTTTTCTTTTAAAAGTCTTGATGTTGTTTAAATCGACATGAAGAAAACTGATTTGATAATTTATAGTGAGAAAAAAGTAGTTGAACATAAATATTCAAGTTCTGTATCTTCAATCGGATTCCGGAAATTAATTCTACTATCTATTTTTGCCACAAAAAATTATTATCCACTAAAAAATTGTTAATAGAAAATTGAGTTTTTTGAACCTTTGTCAAATTGTCTGATGAAATTTTGTGAAATTCGAGAAATTTTTATAAAGAATAACCAAATAATGATAAAATTTAAACCAGATGTGTTTTAAAACTTTTGAGAAATTATTTTTCTTTTCGTTATTCCATTAAAATGTTAAATTTTGACAAGTCCAAATGACGTAGTCTTTTCTTTCTGATGATGCCTTAATATTATTGGAAATTTCAAGTCTTCATAAGAAGCCAATTAGCTTAATTTTATTTATGGTTAACTTGTGTCCAATTTTTCTTTCTTTTTATTTCAATTTGGTTCAATGACCCATTATAATTAAAGAAATCTCAAGCATATATTTGTATGTCTTAGCTTTGGAAAGAAAGACTAAGATTTATTAGACCACTTCATTTGTGTTTGTTCTTAATTCAATATAAATAAAATAAAACACACCTGATAGACTATATTAGCTTAATAGTTAATTTTTAATTTTTCATTGTTTTTTATTTTTATTTTTTTCAAAAGTGAAATGAAACAGAAAAATGAAATACACAAATAGAATATTTTTTTTATAACTTATAAAATGTACATAAATAACCTAATACGAATATACAATGTATGTATTCTTAAATGCTTCTTAAATATAGGTAGGTACTAAAACAAAAAATAGGCCATATCATTTTTTGTTGTTGTTGTTGAGTAAATTTATTTTCACAAACAAAATATAGGAAGAGCCAAATTTTATGTCTAGCCGCTTTAAGTAGTATTTTTTCTTTTGTATAAACAAATCATAAAAACTTTTTTTACACTTTGTTTTTAAAAACCCATTGTTATTTTTAAGCTTTTAAGATCTTAAAAACGTAATTATTATTGCGTATGCATCAAAGCAAATTGTTAACGGACACTTAAACATAGTCGCACGTTATATGACGAATGGACAATCTAAACAACTTACTTTTTTTTATTTTCATAGAAAAATAGCTATTATGTAAAGAATTCTGCATCTAAGCTTTTTTTTTCCTCTGTGAAAATGTGGTTCTTGTTTTACTACGTCTTTGATCTATATTTCTGAATGATTTTGTTTAAATGTAATTCATTCTTTAAAAACAAAATAAAAAATATAAAATAATATTAAATTACAATTTCATGCAATTTTTGTAAATGTTTCAATGTTACGTATTAAGAAAAATATGTGGATACAAAATAAACTTGATAAACATTCGTAAGCAATTCAAAACATTTCTAAACTTGCGATATACATAGGAACTTTTTGGCAAGTTTTGAATTCGTGAAAAAATCAATTAAGACATTTCAATGAAACATGATATAAACGATGAAAGAAAATATGAAAAAGTGGGTCCTTCAATTCCGCCTGTCTGTCTATATGTATATCTGTTTGTACCTCGACATATAGTCTAAACTTATAACTTAAGCTTTTTAAGGAAATTGAAATTATTTTGCAGCTCTTGCCAAACCACCGTTATGAAAGTAAGTTATTAGGCTCAGAAACGGCTTTAACGATTTCGAAAAAAATTGTAGTGTGTACCTACTATGTAAGGAATGGTTTGCATTTGTTAAAAAAAAAACAAAAACTTATACTTGCAATAGAACTTTTTTTTTTTTTATTTTCGACTTTCTCGTTAACAGCTTAAAATATTATTATTTAAACCGCTGTAAGTACATACATTTCTATTTTAACTCCCCATTCCAGAGATTGCGCTTAGAAGCTTATCTTCGAAAATTAAAAACTTAATCAGTTTGATAATTTAACATTCGTGTAGTTCGGTTTAAACAAAATCTCTTTTCTAAACTGATTAGCCGATTCCAGTCGATTTATGATTCTTTTGTATAATTATTCAGAAAATGCGGCTAAAAATAGAAATTTTTCTGTCAAAATAGCTTCAGAAAATATTAAATGGAATAGAAAAATTAACATTCGTGTAGTACGGTTTGAAATTAATATTTTTTTCCCAAGAAGTACGTTCAGTATACGATTTTTAAATTTATTTTGTTAAAATAAATACTATATGATTATTTTAAAGACTTTTAAATATATTAGAAGATAAAAAATAATATAAAATATATATAAAAAGATAAAAATCAAAGTTTATTTCAAGTAATTTTTTAGGATTATCTAAAAAAACCTGAAGAAGTACGTAAGTACGTACGAAATGTCGTCTGTTTAAAATCAAATTCATACAAAAAAGCCCTGAAACCCACAAAAGTAGGATTCAATTATATTTAAATTTAAAAGGTCACGAAAAGGGAATTAATATTTTTAAATTGTATGAATATGGAAAGTTAAAATTAAGTTGATAATTTTTTTGATTGATGGTACACTTAAAAAGCTACTTTTCTACGCTTCAGATGTCAAAAATAAATATTTTTTAAAGCATGTATAATTAAATTCTATGCATATGTAAATAAGCGCCATCTAGTGAGCATTGTAGACTCAAAATAAAACTTTTTTCCACTGATTGATACAAACTGGCCTGAAACCCATATAGAAAAGATCTTATTCAAAAAGGATTTCTGTTGTAATAACACAACCAACAAGAAGTTTCATAGCCATGAAAATCAATGAAATTGTCTTCATTTTGCAACACAAAGTAAGTTTAAAAAAAAAAATCTCTTTTGAAAAAAATTGCGTCAAAAATACTGCTACAATAATAATCGAAACAAAAAATTAATTTGGCTCAACCACTTAACATTTTCGTATTGCGTGGTTTAAAAAAAAAATTCCTCATATTCGTGCAGTGTACTATAGTATAATTTTACGTCAAACTAAGGCTTATAAATTAAAACTTCTTGCAAAATAATTTCTCAAAAATTTCATTTTTTATTTGTTTCTATAATAATGATTGACATAAATGTCAAAACTAAATTATCCATATTTGTGAATCATCAATTTACACTTATATTCATAATAAAAATGCTTATTATTTCAAAAAAAAAAAAAAAAACCAAAACAAATTTAACTGATGAATGCAATATTTGTTATTCTAGAGTTCTTAAAATAAAAATTTCTTTAAAACCAAAATATAGATCTAAAAATATTTATATTTTTGTTTGGTTGCTTAATCCTTAAACAACATTCCCAAAACGTTAATTTAATTTTTTTTAATTCGATTAAGCTGTCATCGTATTTTTGCAAAAAAAAAAAGAAAAAAAAATTAACATATTTTTACTTTTCACACCATCTATCACGGTGGTCTTAAATGAAGAAAAAAAAACAAAATTTGTAGAAAGAAAAAAACTAAAATTATCATCAAATTGATTTTAGTTTATTTTGTTTGTTTTTTTTTTCTTACCCAAACATATCGCTCATCAATAGTCTTAATTTTTCTTAAATATTTAATTTATGATTATTATTATAACTTAACAAATATTTTCAAAGAATATGAAAATAATCATTCATCGATAAGTACATAGATAAATATTTTTTGTTTTTTTAAACAAAAAAGAAGAAAAAATCAATTTCAATTAATTGATTGAAAAAATGTAAAGTAAATAAATAAAAAAAAAAAAAAATTAACACCAACAATGAGTGACCACATGGTGCATATACGTATGCTGGATATTAATATAAAAAAACAATCGAATTCATCTGATTATTATTGTTGCAATTTATAGTGGTCAAAACAACCACATGACAGAAAAACAATAAGAGGAAGCTTTGCTTGAAATAAATTTTCCAAAATATTCATAAATAAAAATATAAAAAATAATACAGACAAAATATATGTATACGAATAATATTTATCTACCTACTTAAATTCAGTTTATCGAATTCATTTTATGCCTCTCTCTCACTCTCTCATTTTCTCTGTTTCTCTGTCTCCTTTAAATCTGTCTCCTATTTTTATCACAATAAATCCTGTTCAATAAACTTAGCTTCGAGGTCATGTCTGTCTTTTAATTAACCTGAGATTCTTTATGAACAAAATAACAATTTATAAAAAACATCAAGGTATATATTAAAAAAATTTCCAACCCTCTCTTTTCCCACAAGAGTGTTGTTGGCGAAAAAAAAACAACAAACAAAAAGCTCAACGAAAATGTCGTGTGAAAAAAAGAAAATATATTTCACATCGTGCCAAAAACGCATTTCAACAAAATTATTCAAAGCTAAATCAAACGATTCATCCATCTAGTATATGCTCAAGGATCTTACAATATAAACAGCTAGTACTTTCTCATTAATTGACATCACACTATATAATTTGCAATTCTATGAGATGGTAACGACTCGTGGTCAATAAACTAAAATTCATATATGAATCTATTTTTTTTTTTTTATTTTCGAATTTTTGAACCTGAGAACGTTTGTTTTCTTTTCTCACGCCTCGATGGAGACAGAACGAAATGAAATATCATTTGGCTACTTCCAAGCTATTTATTCATTATGTTCGTGTTTTTTTTTCTTTTTACCGCAAATTCTTGAATTGAAAAAAAAAATCTGTTTTCCGCAAAAAATTATGATCACAACAAAAAATTAAGCAAAAAAAAAAAAAAACTCCACAAAACTACCCACGCACTGACAAGATAAAAAAAGGCAGACACGATAGACAAAATTTCTCAAGGAAAGGGTGAATGTCAGTGCCAAACCGACGACAACGAAGAGACGACGACGACAGCATCCAACGGGGTTTTGGATTTATACCTAATAATAGAGAGTCCTTCGATTTGCGTCACTTTGATATTATGGAGAATCCCTATGCATCATTTATAGATGTATTAAGTGTGTAGATTTTTTTTTATTATTCTACACAAAGGTAAAGTTATTTTTGGATAAAATTGTTTGCCTTTGAAAATTTTCATAAGTATATAAGAATGGCTTCGTTAGGAGAAAATCATGTCTTAGCTTGTAATTTATACATACCAACATAAAACAGTTTAATTTTATATCCCTTAAGGTGTCTCTACAATAAATAACGACCACGCAAAAGAACAAAATGTCAGTAGGAAGTTATAATGAAGTCGTCATCAACATCATCATCATTCCCTTCTGGTCCTATGTACACTATGGCGTATACGTAATTTTTTTTCTCCAAAAACAAACCCCCCATTTTCTACGTAAAGTTCAACAATAGAAATTTCACCGGAAAAATTAGTTGTAATTTTGTATGTCTGTTTGTGTGTGTGTGTGTGTGTGTGGGAGAATGATAAATGATTGTGTATGTCCTTTTATTTTTCCTCGCGTTGCGGTTGGTAGCTATTTCCTGATTTGGTAGTTCATTGCCATCACGTAGATTTGACGTCACACTTTCTTGATTACTTGCATCATTTGAGCATGGTAATTTATTTATTTTGTTTTTTTTTTCTGCAAAAATGAGTAATTGAAACGTGGGTGGTTGATTTTGCCTCTAACGCAAAAAAAAATAAAATGAAGAAAAAAACCACAAAATCAACTGTGTGTGTACGTTATTAGGTAAACTAATTTAAAATAAAATAAAAAAAAAGAAGATATCTCTGCAGTTTCATTTCAGCAGACTTATAAATTGCACACCTCCAGTGTGTTTGGTTGGACCTTGAATAAATAAATATAAATTAAAAGAAATCTCTCGCTGCTCTTATACTGTTCTACTTATTTCTGACTACATCATTAGGTACATATGTACATAGATATGAAGATATATACATATATCGAAATTAGAGGGTAATATTTTCATTTGTGAAAAATAACAAATCAAGTTTGAAAAACCATAGGAATTAATAATAAATTTTTAAACAATTAATTATAATTTATTTTTATATTGAACAGTTTTTTTGAAGCAAAAAGTTACAATTTTTGTCTGGATATTTGGTCTGGTCTATGTTTAGGAATTCATATATATTATACTATTCTAGTTTTATTTTTTTAAATTTATAATCATGGAGAATATCCTTTGTTTGTCTAGTCTACGAGTATATGAGTCTAAAATTTGTAGTTTTTTGTTTTTTTTTTCATTGGATTCATGAATTTTTTTTTCTAAAATATTAGAGAGCTTATTTTTATGACGTAATTCTAGTAAATCAAAATTGTTAAAAATTCTACAATATTTATTTTTGATTCAATTCGAAAAAGGAAATTTAACACATCTAGCGAAGTAAAATTTGCACCAAACAGTTGAGATACAAAGTTTTTCAAATTAAATTGAACAAAACTAGACTAAGCACCAGTAAGAGAGTCTGATTATCGGCCATGAAGTCGTGAAATAGCTATAACTTCAGGGTATACAAAACTTGGTGGTAACTCAACCAAGTGTATGTTGTTTCATTCAAAACCTTCAATATTAATATGATTTTATCAGTATCAGACAAAAAATACTGTGGTGAAATCGGCTAAGGTAATAACTGATTGTCACATCAACCATAGTCACATATGATTGTCATTGAGTTGTAGGTCTGGGTCAATTCAATTCAATTGAATACTTTCCAATGACATTTGTTAAAAACATGGTTGCCATAGTGCATGTATAAAATGTTAGTCAATGAGCTATACCGAAAATGTAGAATGAAAATGACGTCTTTGACGATATAACTCTTTTATTTTCTTCATCTTACGGAATATAGTTAACCCTTTGTTTATTTTTTTGTATGAATGGTTAAGAAAAAGAACTCGAAAAAAGTACAATTTTTTTTCGGCTGGTGGTAACTCTAGTTGTAACTGTGGGAGATACGTCAAATTTATTAGAAAATGTGATAGCTCTTAAGCTACAAATGTGATCTTCAACAGACTGAATTGTTTGTTCTCACATATTGCAAATCACCTTACACGATTCCAACCCTGGATTTTCTTAAATTTTGGTACAAAATTTAAAATAAGAGTAAGAATTCTATAACTGAAATTCTCAGCTTAACATATTTTTCTAATTTGATGGTTCTCCCTGCTCATTAGAGTATTATATGAGGACAAGAGTCAATTTTAAAAATACATTACAAGAAAACCGCAATTGCTTTCAGAAAGCAGAAACATTTATTTTTTTTTATGATTGGTTTTTAACATAGGACGATGCCAATTTATTCATCACATGCCACACGAGTAGAGATCCTTCTTACAAAGATACGAATTGAATCGTTTCTTTTTTCTGTTTTTTTTTTTCTCCAAAGAAACCACCACGTGTGGTCATGAATGAATTTTATTGCACTTATGAATTTTTCCTATATTTTTTGTTTGTGTCCTTTTCCTTTTTTATTTCAAAGAAAATTGGCAAAAGTAAGACAGTATGTCCTTATCAATCATCATATTCTTTATGTTATGATATATCTTTATATCTGAAAGTTTTTTTTACTGTAATGTTAAATAATACTGCAGACTATTTATTTATAATAAATTTTTGTAAATTGCATATAGACTTTGTTTTTGTTATGAGTTCTTAAATTGGATATAATATGTATATCCTTTCATTTACCGATATGATCAATATCATAAAATATATTTCGTATAATTCATCTCCAATTTTTATATGACAGAAAGTCAAGTAAATCAAATAAAATGTTTAATGAAAAAAATTTTATTTGCCATGAGCATGAGAATATAGTTATGGGTAATTTATGCATTCAAGCTCAATTTGAATTAGATGTCTGTGGTTGTTAAAAAGAATATATTATACGTATGTAGATATTTTGTAGAATTTATACAAGAGGCATTTTGATCTGACATTTAAATGCAATTTTTCGACTTACGAGGTTTTGAATTCTACTTTTTTCTGTAAAATGTTCATAACAACATTGTTACGCTGAAATTGCAGAAAGGTGGAGGAGGTCCTGCACTTTAACTGTCGATATAAAAGAAATTGCAACTCACGTGTTTTGGTCTTCTATATAAAATTATTTATCTATGTGATATTTGATTGAACGAACTCCCTCATATATACAACTATTTTAACGATTTGGAAAAACTAACCATGTAACACTTAAATCCATATCATAAAAATGACAAAACAATTTAAACTATCATATAAATCAAGTTACTCAAGTGCTAAATGTCTTCGTTTTCAATCGTGTTTTATTACTTTTTTTTTTTGTCCAACAGACATGTCTACTGATGTAGTATATTTGTTCATTCTCAACAGAATAACAACAAAAAAAAATCAATAAAACTAAAAATATTATCAATATATGTACATATGTGTGATTTAAGTGTTTCGTCTTGTTCTCGTCAAAAGTTATGACATCTTAAATATTTTGCTTTGAAAAACAAAAATATTAAAAAAAAAACTTTTAAAACAAAAATTGAAATCGATTAATCTTTTAAAAATAACACTAAACTGCGTCAGTAGAGAACAAAATACCACGATGTAAACAATATGACCATCGTTAAACAATATTAATTTACGATCTCTGTACTTATGTACATATACATTTTCTACAGAAACATACATACATCAATACATCGCCGCCCATCATCACCACCACTGCCGCCGCCGCCGGCTGTAATTACGATGGTGGTATGGGTAATTTTTTTCATCAAATACACATTTTTCTAATATAACTTTCATCTTGTTTATTGATGATTCATCCAAATTAAAACCCACATTTCACTAAACAATCATTTAGTAGATATTAACTCGCTCAAAAAAAAATAAAATAAAATTAAGCAAAATATTAAAGCAATTAAAAACAACAGGAACAAAAAAAAAAAACTAAATAAAGAGTAATTTATATCTCTCTCTTCCTCCCAAAAAAGTTCAACAAAATAAGAGAGAAAAGAAAAAAAATACTCAAAAACATGAGATCACTTTGTGATCGAAATGTAATAGAAATTTATATAAAAACGAATGCTAAACTCAAACGTTTTTCCAATTTACCATTGATAAATAAACGAGAGCCGTTTTTAATGTAAACTTTATACCCCGCAACAAAAACACATTTAAACCTAATTAGCAGCAAATGCTACTGCACGGTGGCGGCGACGCCGCGCCGGATCCGGATGATGATGAAGATGATGATGATGGCGATAGCGATTGCGATGTACGGATATTTTGCCAAGAATGAATTAATGATCGATCGATCCAATAATATTAAAATATTACCTATATCTTACTACACACAAAACAAGGCACCACTGTGCACGAAACAGTGATGGGGATATTTTTGATAACCCAAACGCTATTTCGAGATTCGAACAAATCCGAAAATAGATTGCTAACATTATTATCGGTCACCTGCCCGTCCCTCAGTATCTCGCAGAACTCGGCAGATCTTAAGAGCAGCGAAGATACACATATATATGTACATACGTACGACGTACGTGCATGTGCTCAATTTGAGATAGCGAGGACCTACAAAGCTAAAACTATAATGATTTTGCTTTTGGGGATGGTTTTGTTTTTGGTTTTTTTTTTTTTTTTTGTTTGCCTTAAACTGTTTCTTGTTGCCAAAAATGACCGGGTGGCTAAGGAGGTGGTGGTGCATTTTTTTCAAAAATAAAAGGCCAACGAAATGAAAATCAAAAGTGGTTTCGCATGAATTGCAATAAATAATATTTTCAACTACTCTATGGGCATACATGGCGTATGAGTAATATTTTTTTCATAGTCTGATACCAAAATGTCAGTTTAAGTGTGAAGTATTCTTTGAATGGTTTTCGTTTCGGTCTCAACGAGATTGGAATTAAGATATTACCAATCAACAAGGCCATAAAGATTATTTTAGTATTTTTTCATAGTAAATTCGTATGGCTATATGTAGGTGCCAATATATATTATCCTCTTCAAAAGTTCTCAACATCAAAGTGTCCACAATGCTTCAAAAGAAAAATTGTTGACTAACTTATATATTTTTTTTTTATAGGAATTTGAGTATTTGTAAATATTGCTTATGGCCCAGAGATACATTTATTGATATATTAAGTTTTAAAATCATTTTGTGAACATTCTTTGCTACGTCAATGTTTGAATAGGTTTTTTTTTTTGGTTTTAGTTTCATAAGTGTCGCTGTGCAAAAATGAAAAAGAAACAAAATTAATTATCAAAAGCCAAAAGTAATTATCAACAAAAAAACACTTTGCAACAAAAGTGAAGAAGAACGACCATTATCAACTAATTAAAAATAATGTAACGATAGAGAAGTAAAAGAGAACTTTATAAAATAGCTTTATACGGACTTGTCTTAAGCAAGTGTGTCATAATGTGGTGCTTGGTTTAATTTTTAACTTTCATTTAAAAATTTTATAGCTCAACAAAATGTTGTAAAATTTTTAAACTCTGGATTGATGGATGAATACATAGTTATTTTTCATGGACAATTAACACTTAAAAATTTCAAGAAATTAATCACTTGAACTTGAATAAAAGACATAGTTGACAAAAGCAAACTTATTCAATTAATTTTTACTTTTCATAAAAGATATACGCCTATTTCATTTGAAAAGACATTATTTTTTTTTTAAATATTATTTTATACAGAATAGAGCTGTTTTTGATTGGAATTCTGAAGGGCTCTATATATAGATGTGGATTTTAAAAGCCAAAAGAAAAACGACAGCAAAAAAGAAAGGTTGATTGAGGAAAGTAATATTTGAATATGACAGGGATGTTTTTGTTTTGAAAATTAAATTTCTACGAATTCTAGAACCTAGTACGAATCCTTCCTTGTATTTTCAAGGGAAATAAATTACCGAATTCTCAGAATGATTAACAAAACACAAAAATTATAAATATTGTGAGAAAAAGGTAGAGATGTTTTTAGTCGTATATTTCTTTTTATTTTGTTTTCAAAAAAAATAAGCAAGGGAATTTAAAGTGGTGCAGGGAAATAACTTCACGGGAAATAACTTCACATGGGAAAAAACTGCACCAAAAGTGAGAAATAATTTCACCCCCCATACATACCTCACTGTTAAGTGAAGTTATTTCCCACTTTGAGTGGGAATTAACTTAACTTTTTCGTAGAAAATAATTTCACTTAACAGTGAGGTATGTATAGGGGCCATGCTGCCACCTGCAACCCCCCTGCTTGGGCACACTATAGGATTTGGGGTAGGTGCGAGGTTGGGTGTAATTTCTTTTTATCTTTTGATGCGGCCAACATATAATAACCGTGTTTAGTCATCGTCAACTATCACAACTATACATATAATCACAAGTGGGTCCAGAAAAATAAATTGTTTAATAAACTGAATATAATAATGAGTTTTATTTGAGTTTGAACTCCTTAAATATAGGTACAAAAAAAATCTATAGAATGATTTATTTTTTTCGAGATTTTTTTCTAGATTTAATCTTTTGATACATTTTGTTCATTCTAGATAAAAAATTGTTTTCTTCGAGATTTTTTGCATTCGAGATTTTGGCATTCAAGATTATGTCATGTCATCTTTGAAAAAAACAATTTTTTTATTTTAATTAAAAAATACTGGGAAATTAGGTGAGAAATAACTTCACCAATTTTTAGGTAAAATTATTACCCACTCAACGTAACTTCATTTGAAAAAAGTGAAGTGTTTTCCCATGTGAAGTTATTTCCCTGCACCATTTAAAGTTGATAATTTCACGCCGCACTGTGGTACAAAATGACTTTGTTCGTTGCAGAAATCATAAATTTTGAAATTTTTTTTTCTTCTCAAAGGAAATTTCCAAGGTTATAGAAATAGTAATTTTGAGAAAATTTTGTGTTTCTATCCCAAACTTGATGTTGGGAAAGTTTGGTCTGCATTTGTTTGCCTTTTTGTCAACAACTAAAAAAAATACGTCTGTTTTGAAGAGTAACTTCAAGGGTAACAGAAAAAAAAACCTTTCTCTGTTTTCAATTATTTTTTAGACGTGAACTATTTACAAGATGCTCTGGGCTTTGTGATTAATAATTTAAATCTTGCTTACATTTTAGTCAAAAATCCACATAAATCGAACTGAAATTGACAAAAATTTTCGTATTGGTAATAAGTCAACTAATGAGTCTCAGTGAGATCGTCAGAACGCAAAACCGTTAAAAAAATTATTTGGCAATTGACAGCACTGGACAAAAAAAATTGCTTAGAATTATAACACTGCTTCTTAAATTTATAAACGTCAAGTCCGTATAGATATTTTTTTGAGAAAATGAAAATCCTCTTAATTCATTTCAGCGAGTATGAGTATGTGTGAATGTTTTTGCCATCATTGAGAATTTACACGCTTACATATGTAGATATATATTGAGGAAATCTTGACAATAATGCTCTGCCTTATCTTAATTGCTCTTTTTTCAAACACTTAAATTATCTCCCTCACTATTAAATGACCATTAAATCTGATCAAAGCAAATCATTGACCTAATTTTAAAATTTAATGTCATTTAATTTTCATTTTATAAATAAAATACAAATATTTAATGTTGAATATGTAGGTGTTTTTTTTTTTTTATGACTAATTGAAATATCGTCCTGAATAAACACATTTTTGTCCCATGATTTTATTTTTGATTGACATTTTATAAATTTTTGTTTGCCTTTTAAGGCTTATTAGATATTCAAGAAGAAATAAACAAAATTAAGAGGGTCATTTTAAAAAGTTTTGTTTTTTATTTAAGGATTAAAGGAAAATGGGGTAATTTTGTTGAAAATTTCAAAATTCGATTTTAAATCATCTCGTTTCTTATATACAAATTCATATTACGGAATGAAAGCATTTCTATCAAATGTGCACCAATTTTAGTAGAAAATTAAGTGCAAACCACACCCAAATGGAATCCATTAAAAATATCAAAATTCGATGTAGGCACAATGCACATATAAAAAAACAGAAACAGAAAGAAAAAAACAATAAAAACTAGTGATTAACGGCCAAATAAAATTCAAAATAAAGTGAGCTGTCAAACGAAATTAGAAAATTTGAGATGAAAACACTATTTCTGTACTTTGAGAAATTAATATCATTTCGGTTCTAATGAAAACTTATTTTTAAGCACAAAATTAGAATTTTCCACAAACTTTTGACTTTTCTTATTTTCAAATTCTTTTCTTATCTTTTCTTATCTTATTAGAGTAGAAAAAAATTTGGTAATACATAATGTCAATGAACTAATTTTGTTACAAAACTTGAGCTGTGGATAACGTAGAAAATTTCACGTAATATTTCCTATCCATCATTTTCTATGAAATTAAATTTTTACTCAAAAGTGTGTTCGTGAAATAAAAATTAATCGATTCTACCTAAAATTTTAGACATGTCTAATTTTTTATTTGTCATCTTGAGACCACAAAGAAAAATATTAGACAGAATGAACAAATTTAGAACCTGTGGAATGTACATATTTAATTTTTCATTTCACTTTGCATTAAATATTGAATTTTATATTTCTAATAAAATATACTTAATATTTATGTCCTTAATAAATAAAATGTGGGCAGTTAAAATTATGTTATTGTAAATATACCTATTAAATGAAATATTTAAAATAAGTATAATATTTATGTTATGATCTTCCATTTATCTTTTATGATTCAATAATTCTGAATAAGATTTTTTAATAATGATGATTTAATTTAAATTTTTGAATCATCAATATATAGACTTCAAAAAAAAAAAACATCACAATTCAATTAGAGTCGTTATAATTTTTTTTGTTTTTAATAATTTCGATCAGTTCATTAAGTCAAAAAACAAAAACAAAAAACAGAAAATTATTTTAATTTATTGCTAAATAAATCCTTCAACAATTTTCCTGCAACTCTTTGATGTGTTTATTTAAAAAAAGAGTCTATTAGTAAAATATTCATTAGCGTCAGTGTTTTTTAAGGTTATATCTTTTCTTATATACTCATATGTATGTGTATTTCTGTCTCCACATTATAGCTAATTTTCGAAATGTTACGTGTGCTAAATTTTATAATAAATTTTTTTGCAAACAAAAATAAGCTAATAAAATTTGTAATTTTATATTTTTAATTTCTCACACCAACATTGCCATCATTATATACAAAAAAACAAAACCATTGAAGTTATATAGTAAAGTTCTATTTCAATAAGAAAATGTTCAATCTAATTTATTTGACAAATAATGAAATGTATTTTATATATGTACAATCAAGATCAAACGATTTACATAAATAATATTAATTTTATTTATGATATCATCCCACTCCTATATAAATCTGGTGATCTGTTTTATTTCTAATAAAGAAAATAGAGAAACCATACAGTCTGGGACGAATCATCATTTTATATATATTATTATTTACATAGATAAATATACATACATACATATAGATTAGATATGAATACATTTAAAATGAAAAATGCATAATTTACAGTTAACAAAAAAATAATCAGACTCATTGTCAAAATAAAAAAAAAAACTCGAGTACGAATCATGATAAAAACTTCGTGTAATGTATAGTTTTACGTTCCACAGATTTTACTTTGATATTTCAAAGTTTCTTTGAAAAATGTGAAAGTTTTGTATACCTACTACCATTGCTTTTTTGTTTGTGACGAAAACCATAAATTGTGGAAATTGTTAAAAATTGTGAAATATATTTATTTTTTTTTATTTCACGACGTGAAAATCACTTTTTCAATTTTTCAAAAAATTTATCAAAGTGGATTGTGAATCGAATACATTTTTCACGTTAAGAAACTTGAGGTAGTTTTCCAAAAGAAATAACGTAAATAACCTTACGGACACACCCGAGTAGAATACAATCAATGTGCCCATTGAAAATGTCAAAATTTGATTTAAAAACAGAAAAAGAGACGAAAATTTGATATTAAAACACTTGCTATTTTAATTTCACAGGACATTTCAATCCATTTAGTTGTTCTGACTTTTTCTTTTTGTTTATAAATCGAATTTTGACAATGGATTATTCCATATTGATGATTTTAATTGGGGTGTGTTCGTAGGGTTTTTCCTATCGAATTTCATGGAAATTACCTCATTTCGAATTGTGAATTTTTTTATGGGAAATGGATGATTTGGAATCAAATTTGTAAATTTTCAACGACATACAAGGTGGCGCAAAAGTTATCACCCTATCGAAAGACTCTATAATTTTTGCAAATGCAACTCACAGCTGTTCCTTCGTTTTTGTTTTGTATTTTTGCAAAATTAAAAAAAATATCACGTAATTTTGTTCGTCATTTTATGAGGTACAAGTGTATTATTATGTTTTCATTAGAGCTGAATCTTGCAAATCACTAAGTTTTTTCATCTCAAATTTGTTAGATTTATTTTAAATTTGATTTGACAGTTAATAGCTTGTTTTTATTCTTTTTGTTGTTTTCTCTTTTTGTTTTTTATACCTCGAATTTTGACATTTTCAATAGTTTCCATTTTGAATGGGTCCCATTTGGGTGTGTTCGTAAAGTTTGAACGTAATTTCCTACGAATATGTTCTAGAAAAATATAATAACGTAGATGAAGATAACTAGAAAACTACTTTTGTTTAAAAGGAGCGATTGAATATATGTAGTATTTCAATTTATAAGTTCAAGTGAAAATAGCTGTTCTCTGAGAAGAAATTCTTTTCAACAATTTTAAATAATTTCTCATCATTTCAAATGAATTTAATCAAATAAAATGTATTCTTTTCTTTCGCTGAGATAATTTCTTTTTTCACAAATATATTCTTCCACTTCGAATGTTCGATTTTAAATTCACAAAAAAAACCAGAACTAAAGAATCTGTTAGTATTTAGCGCGAGAATTGATGTGCCGAACAATTATTTCGTGCACTTAGTTTTAACAAATAAGTGATAGACAGTGTTGCACTTTTTCTTCCACGATGGGAGTAGGTTAATTAAATTATTAATAATATTTTATGTATTTGTTTATGAATTAAACACCGCGGAATTATTTATACTAAATAAATAAACGAGTCAAAACGCACTTTTGCCACACGAATGACAACGAGAATAAACTATTTTGACAACTAGGTCAAGACGAATTACCGAAGAAGGTAACAAAAGAGAATTAAAAAAAAGTGCACACAAGCAGCACAATGAAAAGCTGCCACCACGGCTGCTCAGCTGGGTTGGGTTCCGTGGAAGAACTCGCGAAAATTAATTTGATGGATTATCGAATCAATCAAAATGCAAATACACCAAATGTTTTATTACAACTACAGTGGGGTACTTGTAATAAAAAGTGGGCGCCAGGAATTTTAATTAGGCTAAATTAGCAAAATTCCAAATCTAATTTTAAATTAATAGAAACACAATGTAAGAGGAAAAGGACAATGAATAAAATAAAACACAAGTTTTGATATACCCAGATGGGGATTTAAATAATTTTATTTGGGAAACCGTGGGCGAACCCTGGATTAAAACCCAAAATTTTTTCAATTTTCTAAAAAGATAATATATAAAATAAAGTTTTAAGAAGGCTAACGGAGAGCCGTTAAGCCGAAAGTTTGAAACAAAGAATTTAGGCCGTTAACGTACGGATAATGAAAATTAAATAACCGAGTCCCAAAGATAACTGGGAATAACGCGTCTTGAATTAAGAAAAGATTAATTTAAATATGGACCACCGGGGTTTGAAAAACACTAAATTAAAAGCACAAATAATTACTTGGACGATAAGACAAAATGCCCAACGTAGTTACTTATCTTTTTATGATTTATCCTCCTCTCTATCTCCTCGAAAATTTTCCAACGTTCCTTCACCTCTCGAATCACTTTATTTCTTTTTTTTTAAACTCCTCGAATTCTATCTAGCTTTTCTAAAAAACAAAAAAACTTTTCCTCGATTTTTTTTTTCTTTTAAAATTCTCGAAATTTTCAAAAATGCAAACTACTCGCTTGGTTAGCTCTCTCAAGAGTGAACTTTCCCAGCTTAAACCAATTCCTCCCTCGACCATTCCAATCACTCCCCCATTCATACATTCAGCCATTCGTTTTCGTTGATCTTCTGTCACGACCACGGCTTCCTGGAAAGCTTCCCTGCCTCCAAGAGAACCTCCGTTGCCGAATCACAACGAAACTTTACTCTCACACACACATTCAAGGATTCAGCAAGTTGTTGGATGTCTTTCCAAAACTTGCCGAATCTTAATGGCCGAGTTCAGACCTATCCCGACTAACTTCTTCGAGAAAAATTAAAAGAACTAAAATCGAGAAAAGGCTTCTTCTGAGCATTTTCTCAGTTACAAAAATATCAATCGCGAGTGATTCGAAAAGTGAATGAAACTAATACTATTTATCCTTCGAGCTAAGATAGAGGAAGGCATATTCGTAAACGTAAACCCTACACTCGATTAGTTCAATCCCGATAGTCCTTAAAAATTTCACCAATTAGACTAAGTTAATAATTAAGAAATTGAAAATCACGTTAAAGGCCCATTATTATACAATATTAAGATTAGTTATTTAAATTTTAAGATAAGTTAAACTAATATGTTAGATAAAAGTAAGAGTCCAGCTGACTCGTTACTTCTTCAGCTCATCCGCTGGCATCATGAGACCGCCTGTCTACATGGTCAAACGTTTCATGGATTTGGGACCATCCTCGTCCCTCTCGAAAATGGAATAACTCGAACACCTGTTTTTGTTGCTTTTACAAAACTCTGGCTAAGTACACCACTGGTTGATGGTACCATGGCTGCCCTCAACCTCGCCAGTGTTGTGTAATCGCAACGGAAAAGAAAGTATAAAAGAGACAGTCGAAGACTGGTTTTTGTTGCGGTAAATTTTACCGTAACAAATCCCACCCTTACCTCCCAAGAAATGTGTTTACTTTTCAAGAAAAATAAACCATTTCTTATGGGGGTGCTTAGGAAAAAGGAAAAGGGGAGGTGAACAACACAACATAGAGTTCCATCATTAAATTATTCGACAAAATCTATAGAAAGGAAAAAAAAATCATTAATAAAAAGTACAAAAAAAATGAAAAAAAAATGGCACGAATCAAAATAAGTTAAAAACAAAAAGAAAACAAAAACGAAAGATAAAGGGACTTTCTGACTCAAGTGTCAATATACGGCTTTAAATCTTTGACGTGCCACGTCCCCCGATCTTTCCCCTTGTCATCTTTTAGCAAGTATGTCCAGGGTGACACACGCTTGCTAATGGTAAAAGGCCCCACAAATTTGGTAGCCAGCTTTGCGGCGTAATAATTTCCCGCATCAGACAGCGAAAAATTTCTCCTCCACACGAGATCGCCAGGTTGATACTGCGTGTCTCTTCTCCTAAGATTATAAGTTTTTGCGGCCTTCTTACCTGCTGCCTCTAACTTCCTAGCTATATCCTCACGAAGTTTCCTAAACTGTCTACCTATCTCATCACTATTTTGATCCCTATCACTATTGTTAATCCCTATCTCATGACCGCTAGTAGCCATGTTCCTACCAAAATTCGCATAATACGGCGAAATTCCTAATACTTCATGTTGCGAAGTTCGGATCGCACAGGCTACCTTTGCCAGTTGCGAATCCCAACTCCGATGATTCTCGGAAACAAACGCTCGAAGAGTCGTTTTAATAATCTGGTTAATGCGCTCCGCAGGGTTCGCCTGCGGATGATAATGCGCTGTATATCGAAGTTGTGACCCGTACGCTTCACAAAGCGTTTTCAGTTCCTTGCTACGAAACTGGGGACCGTTGTCACAGACGATCCACTTTGGAACACCGAACAGAAGAAACACGTTTTCTTCCAACTCCCTACAAACCGCTTTCGCCGTTGCCGAACGCAAGGCGAACAACAGTGGAAACTTCGTAAAGTAGTCTACCACCGTTAAAATATAAATAAATCCCCTCGATGACTTTGGCAATGGACCAACCAAGTCCACGCACACCATTTCCCAAGGTTTTGAATTCCCTACTCTCTCTGTCATAAGACCAGCTGGTTTTTCGTTAACCGATTTCACTTGTTGGCAAATCTTACAATTCCTAACGTATTTTGTTATATCCCCCCTCATTTTGGGCCAGTAATACTTTTCTGCTATCCTTGCAAAAGTTTTCTTGATTCCCATGTGTCCTGCTAACGGACTATCATGGCAGTCCTTTAAAACTTTTGCCCTATCCGTTTTCCCTACTACTAATTTCCACCCTTCACTCTCCTCGTGAACTACGACATGGTTCACCCTAACATGTTTATAGAGTCGCCCATCCTCCACTCTCCAGGATGGGTACGTTAATGGACTCTTTTCTACTAAAGATTTCATTTTAATCACCCAAGGGTCCGAATCCGCTTCAGAGATTCCAGCTAAATCTGGAACTCCTCGCGATAACATATCAGGAACGACATGTTCTTTGCCCTTTCTGTGGATGATTTTGAAATCAAATTGTTGGAGCCGAATGGCCCAACGAGCTAACCTACCCTGCGGATCCTTGAGGTTACTTAGCCAGACCAATGAGTGATGATCAGTAACGACAGTAAATCGAACTCCTTCGACATACGGCCGCAACTTCTCAATCGCCCAAAGAACAGCCAAGCATTCCTTTTCGGTCGTAGAGTAGTTCCTTTCATTCCTATTCAATGACCGACTAATGTAACAAATCGCTTTTTCCCCATCTTCAAACTCTTGAGATAATACGGCTCCGATTCCATAATCGGACGCGTCTGTTTGAACAACAAACGGCCGAGAAAAATCCGGACACGTCAGAATCGGTGCCGTAACCAAACACTCTTTGGCTTTTCTGAAACTGTCCTCACACTCTTTTGTCCACTCAAATTTCTTACCTTTCTTTAAGAGATCAGTAAGAGGCCTAACTAGAATAGCAAAATTTGGTACGAATCTACGGTACCACGAAATAGTCCCTACAAAACTCCTAATTTCCTTTACGTTTTTCGGTGCAGGAATTTTTAACATGCTTTCCACTTTTTCAGGGTCAACGTGAAGCCCATTTCTATCAACTACATAACCAAGAAATTTCAAAGAAGGCCTACAAAAATTACACTTTTCCCTACCTACTTTAAGTCCTGCTTCTCTTAATCTCTTAAAAACTTCTTTGAGAATTTCAAGGTGTTTTTCGAACGAATCGGTGACGATGATAATGTCATCCAAGTACACAAAGACAAATGGTTCTAGATCAGGACCCAGAACATCGTCAATGAACCTTTGCCAAGTTGCCGGGGAGTTGTGTAAGCCGAATGGCATTCTCAAAAATTGGTAGAGACCCCTTCCCGGCACAGTAAAGGCTGTGTACTTGCGCGATTCTTCCTCCATGGGTATCTGCCAATATGCAGACTTAATGTCTAAAGATGACAAAAACTTCGCGTTTCGAAGCTTGTCTAAAATCGACGAGATAAAGGGTAGTGGATAAGCATCCCTATCAGTAACTTCATTAAGTTTCCTATAATCTACGCAGAACCGAAAACTACCGTCTTTTTTCTTTACCAAGAGAATGGGAGATGCCCAAGGACTCTTGGATTTTTCAATCACACCAGCTTCCAACATCTCTTGGAGCTCTTTATCGATGTGTTTTTGAATCGCAGGCGATACTGGATAGTATCGTTGCTTAATCGGTTCTGCGGAGGTCCTAATTTTGTGCTCAACTAAGTTGGTGCACCCTAATCCCTCGGTCATTGACTCAAAGAGTTCTCCTAAAACTAAATCTAACTTTTTTCCCTCTTCATCGTTCAAATCCGATTTTTCCCTTATTGCTACCATGTCTGTCATCGACGACACCATCTCTTGGCTCGAAAAGCTCCAAATACCTGATCTCAAATCCGGGACTATACCCGAGAGTGCCCAAAAATCGGCACCTAAGATCAACAGGTAAGGAAGACTTGGTATAACTAAGCACTCTATCAGTAGGGATTTGTTCTCAACCTCCATCGGCAAAGAAACAGATCCAGCTACACCTACACCCGCCCCATCTGCTAAAGCTACTGACCCAACACTAGTATTCCCTAATTTCAAACCTAAATCTTTTAAAATTTTCCACCCATCTCGTCCTATAATAGTGCGTGAAGCACCTGAATCAAGCAATCCTAAAAACTTGATTCCATAAATGTTTACGCTCAAATAAGGCCTACTATCCCTACCATTTGCCGCTAAAGTGAAACTAAGTTGAACTCGATCATCCAGCTGGTCGCCAGCAGACGACCTAACTAACGTTGACGGGTCTCTTGTCCTGCTGACCCAAGAGCCCGATCCCCATTTCCCGAACATGTCCTACAATCCCTACGATAAACCCCTGTTGCACCACAACCAAAACAACGTTTTGTAACTGAACAGTTATGGGCTAAATGCCCATCCCTGTTACAGTTGTAACACCTAACACCCTGCCGGAATGGATTTCGGGGAGCCGAACTGACAACCGCCACTCGGTTTTGCCCCGATGTACTCGGCCGGTACCCACATTCCGGTTCTAATAAATTTTTGCCTCTAGAAGGCGGCGTGAAAGCGTCAACGTTCACTTTCAGCGAGTCGAGTTCCCTACCTAACACTGCAAGTTCCTTTACCGTTTTTGGTTTGGCACTTGCGATCTGCAATTGGAAGAATGGGTCAACATTCTTCCTCAAAATTGAAAGCATCCTTCCCTCTGACAAAGGTTCCGACAGTCGTCGAAACAATGTCCTCATCGTGGCCAAGTAAGCTCCGAAGGACTCATCCTTTCCCTGCGAACGACGATTGATCTCTTCCAACAAAAGATCATCGTAATTCGCAGGTAGGAATTCCGCTTTGAGTTCCTTCACGAGCTCCTGCCAATTGCCAATATCTTCCCTAACCGTCCTAAACCACATAAGCGCCCTACCAGACAAAAGCTCAGAAGCGGATCTAAAAAGATGGGTTTCTGGAACCTCGTTAGCCAACCGAAGTTCCTCCACCCGTTCTAAGAACGAATTTACTGATGCTCCGTCCGAGTCACCAGTAAATTTTACCCCCCACTTTCCTATACGTTCAGGCCACCTTTGCTGAACAACAAAACGTTCAGGGTATGCCTCAACCCTACGCTCTGGTACCCTAATAGTCACCCCTCCCAATGAAGGACTGCTGACACCACGACCTGGAGTAGCCAGATTTTCTAAAACCGGCCCTAAAGAAACCCTAACAGGATTCGAAGCTGTTGAAGGATGCGGACTTGGTTCTGTCCGACCAACTTGTACCTTTAGTTGGTTTTCTACCCTAACCGGAGTCTTCTTTTTCGGTGACTCTTCTTCCCTATCACTAATCTCACTTTCTCCAGTAAGATCCCCTAGCAAAAACAAAACTTCATTTCGAATGGAACTTATCTCCTCTTCCTCATCTTCACCGTCACATGGTGTCCTAGCTAATCTACCTATACACCATTCTATTTTGGTCGTGATTTTGATATATTCGGATGACTTTGGATTTTTAGGTGCATCTTTTAAAAGAACCCTAATCTCTTCAATTTTTGCTTTCACAGCATCCCTATCCTCATCAAAACTAAAAGGGTAAGCAAAACTAATATCAATCGAGTTCCTCTTAGCGAGTAACCTCGATGACCTTAATGCTTTCCGCATCTCCTCCACTGTGCCTACTTTCAAACCCCTGAGCTTCATCTCATAGGCCAGTTCGTCCTGTGCTAAACGCCCTATATTCATTTTTATAAAGAAGATTTTAAAGAAAACAAAAAAAAACAAATAAAAAAAATTTTCCTTTTAAAAAGATTTAAAAAAAAATTAAAATATCTTGCTTTGTTATTCTGTTAACCAGAATCCAAGCAAACCTCGAAAATACAAAACAAAAAAATAAATATAGTTTTGCAAAACAACCAAAACCAGAATAGAGAATATTCTTTGAAGCAGAAAATATTTTCCTAACCACTCGAAAATAAATCGAAAATAAAATCAATTTAAAAAAAAAATTAATAAAATTTAATTAATAAGTTTGTATTAAAAATGTTCGACAACCTACACTTGATTAGAAACAGAAATGTTCAACGGAAATTTAAATTGAGTTGGCAACCACACAGATTGCTCGCGCACTCAATTTAATTCAATTCGAATTAATAACAACAAGAAAAAAAAACAAACAACTCAACTACCCAAAAAAAGCTATCACTATTCTCGATTCTAATCCCGAAACAAGAAAAAAGCGCAATATGCAAATGTAACTTAAGATTCAAATTAAATTATATTATTTAAAGACGCGAGTAAGAAGTTAATAAAAAAAATCAACAAAAAAAATTAAAAAAACATCAACAAAAAAAAAATTGTTAGATTTCTGTCAATTTTTTTTGTTTGTTATCCCACTGTATGCTCTCGTTGCAATCGCGGCATACAAAACAAAAGCACTCAAAAAAAAATTCAATTAAAAAAAACTCAAAGGAAAAAGAAGAACTTTCACTCAAAATTAAAAGTAACTCAGTTGCAAGAGAAAACTATCATAAACTAATGTCATGAGAGAAGAAAATGAAAACAAAATGCCGGCAATTAAATATTAAAAAGAAATAATAAACTAAAAATCACTTGCAAATAATAAGTATGCGAATAAAAATTTATCGAAATGATATGTATGTTAGCAATAATAAATTTGGATGTATATAAAAAAAATTAAAACAAAATACTTGCGACCACTATTATTGAATGCAGGTATAGTAAGTTGTTGGTAATTATGTAGGTACTCCCTCGATCTATTCTCCTTCTCGTTTAACCACCACTTATTCCTCCACAGATTCCAATTAATTCAATTTACCTAATAAAACAAAAAAGCAGTTTAATTCTTAAAAACAACACAATTAAAAAACCACTTTCCACACCAACAATATTTCACAATAATACCACAAAAACAGGGAACAAATTCTTCCACAGGTGGGCCCCACACGTTGGGTGCCAATTTGTTGCACTTTTTCTTCCACGATGGGAGTAGGTTAATTAAATTATTAATAATATTTTATGTATTTGTTTATGAATTAAACACCGCGGAATTATTTATACTAAATAAATAAACGAGTCAAAACGCACTTTTGCCACACGAATGACAACGAGAATAAACTATTTTGACAACTAGGTCAAGACGAATTACCGAAGAAGGTAACAAAAGAGAATTAAAAAAAAGTGCACACAAGCAGCACAATGAAAAGCTGCCACCACGGCTGCTCAGCTGGGTTGGGTTCCGTGGAAGAACTCGCGAAAATTAATTTGATGGATTATCGAATCAATCAAAATGCAAATACACCAAATGTTTTATTACAACTACAGTGGGGTACTTGTAATAAAAAGTGGGCGCCAGGAATTTTAATTAGGCTAAATTAGCAAAATTCCAAATCTAATTTTAAATTAATAGAAACACAATGTAAGAGGAAAAGGACAATGAATAAAATAAAACACAAGTTTTGATATACCCAGATGGGGATTTAAATAATTTTATTTGGGAAACCGTGGGCGAACCCTGGATTAAAACCCAAAATTTTTTCAATTTTCTAAAAAGATAATATATAAAATAAAGTTTTAAGAAGGCTAACGGAGAGCCGTTAAGCCGAAAGTTTGAAACAAAGAATTTAGGCCGTTAACGTACGGATAATGAAAATTAAATAACCGAGTCCCAAAGATAACTGGGAATAACGCGTCTTGAATTAAGAAAAGATTAATTTAAATATGGACCACCGGGGTTTGAAAAACACTAAATTAAAAGCACAAATAATTACTTGGACGATAAGACAAAATGCCCAACGTAGTTACTTATCTTTTTATGATTTATCCTCCTCTCTATCTCCTCGAAAATTTTCCAACGTTCCTTCACCTCTCGAATCACTTTATTTCTTTTTTTTTAAACTCCTCGAATTCTATCTAGCTTTTCTAAAAAACAAAAAAACTTTTCCTCGATTTTTTTTTTCTTTTAAAATTCTCGAAATTTTCAAAAATGCAAACTACTCGCTTGGTTAGCTCTCTCAAGAGTGAACTTTCCCAGCTTAAACCAATTCCTCCCTCGACCATTCCAATCACTCCCCCATTCATACATTCAGCCATTCGTTTTCGTTGATCTTCTGTCACGACCACGGCTTCCTGGAAAGCTTCCCTGCCTCCAAGAGAACCTCCGTTGCCGAATCACAACGAAACTTTACTCTCACACACACATTCAAGGATTCAGCAAGTTGTTGGATGTCTTTCCAAAACTTGCCGAATCTTAATGGCCGAGTTCAGACCTATCCCGACTAACTTCTTCGAGAAAAATTAAAAGAACTAAAATCGAGAAAAGGCTTCTTCTGAGCATTTTCTCAGTTACAAAAATATCAATCGCGAGTGATTCGAAAAGTGAATGAAACTAATACTATTTATCCTTCGAGCTAAGATAGAGGAAGGCATATTCGTAAACGTAAACCCTACACTCGATTAGTTCAATCCCGATAGTCCTTAAAAATTTCACCAATTAGACTAAGTTAATAATTAAGAAATTGAAAATCACGTTAAAGGCCCATTATTATACAATATTAAGATTAGTTATTTAAATTTTAAGATAAGTTAAACTAATATGTTAGATAAAAGTAAGAGTCCAGCTGACTCGTTACTTCTTCAGCTCATCCGCTGGCATCATGAGACCGCCTGTCTACATGGTCAAACGTTTCATGGATTTGGGACCATCCTCGTCCCTCTCGAAAATGGAATAACTCGAACACCTGTTTTTGTTGCTTTTACAAAACTCTGGCTAAGTACACCACTGGTTGATGGTACCATGGCTGCCCTCAACCTCGCCAGTGTTGTGTAATCGCAACGGAAAAGAAAGTATAAAAGAGACAGTCGAAGACTGGTTTTTGTTGCGGTAAATTTTACCGTAACAACAGTTATAAATGAAAATTAGCTGGAGCTAAAATGCTTGGCTTAATTTTGAAAATGAAATCTTTTTGTGTTATTTTTTGTGCAGAATTGTATAAACTACAATTTTGACCCAGAAATTTCTCCATTAAGCCTTATCGTTCCTGAGAAATTAACAATTTTGATTTTTTAACACTTTAAAATCAAAATCAGTGATTGAAATCTAGGGTACTTTTTGGGATGTGGTTAAATAAAATAAAAGATGTTTTTCGCTGCCAGATTCTACCGGTTTTCATTTTTGTATATGAAATTTAGACAGTCTTTTAAGATAAAAATGGTAGAAATGGATAGGTTTGGGATATAAACAAACAAGATTAACGTTATCCACCAAAATCTAGCTTTGTCACGGTTTTTTCGAAATCTGGCCATTTTTCTGTCTAATTTTCCTGGGATTACCTGAAAAGATTTTTGGACATTTTTTATTGGAAGACGTATTTTTTTAACTTGCATATATGTATGTATGTATGTATGTATTTATGTATGAATGTACTTTAAACAAATATCAAAATCCAACAAGATTCTACTCAAAAATTAACTTAACAGAACTTATAACATTGTCGTCAGAAAATTTTCGTGGAAGTCGGCCTAATTCTTTTCTGTTTTTATCACAAAGAACTAAAATAAAAAGAAGAACAAAACGTTTCTTTGAATTTCAATGAAAATGAAAAAAAAAAAAATAAATCATAAACACAAAGACATTAAACAAAAAAAAACTAAGTGAAAAATGTTTTGTCTTTGATGTGATTATATAAAATAAATATACCTATCTGTTTAAAAGAATGAAATAATCAATATACAATTTTTTTTTTCTATATAAAAATTGAGGGCGCCAAACCGTCTAATACGATGAGGTTGCCAAAATGAAAAAAAAAAATTAATTATTTTAAACTCAAAAGACTCGTCATATATATGCGTAAAGTTTAATGTTAAAACAAACGAACCGAAACGCAATCAGAAAAGTATCAAAAAATATTTAGTCATTCTCTAAGAATAACAAAAATTAAATTAAAGAAAAAATGTTTATGTATGTTTTTGTAAATAAATACGAGAAAAGCGTTGTATCGTATCGCGAACGACGCGTCGACGATATAGAGGAGCGCGGTGCGAGGTGTGTGAAGTCGAATCGCCACTCTTAAATTTTATGATCAGTCAATTTTGGCCACAAGGAAAAAGAGATCAAATCGAAAAATTTTCTTTTTGTTATTGGTCGCTTCGTCGCTCCTCCGTCGGAAATAAAATGTTCGAAATTAATGTCCTATGAAGATCGAATGGAAAAGTCAAGTTCATAATATAATAATTATGTATGTTTTATTTTTGTTTGTGTGTGTGTGTGTCTTCCAGCCAGCCAGCCAGCCAAACAGACAGATAGATACATTTTGTCCCCCAGACAGGGTTAAAGATACATAACCCTATTCATTCTGTTCCAAGTGGATCGAATCGAGTTTAAGTGAATCGAATCTTTCGATCCACACAACACGAATAACAGAATATAGGGTAATAACAATATTCTTTCCATAAAATCAATTTCCATTACCCTTACAAGAAATAATATTAACAAAAAAAAAATTATCGTCTGTTTATAAACTAATTTCACCTTAAAATTAATGGTTAAATGGTAATTTATATTAAATTAATTTTATAACAAAAATCGCAGATAAAAAAAATATAAAAACAAAGAGAGGATATTAAAGTGCGAAAAATGAAAATCGCCAAGACTTCTAATTAATGATCACAACCATCGCATCATGATGTGAAGGAAGAAGAGGAGGGGGGGGGGGGGGTGGAGAAGCTGTTGGAAATAAGACGGCAGCTATATTATAACCAAACCAACCAAAACAGAGCACAGCAAAAAACAAAAACAAAAAAAACAATCTTTTGGACATTTTTCGAAAATAGAAAACGTTTTTCTCAGCGTTTTCACAATATTTTTTTGTTGTTGTTTGTGTATTTCTTTGAGGTGTATAAAGAGTGTGATGTGTGTGCGTTGTGGAAAATTAAAAAAGATGCGGATTAATTCTGATGCTGGCGGGCATTGCTGACGTCAATTGGTTTTTCTGGGAGGCATGTTGAGTAAGTGTGTATATTTTTTTTTTTTTTAATTTTTTATTTGAGGTGGAATAGGGCAGCGCGGCATTAAATAGCTATGAAAGAAAACTATGACGCTGCTATGGCACCTAAAAGGGGTGTGAGTGTTACTTATATTTCCGAAAATTTTATTAATTTCGAGGGACTCGCACGTTTTCTACTTAGATATTATGCAAGTTGTTGTTATAGATTGCAGGTAGGTGAAGTATACTTCCAAACAACTTTTAAGCTGATAACATGGATACTTTAGAGCAAATCCATTTGAAAAGGGTGTGTTTAGTCCCCTCGTTGATTTTAAACAGGAAAAGTAGTTGATTGAGGAGAGTTTTTTTTTTTAAATTCATGTATACAAACGAAAATATTGCATTTAAAGTTGTTTATGTTTAAGAACAGAAATATACGTATTATTGTATTCTCAGTGTAGCTGAAGTCACAATGTCCTGCAATTTCTTCATTTTTTGGAAATCGAAAACTCTTTTTTTAAATTTTTTAAAATGCTTGAAACTTTTAATCTTTTGTTTTAATAAAAAAAAAATCACCTCATTTCCCATTTTTAAATGAGGTAATTTCAACCAAATTTGCATTACACAAAATTAAGTAGGAACACATCCTATTGAAATCCATTGAAAAATGTCAAAATTCGATTTATAAAAAAAAGAAACAGAAAGAGAAAACAACAAAAACAAGCGATTAACTCTAAAATTCAAATTGAAAATTAATTAAACTGTCAAACGAAATTGGCAAATTTGAGATGAAAACCCTTTTTTTTTAATTTTTCGAAATGACTCCATTTCCCACTGTAATGAAAACGTAGTACATATTAGATTTTTAGACCTAAACTTTATATTAGAACTCAAGTTATAACCAATGCAACGTTTTGTTACACTAAATTCAAAACCCAATCGATCATTATTCTCGAATTTTTAAATTGAAAAACTTCACTTTAAAAATTAGTTCAATATAATTTTTTCGATATAAAACAGATACTGTTTGGATGTACTTGGCATTTGGCAACTGTTTAATAATATTTTTTTATTTTCAAAACAATTCTCAAAAACAAAACAAAAAAATTGTTAATAATTTAATGGAAAGTTTTTCATAAAGAAAATTTCAAGTATAAATTATTTTTGATTTTTTTTTCTTCTATTTTAAATATGTGCATATACCTAATTATGTATGATCATCAAATTGTACAATCAAAAAAAAAAAGGAAAACACCCGCTATATTTACGCAACCTCACACACACACTTTATTTTCTCTGATACGCATCACGTATGCTTTTAATTTTTGTCATCCTTTTAATGCCTCTGGGGCGTTATTTATTTAAAAAAAAATACAAATATAAACAATTTAAAATTAGATCTGTTTTTTTTTTGTTTCTAAATCAAGCAGTGTCAAAAGTTTTTGTGTCAACTCACAAATTTATGCAAAGATTGCATAGACATAGTAACTCATTCAATTTGTATTATTTATTTTTTTTTTTGTTTTTTCTTAAAAGAAAACAGTTAGATAGATTATAATAGATTTTGTCATTCAAGTCAATATAACTACAAATACATACATACATATATGTATAATGTTGCAGTGAGAAGAAAAAAAGATGTCAGACGCAATTCACAATAGTGGAATTTTTTTTGTTCATTTTATAAAAAATGACAATTTAGCCATGGGTTAAGATTTATTTTGATATTTTGTTTATACAATGCTGAGGTAATGACACCCAGAGTTAGATATCTGAAAGAAAATACATTAAGAAAAAAAAAGGAAAAAAAAATAGGAAAAAAAAAGAAAAAATTAGAAAAAAACGAAAAAAAAAAACGAAAAAAAAAGGATTTCTGTTTTTTTAAAGACTAATTATGATTTGGTTATTCATTTATAACAAAACAAATTAAAAATTTCTTCCTGGGTGTATTTTTATCGTTTTTTTTTTTATTTGTTTTATTTTAAATAAAAATGAAAGACATTAACATATCAACTGTCAATCTGTCTTTGGTTGTCAAAAATTTGACAGTATGAATTCTTTTGAACCTCCTTCATATTTAATTTTAGTATTAATTATGACAATATTTTAGAATTATTATACAATAAATATAGGCATTTTAAAAGTAAATGTGAAAATATTCATATAGAAGAGCGTTGAAATGAATTTTTCAAACTTTACATTCCATAGATTTTATTTTGACGTAAAATTTACTTATTGCCTGATATTTAACTTTTACACACTACGTCAGCTATTTCTTAATTTTAGTAACTAGAAATGAAATTAAATAAAATGAAAATAAAACTTGAAAAAAGATAGTGGAACGTATGTTTAGGTTAGTAAATATGTTCGGTTAGTTTAAATGAAAATTTCAGACATATTTCACATTACCTTGGATTTAAAAAAAAAAAAATTAACAGGTGAAATGTGTCAAACTTTCCATGTTACCAGAGCTTTCTTCCTATATGTTCCAAATCGAAGTTATAGTCTGTAAAAGATTGTGGAACACATTCAATTTTAATTCACTGGAAGTAAGTATTAGGCTTTAGATTTTAGTTCTTTAGTTAAAATTTTCTTGATGGCCATTTTGTGTGATTTTTTTTTTATTTTCACTCGAAATGAGCTACTAAGCATTAGTTGTAGATTTTAAAACCTTAAACCTAGTTCTGATTTCGAGTAAAAATGAAAGTTAATACAAAATCGTCAACGCGAAATTTTTGAACTGTGCATTCCACATCTTTTATTTTAAACCAAAACTAATTGATAGGCAAAAATAAAATTTACACCACTGCATCTGATTTTTCTTTTGGTATCCATACTCATAAATTTAAAATATGACAAATAGACGACTGTGGAATGCATTCATTTTTCATTTCACGATAGATGAGTATTAGACTTTAAAAGACAATTATAATTAATATATTATTGTCTGTGCCATATTTTACTCATTTCGTAATTTGTTCAAAAGAAAGTGAAAGATGCGGAAAGTTTTTCACAAAACAGTTTGTGGAATATAATCATTTTTAATTTTACTGGAGTTGAGTAAAAGGCTTTTTGGATTAACTCATTATATTTTGTACAGTTTCCAATATTCAGCCTTATTATTTTGCTCCAGTTTCACCCGCCAAATATTTCACGTTAAAATTCGTTGTTCGCTCGGAATTTAGAAAGCTCTTGTGGAACACACATTCCGCTCGAAGTTTATAATATTCACAATATTCACATTTGTGAAATTTCACAATAGTCGGAAAATGAAATGTGAAATTTTACGGGTGGAATGTTTTTCGAGGCTGATTATGAATTAATAATAAAATCTAAGAGTGTGTTCCACAATATTTTTCAAAATCTTGATTAGTTATCTGACACTTTAGTTCGATCTGTCTAAGTCTTGATTCTGACACTCTAATTCTGGGGCAGGTCAATGGACTTAAGACTCTGTTCATTATTTATATGTCTGACAACTATTCCGAATTTGTGGAACAAGGCTCCAAGATCCATAATCTTTTTTGTTTAAATAGGGCTATATATATGTAGTTATAAGGAAAAGTGAAAGCTTTTAAGGAAAAGTTTGAAATAAATGAAAATGAGAGTATTGATAAAGTTGATTGATTGTTTGGTTGATTTATAGTTACGTCAATTTTAATAAGAACGCTCTGGAATTGGCTGTTTTTAAATTTGTGTTCATCTAAAAATTGAAGCAAAAATTTTGAATCAACGGTTTTTGCCATAACATAAATTTTTGAAATTTATTGTTCCTTCAATTAAAATTATACTTATGGGATCGATTTCTCGTGGATCCTATTAAGTGTTTATTCTTTTAATTTTTCTGATTAATATGTTATGTATATAAGTCTGTAAAATTCTTAAATAATCCAAAATAATTTGTAATTTTCAACACACACACCAGACTTAGTAGCAGCATTCCTGGAAACTTTTTGTTGCTGGCACTATGCCCATAATGCCCATTTGATGTTGTTATTTTATTTTTTTTTGTGGAACTCGCGATTGGCAATCAAATCTGGCAGACTAATGCGATTGCAACTCGTTTGACGTCAGCAAACAGGAGGTATACATTTTTTTTGATACGGATTGTGCATTGCAATCAAGATTTCCGCATAATAAAGCATAAAGCAAGAAGCAAGTTGTACATATAGTTCGAGTTCGAATAGGTTTTTCTCAGTTGTCGGACTTGCAATCATAAAAAATAAAATTATCTATAGATATCTTAAGTGGAGTGTTAACTTTTTTGTTTGTTGAAATTGTTTATGTGGTGGTGGTGGAAAAGTTTTATGATTATTATTTAAAAAAAAAAAAAAAAAAAAAAATGAAATTTAAAGGACTTATTTGGTCGCAGGAACATGTTGGAAAAAATTCATCGCTGGGTACCAAATATTTGACCTTTTAGCTTTTCGCTTTAAGCGTCGCTTTAAGGGGTTTTAGACTAAAACATCAAACTTAAATATTTGTATTTAATAATCCCGTGATTGGTATAAACTGGTTTAACTCTCAACGAGAACAAATTGTACCTAGAAAAAGTTGTTAAAAAATATTCAAAAAAATTATTAATTTTATTTAAATTTTCGTTACTTATATTCGTGATATTTGTCTGACTGGTATAAACTATAAGCACTGATTAATTTCATATAAAAATTATTGTAGAAAAAATAATTTTTGCGCAAATTGTTTGTATTTTCACATATTGTACTACATACATTACACATTTCAATACATATTTGTATACAATTATTGGTATAAACTGGTCTAAAATATATAACGAATAGATTGGTTTATCCAGAAATGCATCAAGCATTATAAAAAATTTTCCAAGAATAATTAGATCAATTAGGTACTCGTTATGTACCTACGCCTGACTGGTATAAATAAAAACTTATTTCCTTAAATAATTATCCTAAAAATGTGTATTTATTCTTTGAATATTTTCACATTTTCTACCTAATAAGTATTTAGCGAATTTAATTTTATATTTATATTCGTCTAATCAATGATTGGTATAAACTGGTCGAAAAAAGTAAGATAAATAAGTAAAATTACCGAAACTAGGGAATGGTGATTTAAACTTTTTGTTGAAGATTGATTCAGATTATTCATACTCACCATCGCTGTCTGACTGGTATAAACAAAAAAAAGTAACTCCTTCAGGCCACATGTTTCGAAAATAAATAACATATTGCACATGTGATTTTGTTATTTTAATTATTTTTATTATTTACAATTTTTTTTTTGCAATTGGTATAAACTTTTATTAAATAATTAGCTCATAAGAAAAACCTTTTATGACCTTGTATATTAATTTGAACCTTTTTTTATAACTTTTCTTTCTAGAAAAACGTCTTTCATTTCGTATCATGAGACACATTGATGGCTCATCGAACAACAATAACAATTCAAATCAAAACAACAATAACAATTCCAACACCAATAATGGTTCCAGCAATGGAAAAGGAGGACTTCTAGTTCCAACTGCAACTTTTACACGTCGAACGAGTGTCTATAAGAAACCACCAGAAAATACAGATGGTGGTGTAATTCATGTCATCCCAGATGTTGAACTTCCATTGATGGCATTTTCTGATCAATATACAATCGAGAGAACAGTTGCTGAGGGTTGTTTTGCTAAAATCCTACTAGCATTGCATCGGCCGACGAACACTCAAGTCGTCCTTAAGGCCGTTCATGCTGAATTAACTTCGGTCAAGGATTTCCAAAAAGAATTTCACTTCAACTACCAGCTGAGTCATCAACGGAATATTTTAAGTGCGTACAATGTTGCTTTCCAGACGAAGGATTACTATGTGTTTGCTATGGAATTTGCACCTTATGGTGATTTGGCGGCTAATTTGGGATCGAATGGGCTACATGAAAATGCGTGTAAATTAATTTCGGAGCAATTAAGTTCGGCATTGGGTTTTATGCATTCGAAGCATTTGGTTCATCGAGATTTGAAGTTGGAAAATGTTTTAGTTTTTGCTCCTGATTTTTCAAGAGTAAAACTCTGTGACTTTGGAGCTACGACAAAGAAGGGTGTTCTGGTGCACAAGGTGAAGCATACGTGGGTGTCATTTGTTCCACCAGAGGTCATTGAGATCGTCAAGAACGAACGATTTATTTGTCGAACAAGCAGCGATGCTTGGCAATTTGGTATTCTATTGTATTCCATTTTGACCGGAAGTCCTCCATGGAAATCCGCTGACTGGGTCAAGGATAACAACTATGCAGCCTTCATGAAGTACGAAGAAAGAAAAACCACTAAAATTCCTGAGAACTTCAGGAGATTCTCACCACGCTTGATGCGATGCTTCCGAAAGTATCTTAGCCATGATCATGAAGATCGCTGTAAGATCACTGAAATCACCAAATACATGAAAGATCGTTGGGTGGAATGCAAGGTTTCATCGTCCAAATCGGCGACACTCATCTCTCCACAACCCGATCAGGATTCCTGTATATATCTCAATCAAAGGGAGACCAAGTCATTTTCAGATGACAAAAATACCCGGCTGAAGAGACTCATGAGCAGCTATGGGCTTGATGCAACTATCGATCAGACTGCTGTCAGACGGAGAGTTCTAGACTGGCTGTCAACATGTGACAACAATTTTGATACCGCAGTGGAGAGTTTAGTTTTGGACATACAACAAAGTGAATTAAACTCAGATGCTCAGAAGTCCCAGTAGAAAGGAAGTATAGAAAAGCTCCTCCAATCGAATTGGAAGCTTTTGGGATTTTGTAATTGGAAAATTGTTCTCCAGGTTTTGTGTTTGTGTGTGGTTACCCAGAGATAGCTGTTGTATCCAACCTCAAAACCTTTGTCGAAATTGTTTTCTTAATTTGGACCATTCACTATAAATGTGCAACAAAAATATTTATATTTTGACAATAAGTGGGTGGAATATCGTATCGGTACTTCGCCTACAGAACCAGGGCCATAGTAGGAACATTCGTAGAGCTGACAGAATTAAAAAAATAAAATAAAAAATAAAAAAAAAAAATACGCAACATATCAAAAGTTTCAAAATTTTCATGTCATGCTATTTATGTAAATATATATAAAAAAAAAAAAATTATAGCTACTTTTTTAACTAAAAATTAAGCACCAAAAAAATCAACAACTTAGCCCGTTTGCTCGATAAAATCTTAAATATTTAAATATTTAAAATCATAAATAAAAATCTAGGGTGATTAACATGGGTACGACTTCGGGGGAAATTATTTAAAAATTGAAAAGTTAAAAAGGTAAATAATTTGTGAGATTCAAAAATAGATCCATTCCCATGCTTTTATAAGAAATAAACTAGTTATCAAATGAAGATGAAAATCTGTCAAAGAAATTTATGGGAAGGTAAAAAGACTGAGAATATGTCTGTTTGTTTCTTACTACTACAAGTTGCTAATTGTCATTTTTTTTTGCTATGGGATTTGACAGCAAATTGTGCAACGTTTCAAGTTACCAAACCGACATATTTATGAATATCCCCACAAATTTAAAAAACGTCGTTTGACTTTTATTTTAATTTTCCTGTCAAACTGACATTTGACAGAAATTAAGTATATTTCTGTACACAAAAATTTCATGCAAGATTTTGACAAATTCTGAAGCAATTAAATTTTCGTCATAGCTTTCTTCTTTCAAAAACATTATGAACTTTTCAACTATACTTACAGGAATGTGCTTCTGCTGAAAATCACGAAAGTTCATACAAAGTCTATGGTTTCGATGTAGCCGAATTTTACTGTGGTGTTAACATCCATACGTACCCGATATAATGGTTTGGCTTATTAAAAATTTATTTGCACGAATTTTATTTTCTGGATTTGTTAAATTTACTGGTAGCAAATTCCGGACAAACAAAAATTCACAGTACGGAAACAGAACTAATGTATTTCATCAGGGCAGCCATCTTGGTTTTTTTTAAATAAATGCTCCATTCACAATTACATAAGTAATGAAATACATTTTAAAGATTTAAAGAAAACACTTGTTTTATTTTCCACAAATTTGTGGAAATTCATTGAGTGATAAATCCTCAATGAATTGATTATATAAGAATAATGAAATACATTTTTCTTCATATCCCAAGTTTAATGTTTGGCTTTTTTGACACCTGTTTGTAGAAATCTTAAATTAAATTCATCTACAACTTGTTGCAAATATACATCAATCACAATTGTTTGCAACCTACTTCCTATTAATAATTCAAAAAATTTATTAATTTCTCTCCGAAGTGGTATCGTTTTTTTGATCGTTCCGAATATAAAATTTAGTATCTATACTTTTCTTACAACATCAAATTGGAACTTGGAACTTTGTGTTGAACTTAAATATATTAATAATTTATTTGAGCAAATGGGCCTTAATTGATTCTTTAAAAATATTATCTTGCTTCATATAAAAAGAAAATCATGTAACTTATGTTAATTAGAAGAAAATTTGTGATCGTATTGTAAATTTGTAGTGAAATTTATGTCAAATTATATAAATAAATAAATAAATAAATAAATAAAAAAAAAGAAACAAACAAAAAAATACCAAATTAAGGCTGTAAATATATATATACATACAATTAGTTATTTTTTTATAAATATTATAGTTAATAAGCTATAGCATTCGTACAAAGTAACATAAACAATTATTATAAAATAGCATTTCGCTTTTACAACGTTAATTTCTATATATAAATATTTAAGTGTATATAGAAAAAACAATTATAATTATAATTATAATTATTAAATTAAAATATTTTTGTAAAATTTGTAAAAATAATATTATTCTATCTTATCATTACATATTTATATTTATATATACAAATGTATAGAAAAAATATCCAAAAAAGAAATAAAAATTTAAAATGAAAATCTGTTTACGTTTGTGTTTAATTTAAAAAAAAAATAAATTCGTTATACAAAATGGTTCATTAAACAAATAAAAATGTAAATAAAATGCAACCCAAAAACAAGGAAGAAACTATTTAATTCCCCCCCATAATGTACAAACAAGTAATCGTTTACTTGCTATATGAGTCTCTCTCTCTAGTGATGCATGCAAATGTGTTTTGATTGAAAACTTTATAATTAAAAATTAAAAAGGAATATGTAAATTTTTATTTATACATTTTTAAATAGAATAAGGTACCTATGTACCTACCTATACCAATTCAAGAGAAAATCTTTCGTCAGTTTCTAATTTTTCTTTTTACGTTGTTTGATTGGTGTTTTGATCATCTCATGTCAAGGCTATCCATCTATCTATCGATTTGCTTCACAGCAGGAACAAATAAATTATAAGATCGATTCGAGGAACAAATAAATTAAATTAACAAAAAAAAAAGACTTATCTATCCAAGAATTTGATAATCCGTTGATTGATTTTTCATTATTTTTTCAAAAAATGAAAAAAATAAAATAAAAGAAATCATCTGACATTGACCGTGTGTGGGTTTGGAATTGAATTAAGAAATCAAAATTTTTAGAAATTTGAGTAAAAAAAAAACAATTGCCATTTTCACATGTTTTTGAAATGTCATAAGTCAGATTTTGTTTATTTATTGCAATATGTCATTCATGTTAAAATAATCATATTTATGAAATCAAAAAAAAAAAAAAAATAGTCCTTTATTTTTCTCACAGCTTTAGTTTGCAAAAACAAAAAATAAAAAAAAATAAATATATTTGGAAAATTTATTTCATAGGAAAACATGTTAATGTAGTATATTTACCCCGGAAAATGAATTGGTAATTCATTCCCGCTTGATTGAGAGATTTGCGTGGATGTATTTTATGGTTTAAAAATTAACATAGACAGTGTGTTTTTTTTTGGTTTTTTGAAACATAAATCTTCTTTGTTTATGCTAATTACGCTAGACAGATATACTTATAGAAGTAAATGTGAATGAAATTAATTTCATTGTTAATAAAATTGATCAACAACAATAATAAAAGGTGTTGGCTAACTTTTTTCTCAGAAAAACGAACTTTAGAATATTTAGTTTATAATTGAATTCTAATAGCTTTTTATTTATAAGTAGGTATACCTAATAGTCTTAGATACCGCCATAGACCACCAATCTACCCTGATCGAGTTACCAGGGTTGTTTAGTGACATATGGTCAATGCCAATTTTTGGGTTTTTTCTATGACTCAGTTCAAATGGTAGGTTTTAGTTATATAAAACAAATCATGTGAAAGGAAATTTTATTCAAAAATGTATTATTGCGGGATTTTTTGAAATTGAGATTATTGATAGGGTAAATTAGGATAAACAAAGATAAAGAGCGATAATCTATACAAGTCATACATTTACCCGATAATTCTAGGAAATCTAAAAATTGAAATAAAAACATTTGAAAGTAAAAAAATAAAAAAAAAAAAAAAATACAAGTTGTAGGAAAGAATCGCCTAAAATCAGGATGATGTTTTCCAGAGACAAATTGTATAGTTTCGAAAAGCAGATAAGAAAGAAATTAAAAGACTCGTGTTTGAAAAATTTTCGATTTAATCATTTTTCTTGATTAGGTGAATTTTTTTAATAATATATATTTTTTCATCAATTTTTGTTGGTTTTTGATTTTTTTTCCTTTTTACCCTTATTGGTATTCTCATACATCGAAATAAAGACAATTTTATTATGGATTAAATTCATATATTAAAAATAAGGAATGATGCCTCTCGTCATTTTTCCTAATCCTTAAGACCTCAATCTTGATGATCCGATCAATAGAACACATGAAAATGATAGAGGGGAAAAATTCGTGCTCTTATTTTAAGTCATCTACAATGATTTTAGTTTTTTTTTATTTTAATTTTCTAGAAAGTGGGTAAAAGATTTTGATTACGTATAATTTCTAAATCTATTAAAATAATATTGCAGTTAAGGTTTTTGACAAAAATATTTGACTATTTTTGAGAAAATAATTTAGTTTTTATTTTTTTCTGGGTTTTATTTGTGTTTTTTTTTTGTTTATCATTTTCTTACATCATGGGTTTCTCTGATTTTAAGCGTTTATGTTTGATTTTGTTTTTGGAATTAGTGAATCTCTCCAAGGATATTTTCCGTTGTGTTTTCGCAAGCGTTTCGTTGTCTGTTTGGAGATCACAGGAAATTTTCGTTTCGCATCAGCAGCGTACTAGGCTTTAACTGCAACTTCTTGCTACAGTTACCTACTTGTCAAACATTTTTATGGGAGTTGAACGCAAATTAATTTGAGTTTCACCCGAAAAATATTTCACCTTGAAGTTTTTTGTTCGATCGGAACGAAAATTTCGTTCGCCTATTAAAAATAAGTAAACATTTAGGCTGTCAATGGCATTACATTCCGCACAAAATAAATGCTCACAATAAGGGGAATTTTTCGAACACGAAATTACGAAATTACTCACAATAGGCGAAAATTGATATGTCAATTTTTTCGATCACAGTAAAAAAAAATAAATATTAATCGACTGTCTAAAAAATTTAAAAATTTGAAAATCATTTATCTACCACAATGATCGTGCCCGAGAATTGTAGAAATTAAACTCTCCAAACCACAACAACAAAGCTTATTTAATACGAGAACCTCACAGTGGTGATATGGTGAGTACATATATGATGGGAGGCTGTCGTCCGCCATGCCATCTATACTTTCTCGCTAAATTTAATAATTTGAAAAACAACGTGCAATTTGATTGTGAATTTTCATAATACAGATTGTATTTCGTACAATTACCATTCTAATTAGATTTATGAATGAATCCTATATTTTATTTTAAGTTTTGTTTGCATATCGATCGTGTTCTAAGAGAAAATAAAAATAAAAAAAGCAAACCGAGTTTTTCTTTGAAAATATTTCTTAGTTTTTATACTTTTTTGGTTACATAAATTTTCTCAAAACTGTTTTTTTTCCCTTGAGTTTTGACAACAAATGATGAAAATTTGTGCAAATTCGCAAGAAATTTCGAGAAATCAAACAGACGTTTTGTGTGTTGTGCCTAGTGCGCTTCTGATATACGGAACGAAAATTCTCATACAAAACATTAAAATTGATACAAATTGTAGTAGAATACTTGACAGAGTCTCCACTATGTTTTCAACCTGAATTAGTTGTCCATACGATCAATAAGGTCTGTTTCTTTACTTCCCAAAACTGCCAATTTTGACCAAGTCTAGTTCAATTTTATTTTTTTTATATGGACTTTGACAGAACTTTGGGCTAAAATGGATAGAAAGTGGCAATTTTGGGAACAAAGAAACAGACTTATTATGTGCGGAAAATGACATTTAAGTTTTTCTGTTGCTTATATTTATTGTTGTTTGTGTGTGATTTTTTGTTTTCGTTTCTTTTTTTTGCAATAAGATAATTGGATATTTTTCCTCAACCGTTTTGAAAGTCAAAAAACTGGAACATTTTACTTCTTTCTGAAAAATTATATTTTTTTTCGGGATTTGTTTCAAGTTTCCAATTAAGAGGAATTCGTGATAGTGAAATATTTTGATGTAATAGTTTAACTATGGAGCAGCTTTTTTATATCCAAATTTTATTTAAATATACATATGCGATGATTATTTTTAAAAATTGTAACTAACTATGATTTAATGTGCTTTCAGTAGGACGGACCTTTATTAACCATTTAGTATTTTATTTTTTCTTCACTATTTAAAATTTCCTGAAAAAATTGAGAGAACAACGAAAAACGATTTGCTAGTTCCCGCCTTCTGGGTATGCACCAAAGTACCCAATGATGCACATACTTTGTTATCTATTATTTAGCCGTATTCTTCTATCCCATCTGATCGAATTTGTCGATTCACGTGAATTCTTCACTTAATTTGTAACAAATTATTCTTAAAACTCTTCAATCCTTCGAGTTGAAAGCTCTATCAATAATTATTTTTTAAGTTATTGAGAGAATATATGTAATTGTTAAAATTTTATTTTTATCGGAATTTATATACCTTTTGGAACATCCATTTTTCTCCGACAGATATCAGAATACGAAAATTCACGCGAAAGTTAAGCAGAATGGGGCTGATTTTATTGATATGTATATTGATTAATTATTAATTTTGTATGTCATTTTTTTGTTGCATACTTCAAGGGTAGGGTTCAAGATGGAAAAGAAATTATTCGTCGTTGGATAGGTATGTACATGTCATATGTATCTATAGAAATGAAAAAATCTGGCAACAAAAATTTGAAGTATTTCGAAGAATCAGTACCTACGTAATAAAATAACACATTTCCTGTGATGATTGTTTCTTCAAACAGCCAATAATTGATTCTACTTAAATGGATTATTGTTAAGTTACGCCTACATCTTGCTTACCTGAATATAATATTGTTAAAGGCATACGAAGCACTAAAAATATTCTTCAATAAATCCTATTAACAATATCAATTTAAAAAAATCTATATTCTTTCTATAAATAAAATCAAATTTATTCTCTGAATTTCATCCATGCTAAATATATAACTTTTATTAAATGAAAAAGAAAAAAGATAAAATATATAAGACCTCTGTAAGCCTACGACATCCCTTTTTAAAGGATCGAAGTTCATCATAAAATTATTAAGTAAATCAATTCTAAAGTATCATCGCTTCAGTGGACTGCATTTCTGATGCATTTCGACCTGCGGGCTTTCCATTATCGAAATAGCTTGTGCTGATGAAGCTGTTGATTTAAAATGGTTGTAAACAAGTTAATTAAATTTTTGTTTGCTTGATGTTTTTTTTTGAGATTTTACATTCATTCAACCTATAGAAAATCAATATTTCTCTTATTTATAAATACGTTGTTTTTTGTTTTTTTTTTTTGTTTGATTAAGAAAGTAATTTAATGCCAACCTTGGTCAGGATTGATTTTCAAGTTCATTAGAGAGGAATTTTCTCCTTGATAACCTGTAAAATAAATTAAGATTAAAATACACATTTTATTTTGCATAATAATAAATTATAGGAAATATTATTAGAAGACTGTTGGACCATTAGGTATCTAAAATATACCACCTTAAAGGTCAACAGAATGATTTAATCTCAGTCAGACTTTTTTACTCTTAGTCTATAGGGAATGTATTGGTTTTGGTTTTGACAAAAATGTTCAGGGTTTTAATCAAATATTACATAAAGATGGGAGAAGTCCAGAAAAGTTAATTTCGTTATATCCTCAGTCATTCTTTGCCTCATTGTATCGCTGGGAGTCTGTATGTCAACGGGTCTATGCTTTGTACATCAAGCCACAGCCTCAACGAGATCTATGGCACAGTCCATTTTTAAAAGATTCTCTAGAATTCGAATTTTTGTTTAAGCTAAATTGGGTAGTTTCCATATGTAACAATTTTTTTTACAAAGTTTCTCGAAAACCACTCTAACAATTTTGATTAAACTTCGTACCTGTTTTGTTCAAAATAATTGTTACCAATCTATTTTTCAGGTTAATGGCAAAAATTCACAGTCATGAAAAAAATGTTTTTTGAGAAAATTATCCCATATTTGTCGAAAATTGCTAAAAATTGCTCCAGGAAATGGAACAGTTCTTCACAAACATTCGGTAAGTAAATTCTGATTGGCAAAAATTATAACACTCTTGAAATTGATTGATAAGAATTCTCGGATCTCGATCTGTCAATATTATTAAAACCTAGTCAAGACTGCATAACTATTTATATCTCAATAACTTCCGACTTTAGTTTAAGTAAAAATACCAACCTTCGAGCACATTTCCCTGTAGATCTCATCGGTATCCCAAGGACCACGTTCTGGTAAAGGTAGACCTCGTCTTCGTAGCTCCTGCACACAATCTGTTAGATCAAGTATTGGCAATGGGTCAATATGGGCTTTTGATACTTTATTAGCCAAGTACTCTACATAGTGCTGGCTGGAAAAATTTAAACAAATAAAAATTAAGTTTTAAAGACCTGACAAATAATTCCCTCCCAATCTTACCGACACAGTCCAGCATGATCTTTTTGCACATCTGTATTGCATACAGTATCAACCAAACCCTTAGGGGTTTCTTTTTGCAATGGAATGGGACATTTAGCTGCCGCCGAAGCCGACGACGACGACTTAGCACCTTCTTCAACTACAACAATGGGGTCTACATCAAATGGAACATTATTTTGCAGCAACAAATTCTGTAATGTATGTGGTTCTTTGTCACGCAAATAGAAAAGACAACTGCGTGGATGATGTGAGTGTAGACCGAGTTTTGAACAATATGGTGAAACAGTGCATTTGGCTCCCATCATAAATGGCCTACCACAGCCATAGCAGAATTCAAATTTACATTGTGTACAGGTAAAGTGCATACAGCCTCCTCGAGCTAGGGAATATTTGAAACGACATTTCGGACAGTCGATACCGTTTAGGGCCAAATGTTCGGCGACACCTTTGGCTTGGATTTCGGGATCGTTGGCATCTTTCCATTCTTGGAACTTTTCACAAGTTAGACCTTCGTGTTGTTTTTCCCACTGAAAGTACAAAATTTCAATCATATTGGTGAAAATTTATGATCAGTTTTGAAGGCCTTACAGTTTTTCGACACTGGCTACAAGTGACAGAACCACAATCAGGGCAAATGAGTCTCTTTTGTTTGGGTCTAGCAAAGAATCCAGACGAACACTGTATACACCACTTGAAGTTTGGATCCTGCATCAATGTTCTGTCTCGTAATTTTCTCTGGAACAGCTCATGTACTTCTGGTTCGACAATGTTCTTGATGAAAATATCAAGGTTCGAGAAATACTCAAGGTTCTCGTCTTCGAGAACACTTGGATCATGGAGTTCTGGTGTTTTACAGAACGGACAATTACAGTCGTTAATACTTCTATCGGTAATCTAAAAGGGTTTGAGAAATGTCAGTCTTTTAGACCTCCGTGAATTTTTTGTAAACTGCTTACCTGAATTGTAAAATAATTCTTTGCACACTGCTTGCAACACTTATGGGTGCATTTGAGCATTGAGACTATCTGATTCATGGGATAGGAACCCATGCATAGTTCACATTCTTGTTGTAAGAGTGATATTGCTTGATCAAGATCACAGCATTCTTTGGCTGCCCAAATTGAAACGTCTTGTTGAAATCTCATTCCAACTAGAGCAGCAGCAATCTGAGCTTCTGCCATGTTTGAGACCAATTGTTCATCAATTAATCTTCTTGCACAGATCTACAGAAAACGAAATTTAGTACCTTTGTGTCTTCTTATTTCTTGGAAAAATAAAAAAAAAAGAACTAAACTCACCTCAGGCTGTTCGACCTGTAACTCTTTTATACTGGCATAGGTCCTAAAAACCGGAGCACTCTGTTTTCTTAAACGAGCTTCTACAGGCTGTGGTTCTTCATCTTCTGAACTTGAATCTTGATAATCATCATCACTGAAACACGTCTCGTGATATTTCTTCTTGGGTATTTTCGGTATCTTAGGTTGTGTGCGAGATCTTTGAACAGTATGCTCAGAAGTTACTTGAGAAAATTTCGAAATTGCATCTGTAATGGATTTTTTACGAACAAGTTTCGGTGGCACAGGCTTCTGAAAGGCAGGTGCTGCAGTTTTTGTCAATTGAGCTTGTTTATTGAAGAGCTCTTGTTGTATAGCACGAACTGAAGAAACCCCAATTGGCGAAGGTGCAGAGAAGGATTTTGATCGTGTTGGTGCTGGGGCAGGTTTGGAGTTAACTTTAGGTTTCGGAATTTTGCTGACCGTCTTTTTCGGGGGTGATGTTCGTGCAGTAGTGGCTTTCGAAGTACCTGGAACATTATCATTTTCGTTGTTTGTTGAGGAGTTTTCAACTACTGTAGCTTTGTTTTGTAAGTTTTTGGTATCTGGGAATGCTTGGGCATTAGAACTCTGTTGGACATTTTTCGATATGGGATTTTCTAGCCTTGATTCCTTAGCTTGAATTACAGAAGTTATTGGCTTACTTGGAGTTTCTGCTACCAGTTCATCGTTTTTAAGTAATCCCCTTAGAGCTGAAACTAGTGATGAAGAGTTAGAACTTGTTTGTGGACTTTCATCATAAGAAATTAAAACTTCTCCATTTTCAGTTGTATTTTCCATGTTGTTGATCTTTAAATTACTTTCTAAAAGTTCTTCTCTCATTTGCTGAAAACCAGTGTTTGAAGAAGAAGGTTCAGTTGTTTGTATATTTAATTCTGAATTTTCTATTTGCTGATGAACCATTTTATCAGAGTTTGCTGAAGCAGGGTCGTTTATTTCAATAACTTGACTTGGTCCTTCTAGTTGCGCTTGATTTCCTAAACTTATAGGAAGTTCACTTCTAGGATCAGTTGATTTATTTTCTGAGTGAGAATTGTTTTCTTTGACTTTTGGTTCTTCAACCTGTAATGATGTAGATATTTCGTTCATTTCTTCAAGAATTTGAGTTGGTTCTTCTAGTTCCCCTTGATTTCCTGAACTTTTAGAAAATTCACTTCTAGGATCAGTTGATTTAGTTTCTTTGACTCTTGGTTCTTCACCTCTTAATTCATTGACAGGTCTTGATGTGGATGGTTCAAGAATTTGAGTTGGTTTTATTGAATCCTTTTGATTTCCTTGAATTATTGGTAATTCAGTTTTTAGCTTAGTTGAATTGGTTTCATTGTGAATTTGTTCTTCAGGGATGCTCGGTTCTTCACCTAGTGATTCTCCATCAGATCTTGACGAAGAAGTTGTATTTATTTCAGAAGACTGCGATATGTTTTCTGAAAGCACATGATTTACTAAATTTGAGGTTGATTCATTAATTGGTGCACCTTTTGACTTTGCGTTTTCCATTTGAAGATTTGTTTCTTCGATTTGGCTCTCTGAAATTGAATTTTCATTCTTATTATCAGTTACGTTGGGTCTTTTCGATTTATTTCGAAGATCTTGAGATTTCTTTTGATTAATCTTCTTTGAATTTTCAACTTGCTTGTTTTCCTTTGTTGATTTTGTACCTTTACTAGTTGAAGGTTTGCTATCAGTATCAGTAATTTCAGAATTGTGAGATTCAGTTTGAAGAACATTATTCATTTCGGATTGAACTTGCTTGAGACCTTTGACAACTGAAGTGTCAGTTAATTCAATTTCAACATTTTCAAGCTCAGATGGAGGATTATTTTCCAAAACTGGTTCTGAGCTTGCAAATTCAGCAACAGTTTCGGATTTTGTTGAAGTTTCATCGTTTTCTTGAGTAGCACTAGTTGCTTCAAGAGGCTCACCTGAAACTGTTAAAACTGTGTTAAGATCTGTGTCTGTTTGTTGTGTTGCGTTATTTAAGCCTGATGTTTCTACAACTACTAATGAAACATGATCTGTAGATGGAGTGTGTACTAATGATTGACGTTCTTCGTCTGCATCTATTTGGATTTGTTCCTCAGCAGTTTCTTCTTGTACATCTTCCAATAGATCTTCATTTTCATGAGTTTCATCAGCATCACTATCTTCTAGATCTGCATTACTATACTCTTCGTCATTTTCAGTTTCTTGTTCTTCTTCGAATTCTTCTGAATTATCTTCTTCTTCCTCTTCTTCATATTCTTCTTCATATTCTTCATAAGAATAATCATCACTATAATCTTCATCATCATCTTCAGAATCAAAAGCAGCCATATCAGTATTGATTTCTTCTTTCATTTGTTTTATCAATCTCTGGGTATCTTCAACAAGTTCTGATAAGTTTTGTTTCGATGGATCGGAATATTTGAAATCAATTGATTTACTACTTGACATAGGTGTTATTGTTGTTGAATTAATTGAAGATTGATTTTCAAGAATAAGAAGAACTTCATTTTCAGAAGTTGGAGATTGCATTAGATCTCGAGTACTTAGAGTATTTGGTTCTTCACTATCGATGCTAAAAAGTTCTTGATCTGAATTATCGTCATCTTCTTTTGCAATTGAATTTTGATCTACAGTTGAAGCAACAGTTGGTTGAATTATATCTTCAATAGCATTGTAGAAATTTGGTTCGTCTTCTTCTTCGGAAGAACTTTGAACATCTTGATATAATTCATCGTCTTCAGTTGAGACACCTTTTTGATCTTTTTCAAAATCTTCAAAATTGAACGGAGATTTTGAAGATACCGTCGTTGGAGTTGGTGTTAAGGAATTTGAAGTGCTTTCTATGGACTTAAGACTTGTAGAGCTTGTTGTTCGTCTTACTGGAATCCTAGAGGTTGGTTTCTTTTTAGAATTTTGTGAAGAAGCAACTGGTACTTCGCTTTCAAAACTCTTTTGTGAAATGGATGATTCTTCAGTTCTATCTGCAGGGGTTAAATCAACTTTTGATTCTGCATTTGAAGTATTAAGATTTGGGCTACTAAGATCCAATTTTGTATCTTGAATGGTCTTCACTGACTCCGTAGCTTTTAAACTTTCTGAATCATAGATTTGTTGTGATTCTCTTGAGTTCGTACTTGTAGAAGGTATGGAAGAACCTTCATCAATTTTAGATTTGATTTCTTCGGTTTTCGAAACTGTTACTGTGTGTCGAGCCTTTGGTTTTTTAAGCTGTGAGGTCTTACGCGTGGAACTTGTACTAGGCTTCGAATCAGCATCTTCAGAAAGCTTTTTCTTCTCTGCAGCTTCTAAATTTAGATTTTGAGAACTTTTAACTTCGGCTGTCGAACTGCTTGAATCTATACTATCAAGGAAAGCTCCTGCTGTACTGGCATTATTTTTAACTTCCGAAGCTTTTGACAAAACGTTCTCCGTGTTCGAGACGTTTTTTGGTTCTTCTTCGTTTGATTGAACCTTTCGAGGATTCGTTTCAGTATCTTTGCTTTGCTTAGGCTTTGAACGTGATGGAATATTTGAACGCTTCTTCACATTCTTATTAGACTTCTTGTCTTCTTTCTGGGGGTTTTGTTGTTCTTCGTTCACTAAAGTAGCCTCTAAAGATTCTGATTGAATGATTTCATTTTGTAAGGGTGAAACTTCAAGATTTTCTACCAAAATTCTCTCAGCTGATTGGCTTTCACTTTGGAGTTCTTCACTTAAAATAGGTTCTGATATTGATTCAGCTTCATTTAGATAACTATGATTTTGTTGCTCTGAAGATAGATTAGGTTTTTCTTTTTCGACTGGAATTTGGTTTTCGAAAATTTCTGAAGAAGAAGAAACACTATCCACCTTATTGTCTTGAGATTTAAGAGTTTCATGCTTTTCAGCTTCTTGTCTTTCAGCATTTTTTTTCTCCCTCGTAATCGATCGACGAGGTCTTGGCCTTCTGTTTTTTCTTGAACTGTTAAAACCAAAGCGAAAAGTAAATCCTCTGTAGCCCTGACTCTTATCTTTCTTCGTTTCTTCATTAATCTCTTCAACATTATTTGATGCGGGATCTTCAGATTTTTCAATATTTTGTATATTATTTGCAACAACAGTGCTGTCTGGTTTTTCATCAGGATTTTTAATCAGCGAAGACTCTTCTTTGCTGACAGCTTCAGTTTGTATCTTTAGTTCAGGAGATTTCGATTTTTGATCGGTTTTGACAACCCCAGTCGTCGCACCTTTGATTTCGGATTCTGCATTCTTATTTACAGTAGAACGAGTTTGTACATCTCTTGAAGATATTTCCTCTTGACTGTCTTCCTCTTCACTAGACTCTTCTTCACTGCTTTCCTCTTCATTTGAGGATTCAGGTGCTATTTGCATTTTGTAAACTTTACGAGGAACATTTTTAAACGACTTAAACTCATATTCTTCTTTGTGTTTTCTCAATAAACCTCTATCTCCATCTGCCTTAAATTCTTCTATTATTTCCACATCTTCGATTTCAACTTCGGGTTCTTCTTCTTCAGTTGAATGTTTCAAATTTGGTCTTATAACTTCTTCCATTAAAAATTCATCGGCATCTATTGGAGGCGGTTCAACAAGTCTAACAGCTTCTTCAACTTCAAAAACTGGTGGTGATGGCTCAAGAAGATCCCTTTCAACTTGTTCAACAAGATTCGGAACAATATCTTGAATATGTTGCCAAACAAAATTCTTCACATCATCATCACCTGACTTATTCGAAGCACTGCTATTGGAAACATTTCTATTCGAATAAATTGGACTTTTCATAAAAATTCTCTCAGCTTCAGAATCCAGTTCAGCCTCTACAGGCTTCTTAGCTAGAAGATTACCCAACATATCTTCCATACTTCGTAGAACCTGGCTATTTTGTTTAGCTTGTACCTGTTCCATATTACCAATTAGAATTTCAAGATCTTTCAAGACATTCTTGTTATTACTTTGTGAACTAAACAAATCATCTTTTGATTCGAACTGATTACTGAACATTGATGATGTATTTCTGTATGAAGCTTGATCTTGTGTAAATGCTATTTGTTCTGCATTTGCAGCAAGAAATTCATGAATTGGCGAACTGATTTCTATAAAAATAAATTTGCAAAAAATCAAAAAAAAACAAAGATTTTTTTAAGAAGAAATGAAAAATAAAAACAAAAGCAGATTTTATCTAAAAACTAATTTAATCAAAATCAAAATAAAAAAAAAACAAAAGTTACAAAAAACAAACTACTGTTATCTTCTTCTTAAGAAGATCAAAAATTGGTTAAAGGTTCCAAACAGAGTAAGTACGTATATCAAATATAGGTTCCGATTTTTTTTTTGTTACTAACCACTTTTTGGAGCTGGTGGTGCAGGTGATGGTGGCATAAAATTAGCACTTTCATTCTCAACTCCTCCAGGAGAGCCCCAAACTCTCATGAGAAATGGTTTTAACTGAGTTTTGCTAAGGTCCAATAGGGCCAAATCCATGTTTCCATGATGAGCTGTCAAAGCTGTTACGATATCTTCCCGGGAGTAATTTCCCTTGGCCGAAATCTCTAGATATTTTCGCTGACGTTGTTCAACGCACTCGGATATAGCTTGCCAAACATTACCTCCATGCAAACGAAGGGCTTCTCGTGCTTCAATAGCTGAGATAGTTCCAATAACGTTTTCAATTCGTTCCTGGCCATATTTAGTTGCTAAGCTCTGAACGGTTTGAACTAATTTCGACCAATTTTCTCGAAGCCAGACAATTGGGTGTGTGTCGCCACAGTTCTTCAAGGCTGCATGTAATTCTTCAGCTGTGAATTTATAGTGTTCGGCTTCCTGTAAGGGATAACATAGATCATTAGATCAATTGCCAAAAAAGTTTTTTTTTTTCTTCTAAGGGTTATGATTCACACATACTTTTAACATCATAAATAGTTCAATCTCAGGATCTCTGGTTGGCTCATTTCTTTTAGATGTCGCATATGGATCAAAGAATATGTCATTTTGATATGTTTGAGCCTAAATGAAGGGAATTTTATTGTGGATGAGTGAGTGAGATATGGACATGTCAGTTTTAAGGTTTTCTTTTGTACTTACCTTTTGCATGGATACATAATCCGGTATTTGAGGGCGTGTAGTCATGGGGGCCATGTGAGCTAAATCATTTGATCGAATATCAGTCGAACTGCGATAGCGTTCACTTGGCATTTCTCTGTAAAACCTTTGATTTCTATCCATAAATGCTAAATTTTCAGCTTCTCTTGATGATGTTGAAGGCAAATCTGGTAACATCGGAGTAAACATCTCCTTGGGACTAAAGTTTCTCATTGGTGGACTAAAGGAGTGGTTCTGGAAGCAAATTTTGGAATTTAGTTTTTGACAGGAATATAAATATTATTTTGTATGTGATACCTGAAAATCACTAGTTGGCATCTCAGTTGAAGTTTCTGTAGTTTTCATATGAATTTCTTCGGTTCTCTTTGGTACAGCGTCATAAGTCTGTAATAAAATCAGGGTTTTTGCTTTTAAAAACATTTTTTAACCATGAAATTTCTTTTAGTGTAATAATGAAAATTTACACTGTTTATCCTGAAATTCTGGAATTATTAATTTCGCAAAATATCCCCCCTTTTCAATTTCTCTTAATTTTATTTAGCAATTCTCGAAAGAGAAAAATTTAATTCTCTTTGAAAAAAAAACTGTAGGTATGCATCAAATTTTGGGGTTATGGACCCAGGGAAGAACTTAAAAAATACTCAAAGTGTTTTTTTCTATTAAAACCCTAGATACATCATGGGAGGGTTAAGAGGCAGTGAAGAGCCTAAAGGTATATTGATCTTATATTTTGTTTTAGTACCAAAAAAAAACTGAAAAAGATTATTTTATTTTTAATTTTTTTTTTATAAATTTACCTGAGTAGACATACTCTGTGGCACAGGCGATGTAGCTGTTGATCTTAATTCTCTTGTGATTTCTTTTGGTGGTGAAGGTCCACAACCCGTTGAGACTTTTTGAACTTTCTTAATCTCTTTTGTAACACTTGCAGCTCTATTCATTTCCGATGTTTGTTGTTCTTTTGCTTTTTTATATTCAATCGCAGTTTCAGCATTTCGTTTAGCTTTTTTAGCCTCGGCTTGGATATTCTCGTCTAAAGTTGCCCAAATATCTTCGATAGGTTCAATGTCTAAGAAATGGGAAGTTGTGACTTAATTTTTTTTGGAAAAAATATTTGTAGAGATTTTTGTAAAAAGAGCAGGGCTTTAAATGAGATCCGTCAATAAATTAAAGTTTTTTACTTTTCTTACTTTTGTTTTTTGTTAGTTTGGTGTTCGATTTAAAATATTTTTTTTCACAATTTTTCGTTAAATCCGTTAAAAGTTAATTAAAAAAAAAAGCCCTTCAACTATTTATTTCTTAAAGATTCTTGGCTAAAACCCCAAAACATTAATCATTGCTGGAAACTCCTCAGGTTCGTAGTCAAAACAAAATTTTTTGCCGAGCAAGAAATCAAAACTCTTGCACTATTTATACGTTTATTGCCAAAAAAATAATCCAAGTGAATATTATTCACGGTATTAATTGATTATTTTTTGGCATCAGAAACACTGCATTGCAAATTTTTGGCGCAAAACAAAATTTATTCTTGGTCAAATGACGAAAATATTAGTTTTTCGTATTATTACTTCTTAACGGTGGAACAAAATTAGTAGATCATACGATTTTCTCTACAAATCTCATAAAATCGCAAAGTACGATTTTGTAGACTTATGTGATTCTCTACAAGAAAATGATAACTTTTTTTTCTTAAAAACGAACGATGATATTTTTATTTTAAAAAATTGCTCAAAAATAAAAAAATACAGGGTTTTTGGATTTTACTGTAAGATGGCGAAATTTTTTTGATGTCAAATTATAAATAACTACTCAATTTTAAGATTTAAGATTCTCCACAAAAAAGGCTCACAATATTTTTCAATACTAGCGATCAGTTACAAGTTAATGTGACTTCAAAAATAGTCAAAATAGAGGTAAATAAAGGTTTTTGGTATAAAACTTTTAAGCGGTATGGATATTGTCGAAATATTATGCCTACAAAAATTGTGGATAATGTGAACCTCTAGAAAAAGTTATTAACTGTTTAAAATATGGTCATGTCAAATATACCGGTCTTTTTGTTTTTACTCTGAAATTACGCACTTTCCGAAAAAAATGTATACTCAATTTTTATATTAGAGGTTTCTCTATAGAAAGATCCTGACACCTTTTCGAGCCATAATTTAAAATATACTACTTTTTTTTTTGGTTAATTTCTTCAATTAAAAAATACTAGTTTTTTGTTTTTTACTGTAAAATGTCGAAGTTTTCTGAAATATTTTGTCCTCTCAATTTTTAGATTGGAGATTTCTCTACAAAAAAATACTGATACTTTTTCTGCTGTGCGAGCGATTGCAAGATCGAGACTTAAAAAATGGTAAAATTGTTAAAATTACATGTTATGAATGAACAAATATGTCAAAAGTGTCGAAAATCAGTGACGGAATGGTTCTGTAGTGGTAAAAAAGGCTCTCTTAAACTGGTGGGAATGTGTGACGACTGACGGTTAAATTGTTTTCGACCACGAATGTTTAAAGAACCACTGCACCACGTCATCCTGTCAGTGGGAGTACTGGGTACTCTCGCCATGTAAATTGATTTTTTGACTATTTGGTTTTAAACTTTGTTTCCAAATGTTAAGTGTTGGCTTGGGAGAACATTAAGACTAAGAAAAGTTCGATTAAAACCTTTAAAAATATATTTTAAACAAAAATTAGTGCTAGAATCCTTTTTTGTGTAAAATTAAGCTACAATTATTGTTCATCCAGAAAAAAAAAAATATGAACAAAAATAATTTTTATTTCTTTCAACTCACAATCAATTTATGGTTATTTTAAGTTTGTCCCGGAGACGTCAAAAAAAGTCTACACGAAAAATTCAGCTTTGTAGGAATTTAATTTTAGAAGTTTGGCCATTTTGTTGTCTAATTTCCCTGAGCTAATAATTGCATTTATACTTATACTTATTCTACAGGTCTAATTTGAACTACAAATAGGTCTACAAGCATACAAAGATTGACCTAAGTACAAACTCAAAACTTGCCATTCCATATACCACAAAAAAAAGCAATCCGTCAAATCAATCAATCTTTTTTTTTTTTTAAGTGAAACAACAAATATGTGGATCATGTCAAGGTGTATTTCGTTAGGAAGGTAGTATTGCACAACAACAAAAACAACAACAAACAAATATTATATACAATTAATCTAATCTACTAATAATCTAAATAAAGTTCCATTGATTGGCTTTTTTTTTCAAGTTAGTTTTTGGTGCCGAGGAAAAATGAAATCTTTCTATTCCTACCTTTCTTCTTAGCCGCTGCTGAAGTATAGTCTTCAGATTCATCTTCAGTTTGTTGTTGAGAAATTTTCACTTTTGCAATGCCATTGGTAACACCTGAAGTTGTTGTTGTTGTGGATGTTGTTACTTTTGCTGAAGCTGCTGCTGGTTTTGGGATAAATTTTTGTGGGGCTTGTTGTGGTGTCTTACAACATATGGAGCAAATTTTAGTTTTAGGTTCATTGACAAAAGTACAGAATTCACATTCCCATTCGTGATCGGGTGTTGATGGTGGAGGACCAAGTGAAGATGCATCTTCTGTGATTGTGGTGGTGGTCGTGGCGGTAGGCTCTTCGAATTGTTTCAAATCATTGCCATTTTGGTATTCGACTTCTTCCGTTTCAATGTGATTCTTTGACTCTCGCTCTGGTAATTGAGGAGTTTTTTCATTGTCGATCAGATCCAAAGGTTTTGGTTTAGTCTTCGATGAGGATTCTTGCATTTTTTCTTGAATCTTAGCTTGAACCAGTGCTCTAGTAGGTGGTGCTTCAGATGCCTCGGAATCTGGTGAAATCGGTGAATCCGAATAGACTTTTCGATATGAATTAAAATTAGAATTTGCATTGCTAACTATCGACGGCCTTCTCGTTGGAGTCCATTCATCTTGCACAGATTTTGGCATTGAAGGTCCTCGACGATCTCTTGAACTTATAGCTTTAGATCTGAGACCTCTGGGTTCTTCTTGCTCGAGAGCCTGCGAAACACTTGAAACTCTTCGAGTCCGTCGTGCATTTACCATTCCTGATCGTTGTGACATAAGTGATCGTCGATCATCGTTATCGGAGTCTTCATCGTCGGTTAGTTCATTTTCACTGAAATCATTTCGTTTCTTACTGCGAACTTGCATTGATTTTCGACTATGGGTGGGCGAGGGAACTCTCGAACTGGCACGAGATGCTGCTCGAGATCGTCCTGATGATGGCATTCCCATCATACCTTGAAAAGTAAAATAAATGATCAGTGAAAGTGAAAGTTTGGCTGAAGACTTATTTTCATACCTGGATTCATCGCATTCATAGGCATCCCCATGGGATATGGATACATTCCGGGCATGTTCATAAACACTGGTGGAGCATGCATCATGTGTTGATTATGAGGACTCGGATAGAAACCATGCGTGACATTAAGACTCATATTCGATCGGTTCAAGTTCGAATTTGCTGCTCCTGGCCAATCTTCAGAATGTTGATGTTGTTGATTCCAGCCTCCATGACTGTGGCAATTCATGCAATTCAACTGAGCCATTGATTGTGCCTGAAAAATATGGGAAACTATTAATATAAATCGAGATGAACTTTAGTTCTATAAACAAACCTGTTGCATTTGACTGCCACCACCACCCATCCACATGGGTGATTGGTGATCTCGATTATGCCTCTGGCTCATTTGATTCAAATTGAATACCGAACTACTCATATTTCTTGCCGAAGGACCTTGTCCCCTCATGCCACCCATTGACATCTGCTGATTAAAATGAAATGGAGAGTCATCAGGATAATCGAATGAATTGATGCCAGATGACATACTGCCAGATCGAAATTGTGATGGCGATGAAATGTTTGACCATTGGTCAGATGGTAACATCTACAAAAATTTTGAATGAAAATTATAAGGGAAAATGAAGGTTGTAAGGGGGGTGGATTTACATAACTGACAAATTGAAATATTTTTTTTTTGTCATTAAGTGACATTTTTTTTTCATTAAGTGAAATTTTTTTTGTCATTAATTGACATTTTTTGTCATTAATTGATAGCTTTTTGTTATTAATTGACATTTTTTGTCATTAACTGGCGTTTTTTGTTATCGATTGACATTTTTTGTAATTTATTGACATTGTTTTTGTCATTAGTTGACATTTTTTGTCATTAATTGACAGCTTTTTGTTATTAATTGATATTTTTTGTCATTAATTGGCGTTTTTTGTCATCGATTGACATTTTTTTTGTAATTTATTGACATTGTTTTTGTCATTAGTTGACATTTTTTGTCATAAATTGATATTTGTTTGTCATTAATCGACATTTTCACATTTTTTGTCATTAATTGACAGTTTTTAGTTTTTAATTATCATTTTTTGTCATTAATTGACATAAAATTGTAAATTGTTTTATAAAAATGAAAAATCTGTTAAATTGTCAAATCAATATTATATATAAACGGTATTCTAATGACAAGAAATGGCTTATAAATGGATAAATTTAAGACAATTTGTCAGTCATTTGTGTCCAGCTCTATAGGTGGGGGGTCATTCAACTCACTTGCTCCCTTTGTCCATTGGATTTATCGTTTGGTTTCGATTGCTTATGCTGTCGATATCTCTGTTGCAACAAAGCCATTCTATCTAGCGTAGCACTGGCCTTTGTTTTAATTTTCTCTAACGTTATCGATGGAGGCTTCTGAATTTGATCGAAAACTGATTTACTATTCGGAGTAGTTGATCTCGAAGAAACTCCATCGCTAGGAGTTCTTGGTGTTTCTGGCAATGGACGATTGCCTAGATTTAAACCCCTCCTCAAGGAACCTAAACGATCTTGCCAAGCTGCCTGTTGTTGTTGGCCACCAGGCACAGGTGAGACTGATGGTGTTGTTGCTGTAGAACCTATCACCTAGGATTAAGTTCTTAAGTTATTTGCCTTTGTGAAAAAAAATAAACTACTGATTTTTTTTTTGTTGATTGAAAAGACCGAGAATTTTTTAAATTTTATTTTTAAAAAATAAATAAATATATGTATAGATAGATTATATAAAAATTAACAATGCTATAGAAGGTGTGGAAAAAAAAGTATAACACAAAAGCTCTGTTATATTATATTATTAGGAAAAAATAACTTGAAGATAAAAACGTCGTGCATTTCAGAGGAAATAATTATGGAATTTAATTTTTGTATTTTTTTCTAAACTATAAATTTTCTTTTTCTTAATCAAATTTAAAAATTCCAGGAATGAGAATTCACATAAATATTTTGTTTGTTTGCTGAAAACACACGGAACACAATTTGATTGTTTTGAACATTTTTTTGGTTTTGGTTTTGGCTTTGGATTCTTTTTTTTATTTTATTGTTTTTTTTTTATGAGATGATGCAGAGTCGTACCTGATCCCTTCGAAGTGGCATTGGTGATGGCATTCCTTTTTTATTACGACGTGGTGGTGCTATAGGAGCAGTTGGAGTAAGAGCCTTTGGTGGGATTAGAGGTGTGCTTCCTTTTTTTTGTTCAATGGCCTGGAAGAAAAAAGAAGATGTTAATTAAATTTTATTATTTTTATTTCAAAAAAAAGAAAAAGATTTTAGAAAAAAGTCTCCAATGTTGTTTGTTAAACTAATTGAAGAAACTGAACGTATATGCGCTTATTTATTCATTAATTGGTATAAATTGGTCTAACAAACGAAGTGATATTATCGAACATTTAATGAAATACATAATCTAGATAAATAATTTACCAGTCGCTTAGCCTGTCAAAAGAAATCTTTAATTTTCTAAAGTAAAGTTGTAGCTATAATGACCTTTAGACCAGTTTATACCAAATATTGAATAGATGAAGATAAAAATATGTTTCATTTCTTGATGTTCATTAGATTCTTGAGTTTAACATGTGAAAAACAACAAATTAAAGTGCAAAATTTATTTTTTGCTACTATGTATGCCGATATAGTTTTAGTTTATACCAGTCAATTTCACATATTGTGAAAAAGAAGGTGTTTGATTTAGTAAGGCCTTATTTTAACGAGCGACAATGTGCATATCAAAAATTAGATATATTTTTCCCATATAATTATTTTATACCAATTGTCATTTTATACCAAAATAGAATTATAACAAACAATTGGTATAAAATGACAGTTGGTATTAAATAATGTTTAAAAAAAACCTGTAATTAATGTCCATTAGATGCTTCAGCTTGACATGTTAAATTATTATCAAATTAAACGTGCAAAAAGTATTTATTTTTTTAACACTTTTGTTCTACTCAGGCAGTTTTTATTTATACCAGTCAATTTTACAAATTATGAAATAAAAGGAAAGTTCTTGATTTAGTAATACCTCCTTTAAATGATTAACAAAATCTCATTACTTCTGTAACTTTATACCAATTGTTTGACATAATCCTGCTTTACGACAGACAATTGGTATAAAATGACATAAATAATAATCGTTTAAACGAGGAATAATTAATTGAACATTTTGAATATGTTTGCATGTTCTATCACTTTTTTTCCATAAATCATTGCAAAATTTACAAAATACCAAGAATCAGGACCTCTTTAAATTTTTGTCTACGCATTCGACTTGGAAATCAAATTTAGTTTTCCACAAAATTAAATAGGTAATGCATTTTTATGACTTTTGAAAAAATCTATTTTGCTAATTAATTTTCTTAATTGAAACAATTCAAATTGGGTCAACTGTCTTCCTTTTTGTTTTATTTTTGGTTTCTTTTTTGTTTGTCTCATGGAAAAAATTAGACTTCATCAACATTATTTTCATAATCCGTCGCTCAATTATAAATTCTCGATAATTACCTTCCTCAAATGAGTCTTTCGTTTGGGATGTTTATGGAACATATCATCGCATGATGCACAAAATATCTGTTGAGCGCATTCGTCACATGTTACCCAGGGACTATTGGACCCACATAAAGTACATTTCATTGCAGATTCGGGACGTCTTGCATCTGAAAATAGCCATTTTATTTAAACTGCATCGTACTCCAGTATTTTTTGTTGTTGTTTTGTTTTAATATAATTAAAATCTATGAGCATGCAAGCTAATGCTATAAAATATTATTACCAGGAGTTTTTGGACGCATTGCTATCGTTGTCGGTTCGTTCGAATATTGCTGACCAGAAAATTCAATTACTTCATAATCGGGTTCGGGTTGATTTTTGGTTTTTGGCGGCAATGCTGGTGGTCGAAAAGTTGAAGCTCCGCTGCCGCCATTGGTAGAAGGTGGTGGTGCTGGTGGCTTAGGTCCAATTCGGTCGTTTGCCTCTGTCTATATTACAAATATTATTTTTGAAAGATTTCCAATGTAAAGAAAATAATGTGGTGGTTGATATATGCAAATGCATGTTTATATGTACTCACCACCCATTTAGGCATGGAGCGTTCCACTTTGAGTTTTGTAGGAAGAGTATTTGTTCTCGATGATGAGTTCTATATAATTAAAATAAATAAATATGAAATTTAGAATATAACATATACAAAATGTCTTTTTGAGAAAAAAGTGAAATTAAATTTAGTTAAAATTATAAATATTTATTATTATTATTATTATTATAAATATTTTTATTATAAATATTATTATAAATATAAAATAATGTAAAACATTGTGAGATAAACCAAATTAAAACGCGAATTATTTCGTTTCGGCTGGATTTGGAGATTTTTCAATTCTTATTACTGGTGTAAAAAATTTTTACTTAATTTACATTTTATATACGGAAAAAATATTTTTAAGTTTTCATCCTTTTCTTCTATTTTTTTTCAAAAAGAAATACAATTAATGTTAAATTCCTAAAATACAAAAAATTTAACAAATATAAAAATAAATCTCAAGTTAGGCCCCTTCCAAACATGTTGCCGACTACTTTATGTTGCCTTAAGTTATTCGCAACTTCAAGCTACTTTTGGCAAATGTTTGCTTTAATTTCACTTTTTGTATTTATGGATGCAAAATAAATAACACCATGAAATAGCAGTGGAGATAAATTGACAACAAATTAGCCCCCAAGTACTTAAAACTCTTTTAGGATTTATATCATATAAAAAGATTTTAAGGATTCTTTAGAGCCATTCAGCAAAATCCAACCTTCCTCCTTACCTTACTATATATTCTATTTCCATATAAAAGGCATTTCTCCGCTATGAATGATGCCACCCTATGCGCACAACATAAATTAATCTTATAACTTTCTAAATTTATTTTTGGCTATGAGTTTGCATTACTCTCTGAAAATTAATTTTGTTAGTAATGTCTCATATGGGGTATAAATTAAATTTATAGATCAATTTTTTATTTTTTGTCAACATTTTTAATTGGGTATTATCTTTATGAAGCTCGTTTTGAAATAAAATTCTTTTCGGTATAATTTTGAAATTAGTTAGATAATATCGTACAAACTACCAAAAAATGCCTAAGTTAATTAAAGTAAAGATTTATTTTCAAGGTGATACAGCACATTATGTATATATATTATATATCTTGGAATTTTTTTTTTTACAAACAATTTGAAACAAAAAAAAAAAAAATTTTTGGGAGGGACTGGAGCTTATCATTAAGCTAAACCTATTTTTTCCAGAAGTTGACAAAAATTAAAATCTTCGTTCAAACTTTTATAATAATTTTAAATTAATTTTGGTGCCAATGGGTGGGTTAATATAAAAAAAATATAATAATTCCTTTTTCGTGGCCTTTTAAATTTAAACATAATTTTTTATTTTTAAAAATAAATTCTTACAAAAAAGACCTGAAGCCCACCAAAGTAGGATCAATTATATTTAAAAAAAAAAATATATGTAATACTAATCGTCGAATTAAGATCCCACTATAATTAAATACAAAATTAATAAAATAATAACTTTTGGACTCGCACATCATTCTCTTTTAGTGAGAGATTGAACACTTATGTCGTTTTCCATTCCTATCGAATGTGGTTATTTTTGCCACTCCTTCTTCTCCAAATTTTCCATAATCGAATTGTATGACTTTGTTCATTCTATATAATTTTTGATTATTTTCGAACTTTTAATTTTTTATAATTAAAATTTTTTCGGTATTTTTAAAATTTGTTCTTTTTTTTAAATATTAAAATTTTGCTTTGGAACTTTGGGTCGGGGTTTTTAAAATTTGTTCTTTTTTTAAATATTAAAATTTTGCTTTGGAACTTTGGGTCATTTTATCTAAAAGTCCTGGATTTTTTTTTTATATATGTATCTACATATTTGTAAAAATAACAGTCATGGTTTTTATTTGTTTTTTTTTTTTTTGCTAAAATCAAGTTTGTCATGCCTTTTATCAATTCCAAGTATTTAAAAAAAACGCACTTATTTTTTCTTTCTTTTTGTTTCAATTTTGCAAATAGGCTGGTACCTTTAAATAGTGAAAGTAATATTTCATTTCAAAATATTCTGAAAATGTTTTTTTTTTGTTCAATTAAAAATATTCTTAGGTTTAGCACCTAACCTTACTTATTTTTAAAACTTTTTTTTTTCGATTATCTCAAACAAAATTTGGAACGTTATAATTTTCCTCTATCTCTTAAGATACACTTGTTTGCTAAATTTAAATGAATTTCGTCAAACCAATTTTGAGGAAATATGATAAAGGTGATCAAAAATTCATAGGTTCCTATTGAATAAATTTTTTCAATTTTTTGTGATTAAAGCCGAGTATACAGTTCTTTTGAACAAAAAAAAAAAACATAAGTGGTAAGGATTTTTTTTTCGGAAGAAAACAAATCCGAGTTGAAATAAAAAATTTGTATTCGTTGTCCTCATATTTTTCCACAAAACAATGGCACTGACATTGGTTTGCACGAAAAAATATTCGTGGTGAGTATAAAATTTTTCTCAGGGTTGGTTCACATCTCAATAAAAAAATTAAACGTAATTTTTTTTTGTGCAAAAATCTCTCCCTTAAGATATGCATGTAGTTTTTTTTGTCGAGGAACTGTATACTCGGCTTAAACAAAAAAAAATGTTTTTTCAATCAAGAATTTTTTTAAAATTATTTGGTATAGGTAATGTTTCAGAGGCATCGCAATTTTTTGGTTGTTGGTGTTTTCATATATTCTATCTTTTTTGGATTTCCAACACAAAAAAAATATAAAAATTCTGTTACGAGTACGAAGAAATTTGTTGATATAAAAATAAAAAATTGCCCAAATCCATCAACGACATACTTAATAAAATATATAAAATTTTAAGTTCAGTAAAAGGGGTACATTTATTATGTGGCTCTATTTCTAAATAATAATCTGCCCAAATTCAAACATTTTTAAATTCTTGTCAGTGAAAAAATTCATAACAAATGCAAGTGTATGAAATTTTTTCTGCTCAATAGGTGACGTTTCAAAATCGATGCATGTAAATCACAATCTAGCCTATAGATATATAATACAGTTGTTTAATTTTTGTATGTCTGCTATACAAAGACATGCTATGTAGTTAAACAAATGTTTTATGTGAAGAAAATGCTAAGTAAATAGCTGAAATCTCAGAGAGACATTAATTTATCAATCAAGTAGGAAGAATTTTAAAAATTTGGTCAAAATATTTGATAAATTTTTAAATCAGATATCGAAATTCATTAAAACGATAAAAAACATAAAACATTAAAGACGAACAAAATATTTAAATCTTAATTCCGGTTTTTTCTTTGATTTTCATAGAAAAATTAAAAATTCTTTATGACCATTGTAAGAGTATTAAAATGTTAATCTTTCACTGGATCGCCATTAAAACTTGAGGAACATATAAACTTTTTGTTTTTAAATAATTTCAAAGCTTAATTATAGTGTAGATCAAAGAAAGAACTATTAAAACTAAATATGTTTGTTTCATTTTTAAAATGGCTTGAATTATTCTCACAAAAACAACATTATCGAGAAAATGAAGCGGAAAAAAAAACAAATCTTTCAATGCTCATAAAAAAGTAATTTTTTTTTGATTTAATGACTGTTTTTTCATTTTTGTTTTATATATCAAAAACGTCTTGTAGCCCAGTGCATAAAGCCATAAAAAACAGCCTAATTAGGAAATAATCGCCAGAGAGCTGAATTTTGGTATATAGGTTTTCAAGTCCTCATCGATATGTGCACCGCATTTTACGGGGCGTTAAAGGCCCCTAAAAACCGTTTTTCAAGAATATATCCCAATTTATTGGTTGTATAGAAATAAGGAGAAATAAGGAATAATTTGTAACTTATAAAATTTCCTACAAAAACATAAATATACTTTTTTTCATAAAAATTACCGTTTTCACAATAAACCAAACGGTAGAGGGTTTTACTTTTCTTTATGGTGGAGTGGCTTAGGTAAAAAATTGTGCATTTTTAGATAATACATATAATTTTGTTCATTGTTGGTACATTAATATGCAGATGATTAAAAAAAAAATTTTAACTGAAAATGAATAAAAAAAAACAACAGCAACACTTACAATATTTCATATTGTTATAGTTTTTTTTTATAGCCAGAAACTATATTCTATAATTATATTTTTAAATGAAGTTATTTCAGTGCTTAGTTTTTGAATAAATTATTTTCAAACTCAAAATTTTAAAAATAAAACTCAATTATAATATTTTTTTGTCAAAATTTGACGTTATTATTAAGTAGCTACAAATTTGTTGGTTATAATTTTCGGTACTCTTATTAATTTTTAATCGAATGCTTAATCCCAGATGGCTTTTAGTTTTTAAGGAAATTGAAATTTAAGAAAATTTCTTTTTTCTCAGAAATATTCAAACCGCCATTTTTGAACAAAAAAAAAAAACAATGGATTTTAGTAGTCAAATGCTTTATTGACTAAACTATTGGCATGAGGCAAAATGTTTAAAAATAATGTAAGCAAGTGTAAATGTCGAAGTGCAAGTTCGAAATAAATATATTTTTTATACGCATTTCCTTGCATTTAATAGATTTTTAAATATGTAGTTCATACAATTTTTGGAGCTCGATATTTATGTTGCCGTTTTTTTTAGATTACCTTTCAAGAAAAAGACTGATTTTACTTCTATGAACAATTTCAAAATTTTGAAAATTCGTACCAAAAAGTTATTTTCCATCTCTCTTAACTTTGAAAAGTGTAACAAGAAGAATATCTCTGCAGACCAAAGAAGAGCCCAGGGTTTTTTTAATCGAATTTTGCAAAAAAAAAACGAATTTAAAATATAGTTAAAATCAGAGCTGTTTCCTATTAAAACTATTAAACTCGATTCGATTAAAAGAAAAGACATTTTATTTCTTTAATTTAATGTTGGTAATATTAAAGACAAAAAAAAAACAATTTTTTGTACTTTTTTAAGGCACTTAAAAAAAGGAGAACTTTTTTGTTTTTTTTTTTTAACTTAAAGTTAGCCAGTTATTTTTAAAGTAGGTACCACAATTAAAAAAAAAAAACAACATTAAATCGTTTTCAAAATTAACAAAAATATTTTTCTATTTGTGTTTGTACAAAAAATGTCTAGGTATAAGCAAAAAGATTTTATTAAATTCCCATATGTATTGGTCATAACATTTTCTTGTAAAATTGGTGCAGCAAAAATTTAGCTGTATCCATCCCAACGTTCAATGTCAGTGAACTGACTTTTTTTTTGTTGAACTTCAAAACTTTGTTATGGTTTATTCCGTATTTTTCTCTAAAAATCTTATAAATAAATATTTTTTTGTAGAAATATGACGAGATTTGTATTGAGGCACCTTTCATTGGTCATGTTAAAAAAATATTAAAACAAAAATACTGAACACTTAACAAAGTGAACTTCTCAAAATAAGAGTATTTGTATACAATCCACCCAATGGAGTTTTTCTTTGATTAACCACAAAATATTAAAATTAATTTTTTTAAAATAAATTCTCGATCGTTGAATGCGTAGGTGGTGTTAGAAAAAATATGATTCACAAAAATTAGGTGTGTCTTGTTGTAGAAGAATATTTATGATCAAAAGCCTTCTCTATACATGTATATGAAAATCCCCTCATCTTCTTCAGGCGTTGACAGAGTAACCGTGAGAAAAGTTTTAAGTATACAATCCTACAATTCTGTGATAGAAACATAATTCTAAAAACTGTATACTATAATTAAAAATCACTTGCATCTCAAAATCCACCCACAATAAAAACACATTTGGTACAAAAACACCAACAAATATAATTTAAGAATAAAATGGCATTCTTTGAAAATTTTATTTTTATTTAATAAAAATAACAATTTTCTTCTTTGTTTTTCATGATTTGTTGTGTCACATATTTCCTGTAAGAGAAAAGAAAAATAAAAACAAAAACTATCTATTGCACCATTGATCTAGAATGCCGGGTTTTAAATGAATGCAGAGAGAGCGCACCACCGCATAAACTTTTAACTAAAAAAAAAAAAAAAAAACCTATAAGAGATACAAAAAGCACTACAAGATGCCTGTGTAGTGTGTATCCCAATCTATTAATACAAAAATATCTACAAGATTTTTTATCGGATTATTCGTTTTTTTTTTTAATTTTTTTTTATTCGAAAGAGAGATAGTTATTGTTGTCGACAGTTTATTCTTCCGCCAATGAAATTTTGCACATTTTCCAAAATTTTTTGAATTATTTTCTTTTTAAGTATTTTTTTAAAAAAATATAAATTATATTTAATGCTCACATTCATTTTGAAGGCATATAGAACTATTCCTTTTTCGTCGTATCTTTTGACTGAGTCTCCTCTTCGTGTTGATGTTTTAAAAGGGGGACTGTGTTATCCCAGGGTATATTTTATGGATTATTTTAGAATTGCAACTATTTATAAACACACACATCAGATTCAATGAAGAAGACTTTAATTTTGCTGAAAAATAGTGCATGAACTATTTTGAACTTTCTCCTTTTTGGCAAGGATGGATTTTTTTTTTTCACTGTGTTTTACACTTAAAAAAAAATATGCTACAATGTATAATTTATAATCTTATATAACCCACGCTTTTAAATATCACCGAAAATATAAAAAAAAATTATATTGATCGTTGTTTCGTTTTTAATAATTTTAAAATGATCCACTTTTCGTTAAGGCGACAGTTTTCTTTTTTTTTTTTATTCGTTGTCCCGAAATTTTTGTGTGGTCGGCGGTGTTTTTTTTTAATATTCCCTCAGAGTGCAGGTGAATTTTTTGTTTCAACATTCACAAGTTTAGGATTCGAATGATGTATTTTCCTATAGGCGGAAAAAGAACATAGCGTGACGAAAAAGAATTGACTTCCTGCGCGAGGCTGTTTTCTTTTTGTGTTTTTTTT